>ML675601.1:52289426-52349927 GCA_007922155.1 Mesoclemmys tuberculata | reverse complement strand
TCTACTACGTAGAGTGTGGAGCTAGAAGTGGGAAGCTTGTGAAGGGCTTTTGGTAGATGAGGCTGCGTGAACAGCTCCACAAGAATTTTCCTCTCTCTCATCCCTGTGAAACTCCAGTACATGCAGCCCAGGACTATTATGCTGGGTGTTCAGGATTTGAACTGAAAAAAGAAACACAATGGTGTTCTCTCACCAATATATGAACTAACCAAAGGAGATACCAGTATGCAAAATTAAAATAGCCAGGGATTGCATTCAGTATAATATTTTAATTTTGTTACCAGAATCTTGATTAGGAAGTGGTTAAAATAAAAACAGACTACATTAGTAATATTGTTACATACCTAGAATGTTAGAGACAATTATTTGCAAAGTTAGTATACTGTGAAACATAGAAATTCTAGCAGTTTGTTTAATTTGTAAGTTCTAATTTTTAAAAGCCAATACTTTCAGTATTTGGTAAAAGCCAGTACTTTTAATGCAAAATCTAAACAAAAAACCTCTACTGAAATCTTGAAAAAGAGTTCTGCAAGCCGTCTGTTTTAGTACTCATGTTTTTATAAAGACCAGAGATTTTAAATGAATTCATTAACAATTATTTAGCTGCATTCCTAAAACAAATTTTGAGCTTCTCCAGTAGGAACGGGGTTGATGTCAAATTAGCTAAGCTTGCATATAGTATAATTGCATGTTATGTTTTTTGTTCATGTATATTAAACTGTACAGATATACAGAAAGGTCTGCAAAAAATTAATGATGACAAGCCTTTATAAAAGTTCATTTCCTTGGTATACATAGAGAAATGTGATCATATATATCATATAATCTGTTACCCAAAAGTGAGAGATTTATATATCAGCTTTTGTTACAAAATAAAGAACTTGATGTTGATTCTAGAGTATCACCCAATACGCCATTTTTCTGCTTCAATGTGCAGTTTTAATACTATTTCTATTAAGTGTGTACTGTAGCATGATGTATCAGAGGCTAATCCCAAGGTTTAAACAAATGATTCTCTATTATCTCTTGCTCTTAGAATGTGCTGCATCAGAAATCTGTTGGATTAATGAAACACTGCTACTGCTAATTGCTGACATAGGAGTATTTAGGGCACTGAGGCAATCGGGGGTTGGGAGGGAGGGGGGAAATTTTCATAGTTTCTGTGTGCAGTGTATTGAATCAGTCATGCTAATTTCTAGAATAAATAGTGCATGTCTCTTGTGAAAGATCTCTTAAAATTGTTCTTTCTTACTTGGTCTCAAATAAAATATGCTTGTTCCACATTAACTGATGTTCACGTTAACAGATGTGCTAAGCAAAGACACTGAACACAGACGCTCGAAGAAGGAAAGTCATCTATTTCCTGTTATAGTATATTTAACCCAATAAGAGTAATTCAGTATGACTTCTGAGAAGAGTCCTTGGCTGTAAAATGCAGGGGGCCTGACCCTGACCCTGACCCTGAAAACCCAGAGTACAGGGTGAATCCTTTGCCTCTTCCTTCTTGCTTTCCCCTGTACTGACTGTCGTGGTTGCAATGTCCACCTCTTGGTTGGGGCTCAGCCAGCCCCTCTCTGCAAGCTCCTGCCGGATGCAGGCTTGACCTGGCCTCCTCTGCTGCTGCCTCCCACCACCTCTGGGCTTCACAGAGTCCCCGTTGCTGGCTGTCACCGTCTGCTGGTGTCGACTGCTCCTGCTGTCTGCTGGCCCCCTCTGTCTACAAATGCTAACCAATCCTGGCATCTGCAGGCACTGAACGCTCCTGGCTCCTGCTGTCTGCTGGCGCTGACCGATCCCACCTTCTGCTGGCATTGACCGCTGTTGCTCCTGCCATCTACTGGTGCCAACTGATCCCGCCATCTCACGTGCTGCCCTCTGCTGGCATCTCTCTGGTGGTTGTCAGTCAAGGTTTCCCAGTCTCTCTAGTGATTCAGCTCTTCATGAACTCAAGCTCATGGGAAAACCTTCTGCTGACACAGAAACAATGTCCCTGCTTTTAACAAACAAGACATTCCCAAGAGGAATAATTAGTTCTACCGTTTGACAGTGGGAGGAGATCATCAACCCATGCCTGAGGGTAGCCCTTTGCCAGGGCTAGTGCAAACTCAATAGGAGACTGCTCATCTCTCCCTCTCCCCTTGCAGTACTGAAACATCCGTCTGCCACCCTTTTTGGGCCCTAGTGGGGTGAGAGTGAATTTTTTTATCAGAACAGGCTAAACACGGATTTGATGCCATTTGCTCATATAATCGAGAGACAACATTTCATTACCCCTGCAGTTAACACAAAAGTGACTTGTAACACAATACCAGACACATTGACCATTTCCCATCATGCTCAACACCTAGTGTGCTTATGCAATATGCTGAGTACTTAATTGTACTCATGCAAATACAAAGCCCATGCAAATAACGTGTCCCCCTTTCAGCTGCTGAGCAGGGAGAGTGCCACTCAGACCCTCAGACCTTGCTTATATATGCATGCACATATTTATGCAAATCAATATTTATAGGCCAGGACTTTCAAAACAATGGGTGCCTGAGTATAGGTTCTTCATTCTATACCTAGGAACTTAAGTGGTTTGATTATTAAAAGTGGCTCAGAGGCTCTCATTGACTTTCATATATGTGGATTTTTTTTTTAGTGCCTAAATATTGATTTAGACACCCACTTTTGAAAATCTCATCCATGATGTGTGTTCACTATAGGCAAAATATATATTACACACCACATAGGTGAAGGTGAAATCTATATGATGAATTTGAGCCATGTAATAAACAAATTTATCATGTACCTCTGTCACTTTGCCTCTGCCTGCTAATTCATCTTCTCCAAAACTATCTTCTGATATTTCAAAATCTGACCACTTGAAAACAGCTGCCATTTTTAAAAACAAATTAATCCAATCCTGAAATATTTTCTTCTTTCTTCCTGCCCCATCCCAAATGTGGGATTGCCCCCAAAACTATATTAGGATGGACAAAGTTCAGGTTTCCACCAGTGAGTTTTTCTAGACATTAAAGATGCCATAATGCTTTTAACTAAGGAGTTATATGTGTATATATATCCTAAAGGGCCCTAGTATGTATTATCAAAGATATATCATGGCCCTGCAGTGCTAGAACTGTAACACAGATGTGAATAACCGAGACTTGGTGGGGTAACACAGAACTGGAGCACTGTCATGGATGGGTATAAACTGTTCAGAAAAGACAGGCAGTGGTGAAAGGGTGGAGGAGTTGCACTGTATGTAAGAGAGCACTATGATTGCTCTGAGCTCCAGCATGAAACTGGAGATAAGCCAGTTGAGAGTCAAAACAAGAACAATAAAGGTGATGTTGTGGTGAGTGTCAGTTATAGCCCACCAGACCAGGAGGATGAGGTGGATGACGCTTTCTTCCGTCAGCTAGAGAAAGTTTCCAGTTTGTAGGACCTGATTCTTATGGGGGACTTCAGTCACCCTGACATCTGCTGGAAGAGCAATACAGCAGAGCACAAACAATCCAGGAAATTTTTGGAGAGTGTTGCAGACAACTTCCTGGTGCAAGTCCTGGAGCAACCAACTAGGCGCCGTGCTGCTCTTGACCTGCTGCTCACAAACAGGGAAGATTTGGCAGGGGAAGTAGAAGTGGGCGGCAACCTAGGAAGCAGTGACCATGAGATGGTTGAGTTCAGGATCCTGACAAAAGGAAGAAAGGAGAACAGCAGGATATGGACCATGGACTTCAGAAATGCAGGCTTTGACTCCCTTATGGAGCTGATGGGCAGGATCCCCTGGGAGGCTAACATGAGGGGAAAAGGAATCCAAGAGAGTTGGCTGTATTTTAAAGAAATCTTATTGAGGACACAGGAACAAACCATCCCGATGTGCAGAAAAAACAGCAAAGAAGTATTTTGTGAACTTAAACACAAAAATGAAGCTTACAAGAAGTGGAAGCTTGGTCAGGGAGGATTATAAAAATACTCCTTGAACATTCAGGAATGAAATCAGAAAGGCCAAAGTGTAATTGGAGGTGCAGCTATCAAGGGACATGAAGGGGAGCAAGAAGGGTTTCTACAGGTATGTTAGCAACAAGAGGAAGATTAGGGAAGGTGTGGGCCCCTTACAGAATGGGGGAGGCCACCTAGTGACAGAGGATGTGGAGAAAGCTGAGGTATTCAATGCTTTTTTTTGCTTCTGTGTTCACAGACAAGGTCAGCTCCCAGACTACTGCACTGGGTGGCACAGAATGGGGAGGAGGTGAACATCCCTCAGTGCTGACAGAACAGATCCAGGACTATTTAGAAAGATTGCACGTACACAAGTCCATGGGGCCAGATGGAATGCATCCAAGGGTGCTGAGGGAGTTAGCTGGTGTGATTTCAGAGCCATTGGCTATTATCTTTGAAAGCTTGTGGCAATTGGGGGAGGTCCCTGATGATTGGAAAAAGGCAAATATAGTGCTTATCTTCAAGAAAGAGAAGAAAGAGGATCCAGGGAACTACAGACCAGTCAGCCTCATCTCAATCCCTGGAAAAATCATGTAGCAGGTCCTCAAGGAATTCATTTTAAGGCACTTGGAAGAAAGGAAGGTGATCAGGAACAATCAACATGGATTCACCAAGGGCAGGTCATGCCTGACCAACCTGATTGCTTCTATGAAGAGGTGACTGGCTCTGAGCATGTGGGGAAAGCGGTGGATGTGATATACCTTGACTTTAGCAAAGCTTTTGATACAGTCTCCCACAGTATTCTTATCAGCAAGTTAAAAGAAGTATGGGTTAGATGAATAGGCTATAAAATGGATAGAGAACTGGCTAGATCATAGGGCTCAATGAGCAGTGATCAATGGCTCCATGTCTAGCTGGCAGCCAGTCACAGGTGGAGTGCTGCAGGGGTCAGTCCTGGGGTCGGTTTTGTTCAACATCTTCATTAATGCAGGATGGGGTAGATTGCACCCTCAGCAAATTTGCAGATGACACTAAGGTAGGGGGACTGGTAGATACCCTGGAAGGGAGGGATAGGGTACAGAAGGACCTAAACAAATTGGAGGATTGGGCCAAAGGAAATCTGATGAGGTTCAACAAGGACAAGTGCAGAGTCCTCCGCTGTAGGACGGAAGAATCCCATGCACAGCTACAGACTGGGGACTGGTGAGCTAGGCAGCAGTTCTGCAGAAAAGGACCTGGGGGTTACAGTGTATAAGAGGATGGATATGAGTCAGCAGTGTGCCCTGGTTGCCAAGAAGGCTAATGGCATATTGGGCTGCATTAGTAGGAGCATTGCCAGCAGATCGCAGGAAGTGATTATTCCCCTCTATTCGGCGTGGGTGAGGCCACATTTGGAGTATTGTGTCCAGTTTTGGGCCCCCCACTACAAAAAGAATGTGGAGAAGTCGGAGAGAATCCAGCGGAGGGCAAGACAAATGATTAGGGGGTTGGAGCGCAAGACTTATGAGGAGAGGTTGAGGGAACTAGGTGTGTTTAGTCTGCAGACGAGAAGAATGAGGGGGGATTTGATAGCAGCCTTTAACTACCTGAAAGGGGGTTCCGGGGAGGATGGAGCTAGGCTGTTTTCAGTGGTGGAAGGTGACAGAAAAAGGAGCAATGATCTCAAGTTGCAGTGGGGGAGGTCTAGGTTGGACATCAGGAAAAGGTTTTCATGAGGAGGGTGGTGAAGCACTGAAATGGGTTGCCTAGGGAGGTGGTGGCATCTCCATCTTTAGAGGTTTTTAAGCTGCAGCTTGACAAAACCCTTGCTGGGATGATTTAGCTGAGGTTAGTCCTGCTTTGAGCAGGGGGGTTGACTAGATGACCACCTGAGATCCCTTCCAACTCTAATATTCTATGATTCTATGTTGAGTGCTGATAAAAATGTGAGTAGTTCTTCGGGTGCTTGCTCATGTTCATTACATGTCAGGTGTGTATGCCCCACATGCACTGGTGCTGGATGTTTTTCCCTCCATAGGACTGGCTCTAGTGCCTTGAGGGGTCATGCGTATCTTTGCCAGTATAAGGGGCACTGCTGACCCCTGCTTCTCCTCAGTTTCTTCTTACCACCCATGACGGTGCTGGAATTTCTTCTGCTTTGGCAACCTCCTCTAACCCAGTGGCTCTTTCTTGTAGTAATAGTATACATAATTAAAAGTTAGTTAATTTTGGTCTTAATTTACCTGTTATATTGTAGATACAACCCCATGGGGGACATAGCCCCAGGGACAGGGCATGCTCTTGTCCCCAGGCTTCAAACCTTGCGCGTTGTACAAGAAGCCTGTGCCAGTGAATGACCCTCACCAGAGCTGCCTGAAGTGCATGGGAGAGACTCGCATGTGAAGTAAGTGCAGGATCTGTAAAGGGTTCAGACCTTGCACTAAAAAAGAAGTGGACATGAGACTGAGAGTGATTCTGATGGAGTTGGCTTTTAGTCCGGCCTCTGAGCCAGGCCATTCAGACTCTGCGCCAAGTACGTTGGCATCGGTGAGGAGTTTCTCTGCACGCTGATAGCCATCCCTGGTGCTGAAGAAGCAGCATAGGAAGACGTATACTGGGAGAGGGCGCACACCGATGCCAAGGAGAGACAAAAAGGGCACAGGAGATGAGGCAAGACCTATTCCGGGCCACTCATCTTTGCCAAAACTCAGGTCAGCAGCAACTTCACTCCTGAGAGTTCCCAGCTCAGTCCTGGACCTGCCACTGACTCCTCAGAGCAGCGTGGGCACCCGGCACCGTAGGTGCTGTCCACATGAGGCATTCCGAGCTGCCAAGGACCTCCTATTGATTCCTGTGCCATTGACGCATTGAGAAGGGAGTCTCCTGCACTGGGACCCCTTGTCGGTACCATTGTCTGTCTGCAGCGAGAGGCAAGCCTGCGATGGGGCCTCTGCAACCATCTCCCACATCGAGACCTCACTCCCTGGCCCCGTGCAGGTTGGCGACACCTCACCAGGAGCCAATTGGACTCACAGCACCAGTCTCTGGACCCACGAAACCGGTCCTTGGAATCCCCAGAACACTGACACCAGTCTCCAGAATCTCGGCACTGGTCCCCAACATGCCAACATCAGCTGTTGGAATACAACCGCCAGTCTCTGGACATGGAGCACCACCACACAGGTCTCTGGTACCATTCCCCGTTACTAAGACACCGCTTCTCTTGGTACAGTGGGGAAGTGGAGGTGGCATTGGCACCGCCGTGGTCACAAGAGAGGACTCCTGGGATTTGGAAGGAGATGAAGTGGCCCTGCCCAAGAAAGAGATGACTACAGCAGCAGTTGTAGGCTTCCCTGTGGGGCCCCCTACGGGAGCTTGGCTGGAGTTTTGGAACCCATGGGGTTTTCCCCAGCCCCAGTGTCACACATGCAACATTCGCTCTTAGGGGCTTCAGAGAGGCAGTCAATAGCGGCCACTTGCCCAGCATCTGACTTAGACGTGGAGGCAGACTAAAATGCTGAGACTTCTGCAGTACACTCAGAAGGGACCACTCCAGTGAAGGAGGAAGAGCTCACTCCTCTATTCTTGCCAGCATTGTCATCATCCTTACCAGATGAGGCAGTAGCCCTCCGCCACTATCCCACAGGATGAGTTTAGAGCACTGGTTCATGAAGGTCGAAGGCTTGTGGCAGACCCCAGCCTCCCTGCCCCTACATCTAAGTGGGCCAAGAGAAAATATTATGTGCCTGCTAAGGAATTTGAATAATTTTACTCTTCCGTCTCCAGGATCGTTGGTAGTAACAGCTGCCAACGAAAGATACAGATAGGACTTTGCCAGTTGGACCCCGAAAAATAAAGGCAAAGAGACTAGACTCTTTTGGCAGAAAAGTTTACTCAACCGTGAGCCTACACCTATGCATATCGAACCAGCAAGCTCTGTTGGGGAGATATGATTATAATATCTGGCACTCCATGGCCAGGTTTGCAGACTCTCGCCTCAGGACTCCAAACAGGAGTTTGTGACTATACTGGAGGAGGGCAAGACAGGAGCCTGAGCCTCCCTCCAGGCAGCCTCTGATGTGGCTGATTTTGTGGCTAGGATGATGGCATCGGCTGTCTCAATAAGAACAGCCTTGTGTCATCAGTCATCCCACCTGTCCTTGGAAGTCCAACCATTCATTCAAGACTTCCCATTTGACAGTGAAGCTCTGTTTGTAGGACAAACAGACACAAGGCTGCACGGTTTAAAGGACTCCAGAGCAACACTTCTGCTCTTTGGGTCTCTACACCCCATTGACCGTGAAGAGACCCCAACAGCCTCAAGGATTTTATGAGCTTGACATAAAGAAAAATAGGGGTTATAAGAAATGCTAGAGTCAAGCTGCTCCTGCAGCCTCTCAATTGGGCTCGAGCTGCTGTCCCTCTGGGTGTAGACAAGCCCTTTGAAGGTGTGCCGGGGGGGGCGATCTACTAGCCTTTCCTTTATTTTTGGACCTTTTTGCACCCTTCTTTCCAGCCCGGACTGCTATAACATCGGACCAATGGGTGTTAAGTACCGTAGCAGTTGGGTACGCGCTCTAGTTTTGTTTCACTCCCACGCCTCATCCCTGTCCCTCTTGAGGGACCCTTCTCACAAGCAACTTCTTGTCCAGGTGTAATCCCTCCTACTGGTGGGTACCATAGAGGAAGTGCCCCAAAAGCAGAGAGGGAAAGGGTTCTATTCCCACTACTTTCTGATCCCAAAGGGGGCTTGCAGCCTATTCTACACCTGTGTTGCCTTAACAAGTATGTCAGGAATTTGACATTTCGCATGGTCTCTCTGGCCTCCATTATCTACTGTCTGGATCCTGGCAACTGGTACGTCGCCCTTATCTTAAAGGATATATGCTTCCATATTTCTATCTTCTAGGGCCACAAAAGATTCCTATGGTTTGTAGTTGGGAAGCACTACCAGTCTACAGTACTTCCCTTTTGGCTTATCAACAGCATCAAGGGTGTTCACAAAATGCCTTTCAGTGGTCGTGGCCCATCTCACATGATGGGACATATAGGTCTTCCCTTACCTTGATGACTAGCTCATCAAGGGTCACTCGAAAGCTCAAGTCAAACATAGCATCATTGTCGTACGTGCCACCTGTCAAGCACTGGGCTTGTTGATAAATGAACAAAAATCAACATTGGTACCAATATAGAGGATAGAGTTCAATGGGGCAGACCTCGACTCCACCAAAGCCAGAGTGTTCCTATCTAAGCTCAGATTCTTGGCCATATCAGAGCTTATAGCCCATCTTACATATCACCTCCTCACCACTGCACGAGTATGCCTCAGGCAGTTAGGACACATGGCAGCATGCACCTACGTGGTCCAGCACGTGAGGTTACACCTGAGATCTCTGCAGATGTGGCTGGCATTGGTTTATTCCCCAGCCATGCTCCATTTGGATATGGTCCTCATGATCCCTCTGTCAATACTTGCCTCGTGTCAAAGGGGGTCCCCTTCACGGCCCAGTGGCAAATGCTATTCTTGCTATCAGATGCTCTCAGATTTAGGCTGGGGGTCCCATCTCAACAATCTCAGGAACCAGGCCTCTGATCCAAGGAGGAGCTGGCATTACACACAAACGTCAGGGAATTCAGGGTGATCTGATTGGCCTGCGAAGTGTTCCTTCCCTATCTGTCTGGCAAGATAGTGCAAATGATGATAAGCAGCAAGGCTTTGATATGTTATATCAAGAAGCAGTGGGGTGCGCAGTCCTCAGCCCTTTGCCAAGAGACCCTCCACTTATGGAACTTCTTTGTGCCTCATGCTTTCTACCTAGAGGCCGTACACCTCCTGGGGGGTCAGGAACATGTTGGCAGATCACCTCAGCAGGTCCTTCTCTTGTGTCCCACTATTCAGCAGGCGTGGGTCGATGCTGGCTTTTGCAGAGTGGTATTACAATCGGCACGTCCATGAATTACTGGCCCACCTCCAGACGCACTGCTTGTGAGTCACCTGACACGGAATGGACATGAGCAAGCACTCGAAGAAGGAAAAACGGTTACTGACCTTTCGTAACTATTGTTCTTTGAGATGTGTTGCTCAAGTTGATTCAATGACCTACCCTTCTTCCCCTCTGTCAGAGTTCCTAGAGTCAGCTAGTTTAACAAAACCTTAAAGGCTAACATCAAAACTTATCTCCTTTTAATATTGCCTTTGGGGACCAGCAATCTACAGCTAATAAAAATGTCTTTATGGGCCAATTCTTTTTTCCTTGTACAATTATCTGAATATATACAAATCCAGACTCTTGAAATTTTAATCAGTGAGATTGTGCATGATAATTTTTTTCCGCTCTATGTAGAATTGACTAGTGTTATGTCTCTCAAAATTCACTTAGCCAATCATGTATTTTAATTTAACCAGTGACTTGAAACTTGGATCAGATTAGCAACAAGAAAATAAAATAACAGAATAGTTGAGTTTCCATGGTGAGCGAACACTTTAATTCTAAGTTACATCCAGGACAACTTCCTTCTTGAATTCAGACTTCAGCGGCAACTGCTTACAACTGACAAATTCCTTTAACTCTGCCGTACAGATTGTTCCAGGTGTTAAAAGGTAGTGTGCACACAGTTGCCACAGTAATTAAAGTTTAAATAGCTCAACAGCTAGTTTAGTTCCTCTGTTATAGTTGGATGGGGAACATCTTTCTGATAGTGTTTTTCATGACCAAAAATGGCTAAAATTTTTGGCCTTCATCAGTAAATTATGTCTAATGTTTACAGCAGGGGTCTCAAACTTGTGGCCCGCGGGCCAACTGCGGCCCGCAGGCTTGTGTCATGTGGCCCGCAGTCCGAATCCGGCCGCAGGCTTGTTCTGTGAGCGTTTTCTGAATGGAGCTCAGCCAAGTTGTGGGACATCTTGCCTGAGCTGTTAAAAAGGCAACGTCAGAGTTAAAAGGGAAATGGCCGCCGAATGTGGCCCCACAGGCAGATTTAACGGCGGAGAGTGGAGTCTGCAAGTCTCTCTCTCTCTCCTACTGTGCCGCCGAATTTAACCCTGCGGGCAGATTTTTCGGCGGAGAGTAGAGCAGGAAAGTATGAGCAGAGCAGTGTGTGTTACGCGTGGCCCCCCTGAACTCAACTTAAGGGAAATGTGGCCCGCCATAGCAATTGAGTTTGAGACCCCTGGTTTACAGTGATACTATAACACAAAAGTCTAATGTTGACAATAAACATTTTTCTGAGGCTATATTTATTTTTTATATCAGAAGAATGTTGCAAAAGTGATATTAAAGGAATCTCTTTCAATATTACACTCTAGAAACCTAATGTTGTTTCTTGTTAGTGTTTTTGAAGAGATCTTCAAAGAGAAACAGATGAAGTGAAGTTATCTGCTAACTTAACTCATCCATAAATGAAAAAGAATAAAGTAATTAATGAAGACACAGAAGCTCCATGTGTTGTTTTTTCTTATCTTTTGACTTCTTTGCCATCTTTGCTCTTACCATGAACACCTATACTAAAATATTGCTGGCATCTGTTCTTACATGTCTATTTTTCCATATTTTGCATTGTTCTAACAATGTAATCCCATTTTGCTTGTTTCATTTAATATCTGAGATTTCCTTTTAAATCATAGCTATTACAGGATTAGAAGATATTGATTAAATATAGATTAAAAAGAGTATTTTCTCATTTTTTCATAACAAAGCATCAATTCAATTACATATTATGTGTCTGTTTTTAAATGTACATTGCTATAGGTTAAAGAAGAACCTACAGGATTGTAAGTTCATCAATAGTGTTCTCCATGCTAATACTGCTCCTTATTTTTGTGTAGTGAAATATTTTATCAATGTTTTTTAAAAAACAGGATGGCACTACTAAATCTGTATGCCTTAAAGTAGTTTTCTGAAGGTAAAGTTTAGTACATTAACTGAATGCACCACTCAAATCCTGGTCTACTTTCTACAAAAACTACTCTTGCAAGCTTGATTTAAGGGTCAGAACATCCAAAATGAGGATTTTCAATCAGTTGATAGAGCCCCAGAAAGTGAAATAAATCTACTTTTCTTTCACAGCAACCTCTACTGTAGGCCTTTTTTATTACATTTCAAACTAAAGTGTAAATCCCATGATGTCTAAAATATTGATAGTAAGCTTTTGTTCGATTAAATTTTGGCAAACTAGGCAGGAAATAAATACAATAATACACTTAATTGTCATGTTCTCTTTGGTGCTGCAGCATTTTACAGAAAACGGGGGAGGCAGCATCCTCCAGTGGATCAGATATTCCAGTGAGAGTCAGGGTGTGTTCAGGGATATTTCTGGTTCTTCCACTGAATAGTGATTTGATGTGTGACATTAGGCAAATCACTTGCCCTCACTATAAGATGGGGATGTTAATACTTATTAATTAATTTGTAAAGTGTTTCGAGATCAGCAGATGAAATGTACCATGTAATGTTAAATATGCTTTGTTTTGAATACATTATTAAGCATTCAATTTTATAAGGCTAACAGCAGAGGGTGAGAGAGGAATTAAATAATATAGTCCAGGAGGAAAACGGGTTAGGATTTAAACATATGAATAGAGAAAGTAAGGCTCTTCCTTATGGCACGAACCAGTCTGGAGCAAAGACTTCTGCCATCAATATAAAAGCTTTGGAAAAGGGTATTGAGGAGGACAGTGCATGACGGATGTGGGAGAGAGGTCAGGTCTGTGAGACAAGATTGAAGTAATACAAGAAATATTGCTTTGAACTGGAGTGTGAAGATAATGGAGAGCCAGTGGAAATATTGGAGGTTGGTATGATAAGATCCGACTTCCTGGTATGAGAGAGAAGCAAGAAAACAGTCAGCATGATTCTGCACCTGTTGGAGAGCTGTCTTGGGCTAGTAATTTAGGAACATAAAATTTGCTATACCGGATCAGGCCAGCAGTACTTATCTTTTCCAGTGTCTTGTCTCTGACAGTGGCGAGAACTGCATGTTTCAGTGGATAGCATAGGAGCTCTACAATAGATAGATGTGGAGTAATCTGCCCCACACATACATTTCATACTGATCTCTGTTACAGATTGGCATACACCTTGAAGCATACGGTGTATATCCCTTCTAAAGAGTTGTCCTTTTGGTTTTCAGTTGTCTTTTGGCTACAGAGCAGGTGCATGACAGCTCAGGGCAGAGCAAACTTCCTCGCTCCTCATTGGCAATTTGCCTCAATTCCTGACTTGAAGGATGCACAACCCATTCAGTTCATGAGCTCTTTCCGAAAACTGCCAAAAAGGATGCCAGTTAACTTTTTGTGTGTGATGTGGAACTAGACAGAGAGTACCAGCTCTCTTCTCATAGGTCACCAAACAGCTCATTGGCTGTTTAATGACAGTGTGGGTCATAACCGAACTCTGCCAGGCTAGATTTCCAGTGATCCCTGTGAAAGGTAATGGGCCACACACCAGCTATGAAGAGAATATAAAAGCTGTCTCCTGAGACAGACACCTGCTATATCTGTCTGCCTAGAAAATCATACCTGTTATGGTTGCAGTAGTTCAAGAAGTGGAAATGTTTTGTTTCTGTTGCGTTTGTGTTGTGGTGTTCTTCATTAGCAGATCCATCCCCTGTAGAGTTCTGAAAGGGATATGTCATTCAGTACAGTGCTGTGAAACAGTCTTGATGGCTGTGCAATTTCAAAATCGGGTGAACCAGGGAGCAGAACACATAATAAAGCGTCTGATGATGTTTTAGGTGTATTAAGTATTTATAGAAAAACAGGAATTGCTTATGAAGATAATCTTTTGTGGCTACCATATTAAAAAAATTGAGTGGAGTCCTGCTGCAAGTGTTTTGGTCCATTTCCAAATATTGCAAGTCACTTTAATAAATAAATATAATGTAATGGACTGTTTTGTCTCAGAATTAAGTCTGATTCTGATTTTTAGTATAATTATTTTATCATAGAAGATTTATTAGTCAGTTGCTGTGGGAACAATTATAGTGGCATGAACAGAATTATAACTTTAGTGCATGACTAAGCAAGCAGAGGTTCATTAATGGAGACAAAAATCATACTACTATAGAAATTCTCAGAAAAAGAATTAGGAAAATACCTGAAAGAGAGATGGCCTTATGTAAAGTGTTAATTAAATGAAAACTAATAGCAAAGCAAAGGTATTGTAATTCACAGTACTTAATTAAAATGGGGTGCTTTGCTGCTTTTAGAAATGTTTGTCTCCTTTTCTCTAATTTATTTTTTTATCTACAGATAAATTAGAACAACATTCACAAATCTACTTCTGCATTTCTGGTAACCTTTCCATCTAATACAGTCCTACTACTACTGTCAGCTAGAATTAGTATCGAAGTATAGGAAATTGCTCTTTGCAAAGAGAGTGGATTTTCAAAGTTCTTTGTAATTTTATTATTATTCCTTTTCCAGGCTTTCTTTCTCTTCAAACCATGATGTAGAGGGGGAAAAATACCCATTCCACTAGGAAACTTTTTTTTTTTAGCTTAAATTCAATTGTGAATACTGCCAAAAAGATATTATTCCTTCATGCTTTTAGTACTATACCGAGAGAACAATCTATCTCCGATTAAGATTTAGAATAGCTACTGGTAGTAAAGTTCCTAGTACCAGCTATAGGGCCAACACACTGTTGTTCAGCTGTACTGAGCCACTAAATGTGCATGTGAGTCTTCAAATTTTTAGCCCACTAAAGCTTTTGAATTATTTAAAAATTCAATTGAATTGGTTGAGGACTTCTGTGTAGTATAAATCTTTGAATCTCTAGGCTTTGTTTAATTCTTTAAATTAGTATTGCAGTATTAATGCTTTCATTATCTGGACTTCAATCTGCTGAGTCCTTGTTGATTTAGGTTTATTAATGGATGCATTCAGCGCCCCCAATTATCGTCTTTTACCATTGACTCCTTGATGGATTTTTGTTTCTTTTTGGGGATGGTGGGCAACCACTCACAATTTTTTAGGTTCTTGTGGAGCTTTTCTTTAGACTCTTGCAACCTTATGCATTTGTTTTTGTTTTATGAAATCCAAAAGTCTATTATTCCTTTTCAACAGTAAATTAAACTGCATTTCCATCAGTGGCACTCATAACAAGGTTGCTTGTGTTTAAATTTTTCTTTGTCCTCTCTGTTGCTGATATTCTTTCTGGTGTTTAGAACCTAATTTAAATATTTTGTTTTTATCTGCATTTTCTCCTTGACATGCACGTTATATGCTGCTCTTGTAAATGTTATGCTCTTGTTACTACCCCAATATAGTGATATACCAATGTACTTCTCTGCTTTGTGTGTTTCACTGGATGGTGTTTGATTTCCAAGAGAAGTTGAATATGCTCGTTCTAACCTATAAAATGCTAAATATTTTTGCACTTGACTATTTGACAAAACCCCTCCCTTCCTGTGTGTTACTGTGGTAGGGCTTTTCAGTGAAGAATTTCCGAGTCTGCAATGTGTTGGGTTTCCAAACCCCCACCCCCCAGGTTTGAAAAGCTGCAAAATCTTCTAGTCCTCCCAGCCTTTTCCTAGGGATGAAGGCTTGTTTGGGAATAAGTAGATCAATGGAAAGGGCTGTTCTTTTGAGTTCGGAAATTTTTTTTTTTTAAGGAAACCTGTGTTTACATGATTGATTTGAGGTCTCTTAAATTTTGTGTATTAAATGCTTTTAATTCACATAGAACACTGGATAGGCACAACTTGGAAAAAGACTGTAAACAAACAGTAGCATTTTCTCCAAATTCCGGTACAGGAAATATCTGGCTTCTCTAACCTGTGGTGCCTGGTGGGACAGAACTAGCCAATACAGTTCCCTTGCTTTCACTTCCTCCCTCTGAAATGCAGCATCTAATCAGGAGAGGGAGTCTACCTTCACAAAGCAGGTAGAATTTAGGGATGCATCTGTATATGTTTCAGTGCCTCCACTTCTTGTACCCAGTATTGTCTTAATAGGCAACATAAACCAACAAAAATCTGTTTAAATTAAATTGAGCAGAACCTTTCTTTTAGGCCCTTTTACCTTTTCAGTTCATTGATAAACATATAATATGCTTCTGCCCCTTTAAACTGTTAGATGTGAAATTATGGCATCACTTCTACAAAGATGGCTGATGGGAGGCCTTTATCATTAGGGGTGCTTAAATCCCTAATCAGGATCAGGGCCCCATTACAATAGTTTCTGTACAAATACTTCTGAAGGTGCAATCCTGCTCTAAAGCCCTTGTAATATAGAAAAATTCAACATGCATTTGTGAAGGAAGTTTACAGTCTCAAACAGAAGCCTCCTGTGAGCCATCCCATAGAGAATTTACTGACACTTCCTTATGGAGTTATATTCCCATTGAATAAACAGGAGTCACCTGTCTCTTACTCTGAACACTGACTCCTTTTAAAGATACAGTTATAAAAATAGACCATTCCTGTAAACTCCCTCCCCCCTTTCAGTGAATAATTGACATACAGACATAACCCAGCAGCAGAAAACCTATATTTTAGATCTTTATATTCTCCTTTCCAATCCCTCACAGCCAGGCAAAACAAATGGGCCTTGCAGTCTGCCAGAATGTCAATAAACTAGGGCTATTTTGAATTAGGAGGTGCAAACTCCAAACCTGAGGGATCCTCAAAGAAAATTACATGTCACATTCCCCCTCTCTTATGATTGGGGGGCTCTGGATAAGGTGTTTCTGTTGATTGCTGCTGTGGCAGTGTGGCCTATATGTCCTAGAGAGAGAGGTGGCCTTTCAGATGAGTGAGTTCCAGACTACTTAGGACAAAACGAACACCTTAAATTCTACCTGGTACTTCGTAGGCTGCCAGGGCAGATCTGAAAGTCCTGAGGTTGTGTGCTCCTGGCAGATATATCTTGTAACAAATGATCTGTGGAATTCTGCACTATCTTCAGTTGCAGATTTGAGATGTAGCCCCATATTGAGTGCATTGCACTAGTCTAATTTGGAGGTGACCAGTGGCATGGATGAGAGTTGCAAAGTTCATAGCCAAAAGAAATGACTACAACCTTCTGATCATGCATAAATGAAACAAAATGATTATATGGCAATAGCTGGTTACCTGCTTTTTGAACTATGGTTTGGAATGTACACGCTTTGAGTAGCTTTTCCTGTGTTGGGTATGTTTTTGAAATCTTTCTTGTATCAACATATATTCTAATTACTGTACTGTACTGCACTGATAAGTTGCAGTTGGTTTGCATTTGCAACATTTCTCATATGACAAATATTTTTAACAAGATATTTGGTTTGCATTGGTGGAACAGAACTGGTACATGAGTTCTGGAAGATAATTCCTGATGGTTCCAAGATTGCTTTAAGTAGTTCCTTAACTACCTTAGGGGGAATTCCATCAGGCCCTGTCAACTTGTATACATCTTGTATATATCCAACCTATCTAAATATGTTCTTCCATGTTATTAACATTACTTGTGTTGAGCATCAGACATAAAACACACACAAATCTATTTACCTCCTGATTTCATAACTTTTTTTCTCACATTTGCCAATTATGGGAAATATTCATGTTTAAACAAGGCCTTGTATCCCCCATCATGAAAAAAGTATTTTCTTTGGTTCTGTCGCCTCTCAAACTACTGCCTTGTGTTCCTCCTGTCCTTTGTCTTCAAAGTCCTGGAGTATGCTGTCTACTGAAGTTGTGTATCCTTATTTTCCTCCTTTCCTTTTCTTGATCTCTGACTGGGCTTTTGCCCTCTAAACTCTTCCAAAACTCTACTCCTCAGGTTCACTATTGAACTCCTAATTAAGTCAAAGGGATGCTCTCCTTTTCTTTTTTCTTTTCTTCCTCCTCCTCCATCATCATCATCTTCATTCTCCTGCCTCACGTTACTGGTTGTGCTCTTCTCTTTCTCTCTCTCCTTCAGGTGGTGGAGGTGAAAAACAAGATCTATTTCAGTTCAGGCTTGAACAGTTGATTTTAGGCTTTATTATATATGTTTTAAGACAAAGTGGTTATCGCCTACGAATTACATATATATGCAAAATGTATATGTAAAATGTTCCCACCCCACTGGAAGAAAATATTGGGGCAAATTACCTGGAAATCCAAAATTATAACAACCCCCTCCTCAAACCTGATAGCCATCCAACACAAAAACAAAAAGTGGAACCAATTATAACCACTCCACAACCTACAATACACCTCTTCCAAGAGAAACCATGATACCAGTACCCACCACATGGACACTACGTGACACCGAAACATCATCAGTTTATCAGGACTACCTCTAAATGGAGCTGAATTCTGTACTCTCTAAGGATGTGGTTCCCAACCTGTGGTCCGTGGACTGCTGCTGGTCTGTGAGGCTACTACAGGGTGTCCGTGGAAATGAAAAATAACATCCTCACCAAGGAAATGTACAATTTCAAATAAAAAATAATTTCATATAGTGTCTAAAAACAACTAGTAGCATGTAGTGGTCCACGAAATATTTGGAGGTTGAAAAGGGGTCTACACACTCAAAAAAGGTTGGGAACACCACAGAACCACTAGCATATGAATGTGGACAGCTAGAAGAATTCTTCTGCTAACTCCACCTTGAAGAGGTCTTTAACAACGACAGCACTACCTGAAATACCATGTCTCCACTGACAATCGTAAGCAAAAAGAATCATCTGGCTGAGCACCGCAGAGTGGGTGAAATCACGTTCTTGATTATTACATGATGGCTTCAGGGAAAAAAACTGACTGGGAAATCATTAAAAAAATCATCACATCCACCACAATCTCTCCACTATTGTGAGGACAGCTATACAGTCCTTGAAATCTAACCACTAAATAATGATGGAACCAGCAGACAATAGGGCGCCATCCTAGTCCTCCTCTGTGATGACTAGGTTAACAAGGCCAACTGACAAATCTCTGTCCCTACTATAAAGAACCCACCCCAAAATGTACCAAGGGATTGAAGGATATCATCAACTCCTTCTCCAGACCACTCCAACAGAGACTCTACAAATGCATCCCTCAAGAACCCATCCCGGGGATCTTCTACATGCTTCCCAAGATACACACACACAAGAGAACCCAGGCAGACCTATCATATCTGGCCATGGCACTCTTACTAAAGGAATATCGGGGCTTCTAGAAACCATCCTGAAAGCATACACCACTCAGGGCCAGCTTTCTCCAGGATACAGCTGACATCCTCCACAAACTCTGTAATATTAACACCACCATCCTTGGCACCATGGACATCACTTCACTTCTCTTTACACCAATATCCTTCACAGTGATAGCATAGCTGAATCTTCTTCACTCTCTCTTGTTGTTAATCACTTACCTTTTATGCTTTGTTGTATGATTTTGCACAGACGCAAGTTACCTCATCTATGTACCGATCTGTTCTAACCCCCCAATTAGGAACATTCTCCTGAATATATCACGACCTTTTCTGTTGTCCCTACTGGCTCTATCCAGTTGCTCTTATCTTATAATAGTTATAATCTTCTTACTGGCCTTGTGTTTTTTGGTTGTCAGCTTGCCTTGTTGGAGCGAGGGTGTATCTGGAGTAACAATTCCCTCTTGATACTCTGCTTCACCCTGATATTTGCACAGACCAAGGGTTTTGCAGATAAGACACACAAATCAGTGTCATGGTTTATGCAGCCCTGAAGCATTTTCATATACTATATATAATCATATCTCTAACCTTATTTACTAACACCGTTCATTATACAGTTCTCTAACAGGTTCTCCTACCTTTCTGTCCTTTAAATATTTCATTTAGTAGCGGCTTATCCTCCCCTCACATCTGTCTTTTGTCATTGGCTGCTTAGTAGTCTCTCTTGGTTCTGGTTTTAGGTGATCTCATCTGCTTCTATGGTTAAAGGTACCACCTCTATGCTGAAGATTCCCAAATTCACTTTTGTTGTTCATATCCTCCACCCTTCCTTCCAGTTTCTCATCTCCAGCTGTGACTCGGACCTTTCCTCTGGGAAGCAAATGTTCTTAAAATTGCAGACTTGTATGTAGATACTGGGAGAGTAGCAGTGTTACAGAATCTCTTATGTGGTTTTAAGATCAGTCGAGTTGTGTGATGGAGCAGTGTTGACTTCCTGTGAGGTATTTCAGTTATATTTTCTTGATTGCCCAATCCGCTTGATTGATTTTTAACAGATTTGCAGTATTGGCCTGAAACACCTCCATTCTGTTAACAGGTGTTAATCCTGATGAGAGAGGATCAGTAGGTTCTGCTGACATACTGAAGCACATAGCAGCTAGATATAAGGGAATTAGGAGAGGTAAAGTACTTACTGTAAATTGTCTGCAGCTATTCATGGGAGCTAAGCATTGATGGCAGTTCATCTGATTTCTCACCTACTTTTACTACCTGCCTGGTTGCTGCTCTTTTTAATGGTGCCTTCCCTCCTCTCATCAGCCAAGAAGCTCAAAGTGTTATGCTCTTATAACTGGGCACCAGTTATATTTTTTTCCTGTTGCAAAAATCCTTCCAGGGGTCCCTTTCTCGCTGGGTTATGGCATTGATGGAGTTTTGTTTAGACAGCACTGAATTCAGTTTGATGTTATCAGCATGGGGTCTTGGTTTGGGATCCAAGAAATGCTGGAACCTGATGGTTGAGGTCAAACACCTCTTAGATTAAAATTTCATTAACCAGAACCTTTAATGACTTGCAAAGAGTTGTGGGGTTGAGAGAGAACACATCCCAGTATTCCCCTTCTTACACACGACTGTATTCATCTTTGTGCAAAGTATGCCTTTCAGGTATTATTTGAAAACTCATAATTTGTCAGTATTGTTCAGATAAAATGTGTGACAACACTGTGTGAAGTTATAAGAGTCCCCTGTATAATGTTAACACATGTTCCAAACCCCACAGCCCAAACAAAAGTTGGCAAACAACTCAGTCTTAAAGAAAGGAATGTATGCTTGCTTAACTCTGTTTACTGTTTAAATACAAATTTCAAGCAGGAAGGGAAAACAAAGTAAGTTTTTAAATAGGTGGAAACTGCCCCCTTCATTCCCCTCCCAGGACAGGGAATATCCTTTCACATTGACTCTTTGTCTCCTGGGTCTCAGCTAGAACTGTTTTTCAAAAGGGGGACTGAAACTATAAAAAGGAGGGACAAACCCCTCCATGGTACGCCTCTCTCTTGCTCTCTGCCCATCACATTCACTGCACCTGGAGAGACAAAGGAAGCAGGTTGAACTCTGTGAGAGAGGTCCTGATTTAAAGAGTTTGGTCAGTAAGAGTGGTGAAAGCATGTGTTAAGAAACTTTTTTGCTTTGAATTGAATGTGGGCACCTAAAAACGTTTTATCTTTATTTTTCTTGTAACGATTTCTGACTTTTATCCCTCATTACTTGTACTCACTTAGACTCTCTCTCTTTCTGTAGTTAATTAACTTGTTTTATCTAATCCAGTGTGTTCAAGTTGAAGTGTTTGGGTATCTCCACTTGGGGATAACAAGTTGTATGCATATTAATCCCTTAATGGATTCAGAATATTTTTACTGTGCTGGAGAGGGCCAGTCAGTACAGGGTGTACATTTCTGGGAGGAAAACCTGGGACTGGTAGCGTGTTAGGGTAATGCAGTGGTTATTTTTAAGAATGGTAAAAGCCAAAGTGTGGCTGGCTAGCTGCAGTGCACGGAGACTTAGCTGGGAGTGACTTACCTATGCTGGAGATGTTTGTGACCATTCCAGGTTGGAAGCTACAGCAGTAAGGCATTCTAAAGAGCTCCCCAAGTTGCAGGGCGGGGTGACAAAGATACTTGCTGGTCTGCATTGTACCCTGGTATGTCACGGGGTGAAAGCATTTCAGTGTTTTAAATTTAAACTGACAATATTAATATACAATTTCATTTCAATATTAAACGCTTAAGTAATTTCTTCTGTTGTATTAGTCATTAGAATTTTATTTATTAGGAGTCCCTAACCCAGGTTCTCAGGGCAGTACCTAAAGTTATATTTAAAAAAAAAAAAAAAGTACAATAATAGCAATAAACAAAACATCGTGGAATACCAATATAAAAAAAAAAACCACCAGTGGGGTGCTTTTCTAAAGCCAGGTTAAGCATTTTAGGCTTTTGTAGCCTTATCCTGTGAACATTTATTGCTGGCCATAGTGCTTATACACGGGGTGGGTGTGTTTGTTTTCTTGACTTATACGTGGTAAGAATGCTCCTTTGGGGCTTCCAGACTGCTGGCCTGAGTAAAATAGAACACTGGCATTTCTCATTAAGGTTTTTGTATATAGTATCAGAATTCGTGAACCTTCTTTACTTTTGAACCACTCTTAGTTTTTTAAAAAAATCTGCATTACTTTTACATGAAAAAAATGCATCTGCCTAGAAAGAAAAATGAGTAATATCCACCTAATATTGCTGCATTTAGAAGGAGCCACTGAGGAATTTGCCATTTTCTTAAGTCTGCTGTGGCTTTCACCTTCTTGTAAATTATTGTAGTCTTCTAAGATCGTTGCAAGTTCACATTATTTTAAGCACTTTGGATGTGGTCAATCAAGCACGTACGATCATGAGAAAGATACTGTTATGATGAGATGAAGGTGAAGCTCAATTACTTTTACATTTGGGATGCCATTTCTGCATGTAGTAATAAACCATTAAATGAGAAACAATTTTACGATGTGCGTTGAGAGTAAAGATCTATCTATAAAGCTATCAGGCTAAGAAAATCTCTCCATCTCTTATGCATGGTGAATCAATGATTTCCTGCCACATACGAAGCGTTTCACAAAGAAGTCTCTGTCTCAGAAGAGTAAACTGAGATGATCCTTTCTGTGATTGAAATTTTGTGTGATAAGTCTCCAAGCTGCTCACCCCCAATTTTCTTTCATATAAGACATGGAGTCAAAAAAGAAAGGAGGACCCTGAGAATATTCCCACTTTCAGATTTTCCACAAAGAGGTATTGATAAGGATTCCTCTGTGATACTGGGAAATTTTGTGTGTTTGTGGCTGTAGCAAATGTTTGTTGCTAGCACCCATATCATCACATGCTTACTACCACATTTGCATTAGAAAATGCCAAAAGCCCACTATTTTTGTTTCTAATGAAGCACAGACTTCCGTTTCCTACATCTCCCAACAAATATGTGAGGCTGTCTTCCTCCCACTTCCTTTTAGAAAGCTGTATTGTTTTAAGCTCCATGTATAATAAGATACCCCTCAGTCATTTTATGTCCCTGTTCCAGAGATGTCTGAGAGTGGGCAGGTTGTTCCTATAATCTTCTCAGATATCACACAAATCTAGGGGATGAGAATCTCAGGGTTTATTTAAAGAAGTGGTGAAAATGCTATGTGTACCCACAGAAGTGGGGGATGAGGGTAAAGGATAATAAGACAACTTTTTTTTTAAAGTAGTGGGACATAATGTAGGCCTGAGTTGAACATGGAAGAGGCCTCATTTCTTGGAAGACAGGATTAGAGAGGTAAATAGTACAAACATCTCATTTTAATCTACTAATCTATCTAAAATAGGTAAATGAGCCAGTAAAATAAGAGAGTCTGAGCTAGCTAAGATAAGGGGGGGAATATCTAGGGAACCATTTAGCAAGAAAAAGATGACAATGAACAAGAGAATCAGGAGCGTAAAGATGAGATAAAGAGTAAAGTTGTGTGACAGTGCTTGCTGTAGAGAGATTGGTTTCTACAAAGTAAACAAGACAACGTGTGATGCAGAGTATAGTAAATGCAATGCAATGTAATGTGTCAGTGTACATAAAGGAAGAGGTTTGCTCTGTAACTTTGGATGTGAGGTATGCCCTATATCCACCCGCTATGCTTGAGTCTGATCAACTTAGCCTAGCCTTGCCAAGTAAAGATGCCTGAATGACTAAGTCCAGAGTCAAACTTAATCCTTGGGAAGCTGAGTGGAAAGATCTTGGAGGGAATCCCAGCGTATAGCTCATGATTCTTTAGCTCCTTGACTGATATGACCAAATAATGGGGGGGAAGGGAGGGCGGTGTGTGTGTGTGTGTGTGTGTGTGTGTGTGTGTGTGTGTAGAGACACACACGAGCGTGCGCGGGGAAAATAACAAAACAAAACATGAAAAACAAAGCTTTATATATTATCCTCCATTTTAGAATTTTGAAGCTCCTACACCTGAAAATGTCACACATCCCTCCACTGATGTATGTACCTGTTCACAGGTGACACTCATTGTCCTTTTCTGTATATGCCTGGTATACAAACAGTGCCATTGGACTGCGCCAGAAAGAAAGACCAAAGAGTAAGACAGTTCTTCAGTAATCGTTTTCTCTCCTATGTATTCATTTCGGGGAAGGAGGGTGATGATTCATCTTGCAGGAAAACATGACAAAACATGACCCATCTTGTGAAATATAAATATACTTTATAGGAAAAATTCAATACCCTCATTGGTAGGGTGACCAGGTAGCAAGTGTGAAAAATCAGGGCGGGAGTGGGGGATAATAAGTGCCCATATAAGAGAGAGCCCTGGCTGTTGGGATTGTCCCTATAAAATAGGGACATCTGGTCACCCTACTCATTAGTGACAGTATCAGATTTGAAGTGACTGCCTTTGCCTGGGTCACCTGTGCCAAGAAACGATTAAGATTCTGGAGCCCATTCAAAAATCCTCTCTAGCTAACAGCCATAATTGTAATAACTGTATACTGGAGGCCTGTTGACTTTTGTCTGGCTGCCTGCTTAAAGCATCTGGTAATTGGATATGAATCCCCACAGCCAGGGCATTCATGCTTGTATTTTCAGCATCCATTCCACCTATTCTGTCTTTTGTTAAATTGCCAGCATATGTTTGTCTGGGCTTCAGTGGGTTGATGTGAGATTGGAAGATCTCAAATTTTGCAACAAGCTTAATAGTGCCATCATCACCAGTCATAAATAAATGAAATGTAAAATCCAACATTAGCACAATGAATGATATTGCATAAATAAAATGTAAGTTATTTTAAGTTAAGATTCCTATTGCAGCCAGAATTCAGCCTGCTCGTGCATGTGTAGGCCGGGGTTTTCAAAAGCTAGCTGTGTTGGCCTGACTCTGCTTCCACTGAAGTCAATGGCAGTGGAGTTAAATCACTGTTGAGTACTTTTGAAAATGACAGCCTATTTTGTACTGTTGTGGGAACGTCTACACTTTGTGCATGTGTCCATACAATATGTTATATATAGGATTACTTAAACATTTTTGACTCTTCTGGGTTTAAAATGTTAAACTTTAAATGAAATGAAGTTTTTTCCCCTCTATATTTCCAGGATATATACCGCATGACTGATTGTACATTATTTGCGTGGGTTGAGTATGTATCCAATTTTAATGAACTCAGAATCCTAACTTGAAATCCTATTGGAGCTGTTGAGTTTTAGCTGGCTTCACTTCATGTTAAAACCACGAGAAACTGCACATGTAGCATAATTTCAGTGTGAGACCACATTATGATCTAGAGTCCTTTAAAAAGTTTATATATTTAGGAAATATTTTGATATATATGGTCTGAGTTTTGAGTTTGTAACTGAAGATGTAACCAGGTTCATGTCTCATGTGTTCAGTTACTATTTTAGACAATTCACAATACTTTATGTACCTTTTCTGATTTGCATTATATTCACATAATGGTATTCTTAGTAGGTCTGTACTTCTTGTGCTTTTTAAAAAAAAAAAACAAAAAAACCCTAAAAAACTAGCTAGAAAAAAGGTTTAAAAGCAAAACAAAACAAAAAAAAAAATCATAACACCCCATTCTCCAGCTTTAATCTCTTGTTTAGGAAATAGGATGTAAACCAACATCGTAGGGTGTGGGTAGTGTTTTTTGCCCTCCTCTGCTGGATGTCACCAGGAAGTTTATATAGGGTATAAGAAGAATAAGATTTCTGAATTTAGATTCTTTTCAGGGTCTCTTCTATTTTTTTTTAAAATAACTTTTCAGTATCACTAGAAGTAATAGGAATAGACACACCTAGACCAAGCTCTGCTAAGATGGTTCAGAGACTGAACATGTCAGTGCTTACATCATTTTCAAATGCTAGTACACCCCTGGCTTTTTAATTAGTTTTGTCTTGCTTCCTTGTGCTACAGTATCTCCTTAGACCACATAAGGCATAAATCCATTAGTTTCCTCCAGCGTATAGTCTCAGTCGCCAAAAATCATACCTAAACTGACATGACAGCAACTTTACCATGCTTGTGTCATTTTCTTTTCTTTTCTTTTTTTTTTTATCATCTAGAACTATGTTACTCTAAACTTCTTTTATTCCCTGCTATGGCCATTTCCCTGGGTGACTGCAAGAATGCTGAAGCTACTCCTGTTTCCATGTTTTTTATCTTTACAGTAGGACTTCCTTTCATTTTCCCAGCCCATATTTTTATTTCATGGGCTGATGGCCATTTGGGCCAACCACCTCCAGTCAGTCTTTCATCAACAGTAGCTTGAAAGAGAGAGAAATGGGGCAGAGCATACTGAAATGTATGCCCCCTCCCATGCTGTTATCCCTCTAGAAAGTGCCTGACATCACTGTTCCATTGTTTATCACTTTTATAAAATGTATAGCCTCTATTCTGAGGGCTACAAGTCGCGTCGGATTTCAATATCTGAATTTCACATTGACAGGAGGCAGACTGCAGTGAAGACCATAAACTGACAGTTTAGGGCAAGCATGCTGTTGCCTCAGGCAATCAAGGATGTAGCCCACGCCATCCTTCTAACTTAGGACATTCATCCCTCCTGAGGTGCCTTGTCCTTTTCTGATGATAGATTGAGAAAGACAAGTAGCACATGGGTAGCCAAACACCTCACCCGGGCACTTGGTGCCATTTAACAGTTTCCTCCTGCTTTTGACATTTTCATTTCTCTTCTTCACCTCACTCATCACTAAATGTTTGTATCTTATTTTCTATGCACAACACTAATGCAAAATGACACAGTACATATACAATCTCCATTACTCATTTTATATGCTCTGTATTCTAACTAAATTACATAGTGAGTCTTACACTAGCTGAGCCATGAAAGCAGCATTTACGATTTTAATTGTACATTAGCCTCATGCAAGTATTATTCAAAATAAATTGAAATTCTTATTAAACGTAGCTGCTCAAAATATATACGTGTTCCACTTCTTAGCTGTGTTCTGATTTTAGCTACTATCGCAATGTGGTTTGTTTGTATATACACTAGCCTTACAAGTTTTCATTCCCTTGTTTATTATATGTAATTACTGTATTTGTATCCAGCTCCAGTAGGATTCTAATGGAGACACAGGAAACTGCAACTCAAAACAAATTCCTTTCATAACTCAAGATCCGAGTTCCATGAATTTTCAAATTTAACGTTCTGTTGTGAATTACACTTGCTTTTTCTGAGGTCTCAGAAGATGAAAACTCATTTCAGTAGTTGCAGGAGTCTTGAACCAATTTTTGCATGCTATTTTTTAAAAAAGGTATGCACCTGTTTACTAACTTTATTTCATTAAAGTGAAACATTCAAAGCAAGACTCAACATTTTTTACCAGCCATCTACTAGCCATAGATCACAAGAAAGATGATGGGTTGGACCACAAAAAAATCTAGGGGCAGTGCCTTAGTGTAAAGCTGGCGCTCATAGCTTTCTTAGGGAGTAGCTGCAGAGTGAAAAGAATTAATATAATTATGGTTAGTTTCCATGGGTTTGAACCAGTGATGATATCCAACCGGTTCGCGCGAACCGGTTCTTAAAATAGAAAAAATGCAGCGAACCGGTTCTTAGCGCCGGGAGATTCAATGAAAAGGCGGAGCAGCGAACTGGTTCTTAGTGGCGGGAGAGTCAATTTCCCGGCGGCGAGTGTCTCCCGCTATTCTCCCTGCCGCGGAAATTGACCATGGAGGGTCAATTTCACTGCGGTGAGTGTCTCCCCTGATTCTCCCTGCCGCCGAAATTGACCAGGGAGAGTCAATTTCACTGCGGAGGGTACTCTGTAGTTCTGGGTGTGTGTGGGGTGCTGTGTGCATGATGTTTAAGAACCTATTCAGAATAGGTTCTTAAATATCACCTGCCTTCATAGAACTGGTTATTGGAAATTTGGGATATCATCACTGGTTTGAACCCCTAGAGGGTTTGATTAGCAACAATGAAACTGGATAGAGAATTCAGCTTTACTCTGCTGCTGTTTGGGAAAGCCTTGAACAGCAGCAGACAGACTAGAGATATATGTTGATTAAAATCAGAGTGCCTCCATTAACTCATTTCACATGCGGAGATTTATCTTTTCAGCCACATATGCTGAAATACATTTATTTTGAAAGGAAAGCTCAAATTCTGTAGAAACTGATGGGTTAGAGCAGCACACTCCAGCAAAGGTTTCCTACCTCACAGTATGGAGGGTGAGTATTTTTTGCCCAGAGACACATGGCTATTATTGGGAAAGAAAATAACCCTGAAAACAACCCTCAGAGTATTTGAACCACACACCACAAAAAATTTCAAATGTCATTGGTAGCTGACCACTCATTTTGAATTCTAAGAAAATGAAGGCTTTTGCTCCTTTTCGCTCCCTATTGCTCTTTCCCTCTCTCTTGGCTGAAATTAATCTTGAGAGAAAGTTTGGATTTCTATAAAGCGTGGTCATACATCTTCCTGAAGTGTTTTAAAGAAACTTGAATTAAGACAAGAAAGCCTAGGGTGCCCAGCATGCAGCCTGAGAGCCAGATGTTGCCTGGTGAGTCATTGAGCCTTATTATTGTCTTCTCCCTCTGAATGCCAGATGAAGATGAAGCTGATCAGATGCAGGCTTCAGTTCCTGGAGAACTCAGGCAGTTCGTCTATCTTTCAGGGATGATGTGAAAAAATAAGATGGTTTTGTTTATTTTTGGTTCAAAATATACATACATGCATACTTAGTTATAGTTATGTACATAATATAATGTGCATGTAAATTAGATGCGTCCTGCCAAGTGGGCAGTGTAGTTTTAAGAACATACGAATGTCTGTACTTGGTCAGACCAATTATCCATTGAGCTCAATATCATGTCTTTTGACAGTGGCCAGGTGCTAGATGCTTCACAGGGAATGAACAGAATAGGGCAATTATTGAGTGATCCATCCCTTGCCATCCAGTTGTGGCTTCTGGTAGTCAAAGGTTTAGTGACACCCAGCACATGGGGTCGCATCCTTGGCCATCTTGGCTAATAGCCATTGAGGGACCTATTCCCCATGAATTTAGCTAATTCTTTTTTGAGCCCAATTATACTCTTGGCCTTCACAACATTCCCTGGCAATGAGTTCTTTGTTTTAAATCTGCTGCTTATTAATTTCATTGAGTGAGCTCTGATTCTTGTGTTATATAAAGGGACAAGATGCATGTAGATGCCTTCATATAAATTAACTCCTCTTCAGTGTTGCTAAATTAATCTTTGAATTAAATGAGAACATTTTACCCATTTAAAAAAAAATCAATGAAGTCCTCCTCCATTCATACCCCAGACAGGATCAGATTATGTCAAGGCCTTGAGAACGTGCATTGGGATAAGGGAGAGGACAAGAAATATAATTGAGGTTAGTGAATCCTTTTCAGTAGCCAGTCATCTCTCAGGTTTGTGCGGGCTATATCATCCCTCTGCATGCTGAGCTGGTTGGGGAGGGATTGTGATAGTTGGGTCTGTATTGTATTGTGGCTTAGTGTGCTGAGAGATTCAGATGTTATACATGTGGACGATGTGTTAATTTTTTTCTAATGCCAAAGAAATATTAGCTTCTCGCTATGATGAAGCTGATTTTGGTCAGTATGGCATCCATTTTACCTTCCTGTAGAGATTCCTTTGTAAGTTTAAGATTCATGCATAGCCAGAAGATGCTGCTAATATACATGTGCTATTTATCTAGAAAAGCTGCTTGTTTAAATTATGAGAATGAATTACTTGAATATTTACAAGCCCTTCCCTGAGAGTTAAAAAGGAGGGCTAGATAGCAGAATTGCTTCAAGGAAAAAAACGATTTGAAAATTAAAAGAAAACATGTCAATTACACATTTTCCAACTTCTCTATTTGGCTGTCCTCCACTACATAGAACATAAAGGATATTAATTTAAAAGAGTGATCTCTAGGGAGTCAACTATTCTTTATAATAAACCATTGTAAGTACAGTGTGCCTAGCAGGAGATTTTGCAGATATTTCAGATTTCATTCAAATGATTTCTGACTTCAGGTTGCATTCGTACAGACATTTGCACTATTATCTAGGTATAAAAATCTTGCTTCAGGTTAAAGGATTTTGACTTCATTATCAACACACATGGTTGTTTGGGGCAAGATTCTAATACCTTTACTCATATTTAGTAGCTCCGTCTTTTAACACTGTACTACTAGGTACGACTAAAGATATCAGAATCTGGTCCTTAAAGAGTTACTCTTAGCCCAAGAGTATTTGTAAAATCTTTTTCTTCACTTCATTACTAATACCTGTTTAGAAAATGCTTCTCTTTCCCGTCAGTGTTGACTTTTTCCTGACTTGAAATTTGTTTCTCTTCCCCACAAATATTTATGAAAATTGAGGCAGTTTGTATATGTCCTAATAATTGCCTATTCATAGATAGTACTACCGTCATGCTCATTTGCTGCTCTAAAATCCTAGAGTATATACAGAATTTATCATTTTGTCGTCTTTTTGGATTGCATATGGAAAAAATCAAACAGTTCCTCTGTTTGTTAGATTAACGTTATATTTAGGGTGTGGGGAAATATTAGCTCTCCTGTGGAAAATGTCTTAGGAAAAGATATATTTCCTTGAGAAAAACTCAGATGTTTTTCCCCTTGTGGAGTTTCCCCACAATGCATTTTCCTAGTAGTGGTGAGATTTGTTGCTGTCCTCCACCCTAGTAGTAGCAGCAGGCACTAACCCCAATCGTCATGGGTCCACTAGATCTCTTTGGATCTTGAACAATCCACTGGATGCTCTGTGCCGACACACCAGCGCTTTGAAATCTTGTTTTCAGGGACTCCTCTGCGTGTTGCTGCCTTGCAACTCACTTCAAAAGAGGGCTCACCAGTGTGGAGAAGATGCTGTCCTAATGTTAATGAAATCTTGGTCCCACCGAAATGACTCTGTGCCCCAGCTTAGGACCAGTGGGCTCTGGGTTTCCTGTGCACGTTGGGGCTGATGTGATGTCAGCCTTTAGCTTGCTGGCTACTGGTGTTTATGCTAGATTCTTAGTGAATGGTGTTGCCACTTAGAGACTAGGTGAATAAATTAATCTACACACTCTATGATTTCTCAGACCTGTAGAATTAAAAGGAATCTGGGATCATCTTGTTTTAAAAAGAAACACATTGTATTGGGGAAAAGGAATAGTGTTAAATTTAAAAATGGGGTTAGGAATTACAGCTAAAAGCAAAAAGACAGGGATGTCAAGAGGAATAAATAGTTACTAACCCCACAACAGACGTCAGACCTCCTCCATTAAAACATACCTTCATGTGACTAAATATAAACAAGTGGGTGAGGCTGGCAGACACTCTTCCCCTGGATATGCATTTGGGGGCTTGGTAGGGGGAGGATGGCTTCTGTCTCTCACTATTGAGGTTGGCTTGTGGCTTGTGATCGCTTGGCTTCTCTCTTGCTCCATCCAAAGTCTTCTGCAACCAAGTTGTTTCATGAATAGCTAGCTGGTAGGGTCGCTCCCTGCTGGGAGATGGAGGAGAGTGAGCTGCATGCTGCATGGGAAGGAGCCCAGCTGGCTCTGTGGAAGACCAGAGTGCTGCAGTTATTTATTTATGCAATCAGTGCAGGGATGGAATTTGCTAAGCAGGCAACCTCTTAGATCTGCAGCTGATAAAGACTAAGTCCATTTCAGATTTCAGGCTCTTGCTAGGTTGTAAGGGGCGTATGCTTCTTTTGCAACCAGCACAAGACTAGATTTTAAAATTATTTTGTCTATGTGATGACAGCTTATTCAGGGGTGGTGAAAAATTGGTGTTCCAGTGGCAAATTTAATACCATCTGTTCCTTTCTGTCCAACATAAGTGGAACTTCAGATGTTAAATTTTCCCTTGCAGGTTCAGAGCAAAATCAGGGAAATGTATACATTTTTTTCTTGGCTCAGATAATGTGGCTTGCTTCCTTCATGCAAAACTGAACCAAATGCATCTTGAAGCATCCCTAGCAGTGGATGATGATGATGATAATGGTGTAACTTTTGAGTTAATACAGAACCTAGTGTATTTTTGGTTCTGTGAGACAACAAATAATCATGTTTTAGGAAAGAATCAGGAGTTTAGGCTTGATATCAGAGTTTTTAGTTCAAGTCTGTGATAACTTATTATTGTAATTTATACATATCTTTTCCTTTATCTTTTCTATCTGTTGCATCGAAATAATTCTGATTCTTCAGTGGCCTGCTATGGGTTCAGCACACCTGGGATGGGGGCAAGGTAGCTTTATGCTCCCTACCCGGTGGCTTCTCTGAATTTTTTGTTGGTTTGAGCATTACGTTGGCTGGGATTTTCTGGAATACAATGTTCTCTGGTCTTGACCCTTCTTGTCTGGACACGTCACTTATGCTAGGAGGGTAATTACCAGCTGAGGATACCCCCAACATAGGGGAATCATCAGGTTCTCATTTAGCTGGGAAAAGCACAAAGGAAGGGGTCTAAGCGAAGGAACAGGATCAGTTTCTAAATCTGTAATATGTTACAGATTTGTACTGGACCACTCTGTCTCCTAATACTCTAATTGTCATACTTTTGATACTAATCTTGATCAAGTTTTTCTTGCCCTGTCATGTATTCTCCATTACCACTTAAAACTTTGGGGGCTTATATCAGATTTGGGTGAGTTTATGATGTTGTGTCAGAATATAATCATACACTTTTATTTAAGTAGAATTTTTATTCTCCTTCAGTTTTCAAGCTTAGTTTGCATTGTGATTTTTCAGAATGTATGTTCCAGGATGAGATGTATGTGTGTTTTGCCTTTTTTCAAGAAATGTGGCTTTGATTTGACAGGTTTTACATGAGTGCAGTGTGCATGCGCCGGGCATAAGGTCCCAGATTTTGCAGCTAGTTTTGCATGGGAGAACCCCTAAAGTCTTAATTTCTAACCAGTTTAAGCACATACCAAAGCACGAGGTAACAAATGTTGTTCATAGGATAGGATTTTTGTTTGTGCAATTGTTATCTTAGTAAATTGTGACTCTAGTCTATTTCGCAATCTGTAGAGGCAAGAGGGAACATTGGAGCTACTAGTCTTCCAAACTGTGACATTTTTTCAGAAAGGAAGTTTAATGTTCTAACATACCTTGAGTTTTTATTTAGGATGAGTGCTGCTCCACATCCTTTCCCAGCAGCAATAATGTTTCCTGACTTTCCAACTTGTCTGCTGTCTTGTTGTTGTTTTTAGAAAATCTGATTTTTAAATTTTTTTTTTAAATTACATATTCATTAATTAAGAACACCAGCAAGACTGTGCTGCTCTGAACAAGACTGTTTTCATCTGATTGGTTTGGCAAGGTAGGCAGGACCAGGCCTGCTTAGTATTTAGCTTAGCCAAGGGGCTTCAGAGGTATAAGGTTTCCCTAGGTGGAAGTCTATTTCAGTGTGAGTGGAAGATGGAGGTTGGGCCTCAAAAGGCAAAGTGCTTGTTGGACTCAATCAGCCAAAAACCTGGGTAATAGCATGATGAGGCTGTTTTACTAGCAAATAATATCATGGCAAGGGAAGAGATGCTTGAGTCCTCTTCCCCAAGTTTGGACTGGCCTCATCTACTGCCTTCCTTCCTACATCATGTGTTCTGGAATCAGGCACTGGGTTTCAGAACCACCTCATCCTGTATAAAGGTGCCTGAATACCAGCTCTTGTAATTAGTATCTCTAGTACATCCAGGCTTGCAGTGAACATAATCTCCACTCGCTGTGGTTTGGATAGTTACTACAACCTCAGCCTGCATTTGTTGACCTTCTGGGCATGCTGCAAGGCTGCTCTGCTCAACTGGACATCTTTGGAGGGCTGAAGCTATGGGGGTTGTAGATTTTTTGCCTTCTTGAGAAAATGAGGCGTGGATAGAGGAGGGAAAAGTGCTGCTGTTTGTTTTGGGTTTTGTTTTTGTAATTCTTTGAGTGATGTTTTAATTTTTATCAAGGACATCCCAGCGCTTTGGATGGACACTTTTTGGCATGTGAAGCCTAAATCGAATCGTAAACAAAACAAGTTGCATTTATAAATTTGTTAATTAGACACATTTTGGAACTATAAATGGAGAATTTATACATGAAAATTTTAAATACAGTTTTCAGAGACTCTTTTGTCTGTTTATACAGTATTTCTCTCATGGTTAAGAGTTGTTTACTTATGTTCTAATACAGAATGTGGCCTGTTTATAAATGTGTGTGTTGGCCTTGAAGCAAAAGAATGTTTTTATTCCTCTTGTATACTTGGATAGTAGCTTTTGTATTTTGGGTCAAAAGTAGAACTCAAACTGTCTGCACTGCAGAAAAAAAGAAACAAGCAGATTCTTTTTAGTAATTGTATACAATAAAATTTTGTAGGAAATATGGTTTTCCATAGACTAATGGTTTTAAATGGTATGTGGGTATGTCTGTTCTGGCAGAGAATAGAATGTTCAAACTGTGAATCAGGTTTCTGTTCTTGAAATGATGCTGTCCATTATCTGTATAAACTAATGTAAAAAATCTCTGCAAAGCACATTTTTTAGCAGGATTGCTCAAAATGGTTTCAGATTTATGCTACACATCATATTAAATCCACTGCTGGAAAATGAATATAGTCTTTACCAGAATTCAGTTTTAAATGCCTCAAAAATGTAATCACGATAAAGATCAATACGTATAGTAGCTAGCCAATAGTTTCCAAAGCGTAAAGGATGTTTGAAGTTTCAGTACTTTAATGAATTATTGAATGGTACTTGGGAGAGAGAGATCTAAATAAATTAAAAATATTTGTCCTTTTTTCATAAGCTTTTGTTAACTGAGTGAGACACACAATAAACTGTTCATAGGCTGGGAAGAAAAGACTGTTTGCATAGAAGTCACTTACCAGCCAAAGTATGCCCCAGAATAATTTGGAGTGATAGTATAATAAATGCATGGACTTTCAGAGTTACATACAAACTGCATGCAACATTAATAATAAATGAAGGATAAATTATTCATAACAGCCCAAAGGTATAATTATTCAGTGAAGTGAAACCTAAGAAAATTAGCTCCTTACTTATTTGTTTTTGGTGGTGGTGATTTTTTTTATTTATTTTTGTGCAAGATTTTAATCCTTTAAATTTTTGGAGCGAGTTTAACAGAACATATTCATAACTTCCATGTGTTCTTCCATGTTTCTGAATACAGAAACAAGATAGACCTATAAAATACATATAGTCAACATTTTGGAACAAATTACATATTTTATTTCACTGCTGCCATTTTATCTTACATTTTCAAATAACCACCTCGTTATTTATCTCAGGTGAGGTGCAAAAATAAAGACTTGCCATAAACTGACACATGCTGTAGAGCAGCAGTTCTCAAACTGTGGGTCATGACCCCAAATGGGGTTGCAGCATCAGCAGATAGGGTTGCAGCAATCCCTAGTATGTGGAGCACGCCATTTTGCTCCACACACCATGACCTTGCATTTATGGTACATGCGAGGTCACACTGCAATGAGCAACATGGCATCCTCTAAGCTGTCTGGGGTCCCGGCAGGAAATACTTAATTAAAATGGGACCGTGATGACAAAAAGTTTGGGAACCCCTGTTGTAGAGAATGCATAAGAGAACTGTAGAAAAAGCAATAGGTGCAAAGGCTGATGAAACTGAGGAACTCAAAGCTGTGTGGTATAGCAAGGACAGAGGGTACTGGGAAAGTTCTAGAAGGGCACTATGTAAGTGCTGGAATGATCCGGCCTTTATTCCCTGTAGACTAGCCAAAGGGTAATTAGGGTCAGTTGACACCAATTAAGGCCCCACCCCAGGTGCCTAATAAAAACCCTCTACTCCTGAGAGGCAGAGTGGGGTGAGCAGAGGAGTGTGTGGAGATTAACAGAACAGAGCAGAGTACAGTGGTGTGTGGAGTTGTGGAGAAGAACAGAACGGAGTGCAGCGGTGTGTGGGAGAGAGGTAGAGTCCTGAAGAAGGTACTGGGTTCAAGAAGCCAGGAAGGGGGGGCAGGAGGAAGTAGCCCAGGGGAAAAGCCTGCAGCTGCAAGTAAGGTGCCAGCAGCACATAGCTGCTACTCAGAGGGCCCCTGGGCTGGGACCCAGAGGAGCGGGCAGGCCTGTCCTACCCCCCTTCCTGGGAAGACGGGGTAACTAGTGACACCCTGGCCCACTACAAGAGGCAAAAGTGTGAGACCCACTAGGAGAAGCCGGCCGTTTGCCACAGCTGCAACATACAAAATATGAGAATAGTACATGAAAAATAAAAATCCTTTTCATAAAATAGGAATGACAAGTAGCATAATAAATTTTAGGGTCTGAACCTGTACCCATAGGGGAATAACTTTGACTAACATGAATAGTCCCGTGAATAATGCTAATCTCTTATCTAAGTGCTTGCAAGTTTGAGCCCTATATCATCTACACACCAAAAAGTACGTTATTTACTATAGTGATTTCTCTACTGCATGTCAGGCTCCTGGGCAAAGGTAGGCAGGACTGGTGGCAGGAGCTTGGTAGGGAGCAACAGCCATAGGAGTTCAGAGTCAGTATCAGAGACAGAGACAAGTCGGGGATCAGGTGTGGGGTCACTAATGAATATCGGTGGATGTTGTGGGGTTTGAGCGGGAGTCAAGGTCCAAGTCAGAGCTGAGCTCAATACTTGGGACTTCAGGAACAGAGAATTCAGAGTGGTTGTGGCCATTAGCTACCGTGTTTCTCCGAAAGTAAGACAGGGTCTTATATTATTTTTTGCTCTGAAAGATGGGTTAGGGCTTATTTTCAGGGGAGGTCTTATTTTTTTCCATGAGTGTAAAGTATATGGGTACCTTTACTTGTGAACCGCTTGTAAACTGTAACTAGGGCTTATTTTTGGAGTAGGGCTTATATTTGAAGCATATTCGAAAAATCATGCTAGGGCTTATTTTTGGGGTAGGTCTTATTTTCGGGGAAACGGGGTAATAATCCATCTTGTTGCCTGGACACTTCCTGGAATGTCCATTGGGTTTATATAGGGTGCAGAGCCAATCAGGCACCCTGAGGCTGCTGTCTGTTGAACTTCTTGAGGTGGGACTTACTGTGGTCTGTGTCTGCAGTGCGAAAGGGAGCATAAGCTGCTGCTGGGTGGCAGTAAGAAAGTGTTTGTTGCCTGGCAACTCTGAGGCCTGGCTTTGAGACTTGCTGGGTCTTACATTTCATAACAAATGGTTTAAAGAAATGTTTCATCTTCACTATTCTTTTATTAAACAAAGGAATAAAAAAAGGGCACCATGTATTAGGAAATAATTTTAAAATTCATTTCAGATACCTGAATCTACAGTTTCCCAGCATGCTTTCCAGTACTGGCAGCAGCATGGGCTGTGAAATCTTTTCACATTTTCAAGTGTGACTGAGAGCTGGAACTTCCATTTAAATAAATTTTCCTTTCCTTTGTGGTGTTTTCTTCCACTTGGATATAGCATTCATCTGTAAGTTAAAGACATATGGGTTGCTTGGATGAATGGACTATAAGTTGGACAGAAAGCTGGCTAGATCATTGGGCTCAATGGGTAGTGATCAACAACTTGTTGTCTAGCTGGCAGCCGGTAACAAGCGGAGTGCCCCGGGGTTCAGTCCTGCGGCCGGTTTTGTTCAACATCTTCATTAATAATCTGGGTGATGGAGTAGATTGCACCCTCAGCAAGTTTGCAGATGACACTAAGCTGGGGGGAGTGGTAGATAAGTTGGAGGGTAGAGATAGGATGCAGAGTGACCTAGACAAATTGAGGAGAGGCTGAGGGAACCAAGTTTGTTTAGTCTGCAGAAGAGAAGAGTGAGGGTGGATTTGATAACAGCTTTCAAATACCTGAAAGGGGGTTCCAGGGAGGATGGAGCTAGGCTGTTCTCAGTGGTGGCAGATGACAGAACAAGAAGCAAAGGTCTCAAGTTGCAGTGAGGAAGGTTTAGGTTGGATGCTAGGAAAATCTTTTTCACTAGGAGGGTGGTGAAGCACTGGAATGGGTTACCCAAGGAGGTGGTAGAATCTCCATCCTTAGTGGTCTTTAAGGCCCAGCTTGATAAAGCCCTGGTTGGGATGATTTAGTTGGGGTTGGTCTTGCTTTGAGGAGGGGGGTTGGACTAGATGACCTCCTGAGCTGCCTTCCAACCCTAATTTTCTATGATTCTATGAGGTGTGTGTTCATATTTGTGTATATTGAGTGACTAAATACATAATTACTCCAAAGATTACCATTAACTAAAATATCAATTTAATAAAGAAGAATAATTAGTTCAGTGTCACCCATAGTTTTAGATCTAAGACTTGCCATAGGTCACTGCTATTAGTCAGTTTGAAGAAGTTGCTGTATCTGTTGGTCCATTATCATTAGAGATGCATTAAAAACAAGTTTAAAAAAAAATTTCCCCACAGAAATGTTTGTTTGTGAGATTTAAGAAAGGGTACTGAAACAAAGCAGATTTTTCATGCAAAAAAAACCAAACAAACTTAAAACCAATTTGATTAACGTTTTGAGATGGGGTTATGGATTGGTCACACAATATTTGTTTTAATTTCCGGGTTGGCTGAGACAATCACGTAAGAGTGGCAGAGGCAATTTTGAGTCACATCCTCAGGAAGTGACCCTGTGCCCAGATTTCCATAGCAAAAGCAACATGAGGGTTGCAGAAATCTTCTGGCCTCTCACTCAAATGCTGCCCAGGATTTTAAGGGCTTCAGTGCCCAACCTGGAGGCCACTGAAAGTATGTGATGGGACAGCATTCCATCACCAAATGTATTAGATGGGGAAGAAGCTCACTGGTACTTCCCTGACTGAAGAAAGCATACATTAAGATTGAACAGGGATTGCATGGTGTTATAAACCCATATGGCTTGGTGTGGGTACTTCCTAAAATTATCCAAGCTCTTTTTAAGGTTCCCCATAATTAGGTTTATTTGTACGTTGTTTCTGTTGAGGCTGACTTAGAGTTGGTCTACTGCTTCTCAATTAACAAATAGCAATAATGATCATTGTGTTCTTATTCTCGAATTTGCTTCCCTTGTGCTGTCTAGCAAAAATTCTATTTATCAAGTTGTGTATCTCCCTGTCTGATTTAGTGTAGGATCTGATGTAGATTCCTGGGATACTTTTGGAGTTGAAAGCAAAGCATATGGCATTCAGACCATTTTCATTCCCACAGTGATTTCTAACACCCTCTGTTCATCTGTGTTTCAATCTCTGTTTATAACTATTAGAATTATATATGATTTTCTCTGTCCTTCCCTGTTCTTACTCCATAAATCAAATTGGTTTTAGATTACTGTTATTGTACTCAAGAATTAAATTTTAATGCAAAAAATTGCAAAATAACAATTTCATGTTACAAGTGAAATTTGGAAGCTCATCTGTAACAGTAGTGTCAGAGAGCTTGGGTCCATTAAATACTACTAAATTCTAAATTTTGGCGACTCAGATTATATGAAACAGATTTGCACAAGCAGATTTGCGAAACTCCAAGAGAAAATTTTCAGCAACTTAGGCCAGCCCAAAATATCACCTGGAAGCTGCATAAATACTCTAAAGGTTCACTGTGAGCGCTTTGTCGTTTTTCTTAATGCCATGACCTGAGTACCACCAGCACTGAAGAACTTGATGAGCAAGAGACTTAGGATGGTTGTGTCTGCGGCTATGGTGACCTGGAATACTCCATTCTGAACTCCTTTACAGTAATAACAAGTACTAGACTTTCGGACAGACCCGTCAACAACACGCCTCATTGAAACCGGAAGTATGCAATCAGGCAGAAGCAGAGACAAAAAAATAAAATAATAGTGACTACAGTACACAGTACTGTGTTAAATGTAAACTACTTCTAAAAAGATTTGACAAGGTAACTCTTTCTGTGCTTGTTTCATTTAAAGTAAGATGGTTAAAAACAGTATTTTTCTTCTGCGTAGTAAAGTTTCAAAGCTGTACTAAGTCAATGCTCAGTTGTAAACTTTTGAAAGAACAACCATAATCTTTTGTTGAGAGTTACAAACATTTCAGAGTTACAAGCATCCTCCATTTCTGAAGTGTTCCTAACATTGAGGGTATACTGTACTTTTCAAGGCCTGCCTTCCAGGAATAATACAATAGTACAAGACTGTCTGTGCAGCTTTTCTTATCTCTTGACCTTTAGTTGATGTATTGTTTTTGTTCTCTGTTTCACCATTTTACAGAATTCTAAGTTTTGGTGACAGTTCAGTTTCAGCAGCTTCTTGTGGGTAATGCATTCACGGCACAGCTGGATTGTATTTAGCAATCTCTCTCCCACTTTTTGTAACTCTTGCTTCTGCTCTCACATTCAACTCTGCAGTGTACTGAATTTTGTTCCCTTGTATTTCTTATATCAATGTAGATGGAGGGCATCCTTGGAAGGATATGGAGTCAACCTGGCATTTAAAATGACTGCTTAATGGTAGATATATGTATTTTTCTTGCCAAGGATTTTTTTTTTTCGCTCCAAGGGCACTGTTTGTCCTGTCAACTGTTTGTTGACTCTTTTGACAGATGTACTGACGAGTTCTATTGTATACCCAATATCAAACAGGTTCAGTGTGGTGTTGAGGACAGTGTTGCGTGAACTATGCTTCTGTCAATTTTTCGTGGTCTTTTGGCTAAGATCCAACACAGTATTAGTTCAATATCAGATGTGTATATATTTTATTGGGAAACGGTATCCTGTATATTTGCAAGAGGATGGACTCAACGATCTAATGGGTGTTTTCCAATGAACTATTTTAATCTTCTCTGACTGTCAAGATCAGATTTTAAAACATGAAATGTGGGGGACCCACATTATATCCTATGTATGATATAACTTCATGAAGAGCTGCACTGTGAATTCAGCTCTGTTCCAAAATCCATTGAAACACATGGGAGTTTTTCTATTGACATTATTGATTTTGAATGAAATTGTTCATGAAGAAAAAGGAATCCTTTATTATTTTATCTAAATTTCACATGTAACTTACATGTGGAAAGGTTTGAAATTTCACCTCTACCCAAATGTGTATCTGTATGAATTAGGAATTTTCATTTAAGCAGTCTGAATGGAATGGACTCCAATTTTATAAAAAGAATTAAACCAATTTCATATTTTTTTCATAAATCAGAGTCTTTTGGGAGGAAAACAGACATTACAAAAGTAAGAGGTAAAAACTGATGTTAAAATGTTTCTGAAATGTAACTAAATGTGAAAGTTCATCTTTAAGTCTTAAATTCTTCCTATATTGCAGTCTGGTACTTTTCATTTGTTGACTTATTTTTCTTTCCCTTTTACTTTAACAAGTGATCACATGCGCACCAGCTAAATGTCTAATAAATCTCCAGGCAAAGCTGAGTTGACTTGTGTGGAACTGACTTTAAAAATATTTGATGGAACATTGCTTCAGTCTCTGAATACTTGTCAGATTGGATTTATTACAGCTGCTCCCATTACAAAGATGTGCACTTTGGTCCTAAGGGATCTTTCTCTTTTGGTATATAGTCCTAGCTATTGTGGTGTCACAGTCAATCAATTATTCACTTTGACACTGTCAATCTGGCAGAACATGGTTAGAGTCACTTATCACGGTAACTTTACTCTCTTATTTTTTTTGTATATAGGAGTGTTTCTCTCTGTGCATAACCCATTTACATTTCAAAGTGGGTAGGTGCCTATTACATTGTAATAATTGGAAATGAAACCTCAAAGGCTTTTTGAAGACTCAGACAGCATATTTTGAAAGAAATGAATAAATCAAATGTTAATTACTTTTTTAATATGTGTAATATCTGGGTTATGTTGGTGGTATAGTAATACTATGGAAGTATTTTAGTTCATCCAGCTGTTCAGTTTTCTGTCAGAAATATTAAGTTGGTTTAGCAGACGAAATAATTAAAGAGTGCCTATGACCCTGTCACTGTCAGTTCTAAACAAATGTTCAGGTCATGCCTCTTTAAAATAGAAATACGACTATTTTCAACAGAATTATATTGGAAATGAGATGAAGCTCTCCCTGTTAACCTTCTCTCTGGCTCAGCCCAATAGCTGTACACACACAGTTGGCTAAGAATATAAAAATCATTGAGACTTGGGGGGGAGGAGAGGTTGAAGATCATCTGGCATAAACTATGTTAAGATCATAAAATTATTTTCTTAAGGTGGACTTGGGCTTTGCTTATGAAGACTTCAACATAAAATTTAGTATGATTTAGTATAAAATTACAGCTACTATGCCTTATTGTTGTAGTAATTATGATTGTAAAACTATTTTTAAAGTTGTTTTACTTTCTGTAACCAGTTCCAAAGTCTCAGCGCAGACTGAGATCAGCAGGAAACAGCAGTTTTAGTCAAATGGCTGGAGTGGGCTCTCACAGGGGATTTCTTAATAGTAAGTAGAAGTGATTGTATTCGTTGTGTGCAGTTTCTTAACTAGTGCTAAGTGACAAATATATACATTAAATCACTTTTTAAAATCCCCTTCTTCCAAAGCACAAGCATGCGCACACTCAGTGTAATTGTATGTCCGTAGAAAATGTTTCCCAATTTCAGGGTGAAGGCAGTATAAACTGTTTAAATTTAAATCAGCATCATTAAACCAAAAGACATATGGTAACTTATTGTTCTTTTGTTTTTTCTACACTGCCCCACAGTTTACATTACAGAGGTCCCTTACAGTGCACACTAAAGTGCTGCACTGTAACTTCTCCATGTGGGCAAACTAAAGGGTTCCTAGTTCACATAATTTAATTTAAACAAGATTACATTTAATGCATACTAAGAAATTTATAGTTTGCGCATGCAGCGTTCACAGAGGGGAATTACAGAGCAGCACTTCAGTTCCCTATTGGGGTCCTGTTCTCACCTCCCATAGTCCAAACTGTGGGCAAGTGTAGACCTAGCCTCTGTCTGAAAAAAACCAGAAGAACAAATTTTATTACAGTGTATCTATTTCAACATTTCACATTTTAGAAAGTCTCAAAAACAAAACTAAGTCTGGGCATAGTTCAGGGTTACATTTTAAGTAAACACGTTCATTGTTATCAATAATAAAAAGGATATGACATTAGGCAAGTGTTACATAAAATCTAGATGTTTTACTTCCCCACTCCCATCACAGATTATTTTCTATGCTTTTAGGCTCCAGGGTAAGGTCAAAACGGTAGAATCTTTTAGTGTTAGTGATCAGTGATTCGAAGTAGAATCCTGAAGAGCTGGTCATTTCCTGTTATGAAGTGGACTGACTTAGCACTCTGAAGTCCGTTAAATGTTCTTTCACTAATTTTCTTCTGTTTTCTGCCTTGGGGTAAAAGAACAAAGTTAACTTCTTCCCAATCCTTGTCAGGCATATCAGCGCTGACAAGCTTGAAACCAATTATGATCATGACACACAGCACTGAACGTCCTCTGCCTCATGATCCACTGTGATGCATATTGACCCACTTTCACTTTGGACGGTAAATCCCTCATTTCTCTGCTCATAGTCAGATAAGTTAAAATTTTGTTTTAATTAAAAAACCCCAACCCTCTCTGCTTAACTGCTGGAGTCTGTTCTTGAACCAAGTAATTTTGATTACAAATGAATGAGTGTGTTAATATTTTTTTCCTTTGGATTTATACAAGCTACTCTGGATATCCATCCCAAAAATGAAAAAAAAACCCAAAGTGCAAATAACAATGCAATATAAAAAATTGTTTATCTGAGCTTTACTAAATATTCATCAGCAAATACAATGATGATAAACCTAAACCCCTCTAGCCTTCAATGCACCTCATCCCAGAATGCCAGCGGGGAGGGTAGGCTGCAAGAGAATACTGATTTTTTACAGCATCCTAGAAGGTTTAAAAAACAAAACAAAAATATTCTGGGCTATGGTCAGCAAATGGCATAAGGGGAGAGTTCCCATGTTGAGAGTTGCTTACAGAGAATGATGTATCAGTAGTTCTCTCCCATTTAAAATAATGGAGCCCTAGTTATAGTGCTTTTAGTGATTACAGTGGGATCAGGGCTCAAGAAGAAAGGTGATTTCTAAGGTAATCAGTCCCCAAACCATTTGAGGCTTTATAGGTTAAAACAAGAATTCCACCAGAAAACATAATGAGCACTCACTCACTTAATGGTCTACCCAGCGTGCTCGTGATGTGGAACTTTGGTTCATAAACAGGTTGCTGCATACTGTACAACCTTTATTTTTGAATCATCTCTGAGGCTAACCTTCCTCAGAGTGCATTACAGCAAACAAATCTTGAGTTGACAAAGGCATGAATAGTGGCAGAGAGGTCTGCAAAGAAAACAGTATACCCTTACCATGCAATGGCGGAAAATATAGTATTGGCCCGAGCAAGTAGGAAGCTGTTGAGGAGTTGCACAGACCCTAATGCACCTGTGCTGCACACCTGGATTGCAGTGGTGGTTGCATTTCCTCTGTAAGGGGCACCGGTGTAAGTGCTACTAGCTCTTAGACCTGCCTCCTCGATCTCACCAAGACTATCTCAAACTTGTATTGATTCAAAGTTAATGTTATCTTTGCATTTCTTTCAAATTTAAGGAAATGCATTGTTGAGGCTTCCCATAAATCTTAACTGTTCCGTAGTGATGACATGTAATAACCATGTGATTATAATTATGGTATTTTAGTGTTTGTAGTTGATTAGTTTAAACTATCTGCAGCCTTGGTTATTTTTATTTATCCTATTCCACTGATAGTCACAACAGCGCAGAGTTAACATGGTTCTTATTGTCTGAACTGTGTATTTCCATACTCAACATGTTTGGATTTCTTTAAATGCAACATTAACTTGGAAAATGCACAAAACCCAATAAATTCCCATCACATCTTGCTGATAAACTTGTTTCGCACTGGGCATTTAACAACTAATTTAACCCTTTATTCTTTGCAATTCTCTCAGCATTTGCAGACAAATGAAACCGTTGCAGTTAAGTTTACATATACCATACATAGCTGCATAAAACACAGTGAACATGTTTTAAAATATTTCCACCTGCTCAACTACTGAGGTTTCTCATATGCTGCTTAATGTAGATAAAGTGCCTGGGATAGGAAAACAAAGTTAAGGTTGTGTGTGGTATTAAATACTTGGAGTAGGAGGGGAGTTGTTTGTTTTTGTTGTTAGCTTGTTGGTTTGTTCTGTTTTAAAGTATAACCAAAACTGGGGATTTTCTAGTTTTCATATATTGGTTTATTTTTAAAACAACATTTTATTAAGGTTATTTCCCTTAAAGGGATTTATAAACTTAAAAATCACACCTGGTTGCAATATTTTACCTATTATTGTTTAGAAATAAAGCCTACATTAAGACAGCTATAATTAAAAGAGATTAGAGAAAATTTTGTTTAGTTTATTTGTGCATTTAATAGCACTATGTATGTAGTCAGTCCCACTATTTCCTTTGTATGATGTTACGTTTCCCCTCTGTTTCTGTGAGTGCCTGCACAGCATAATAGGGGACAGAACATCTTTTTAAAAAGATTGTGAAACCACAAAAACTGGCACTGAAAGTCAGGTAAAAGCGCTGTAACCCAAATTTACTTTAAACTCATTTTTGTAATTTACCAAATTTCAAGTTGACAATGACCTTCCACATTATTGAGGTCTTTACAAGCCTGAACTCATGTAATGAAATTAATTTAGGAGTTTTCTTCTCTTTTTTTTCTTTGTGGATGGTTGTGGGAGCTTGGGGACATTTTGTTTTAGAGAAACTTCATGGGTTATTTTGCACGGATGTAAAGAGGGGGTGGGGTCTGAATGAGCTCTCCCCTGCCGAGCTGGATGGTGAGAGGGAAACAGGTGTCAAGGCAAGACTGCATTTGCTTGAGCACACCCACCCTACTTAGGTGCTCAGCATGATGGGACTGCTTTGCCCAAATTATCCCTTTTGCTGGTCTTGGGTTAGAAATCACTCTAGTGTTAAATGCAGGGGTAATGAAATGTCATTCCCCTTATTGTATGAGCAAAGGACAGCAGAACTCTGCTTAACCTGTTCTGATTGAAGGGTCCCTATCATCTGAACCGAACTGACTAAGCAAGGGGCTCAGATACCCGAGCCCTGTGATAGTTGATAAAGACTGGGGACAGGTACTCCTGTCTGGAAGTGTGGGCTCTGCCTAAGAGCCCAGGCATCGTTTAACCTCCCTCCTCCCATTCTTCAAAGACAGAGCTAATTAAGATTCCATTAGGACTCTTTTGTTTTGTTAAGTGCTCACTAGAGCTGAAATCATCCACTGTGGGATGGTGCTGCTGCCGCCCAGCTTCCACCTTGACCCCCATGGTCCGCTGGGGACATCAGGTGGCGGCACCTTAACGGAGCCATGAGCATGGGCACGTCCTTGGCGCAGTTCACCCCTCTCCCCGACACCTGCCTCTTCTGCGGCATGAGGGCAGGCTGCAGCCCCTTTTCTGGCTCTTCCAGAACTTCCTGCTGTGGTTCTGGGTGCACTTCTCCCCACACCTGTTCATCTTCAGCACTGGGTTCACCCACTAAGAATGGACAATCCCTGAGAGCTGAAATCCCTGAGAACTAAGAATCCAAGAGCTGGGTGGAACCTCAAGAGACTGACTTGCAGAGGTCATAGTAGAGAAGCAGTTGGTAGCAAAAGGTGATAGAGTGCAGCAGAGCGGCTGGCAGGGCGGCTAGTGGACAGGCTGGCAGAGCGATTGGCAGGGTGGCTAGTGGAGCAATGAGTGGCCACCAGGGCAGCCAACGCTGCCGCCAACGGAGGCGTGAGTGGTGTGGCGGGTGATAGCTGGCGGGGCAAGCAGGGTGCCGCCTTCCTCCCCCTCCATCACCCCAGCCACAATGGGATGTGAGTTTGCTCAGATGCATCCCTGACCAGCGACACCTATGGTGAGTGGGTTGTGTGGGGGACAAAGAAAGACGAGGCAAAGGACACTACCCCAATGTGCTCTGGGATGGGGGTTTTGCTAATGGTTTTATGTTTATGAATCCTACGTGCACTGTTTTCCCAAATAAATGCTGAATTTATTAAACAATCTTCTTTCTACACTCAGACTCCATGCTTGCAAGAGGGGAACTATCACTTTTTTGAAGGCGCCCAGAGAGGTGGTGTATAATTTCCCAGGTACCTAGGGTTTTGTGTTGTATTGTTGAAAGGAACCCCTGGGTGTTGAACCTGGCCGTTTGGCAGAAGGGTTATACCTAGGCCCGATCTACACTTACCTTTGTGATTTGGCCGCAGTCGACTGAAGATACGCAAGTGACATAAATCACTTGCGTATCTCCCGTTGACTTTGCTGCGTCTCCTCCGTGCACCGTCCACACTGCGCTGCGTCAAAGGGAACAGCGTTCCCTTTGACGCAGCACTACGCCACTTAGCAGGGTGGTTTTCCTGTGTCGCTTGCTGGATCGACTGAGCGCATCTATACAGACAAATTTGCCGCTGTCAGGGTGGACCCAGCCCTAGTATGGTATAGCAAGGGCAGAGAGCAGTAGGAAAGTTCTGGAAGGGCGGTATGTAAATACTAGAATGATCCAGGCTTTATTCCCTATAGACTAGCCAGAGTCAGTACAGGGTAATTAGGGTCAGCTGAAACCAATTAAGGTCCCACCCAGGTGCCTATAAAAACCCTCTACTCCTGAGAGGCAGGGTGGGAGTTGAAGGAGTAGGTGTGTGGTGAGCAGAGGAGTGTGTGGTGATTGTGAAGAAGAACAGAACGGAGTGCAGCGGTGTGTGGGAGAGAGGTGGAGTCCTGAGGAAGGTACTAGGCTCAAGAAGCCAGAAAGACGGGGGGGGGAAGTAGCCCAGGGGAAAAGCCTGCAGCTGCAAGTTAGGTGCCAGCAGCACATAGCTGCTACTCAGAGGGCCCCTGGGCTGGGACCCAGAGGAGTGGGCAGGCCTGGGTCCCTACCCCTCTTCCTGGGAAGATGGGGTAACCGGTGACGCCCTGGCCCACTACGAGAGGTGAAAGTGCAAGACCCACTAGGGAGAAGCTGGCCGTTTGCCACAATAGATATACATTTTTCACTTAGAAACTCACTCTGTGTGCATCTCAGGTGGCAAAAGGAGGGATTAAAAACAGAAGATGTGCTGTGCAACTAATCAAGATGGAAGTAGGTATACAGGTTTTTTTCTTGCAAAATAATTGTCAAGGATGTTGAAAAACTCCTGTTTTTAGGTATGCCCTAATATTCTCAACATATGTGCTCCATATGTGACAACCAAATTTAATCAACAGCAGCATCCAAGACTTTTTTACTACTTAAGTATATTTCCAGACTGACTTTTCACAGCTCATCCTCATAATTATATCTGAGATTAGAATATTTAGAGGCAAGTTCTCTGCTGGAATAGCTCATTAACTTCCTTGGAGTTACACCATCAGAGAATCTGGCCCTTAGTTTTTAACTTTAATAGAGCATGGCGTATCAACTTGAAAATCACACACCTGAATTACTCTATGGTGTTACTTCTGCTGCTGTTTAATTTTCCATTATGTTTTTTAATATAAAGTTACACTTACTATGCTTTTGTAAGATTTAATATTGGTAACGGTAAAGCTAGGTATTCAAGCTGATGTATCTTCTTTTTTTCCTCAAGTGACCTTAGAGTTTCTGCACCATGTGGTCAGGCAATACAATGTTGATGGGGCAAGGGTTGCCAGCCTGCAGTTTATTTCTTCTTGGGGCTCAGTGTCTGTATCATATACTCATTTGGATTGGAAAGTTCATAACTGGGGCATCTAATTCTTTCCTTCCTTCTGTTGCAGCACTGTATCAAGATTTATTTGGTTCTGCCAAACCAGAATCCCTGATAGATGAATATCAAATCTGACCTTGCATATGGCAACAAATTTAATTGTTAAAGATTAGCCAGGAAAGGGAAATTAAAACTTTCGCAACCAGCCAGGTAACTCCCATGAAATGTGAAAAATCTACAGATCTGTTGGTGCACACAAATATAAATTAAGATAAAACCGTTCTCAGTTATATACTTCAAATTTAAAATGATTAAAAATGCATGTGTGTATATAATGTTTTTTTTCAGTCGTGGGCCTATTACATTATTTTTTAAATCACTATTTCAAATCACTGAGGGACATTTATAAGTCCCTGAAGTACTATTAGATGTCTTTGCTTATTTTATTTTTTGCAAATGAAGTTAGTGATAAGCCAAGAGAGACAATCACAAATTATTTCTGTAACTCTAAGATTTGAAAGTGGCATTTTTCACTACTGTAGTCAGCAAACGTAGTCTAGATCAGCAAAGTTCAATATATTAATCCAATTGCTTTCCTGTTTCTTCCTTGTGAAAAGTAGATGCAGAAAGCTTGCTTTATACCTAGACTTGGTAGAATTTTATTTTTTATAATTCTGACAGATAACGTCTATTTAATGTTAAGCATTATGTTTTATTTTATCCATTTAAATGTTCAGTTCTGCAAAATTATGGGGGTTAAGCATTTTAATTTTTTTTAATCTATTTAAATTTTCACAGTGGCAGGAAATGATGAGGGGGTCAGACAATAGGGACATCAGACAAGAATTATTTAAGGACAGTAGATGTTGATATTCAAAAACTTAGTTTGATAACAATTAAAATACAAAGCGTTACCATCACATATCAAAATATATAAGGTAAATATCCTTAAAGCAAACTCTAAGAAGTTTTCAAGCAGTATTCTTGCTTTGCCTATTTATAAATTTGAATTATGATTGATGGAAGTAGTTTTAATCAGTTTGTGTGTATGGTAAAATTGACATTTATCAGTAAAAATCTAATCCTTCCAAGCCTTTTATACATTTGCAGAAGCAAGCTGAAGTACATAAGCATTCATCTGCTACTTTTTTTGGAACTCCATAGGTTCTCCCGCTAGACTCCTCTGCTTATGCTTGTGGGAAATGTTGACATTTTGCCATGTGATCTTACATGAAATACCTGTACTGTGAGTTTCTTATATGTGCAATACCCTGATTTAAAAATAACATGAAATAAATGTGGTTATGGATTTCATGGCTAGGTTGATTCAACATTCAAACCTAGCTTATATTTTAAAGTGCGGATCACTCCAATGCTGTAAAGATGATAAGCACCACAAATGATTAAGATTACCAACCACAGCATTTTGGGCTTGCTTTGATCGGCGTGCCTCACTTGTGTTGCTCTGAATGTATGATTCAAGGATCTAGTTGAGCAACTTCTGCTTAAAGTAGCTGTGACAAGAAATGCTTGTCCTTCAAAACATGTCCAGTAAACCTGGAAAATGGGAAGGCTCAGCTTTATGCGTCAGTATATAGCAAAAGTATTCTTATGAGCAAGTTAAAGAAGTATGGGTTGGAAGAATGGACTATAAAATGGATAGAGAACTGGCTAGATCATCAGGCTCAACGGGTAGTGATCAATGGCTCCATGCCCAGCTGGCAGCCGGTCACAAGCGGAGTGCCCCAAGGGTCGTCTTGGGGCTTGTTTTGTTCAACATCTTGATTAATGATCTAGAGGATGGGGCAGATGGCATCCTCAGCAAGTTTGCAGATGACACTAAGCTAGGGGGAGTGGTAGATACCCTGGAGGGATAGGATACAGAAGGACCTAGACAAATTGGAGGATTGGGCCAAAAGAAATCTGATCAGGTTCAACAAGGACAAGTGCAGAGTCCTGCACTTAGGACGGAAGAATCCCATGCACAGCTACAGACTGGGGACCGATGAACTAGGCAGCAGTTATGCAGAAAAGGACCTGGGGATTACAGTGGACAAGAAGCTGGATATGAGTCAGCAGTGTGCCCTGGTTGCCAAGAAGGCTAATAGCATATTGGGCTGCATTAGTAGGAGCATTGCCAGCAGATCGCGGGAAGTGATTATTCCCCTCTATTCGGCGTTGGTGAGGCCAGTATTGTGTCCAGTTTTGGGCCCTCCACTACAAAAAGGATGTGGAGAAGTTGAAGAGAATCCAGTGGAGGGCAACAAAAATGATTAGGGGGCTGGAGCGCAAGACTTATGAGGAGAGGCTGAGGGAACTAGGTTTGCTGAGTCTGCAAAAGAGAAGAATGAGGGGGGATTTGATAGCAGCATATAACTACCTGAAAGGGGGTTCCAAGGAGGATGGAGCTAGGCTGTTCTCAATGGTAGTAGATTGCAGAACAAGGAGCAATGGTCTCAAGTTGCAGTGGGGGAGGTTTAGGTTGGACATCAGGAAAAGGTTTGCATGAGGAGGGTGGTGAAGCACTGGAATGGGTTACCTAGGGAGGTGGTGGAATCTCCATCTTTAGAGGATTTTAAGATGCGGCTTGACAAAGCCTTGGCTGGGATGATTTAGCTGAAGTTAGTCTGGCTTTGAGCAGGGGATTTGACTAGATGACCACCTGAGGTACCTTCCGACTCTTAATATTCTATGAGTCTATGATATAGTAAAAACAAATGTAGCTCGTGGCGCATTTCATCAACTCGATAAAAGAAACAACTAAGGATGTGATTAGTCCATTATTTTGATTTTTTCCATCAGATAATTGATGTCTCTGACATCCCACAAGATCCTTCTGAAATAGTAAGTTTTTCCTTGAGGGCTGGTCCCTATGTGTATTCCATGTGTGAGTATACGTGCATTCCGTGCACCGGGGATGAGAGAATTTGCAAGTAGTGTCGGTTGGTTCGCGGCTGTGTCTTGGCGTTCCATGAGCTCAGCACTGAGGGTAGTAAGGGAAGCGTGGACTGATGGCTTCCCACCTCCTTTTTACCATCACATGAGTCTGAATCCTCGGTGTCCAAAGTTGCTTCACTATTTTATTACCTTTAAATTTATACAGTAGTAAATAGCTTTTAGTGCTTTACTGTTTTAGTGCTTTAATAGACTAATAGTTGGAGTAGGTCCCCTACCCCTCACTTCAAGAATCCTTCCTGGTTTTATCTCAGGAGAAGAACTACACCCAGCATTCCAGTGTTTAAGAACTGTGTCTCCTGCCCGCGCGCCACCTTGGCCAGTGATGCCCACAAGTACTTGCCTTTATTGCCTAGACAAGGCTTGTATCTTCACCAAGCACAGCATCTGCTGCTCCTCACCCAAACCCAAGAGGGATGGGAGCTTTGATTGAGAGGAAATATCTCAGAGATACCCCAGTTGGATCCAGACCTGGAGGATCCATCTCCTCGGTGCATCGACTTCAATCAACAAGCGGGCACCCCTGTGAGCATACACCCCGGTGCGGAGGCCAGTGCTCTTAAGCCTAAGGACCCATTATATTGGGCCTCTCATGAGAGCAAGGGTCACTCGTATAGAAACAAGGTTATATCCCGTTCCCTATCTCCTCCCACAATAAAGGATCCCTCCCTGATTCCTGCCAAATTGTCAGTTCTCATGCACAGATCCTAAGGACTTAGGCCCACACCAGTCTCCTGAACTTGAGGGCCTGTAAGAGAAAATATCCGTCAGCATTGGCCCTGGAACCAAGCTCTTAAGCCAAAAGATTGTCACCCACTGGCATCAAGCAAGAGTTTCAGATGGGACTCTTCCACTCTGACAGTACTGACTTGATCCTATGAAGATCAGCTGGTTTCTATGTCTGTAGGTGCTCTCGATCCATCAGTTCTGACTACCAGAACACCTCTCGCTCTGGGGCAGTTTCAAACCTGTCCTCCAGAGAGGTGTATCTTCACCTTTCCTTACTCTAAATCTTCTCTTCTCTTGGATTTGACCCTCCTGGGAGACATCTAAATGCTAGAGGAATAAATCGTCTCCAGGAGAAGGAGTTACTCCCCTATATCATCCATAAGTCAGAGTTTTCACCTAATGGTACTGATGGAGCTGGAACCAATCTCATTGGCTGAATCCAACATCCAAGATGAACCCATCACCACCACACACAGAGGCTAGCCTGGACAGAGCCTCAAGGATGTCTTGGTCTCATCATCCTTCCAGACACAATTACCCAAGGGCCCACTGGTGCCCCAGGCCTCAGAGTCCCCAACCAGCCTTTGAACCCATGGGCTCCCTACACTTAACACCCTGGATCTGTGCGTGAGTCCCTCCCACCTGCCCAACTAGGCAGCAGCAGCAGCTTGCCCCAATGGATTATGTGAAGGAAAATGTTGAGCTGGATCCGCCAGTACCGATGGGCATCTTATCCTTCTTGCCTGATGTGGCAATTGCCCCATCCTTGCCATCTCTGCCTGATTACAATAGGCAATATCCAGAGCTTTTTCAGAGGGCAGTGGTTGAGCTTCAAATCCCCCAAATTATGGAGGAGGTCCATAATACACAGCATAAGGTTCTGGACATCCTGCAACCCACTGGCCTCACCATTTACTGTAGCTGTCCCAGTTAATGAGGCCATGATGGAATCAGTCAGGTGATATGATACACTCCTGCATCTTGCATACCTGCCCCCAAAAGGGCTAAAAGGTGATACTTGTTGTTGGCGAAGAGGGCAGAATTTTTTTCAGGATCTGCAGCTGCATCGCTTTTTATCAGTTGGCGTGTCTCCCATTCCACTATAGCACAGGCAATCTCAATAGCATCTCTTTGAGAAGTAGCTATGTTTAACATTTCTGAAGTGGCAACCTGTCGTTCCAGCCGTACATTCACAAAGCATTAGCCTTCCTCTGTAGATGAGCCATTGGGACAGTGGTATACCAGCTTCATCTTGCACTGCCCCTCCTGTTTGAAAACTGTTCACCAGGGCTGCAATAGATGCTCCTTTGGGTATACATGTGTGTCATGCACCTGGGATCATCTGTGGATAAAAGTTAGGTACCACACACGTCAAAGAATCTCCAGTTACAGTCAAGTAACTTCTCTATTTGCCAGATAGATAGTCTTTCAGCCCTATTTATTGGTGAATGTATGCAGGCAGCTAAGTGATATATTATTAATCAGCTCAGTTGGTTTCAGTGAGAGGTTGCAAATGCATTAAATGGTACTCTGAGAATGCTTAAAATTCTGCCCCAAAATAAGTTGGCAATATTATTAAGGAGCACATACGGTGTGCTTCAAGTTTGTACTAACAAAGGAAACACTGTTCCTCTGTGTCTGTTATTAGTCCATATTAAAAGTACAGACCAACATGAGGCTATAGGTTGACGGTAAAGACTGAAAAGGGTGTATTTTTCCCCCCAGATATATTTTATACTTGTTGATTTATTGTTGAAAAGCTTTGTGGGTTAAGTGTTATAGGGAGAGTTTTGAGAAGCATGTTCTAAGGAAACTTTGAACGCAGCCCCAAAATAGCCAAAGCCAGAGAACAAAGTACATCTGGAAAAGCCATAATTCACATATGCTTCATAGTCATCCTATGAGAAATGCCTGAGCCTATTTCTCAGCTACAAGGAATTCTGTTTTAAGAAGTGGGTATATCTTCTGTACTTTTAAGAGGGGATTAGAAAAAATGTTGGGGAGAAGAGTTTAAGGGGAGCTTTTATTTACCTTCAGAGGATACTTGCGACATCGTAGACTATATTTTAGTTAGCGTTAACCTTTTGAGAATAATTTAGTAAGTGATCTGCATAGAAGTCTCTCTCAAATTGAGTTTGTAGGTGATATCTAAAAATTTTCATGCTTGGGAGGAGGAGTTTTATAATTAGTTCAGGATTGGTTGTGTGCATACTTTGGGAGAAGAGGGGGAATGAATTATTTTAAACCTGTGACTACAAGACCAATCACACTTAATGTCTCTATCTCAGGTTCTTATACAGTCCCGGTTGCTGCAGAATTTGAACAACTCCCAGCCTTTAATGTATTTACAAACCCTGTGAGGAAAAGAAATCCTGTTATCCCCATTTTACAGATGGGGAGCCAAGGCAGAGAGCAAATAAGGCCAGGGCTACGCTAAAAACCTTTTCCAGCATAGCAGTGTCAGCTAGGGGTATATATTGATTTATTTTTATGATGTTTCTATGCTTGCAAAAGCCCATGCGTAGAAGCTGTTATATTGACATAAAAGTGCTTTTGCCGATACAGCTTATTTAATTGGCTAAAATGGTATAAGCTACATCCGCAAAAGCGCTTTTGTTGGCCAATTTACTGTTAAATGTATACTAGGAGAACTTTGCCTGAATATTTATACTAGCAAAACTTTTTAAAGTACAGGCTAGGTCAAAGTGAGTTGCCCAAGATCACATAGGAAGTCTGTGGCACAGCAGGGAGTTGAATCCTGGTCTCCCAAGTCCCCAGCTAACACTCTAACTACTGGACCAAGCGTTGTCACCCTGGTTACCTCAGTTGTGTGGCAGAATTTGAACCTCTGAGAAATGATGGTGTTTGTATATCAAACGTTATGGTTTTATTCCTATAAACCACACACAACCTTTCCCTAGAGAAGGGAACTCTATGCACACACATCTTCCACCTAACTGTGAGCTCTAAATTTAAAATCCAGTACTCGGGCGTATCATGTGGATTTGTACACTCTCCCGAGGATTGTGCTCCATAAAACAATGAAGAGATTACGCTTATCCATGCTTATTCCATCTGTGACAGATGTAATAGTAATAATATTTTATTTAAGTAACCCAAGCATAATCCAGTGCAAATGACTAATACAGTAGAAATATTCTTCAATTCATTTTAATATTTCAGAATACCATGTGTGATGAGAACAAAGCTGAATGGAAGGCACTTAGAAAAATTAGAGGTTGTGGAGATAGCAGCATTCGTTTTGGCATGTAGCATGACTTTCACTGAAATAAGACATGTCACACTGTGATTTATCCACTGAACCACATCACAGCCGTGGTGGCATGTCTGCCAAATAGTCAATTAGTAAAAGGCATATTGCACTGTGCTACAAAACTTTGCAGTCTTAACTGCAAAATACTACATAGCGAGAAGGGAATAGAAAGGCACCAGATTAATCCCATTCTCCTTGTGAGAGACATCCTCAGTAGGTGTCTTGTTAGCATAGCTGCCTCTTGCACCACCTCACCCCCCCCAGTACACGTGCCAGGATAGGACTCATGTTGGGGCAGGGGGTGTGTTTGGGGTACAATGTTGTCCTCGATTGCAGCTAGTTGTAGAACACTTCGCTCCACATTTTGCCAGCTGGGCATAACTGAGTGTCTGGCCCATGGTATTTCTTGTGTGTTTGGTTAGCTGGTTCAGGCAAAGATTTTTTGTTGGTAATGCTAATGTCAGTCACTATTGACTTATGCTTGCATATGTTTGTCAGTAAAGAAATAGTTTATGATCCTATCCTGGACTGGAGCTGGTAGAATGAAGTTCACAGTGAACAAACATATGTAATAATACAAGAGTACAGCATTCTGTGTATGAGTTAAATATAGAACATTTTACACAGTAGCATGGGTATTGACATCCTATTAGTGTAAACCATTTATTTAGTGTCCCAAATTTCCATATTACTTTATAAACATAGTAAGACACATGCCTTTATCCACAGCTATATCAAGATAAAATGCCAAGGCAAACTGTGTACATGGTGCTACCTTTATGATTTTTAAAAATATTAATCTTTTCCCCTAGTGTTTGGCTTTTCTTTTTGGGCCTTTTTGCAAGCAGAATTCAGATTTGACCCCTTCATTATTATTTTTGTATATTTTGGGAGACAGCCCTTCAGTTTTGTAAAATTAGCATGATTAGCAACATTTTTTCACTTATGGCTAATATTCTGATTTGAGAATCTGAGTGTCCTATTATAGGTCCCTTGTAAAGGGATTACAAAAATGTATAGAGAATGCTTTAAAATAATCCTATTTCTGTCATTTTTGCAACAAAATATTTCTTTTTAAATGAACGTGTGTCTAACATGCATTTTTTTAGAGTTGACAATTTATGGGTAAACTATCATCATGTAATAACATTGTACCAAAAGCTGCTTTTCTTCATAAACCCTTATGCTTAATCCCTCAAACCAGCAAGCAACATGCTACCCAGGGAATTAACTTCAGATTGAAGATAAAGAAGAGGCCAAAGTTAATGACATCTAGAGAAAGGAACTGAACTGAAAAATGTAATATAATTCCAATAGGAGCATGATGGTTTTGTAAAGCAAATACTATTTTGCAAAGAACAGCTAGTGTAGAATAGAATGTGTTCTTTACACTCATACAGAACCATATTTATTTGTAAGTATGACCTTAACTAATGTTAACCTTCAACGCATTTTGAAATCAAGTTATAGTGATCACATTGGGAATGATAATATTGACCATGATGTTGCTGTTTGAGAGCGTACAAAATTGTTTAAACCTGATGATGGAATCTAAGGCTAATACAAAATATTTACAGTGGATAGACTTATGTTTTCCATTTCACATGTGTGGTTTTTTTAAAATAAATAAAGAAAAGCAAAAAACCCCATACTCTTCTCCTTCACTTGAGAAGCAGAAAATAAATCTAACTTAAATTTGAAATTCATGGTGTCCAGTACATATTATAAACACAAGAAAAATGTTAATATAATTGTCCCCAGAATATTCCAAATTTTAATAAGTATTTTGTAAACTACCATGATCTCAAATTTAAAACTTATTTAATTGTTTTTCAATAACATTTGATCAGATACATATTTTATTTAATCTGAGGGCTGCAAACTTGCTAATAGATAAAGATGATAACTTATAGCGGAATCTGCTATTGTCTTAATTGCTTTAGGGAACCTTCACAATGTTGAGTTTTTCTAGAATAATAATATAATTTCTTCCTGATTGAAGTGGTAATATCAAGTAGTTTATGCATGTGTTAGCAACAAAGATGTTGATGGCCTGGCAAGAATGGCTGGCACGTCTATTAGGAACGATTTTGTGTTTGCTTTGTCATAATTACGGATTCTACTCATATTTTTCCTAACCGTAAATAAAAGAAAATTTATTTCATCTCTCCATGCTCTGTATATTTATCAAGTGTAGCAGGTTGAAGAAAGATATTTGATTTCACTGCTACCACCTGAGGAACCCAGAGCTTCATGTATCCTACAAAAATTGGACATATATCTACAACAGAAAATGCTATCTCATCCCCTTCCTCTTCTTCTGCTCTCTAATTGGTCACCATCACTTCTTTTATCCAGATCCAAACTATCAGTTTGGTCCTTCTTCACTACTTTTAGACATTGGGATCCCAATATCTGGATTTGAATTAATAGAGATTGAGAAATGGGTATCTCCCACCTATTTTTAATGCTAAAAACCTAATTTCTTTGGACCAGGATTGGTTTTTATTCTGATTTTGTATAGTACTTAGTACCATGGGACACGGACTGCTATTTGGGTTCCTAGATGCTGCTTTTAGTACTATTAATTGTACTGTCTCCCCTACATGTGTATAATTAAATGGAATAAATAACAGGCTGAATAATGGAATAATTAGCTACATTGGTAAATTTTCACCTCTGTCTGAAGAGGTCATTTCAAGTCTGGTCTAGGTCTTGGGAAAACCAAGGGCTTGTCTACATTTCCCTGCAGTTCAAACTGTAGCGTTGTGAATTGCAGTGTGTACCATAGTGCTCTGCCATAACTCTCCCATGTGGATGCTGTAGGTGCAAACTTAGGCCCGGTCTACACTTACCTTCCAGATTCCACAGCAGTCGACGGGAGAAACGCAAGTGACGTACATCACTTGCGTATCTCCTGTCGACTTTGCAGCGTCTCCTCTGCGCGCTGTCCACACTATGCTGCACCGAAGGGAACAGAGTTCCCTTCGACGCAGCACTACGCCACTTACCGGGCTGGTTTTCCTGTGTCGATTGCTGGATTGACTGAGTGGTTCTTCACAGACCGCTCAGTTGATCCAGAGCAATCGATCTGATGGTGACGAATTTGCCGCCATCAGAGTAGACCCAGCCTTAGAGTCCTCTAGGCTAGTGCAAACTTGGGACCTTTTTAGTTTGTGCCCGAAGCATCCATACAGGGGGAGTTACTGTGCAACACTTTGATGTGCCTGACGTTGTCACCCTTCTAGTCTGAACTGTGGGACAGTGTAGTTTTGCTTTAAAACTGCCTTTGCAATACAGAGCTATTGAGAACCAGGGAGAGAAGTCAGGGATGAGGCAGGGTAGTGCACACAGCTGGAAGTACTATTATATAGCTGAAATGTTGGACAGAATTGATCTCAGTTCATCTCCCTTTGCATCCTTAACTTCTACCATGACATCAATGGCACTTCTTGAAAATAGTAGATGATGACCTTGGTATCCTGGAAACCAGCTTGAGTACTCTAGCTCTCATATACCAGACTCTGTGAGCTAAAGCTTTGGTAGATGCGTATTAATTGTGATTTGCTTGTATGCATTATCGGTATCTGCTGTAAAGTGGCGACCTTTAAAGCATTTGGGGATACAATGAGTTTAAAAAGCACTATGCAAAATCAAATTTTAATTCTAAAAATGTGCACAAAATCCAGAAGTATAGTAAAACGATTACATAAATACTTGAAAATGTTAAAGTAATGCAGCTGTCAAGATAATATTGTAGATAGCAAGGCAAGAAATGACAGTTGGATCATCCCAGTCTGATCCCTAAAATAATGATTTTTCTGTCCATTTTATTGTACCTCTGAGTACAAGAACATGACCCTTAAAATACATCTATGCCATATTTAAACTAGTAATAAACCCTGCCTGTCTTCCCAGTGGAATGAATAAACGGGTACTGTATTTTGGTAGGAACTGTCACCATCCGTGAATGCTGCATATTAAAGTGCCCACATTAAAAACATTGATTTTAATCTACAGAAATGTTACCTACTTTAATCAACACCATTTAAATCTCTTTTGATGATAGATCTGCTACAGTATTGAGGGTTAAAGTAGGGCAGTTTATTAAAACACGGTAAGCGATCTATTGCGAGCTTTTTCAATCTCAGTCAGTAAACTAGAGACGGAATAAGCGCTACGCAAGGGAACAGTTTAATGACAGAATCCTCTTATCTCAGGAACCAGGCAATAAAAATAGTGATTATTGTCTGGATGCATCTAGCTTAGCCTTGTTCTTAAGTACCATGAATAAGAATCTGCCTTTTTTAAAGAATGACTACTTATTGTTCAGTGTGATCATGGGCTAAGAGTGGGAACTGCAGCTTTTTTTTCTTGTGGGAAACATAGTAGGGAAAGATTTTTTTGGAAATGCCAGCAAATAATTTCTTCACTTTAAACTTTTAAGGCCGATATTAAAGGTTTATATTTCAGTAGTTTTGATTAGGAGACATAATAGTGGAGGATGCTATAGTTTGTCTTAAAACAAAATTTAAAACTTCCAAATGTTTATATTGGAGCAGAACGTTGTGCTAAGGGTTGTACAAGCACATGTGCAGATGTAATTGTTGCCCCTAGGAGTTGGAGGTACACCTCTGATCCTACAAAAAGCCCACTTGTGAAGTGCTGTATACTAATAGCAGATTGTTATACCAATGGTCCTGGGTCTGTAAGAGTGGACTATTTGGTTTTTGGTGGCCTTTAAGGCGACAGGTTTTCACGAGAGCTGAGAGACATTTTTCAGACATAGTTTATTCACTGAAAAATGCAGTTTCAGATCAACTGA
>ML675601.1:52163159-52274426 GCA_007922155.1 Mesoclemmys tuberculata | reverse complement strand
TTTTCACCCTGGTTCCCCAAGAACACAGAGCTGCCAGGTAACAATGTGTCCGCTAACCGCTAGACTATACAGTTATTCTCTCTGTCTTAATGACTATTTAAGTATTTATATACAATGGAACAGTTTCAACAGGAGAGATTGAGAGAGACCCACTCCAGAATATCCTGTAAACCAGCCAGTGATGTAGAAAGTGGGTTTAAATTTCCAGCTCTGAATCAGACAAAATGGGGATTTGAACTTGGGTCTCCCACATTCTGGGTGAGTCCTATCTCAGGTCTCTTAATCCTTTTCTTCTACACCCATTTCACGCAGTACAGAAAAATAGATTAGTAGAAGATTCTGGGTAAAATAAAATCTTCTTATCCCTAAGACATTCCACGCTTGCATGCTACTAGTAAAGATAGCAGTCGTACATTCTCTTCTTTCAGCTTTTTTTTAGGAATGAGTTCTTGCCAAGAGATTACATAAGATTAGTAAAATTTGAAGTTTGCAAAACTTCAGGCAATCACTCCGTCCACGTCCTCCTTTTCTTATTCTACTGGGGTAGCGAATTTTAAGGTATATTTTTGTTTTACATACACTATTACACTCAACATTTCTACTTGATCCTCATGCAACTTTACTTCTGTATGTCTGACAGAATTATGTCATGGGCTTCACTAGCAATCTATGGTCTGAGGCCTTCCCACAGGTTACTACTGCTTAGGGCATGTCCACATGTAAAGTGCTACAGCAGCAGTGCGTCTGGTGAAGAAGCTCTTTGCCAACAAGAAAGTTATCCTGCCAGCATAATAAAACCACCTCTGTGAGCAGCAGAAGCTATGTCAGTGGGAGAAGCACTGTCCACACTGGCGCTTATGTCAGTGTAATTTATGTCGCTGGGGGGGGATGGGGTGGTTTATTCACATCCTTAGTAACGTATGATACGCTGACAAAACCTCTAGTGTAGCCTTTAGAATCCACTTAGAATCCAGCTTTTAGAAGCCTTAGAATCCACTTGCTCAGACTTGAAGGCAAGTGAATCTTGTAAACCCAACCTTTTGTTAACAAGAAAGGAAGACATTGGCTCTTTCTGGATGCCCTTGTGTTGACAGAATTACAGCCACTGCTTCATGAAATTAGTTTTATTTCTTCCATGAGGAAAATCAGCTACCTGGTTATGAAAAATTGGTGTGTGGGTGTATAACATAACCATTTATGTAAACTCACAGTATTTGTGCATGTATACATGTTACACACACACACACACACACACACACACACGAGAGCGGGCTACATATACACACGCGTGTGTGTATTATATATGGGTAATATGTGGGCATGGGTATGTCTCTTTCTCTATATATAATCATAATTTAAATATGGTCAAAAGTGGCCTCAATTTTTAGGTGTCAATTGTTATAAACACATAACATTGTAGAAATTCAGGGCACAATCCCAACACCACTGGAACTTGTGTGTGAAACATAGAAGCTTGTCTTTCATGATGCATAATGAACAAAAAAGGGATTAGTTGGAACACTGCTTCATTCACTGCTCACTTTACATGACACTTAATTTTGCACTGCATATTTAAATCTACATAGAAGGTCACAGCAGCTTCTCTTACCTGTTCATGTTACATTAAAAGCCTGTTGTTAAGATGCCATCCCTAGTCAGCAAGAGCACTTGGGACTTAAGCATGTGCTTAAAGTAAAGCTTGTTCTTCTGTGCTTTGCTGAACTGGGATGGTTTGCTGAGAGAACTCAGTGCAGCATGTCTGGTGCTCATAGCTAGCCAGCTCTGGGCTCAACCTCAAAGAAGTGTTAATTCACTGTGTGCGGGTAACAAAGGAAAGTAAACAGGTTAGCAGACACAAATCCGTTCACTTGTGTTGATTAAAAATAAAAAATAGATGTTAATTTTATTTATCTACATCCTGTTAAATTGTATATCAGCGTAGCCAAATTAATCTGTAGTTGTTAAATCCTTTCCATGTCTTGCACTTCTATATCATCTTTACATCATGTATGCAACTATACTTAATTGTCATTAGATCAGAAGGCATGTATTTATCGTTTAGGTGTAAATTTACTTATTGCCAAATTGTTTGGCTATCACATTGTGTTTACAGGACCAAAGTTTTAGGGCTGAAGTATTCGATATCCAAAGCAAGTGCCATTGGAACTTTTCACACCCTCAAATATCTATTCTTTGTCAGATGCTGTGATGGGTTTTCTATGAAGACACCTGTCAGCTTGCTCTCTGATTGGGAGAGCTATAACCACAGATTCATGGGACTGAGGTTTTGGCCACACTGTTGTTTATGGTGAACTCTTGATCATCCAGTGATTAGGGGTGAGTGATGTGTGGTGTTTTTGGTTTTTATAACATTACACCATAAAATCAAGTTTGCCTGGGTGATAAATAGGGGCTGGAATGGCAAGGGGTTTGCCTGTATTGCATGGTAAAAGCAATACAGTGCTCCAGGAGTATTCTTTATTATTGGCTTAGTGAATCTAATAATAGAATGTACCCGCAAGCTGGTGTATAATCTGCCCTATTTTCTGACAGTCTGCCCTCAATTTGGGCATTCTTGGTGGTGAGTCCCTCCAGGCATCACGACAGCTATACTGTATGTGTGTATAGAGTGCAAAATTCAAGAGGTGGTCGTCATCCTCGCTTATCACTCCAAAACTGCAGCCAAAATCTGGTGGTGCTATGTATTTCAAAGAGTTCCTCAGGATACAGGATGTTGACAGAGGGCACAGGCTATGTTCAAGTGTTTGTTTAGGGTCTCCATATTCACACTTGACATCATTCCTCAGCATTTACTTGGTCATATTGTCACCAGTCTTCACCACCCTACTATCACTTGATTTAGAGTACATCACCGTTTTGGTTTGAAGTCAGTGCATGGAAGGAGTTGTTCTGAAGGAAGAAGATTCTCCAAGATCATTGGCATTTCCTGCCATGTTGCTACTGTGTAGACGTCCACAGCAGTGTTTTGGGATAAAGGATTTTCATTGGCAAAGCTGGTTCTAGACTTTAGCCTCTCAATGGGTGGGTTGTGTCCCTGTCTTGGATCACGTGTGTTTTGTCTCACCATTTTACTAAAGCATCATGCCTTCATCTGTGGTGGTGCAACCCCTGCAAAGTAATATAGTGACAGTGTAGGTGTCAGTTTCAAAGACACTGTATGATGATCTTACAAGATCAATTAAGTTTAGTATAAATTTTGTGTGCCTGGCTCAAATGTGAGCATATTGGGGCACAGTACTCTACAATTGAGTACTAGTCTTGCCCTGTTACTCAACTGTGAAATGCTCCAGTATTGTTGTGCTCAAGCCAATTAAAGAGGTAATAGACATACTTAAAGGCACTTATGAATTGGTGCGAGAATGGTTTATTTTAAAAAAAGCCATTAGTTTCTTCTGGGTGTCTCAATGACCTGCCCTCTACCCTGTCTATGGAGGCCTGTTGCTGCCCACAAAAGTGTTAAAGTTAACATTACATTAAATATAAATGGAGGAGGGGGGAAAATACCCTCTTGTAAACAATGTAAGTTTAGCTGTCATTTAGGTTCCTGTTATTCTAAACCACTGCTTTCATCTTTGGGCTTGGTTTTACTCCTGAAGTAAGTGGCAGAAATGTTTTTGCTGATTTGTAAATGAAAAATGGCATGTGCTGAGTGGTAGGTTCTGAAAGTTACTGTTTAATGCTTGGGTTTTATGTCCCTGTATTCATAATGAAATTTGATAGTCTAATTAGCATATATGTGTAATTTATGGCAGAACTCTCATCACCAGGTAATCATCATTATTATTTGATATCTTTATAGAAACAAATTAACGTTGACAGGAATATTGACATGACTGCTATCGGTATTTGACAAATATGAAATACTGCTTATGTAAGAACTAATTTTATATTAAAAATTAAATTATTTTCCATATCCTCGCATACAACATTGACAGCATTATTAATATGTTAAAATTCCAGTGTCAGCAATAGTCGTATACTGATTTAATCATTTTAATGGTTAACGTTGACATTTAACGTGATTATTTAAACATCCCAGGAGAGTCTGTTTGATCTCTTTGAACAGATTTATTTTTCAGTCTGGAAACTATGCACATCTTTTAAAAAAGACTTTTCTAGGGTTGGCTAGCCTAAAATCAAATCAGTGGAGCTCAAGGCTTTTAAAATATGAACGATTGAATTAACTTTTTTCGTAAACATCTTTGAATGTTTAGTTTAATTGACTTATAAAATCACTGGTCCATTTAGTCTGAAAGCCAGATTTTTCCTTAAAGAAATGTTAATACACATCTTTGCTTCTCCAGACTTCTTGGTGTAAGACAAAGACTTCGAAGTTTAGTCTTTCATTTTCAAAGCAAGAGAGAGATTTGTGTTCGTGAACAATACTGCATGAGATTGATAACATGGGTTATTATATGAATTGTTTGTCTTTTTATGGTGATGTGATAATAGTAATATATGGAAATGTGTAGCTTCATCATTGAATGTAAGCTATACAGTGCATTTATATTCTGTGATTTTTTTCTCATAGAATACTGTATTTCCATATTTATCCTCTTTATGCTAATCATACTGTTGCCATATTTCCATTTTAGCATATTTCTATTCAGTGCCCATGCACGTGGCTGTTCTAACTCTGCAGTCTTTATGTTTGCAGATGATCCATAGAAATACAAACAAGGCATTGTGGAGGCAGTATTTCATTACTAAAGCTGAGAGATGTCAGGCATAATTACTGAGACTAACATCTGGAATGATTTATTGATGGGAAAAATGCCAGGATCGTTAGCATATACAAAGCTACATTTTCCATATGTGCGAAGCTTTATATTTATTGCAAGTTAGGTAAGTATTGTAAGCAAAAGGCATACAATCTAGCAAAGGTAGTTTAAGACTACACCTGCTGCAGTGATCTTTTTTTGGTTGAGCTCCAGAGAGTAGCATATCAAAACTTCCAAAGTAATGAACATCATCCATCTGTAAAGGTGTTTGGTGAAAAAGGTACAGGTGCACTTGTGCTTGCATTGGAGACTAATTTTTTCAAGCTCCCAAAGAGCTGCTTTCTGTTTCTTTGGCCTCCCTTCATCCACCGAAAGGAGGGGGGAGGAACAGCTAGTTTCTATTTTTGCATCTTTGGCGGCATTACAACTCAGGACTCTGTTCAAAAGAAAAAAGATATGCTGTCTCTGTGGCGAGGAGGTCTTAGTGGCAAGCAACCAGTTGAATTAACCAAGAGAAAGCTCCTCCATTTGTGGAGCTATTTTTTCCCAGCTGCGTGATTGTTTACTGTGCAGAACTTCTTTTGAGTAGTAATAGTTGCTAAGTTGTTGCTTTGCTACTAAGTACTGTTGTCATGATCTAGAAAAGATAAATTGACCCTTTTATAAATTCTGACCTATACCATCCCGGACAGTTCTATGTAGTTCACCGCTATCAGCTAGTGGGGACAATGAAATGCCTAGGAAATTTAAAATGTTATATTGCAACAGTGATTCATCTTTTCTGTTTAATTGATGCACCGGGTGTGTGGGAGAGAGTGGAATAGAAGCCCCTAAACATCGTTCCATGCACATAGAAAGGAAACCCTTTTTCTTTCCTAAATGAGATTTCCAGTTACTGAATCATAGAATTCTATACAACCTGAGTTTCTCTTGAGCATTGCCCTTCTTTCCAAAATCAATCCCCAGTACAACCAAAAATATGTGCTGCTTTGTGTTCTGTATAGGGTGTCTCTTCTCCTTTTAATAGCAAGGGATTCACACTGACAATGCCTATTAATGATAATGTGATTATCTGGGTAAATCCTCCACACCCCTAAATGTGTACTTAGCAGCATCTCTTTCTAGCAGTTGGATTAGGTTAATAGGTTATAAGTAAGAGCATTGGAGGGATAAATTGGATGTTTTAAATAATGCTGCTTTTTTCCCCTCAACATTAGTTAAAATTTTTTTATTTTATCCTGCTTTGTTATTTACATCAGTATTGTTGCAAGTATTCACTGCCTCTTGGCTTTTTTCATTTTCTTCCTTGATCTGCAAGATGACACAGTGATTGACAGGATGACATCAGGTACTTACTGAAGTCAAATACTGCTTAAATAATAACAAGAAACAACACTGACAATCTTCATTTTTTAAAGTGCCAGCTCTATTCATATTTTAATTTATTCCCTTAATAAGTTCTGTGAGGTTTCTTTTCAAAACTTGCTAGTGACAGAGGACATGGCGTGTTATGTCATTCCTTTGAATCCAGTCCAGTATACACAGTGTGATACTGGAATGTTCAGAGATAATTTTCAGAGCGATATTTGGTCACATGTGAGTTTGCCAAATTGGCTTTCATAAAATTATAGAAAAATTCTCTATTCGTTTTTTATTGAAGTATATGAAATATTCATATTTAACATGATGTAGGCTCAATGAGTGTATAGATCAGACATTTGGGCTTAAACCTGCACTTTATCTTGAACGTTGTTGTGAGTTAACAGTTGCATAGTTGTCCCAGCACCTTACTGGTTTGCTCACTATTGTAAATGCACGTTTGCATATCTGCCCTGAGCAGATCCATGTTTAATTATTAAGCACAAATAAATCGCTGGAATTACTTTAGTTACTCCATGATATGTGGAAGGGCAGGAGCATTTCTGTGCATGTCACATGGGTTCCTCACTTTCACCTGTTTCGCTTCCTTTAAATACATAGTATGAGTTTCACTATTTTTCCTAAGAAAGGATTTGTGTTCAGTAAAGAAACAGAACAGCCTTAGAAAAATCTGCAGTCTTTCCAGTCAAAGATGGGTGCTTTCTGATGTATTGAGAGTCATTTCTATTCTGTAATTCCCAAACGCATAAGTTTATTAAATTTAAAAAAATTATCATTTGAAGTCAAGAAATTCAAAGTCAAGCTTAAAAACTACAGTTTCAAATATTGTCAGTACTTCAGTTTCAATTACCTTTCCTACCCTCATCCACACCAAAAAGCTAGAAATTCTCGACATAAGCATATGTTAGCTCTGTCCTATTCTCTTGTTTTAGGGGTGGTCAAACCCCACAAGTTGCCGCATGAAGTAAATTGTCTTCCGGGTTGCATGCATAGCTCATGATAGTGTGGTCAGTTTGTCTCAGATAATCTGTACTCTCCTGGCCTTTCTAGGTTTCTCCTGCAAAGAGCTGTTAGGTATTTCAGGTCTTTAAGTGCCTATATTGAGGAAACCACTGGAAAATTCAGTCTGTGGTCCATATATGGAATGGAGTGTCTGACTAGCTTTGGGAACATGAAAGGGATATAGTTATTTATTCCTAAGTAGAATGGAAAAGGAGAAAGGTCTCTAGTATGGTTGTCACATTCTGAGGTACAGTTCCAGACCTGTGATGTTCTGTCACCACATGCCCTGCAACTGTGGGTGCCTCAGAATGCTTTTTTGTTGTATCTTCCAATCTGTGCCACTCACAAATAGCCTACCAGTATACAGATCAGACCTTCAAAGTGTGTGTGTGTAGCTGCAGCCCTGATCCAGAAGCTCTGACTCCAGCAACACTCTGGCTTTCACCAGCTTGGTCACTACTTGCAGGATGACTCCAGTGCTCTCCCATTTTCAAAATCCCCCCCCCCAAATGTGTGTTCTGCATATCCAGCCCTCTCCTGGACAGTTCAGATTTGAAAGTCATTGCTCCTGTGTGGAGTCGATAGTTATCAGTTACCAATACGTGGAGTTACCAGACAGTTCAGCTGAAGCACACCACTGGATTGGTTTAGATTTAAAAAAATAAAAAGTTCATTAGCAAGGGAAGATAGGATTTTGAGTGAATTCAGCTACAAGAAACGAAGTTAGAAATCTTTACAAGCAAATAAAAGTGAAAACACATCTAGAGATCTAAAACTTAGGTTGGGTCTACACTGACGGCGGCAAATTCGCCGCTGTCAAACTGATTGCTCTGGATCGACTGAGCGGTCTGTGTAGACCTGCTCAGTCAATCCAGCAATTGATGTAGGAAAACTAGCCCGGTAAGTGGCGTAGCGCTGCGTTGAAGGGAACGCTGTTCCCTTTGGCGCAGTGTGGATGGAGCGCGGAGCAGACGCAGCAAAGTCGACGGGAGATACACAAGTGACGTAAATCACTTGCGTATCTCCCATCGATAGCCGCCGAATCTGGAAGGTAAATGTAGACCAGGCTTAAAACTAGCAAGCTTTGGTTCAAGGCTTTGTTTAAGAAGGTTTTTCTCATTGTGTGCCAGGAAGACGGTGACAGATCCTTTCTTTGGTCAGAATTTCCTAGAGGTGCTGGTGCCTTTGTCTTCTGAGGTCAAAGAGAGAGAACTTGGGGTTTTCTGCCCCTTTTCTCTTATAGTCCAGTGATGCTCTGAAGTGTATTCTTCTGAAGATTACCACTCAAAGCAAACTTTATTCAGACCATTAGGAAGGTAGCATGGAGTCTGATGATCAAAGAAGCTCCATGCTTTTTCTCCACTCCTCTGTCTCCTGCCATTTCCCCTCCCTTGCTGTTTTGCTGGCCCTGTTTACTGCTTATATGTAAAATTCCTTTGTTTAGGATAGACCTATTTAATGACCTTTGCTTAGCCAGGGTTGTGTGTTTTTGAACATTTCCTGATATCATATGGGGGATTTTATAACTTTACATTTAATGTTGCTACATACATTTCACAATGATATTCTTGTCAAGCAAGTTATTAGTGTTTCAAATGATACCTCCAAGGCATATTTTATACAAAGACTACTAGAACAGTGTGTATGGTATGAATACAGGGGTGCTTTCCGTCACAGTGGCTCATACGTGGTAGGTGATATGTCAGGCGTAAAACTGGTGTGCTCAATCAGCGTTAAGAGACTGGGAAGAAATGCAAAGTATATGAAGGTATGTAGCACTTTCACTGTGATACTGGTGATCTGTAGTGCAGAGTTGGAAGTAAGGAGCAGTTAAGTGTACTAATATTAAGGTCTCCACTGAATCCTTTCAGAAACTGTCTAGTTTTGTGAACTCGGATCTGAATTCTTGAGGTTCAAAGAATTAAGTACATGATAACATACATACATAACATCTTGGAAGATGTTTACCAGTCAGTGGTAGAAAAAATGGGGGCATGGAATTATGGCAATGTCAAAAGGAATTTAGTGAAGACTACAGCATTCTTAATAGTGTGATTGGCATGTCCCGTCTTTCAATCCAGGCTGTAGGAAAAGAATAAGGGGAATGAGCCTGCACATTCAGAGTAGGTGATTCCCCTTTTACTTGAAAAGCTTTCAAGTATAAAAATGGTATTTCATTCCAGATGGGTGAATTCAGCATGGAGACATAATTGATGGGTTAAAAAATATTTTTCTAAAAGGAAAAAGTACTCTTTCCTCCACTTGAATGCTCCATTATAGTAAAACAGTTCATGTTACCAACCAACCAAGTCTGCAGTTGTTCAGAGGATTGAATAAGATAATATATTTAGCCAGACCAGAATGCTTTAAAACTTTGGGAACTCCTCAATGGTAATTGGGCTGGAAGGAGCCAATCATTTATGTATACAATGTAACCCTGATTTTTACAAAGGTTTTGGGGATAAGGGTGGAATGGAACCTTTGTAATAACATGATTTTGGATAACCAGGATTCAGTCCTGTAAAACTCTGCAACTTAGTTTGAGTTTCATAGACTGATGCTTCTGCAGGAAAGGAGTTTCACTCATTGCAGTCACAAGGTTGCCTGACCTTCAGGTAACTGACAAGTGGAAAATTAGGGCAGGATTTTATGTCAAATTACATATACTCTTTATAAATAATCACAGCAGCTGTAAATAATATAGTCTCAGATATCACAATCTTAGGCATATTTTTCTTAAAATACAGCACCCAGGCTTTTTTTTAAAAAGAGTATTTCTTTTTGTTTTTTCTGACTGTTTAGTGTCGTTGGAAAAATGCAGTCTATAATGTGGCCATTTAGACTTGAATGTGATTTTGAAATGATAGAAATCCAACAGGTTTGTGTTGTCCACAAATTTTACTAGCCAATTAGAAGGCCCAGGTTAAGAAATCTTTATTTTCTTTAGAAATGTATTTCTTTATTATCAAAAGAAGAATGAAAGCAACTCTCCCAAAAACTGAAATAAAACACTGTCCAAATACAAACTTATTGCTTAAACTTTCAAACAGAACTAAAAAAACCAAAACCTCTTTAATAACCCTCTTGTAATCCTTTAATCCTGTAAAGCTGTATCTTGGGCTTCGTGTACATTACCAGAGCAACTTTCTTTGATTACAGCATCATCAAAGAATAGCATTCTGATGTTCTATAGCACATAAGGGACAATAAGGAAGGAGGACTTACATTTATCTTTCTCTTGTGCTCTCTGTGCTTGGGCTCTTGTAAATAGTGGGTCTTTTTCAAATGTACTAGGAGGTGAGAGAAATAGGAAGAACTAAGGATGGATGTTGAGAGGTTTAGTTATGAGAATTTTGAGACTCGCATATCTTAATACTTGCCAGAAAGCTCTTTAATGTGGAATAGGATTGAATTCTGGAAGGTATATCTTGTAAATCAATCTGTTCAGCTATAGCCTGAGACAGCTTATTTCTTGTGTGGTGGGATACAGTACAGTAATGCTGATCTGTATCAAGTTACTGGGAATGCTGATAGTTGGAGAAATGAGAACACTCAAAGAAATTATTTTTAACATGGAAACAATGTTTTCATCATAGTACTGGCTTTTTTTTGTACTGAATGCTGATTTGAAGCATGATGGAAGCACCGGTCATGAATATAGTAGTTTGAGTTCCATTTTTCCCTTAAAGCAGGGATTCCTTCTTTTTGTTTTGTATTGAAAAACAAAGCACATCCTCTCCAAACTTGTAGCACTTGCAGATTACAGAATGAATTTTCTGAGCATTCACAAGTAAATGACAGCTGACAGGATTGAGACCTGAAGATGAGATATCTCTGGGAAGAAGAGTAGTTACCAATCATGGTACTCTGGGACCTATCCAAGAGGAGACACGGGCAGTTGAGCAGCACTTCATAAATTACAGTGTTAGTCACCAGTTGGTTGAACAGTAGTGGCATATATTTTTAGTTTCTATGTACGGCCAGGACAAGATTGTGCAGTCAGCACAATCTCCATACCAGACTCAAGTCTGAAGCTTGGAAGGGATCTCAGATGGTGGGTGAGATGTGACTGGAGTTAGTTAAACAGTCCCTTGTGTGCCCCTTCCCTTGAAGGGAGATTAGAGGCAGGATGACCGTTGTCAAGTATAATATCAAGGGATGGTTTCTTGAGTGCTGCTTGGGCTGTCCTGTTTCAAGAATGGTCAATAGTTTGTTCTCTTTGAGAGCGACATTAATTATTTACTACAGTGAACACATCTCTGCTCCTGGACTCCTTACTGGCTTGAACTAACAAGCAGCTGGCGGAAATTGCTTCAGATCTTTCAGAATCCTAGTTTGCATTTCTGGGCCCGGCCCTTTCATACATGGTGATATAATTGTCCGCTTCCTCCTGGACTTTGTTTTATTGAAGGTAGAGAGACTCTGTAGAGTTGGTTATTCTTTCTTGAGATGAAGGCTAAAAGCTCCTCCTAGTGGGATAGACCTTTTGAAAATGATGCAGGTTGATTAGATCATTTACTGACCATAATGGTTCTCCAGATTGGGAATTTTCAGAAGTCATAATGCAGGAGAATCCTTCCTTCACAGTTTTGACATAGGATCATACACTTAGTTTTCCATAGCAAAAGATACTCAGATAATGTCTCACTCTGTCTTTGTTCTATTTTCGTTCCTGCCGATTCATCTGTCTTAGGTTACTGTAAGGAGAGTATATGTTTGACTCTGATGTATCCTCTCACTCTATCAATCAGTGGCTGTCAACAACAGATGATTATAATATCCTACCAACTTGTCAGTGAGGTTCTGGTCTCGTGCTGGACAGCTGTCTTCACCAAAGACTTCTGAAAATTCACTGGACCCAGGAGTTTCAGGGGGCAGACTAGTACTGTGGTTTTACTTCCCAAAAGTGAGGGTGTGAAAGTCATAATATCTGTTACAAAAAAGTGATAATAAGACAAGCATGGAGTCAGTACAATCATACCCCACAACATCTACATGTTGAAGATCTAGTCCATTGTGTGTTCAGCTGTGTATATGGTCCATTTGAGACAATCCCATGGCTGCCATTAAGGCCATGACATCTCCATCTACTGGTCTGAGGTCTCATCCAAGTAGATATTAAGGCAAGGCAATGAGGGGGAGATATTCAAAGTCACATATGGTAATTCGGTGCCTTATGCAAGACAAACGATATGATGTTCTCCCTCAGACAACTACAAGAAAAATATGTAGAGCAGCACAAAGACCTCTCTGCGGTTTTTGGAGTTTCTCAAAAGCTTTCAACATGGTTGATAGGAACACTCTCTGGAAAATTCTAATAGTCTGTGGATGTCCTGAGCACTTTGTTAATATCATTAGGCAGTTTCACAACAATATTACCGGCAGAGTATCAGTGGCTGGAATTGTGACTGAAGCCTTCCCTATAAGCTATGGGGTGAAGCAGGGGTGTGTGCTTGCTCCAACACTCTTCACTGTATTCCTTGCAGCAATACTCTCAAGCATGAATGCAAATCTCAGCACTGGTGTCTATGTACGTACGAGAAGCGACAGCAAGCTATTTGATCTGGCCAGGTTATGTGTTAATACCAGGATGAGAGAAGAGTGTGTTAGGTAGTTTCTCTTTGCAGATGACATAGCATTGGTTGCTCACGCCCAAAAAGATAAACAGGAAATCACAACATGTTTTATTGATGCAGCATGCAAGTTTGGGTTGCACATCAACCCAAGTAAGACCAAATTACTGTTCCAACCAGCCAACAGACAAACTGGGAACAATGTTAGACAAGATATTGTCATCAGTGGTGAAGCTTTTGAGTGTTAACTCCTTCACTTACCTAGGTAGCACTGTGACAAATTACACTTCTGCAGATGCTGAGATAACTTCATGTCTTTAAGCTGCATCCAGGATTTTTGGCAGCATCAAAAAGCGTCTTTGATCTCAACATGAACTGGCTACTAAGGTCAAGGTCTACAGAGCAATGATGATACCATCTATGCTGTACTCTGTGGAGACACTGACACTGTATAGAAGACATCTGAAAAAGCTGGCAAGCCTCCAACTGAGACACTTGCTGCAAATCTTGAACATCAAGTGGCAAGACCAAATTCTTATCACTGAAGTATTAGCAAGAGCTGAATTGCTCAGTGTACAAGCAAGTTACTTCCTCACAACTGAGGTTGTCAGGACATGTCACCCATATGCCAGAACACTGACTTCTGAAAATCTTCTTTTATGGTGAACTGAAGGAAGGTAAACCAGCTGGGGTGGTCAGAAGCTTCTCTACGAAGATGTCCTTAAAAGATATCTCTAGACAGTTGGCATCAATGTGGACACATGGGAGACACTGACGGAAAACAGTGTACAGTGGAGAGATGCTGTATCTGAGGCCGTTTGAAAAGGTAGAAGAAAAACAATTAGCAACTTATGAGCATCAACATCAGCTAAGACACAACATGGCTTGAAACCAACAGAGATACCTCTCCTGCCCTTGATGTGGCTGATGTTTCCGTTCAAGAGCTGGACTTGCATCTTATCAGCATGTGGGAAAGTGCTTGCTGCTCACTGCAGTTGTCATCGTTTGCAATGGACAGCCAAAGAAGGTCATTTGAGGAGTGACTTCAGTTACCTCACCTAGAGTGTTGATGTTTTAGGCCCGGTCTACACTTACCTTTGTGATTTGGCGGCAGTCGACGGGAGATACGCAAGTGATGTAAATCACTTGCATACCTCTTGTCGACTTTGCAGCGTCTCCTCTGCGTGGCGTCCACACTGTGCTGCGTTGAAGGGAACAGCGCTCCCTTCGACGCAGCGCTACTCTGCTTACTGAGGTGGTTTTCCTGCGTCGCTTCCTGGATTGACTGAGCGCGTCTACACAGACCGCTCAGTCGATCCAGAGCAATCAATGTGATGGCGGTGAATTTGCCACCGTCAGTGTAGATCCAGCCTAAGTCTGCCATATTTCAAATATGGTAAAGTGGAGTTTAAACTTTTTAATTTTATTTCTCATGAACCTTTTCAGCAGTTGTACCCTATTACATTTTATAAACATTTGTCTCTCCATTCCTGACCCTTACAATATCTGAAATGAACCACAGTTCTGTTTCCTAAGATGTTTAATATACCCTTCTGGCCACAGCTCAGGTACAGGATAACTGGCAGTAAGAAAAGCCCTTGTGAAAATAAATGTGCTTCCAACTTCATATTAAATTATCCTATTATAAAAGACTGAAAACTGTAATCATGTTCTTTCTGTGTAATTTATTAGAGATTACATCTTTAAGGGAATAACGTGCTTTGTTAAAAGGCTTTTAACAAATTGTTGACATAAGGTGCACTTACCATCCTTTGGAATTAAAGTTTCCAACCTAATATTAGCTCTTCTGAGCTTTAAACCTATAAACTATTACAGAGAAAGTGTAACATACTCGTTAATAATCGTCTAGATTATTCAAAATAGGATTAAATTAGCTCTGGCACCTCATTTGCCCTAAAGAGACAGAAAAAAGTCATGTATTGAACGTTGGCATACAGGAGAAATCATTTTTTTCAGTTGTAATAAAGTTCACATTATACGGTTTGATGCTGAGAGTACAGTATTAGTTTAGGTCAAGATTAAAATAACTGTGATATTACTGCATTTCCATGATAGTTTTCATAGCTGGAAAATGGCCATTGCTGCTTTTGTATTTTTTCTTCTTTCAGAACATACTAACTTTTTATTTTCACATATGTCCTAAAGGAAGGAAGGTTTTATTTGTGTGACATACCAGGGTAGAATCCAGACTAATGAGCAGCAGTCACCCCTGCCTAGAAATGTTGGGTGCCTTACAATGCTTTCATTGAAGCAGCTCTCACCTGGGTTGCTCACAAACAGCCTTCCAGTTTGCAAGACACATCCTGAGCTTTTGTGTGTAACTTCAGCCTTCCAGCCACACTTGGGTTACACTCTGGGTTACAGCTGGTTATAGTGCCACATGACCCCAACATACGCCCAATCCTAGATTCCTCCACCCCACTGAAATGTATGTCTTGTACTACCCAAACCTCTCCTGGACAATGCGGATTATATGAAGTCTGTTATTTCTTTAATAGAAATAATATGCACGCAACTTGCCACCCCAAATGGATTTTCCCAAATGCTGCAATTTAAAACACACTGGATTAGATAAAACAACAAAGCAAGTTTATTTTTTACAAAGAGAGATTTTAAGTGAATATAGATTATGTGGCATAAAAGTCAGAAATGATTACAAAAAATAAAGTTAAAACTCTATTAGTGCCTGCCTTAACAAACTATATCAGATTCAAGCAAAGCTTTTCACCGTATGCTTTCAGCAGTCTTCCTGACCAAACCCTGTATGTCTGGACCCCTTCTCACAGAATCCATTGTCGTTTCAGGTGCTGTGAATGTGGTGGGCAAAGGAAACCTTCTTTCACTAAATAACAGTTGAGGGTAAACTTGCTTTGCAAGACTCTGATCCATGTTATTTCTAAACTTTCACGAAGTTTAGCACATGGTTCCAGAGATTCATTTTAGTTGCTCCTTCACCACTTGTTTAAGATGACCTCATTGGAACTCGTCGAAGATACTGGGCCCACAGTACTAGAGAGTAAGCAGAGGTCTAGTCCACGTTTGTATTCGGGATGGGGAAGTAATGTGATACCACCCAAGAAGTGATGAGATTCCAGCATTTTATGAACTGTTTTTGAATAGCGGCCATGAAAAGAAGGGGTCTGGCATATTCCTCTATCACCTACAATTCAAGTACTGGTTCCAGTTACACAAGTGGTCAAAGATAGAAATGATACTGTGATAGCATGAGGGTTAACCAGGTCTAGGTCTACAAAACCTCTGCACACACATGTGGTATGAGAAAACCATGTGTCAGATGGATTACATGGAAAGTCTATTATTCTGGAATGCAGATAATGCCAGATGCTTATCATCAGTACTCCACTTTAAGCAGCCTTGGCAAGTAAAAACAGCTTTGGCCAGGAAGCAGTTACAGCATACAGTCTGGAAAGCATTGTATTACTATCTTGAACAGCAGCTTCCTTTGCTTGTTAGCAATTCTCAGTTATTCCTGGCGGGGAGGTGGGCGAGTTATGCTCATTGAGTACATAAAGGTTCACAATAGCAATTTAAGCCCCAATTTGGTCCTCAGGCTACTTTGATCAGGTAGTGCCCCTCCGAACCTGTCAGTGAAATTAAATGGCATGTTCTTACTAACAAGCTACAGTATGTGTTACCCCTTTCTCCTATCAAGCTATTGTTTTTGCAAATAAAGGGTCAGGTTGACCACTTTAAGTCTCACTGTAACATATGATGCTCACAGCTGTAGAAGTACCAAATAAGCTTTGTAAGTGTTCCGTGTCCCTTAACTGGATGTATTTATTCCCTCGATAGTGATCTGTAAGCCCATTACTGGTGCCAAGGGAACTTGAGTCACCATGATCAACATCAGCCCCTCATCTGTCTGAGTCAATGCTCTGCCTGAGTTCCACAGTCCAGTTATCAAGCAGCATATCTGGAATCTCTCCACTCATGCTGCTTTTTACTTCCTGAATAGCCAGTCAGTCCATTTACCATCACTTCCTTCCCAGATTACAGATGCTGCCTGTGCAGCGAGATTCCAAAGTAAATCTTTGCTGCTAGGAAGTTTCACGTTGCCAGTACCACCCGCTCTAAAACAGCATAGCGGAGAAAAGCGGAACCATGTGTTCTCCTGTGCTGGGGGGCAAAATGAGACCTCCTTGTAAATTTCTAAGTTTTATTTTGCAGCCCCACTGTGCAGAAAGGCCAGAAGGCTGTAGAGCACCTCCCGGCAGCCAATCAGCTGCCCATGTTCCTCCTTGTCTCTCCAGTGGCTAAGCAGAGAACGGCCACAGGGGCATTTTGGGCTTCTCTCATTCCCTGCTGTCCAGTAGAAAGGCCCCCTCCAATAAAGGTTGTCAGAGGACAGTGGATGGCTGAGGGAGTGATAGAAGGTGGTGTTGAGGAGGGATGGAAAAGAGAAGTGGGAGAAAAGGCTACAAAGTTGGGGGAAGAGAGAGACCAGAAAGATGGGACAGTAGACTAGAGCGATTATTGCTCACCATATTTCCAGCTCCTATTGGGGAGTGGGCTGTTACAAGAGTGGGAAGTCAAACGTTGCTCTCAGGAGAGCCCTCTTAACATGTGCCTGCTGCTTTATTGACTCCCCACTCTGGCCATGTTGATCAGTGTGGTGCTCAGTGGAGTGATGACCGAGTAGAGTTTACCAATAATAGGTTATAGTCTATCCGGGATAAGGAAGATGAGAGATGGACATAGATTGTAGTAAGGAATCAAAGGAAGATATAGAATCAAGCCTTCCTTCATTACCAGTTGTCCTAAACCCTGGTACTCTTCATGTTCTATGCACTGTGTTTTGTTTAATCTCTCTTTTTATTTATCCCTGTTAGGGAATAGAAGAATTTAAAGAGAGTGCATGGCTTTCACACTTCTTTCTGTTTGGGCAGCTGGTCATCGTGTGCACATCCAGGCTCTGGACTCCATGTAGTTGCCCCAATTTTCATGGTCTGGCATAGGAACTGATTCAAGGACCATCTTCATAGAATCATAGAACTGAGAGAGACCTCAAAGTCATCTAGTCCAATTCTCTGCACTTATGGCAGGACGAAGTATTATCTAGACCATCCAGGGCAGGTGTTTGTCTAACCTGCTCTTAAAAATCTCCAATGTCAGAGATTCCATCTTGTCGGTGGCTTCTTCACTTGCAAGTATCCTGATTAGGAGAAAAGTGGAGCAGTTGTTCTTATTCTTATTATTTTAAAGGGACTGAGTTCGATCTAATGTTCCACACATGGCGGTTATCATTAGGCATGAATGAAGAGTTCTGCCAGATGTATTGCCAATTTCACAAGCAGGAAAATATTTTTATCTGCAATATAAAGTATTTTCTGAAAGGTCCTGGCTGCCGTGATGTGACATTGTGGTTCCTAAGCATTAAGGTCCATTTCAGAGCTATCAGAATAATGATCCGGGACAGTATTTCATGGAAAAATAAGATTAAAATGCAGATACGGCAGACTGAATTTGTCCTTGAGCGTTTTATGTTCAGAAGTCTTGTAAGTGCCACATTTTAATTTTTATAAATATTACTTAAAATAGGGTTCTTTATAGTAAAGTGCCTATGTCCTGTCAGGAAATATTTGTGAAGATATATACCTGTCATTCAGACTTGTTTTCTGAGTTTTGACAGAGCTGTTACCTTACGTCTGTTTTTTTACACACTACCCAGTATAACATGAATAGCTGATGCATATCTTTTACTTTTCATCAAAGATAGAGGAAGAAAAAGGAGGAAAAATATTTTTTTCAGTGCACAAGCTTAAAGCCAAAGAACCCAATTGGGCTCTCTGAGATTGGTTTTACACTGGTATAACTCCATTGACTTCAATGGATTTACTCCTTATATATCCAATGTAAGCAAGATCAGAATTAGACTCAAAGCTTTCTTGCTCTGTAATCCTGCTGATGTGTCTTTGTGAGGCATGCAGACTTAACAATACTACTTGCCAAGGCACGAAAGGATTAAAAATATTAAAGATGGGCTGATAGTAGTAATTTTATTTTATATAATTAGCTCTGCACTGAGGCACTTAAGGCACAGGACAATACAACAGTTAAAGAAATACAGCACAACTGAAAATGCCATTCAAAATATAAAAATGGGTATGTCACAGCAACATGAACAAAACCACAAAGCACTCAAAACAATATAAAAATGGATGAAAAAGTCCAAATGTGGCAAGGTGAACAAGATTAAAATGGAAAACTCTTTAGAATATTTTTCAAGTAATACCTTTTACAAGCATAGTGGTGTCAGGATTGTCGGTTACCAGGATGTAACCCAGGTTCGTGGATACAAGGAGGAGACTGCTAATGACGAAGGACAAAAATGCAGGATTCGAATATGTGCAAACAATGCAAACTTTATTAAGGGAATAGTACAATTCAAGGAGGGGTAAAATTGAAAATCAAATTTGCCTGTTACAAATCCTCAGGCTTACACAAAATGGTGAGATATAAAACAATTTCCTCACATACGAGGATTCCACCAGGCAATTAGGATAAGTAGCAGCAATATAGTTACAACAAACAGAAACTGTCCCTGGGCTCTCTCTAAATCCCAATAACTACTTGGAATCGCCCAGGGACTGATAAGACTATCAGTCGTATGATTTTCCATAGGAGAGAACTATATACAGATAACTATTCACAGCGCTTAGGGTTCCCCATTAAACTAGTCCAAACAGAAGACTTACAAGACGTGTGACAAAAGGGAAGGGGTACGGATCAGACGGTAAGGGGTCCGTCTGATGAGACAATCAGGGTGAACACAAAACACCATACGCCTCCTCTCTAGATGACCTGAACGCGGTCGCCCGGTCAGGAACTGCACCTTTGAGAGGGCTCACTCAAACCCAGGAGGGGCAGTTTCAATCACCGAGCAGAGACACTGCTCTGGATTCTCACACACATTCATTCAACCCTATTCATACTCACACAACAAGGTTAACCACATGTTCACTTGGTATTCGGTTTTCGCAGCAGACTCCAATTCAACTCGGGAGCTGGGGAGGCTTCAAGTGGGCCAGGCTTGGTTACGTGTCTCAGCATACAGGTTACAGTCATCTCCGCCCGGCCAACGGCCGGACAAGCCTTTTATAGGGTCAGGTAAACAACTCAAAAAGAGCGGGAAGTCCCCTAATAGAGTGCCGTGAGCAAAACTTAGAGAGGAGTGCAAAAATCCTTAAGGGTCGTGTGCAAACCTCTAACCTGCCCAGAGACAGCAGTCCAGGGCTGAAAATATCAGTGGGCACTTTGCAACAATGTCTCTCTTGCCCAGAGGCCTACGTGCCAAGCTGTGTTCATGAAATGGCAGGGTGAAGTCAGAGCAACCATAGAAGCCATTTTACCTTAACAAGGATGAGTTAAAGCATATATCTAAGTAGCATTGAGTTCCACATCCTGGGAGCATTAATAGTGTAATCAACTTCTAAAACAAGGCACGATGGTCAAAGTCCAGCAGGCAGGTGGAGTCAGACTCCAGATACTTTGCAAGAAAATGCTCGATTTAAAAAGATTTACTATCAATGCTATAGTGCAATAAAAACAACGTTACATTTTTCTCGAGAGGAATTATTTTTTTACATCGTTAGTATAGGTATGCTTGATTTTGAATCTATAGTTGGGAAGAGGCCTCATCTATTTTAACTGAATTGACTTTGTAGGCACTTGCACTCCCCATTGTTGTTTCTCATCCTTGGGGGCGTGTGTGTGTATGTGTGATCTCCTATCTGTGGTTTCCACTTCATGCATCTGACAAAGTGGGTTGCAGCCCACGATAGCTTATGTCTGCAGAAATGTGTTAGTCTTTAAGGTGCTATAGGACTCTTGTTGTTTTTGTTTTTGAACGCAATTTAGCTAATTAAAAAAAGCAGTGGGATTTTTTTTGTTTTTGTTTTTTAGTCCCCCCATATCAAAGAAAGTAACAAAGATGAAATCAGAAACATTCATATAAAGTACTCAGCTACTTAGTTTAAAATTGAAAGTGTAGCAAATTATTTTAGATGGTTACACTACAGTCACATGTTGATTGTTCTATACATTATCGAGGGACCTATTCAGTAACATTTTTGCCCTTTGCCACCCTTTATCATAATTGTGGATTGTTCTGTTGTTCTGATAGAGGTAGATTTAGAACAATTGTTGATTGGGCGTTTTTCATGAAATCAGGGAGAGTGAACAGAGTGCACTGAAATTCAGTGATGTATATAATTATCTATCATAATTTAAGAAATGGAAAAGATGAAGACACGCTATCATGCATCGTATCTATTTAACTGCATTCCAGAACAAATTAAATTGTACTTAACAACTTTTAGCATCACTAAATTAGAGAATAATGTAGAATAAATCTTAATAAGTTTATGGAAGGGATGCTATGGTGGGACAGTCTAATTTGGCAATTAACTGATCTTTGACTACCAGTGGTAAATATGCCCAATGGCCTGTGATGGATGTTAGATGGGGTGGGTTCTGAGTTACTACAGAGAATTCTTTCTTGGATGTCTGACTGGTGAGTCTTGCTCATATGCTCAGGGTTTACCTGATTGCCATATTTGGGGTTGAGAAGGAATTTTCTTCCCAGACAGATTGGCAGAGGCCCTGGGAATTTTTTGCCTTCCTCTGCAGCATGGGGCACAGATTACTTGCTGGTGGATTCTCTGTACCTTAAAGTCTTTAAACCATGATTTGAGGACTTCAATAACTCAGTCATAGATTAGGGGTCTATTACAGGAATGGGTGTGAGGTTCTGTGGCCTGTGTTGTATAGCAGGTCAGACTAGATGATCATAATGATCCTTTCTGACCTTAAAGTCTTTGAGTCTATAAATCACATTGTCTTCATCCACTTACAGCCTTCTGTTTACTGACTTAGTGTAGAAACTTGTTATAAAACATTTCATTGGTAACAAAGGATTAAAAAAAAATTAAATGAATTTGTAAGTGTGTGGATAAAGTTCTACATGTGTAGCTTACGAATAGCAGGAACAGGACATAAAAATCAGGAGCAGTAGTATTGTAAAAGCAAATAATTAATTGAGGGCATCCTAGAAATTTACAGAAGTTACTGTCCAAAGATGAGGCCTTTACAACTTTAAAGAGAAGGACCAATTTTACTAGACATAAAATAGTGAGTTTTGCATTATATGAAGTTCTGCTGTTTTGAGAGTGTACAGAAACTTGAAATCAACCTATATTTTAAATACAAAACAACATTTTAATTAAGGTGTCATTCTTCCCTGAAAAGTGATAGTGGTTTTGTACCCGGCAAATTTGCTTCCTTCTGACAGATCTATTCATTTCTTCATCCACTAGCTGGGCAAGAGGGAGAATGTGGCCACCTGATTGGTTGTGGGGTGGTGCTCTACAGCCTTCTGGGATTTCTGAAGAGTGGGACTGAAAAGTAGAATTTAGTAATTTACTAACAAGTTTCAATTTGTCTTACATCTTGTGGTTCTCACAGCACAAGAGAACATGTAGTTCTGGTTCTCTCCCCAGTGCTGCCAGTGCCTCTAGCTCTAAAACAAAGTGAAACTTGCTGGCAGCAAAATTTTACTTTGGGATCTCACATCACAGGCAGCCATTGTAATCGGGGGAAGTAAGTGATATGGAAGAGAGACAGTCTGGCTATGCAGGAAATAAAGAGCAGTATGAAGGGAGAAACTCCAACTGTGCTGCTTGATAATTGGAGTGTGGCATGCAGACAGAGCATGGTATTCATCTGGGAACAAAGAATGTAGGCCATACTTACAGGATGGAGGACTATCCTGGGAAGCAGTGACTCTGAAAACGCTTCTGGGGATCGTGGTGGATAATCAGCTAACTGTGAGCTCCCAGTGTGATGCTATGGCCAGAAAAGCTAATGTAATCCTGAGATGCATAAACGGGAAACCTCGAGTAAGAATAGAGAGATTTTACCTATATTTGGAACAGGTGCAACCATTGCTGGAATACCGTGTCCAGTTCTTATGCCCGTAATGTAAGAAGTATGTTGATAAATTAGAGAGGTTCAGAGAACAGCACAGGAATGACTAAAGAGGTAGAAAATATGCTTTCTATTGATAGACTCAAAGAGCTAAATCTATTTAACTTAACAAATAGAAGGTTAAAGGGCGACTTGATTACTATCCATAAGTACCCACATGGGGAACAGGTATTTAATAATGGGCACTTCAGTCTACCAGAAAAAGCGCTAACACGATCCGGTGACTAGAAGCTGTAGCTAGACAAACTCAGACTGGAAATAAGATGTAAATTTTTAATGGTGAGAGTAGTTAATCATTGAAACAGTTTCAGTGGTTGTGGTGGATTTTCCATCACTGACCATTTTTAAATCAAGATTTAAATCACGATTTTTCTAAAAGATATCCTCTAGGAATTATTTTGGGAAAGTTCAGTGGAGATCAGACTAGATAATCACAGTGGTCCCTTCCAGCTTTATCTGTGATTCTGTACATTGAGAGGATTTCTTGCCTTTTAAATATAGGGTTTAGCTGCTGCCTCAATTTCCCTCTCCTGTGTCTTGGTCCATCTGCTAATATGGAAGTGAAGCTGACTGGCCAATCTGAAAATCCCTCCTCTTTCGGGATTAACAGAGCCCACGAGAAAACAACCGAAGCTAAATAAAGAGATACATTTATCAGGTAGCTACTGACTATTTTTAGATTTGTAGAGATCCTCATTAGATCCATGTGTCAACCGGTATTAATTTAAGGCATCTTCCCTTATTCAGGCATTGCAGAAGATAGTTGATGCTGACAATAGTTACTGCAGTTTGTCACCTATGAATCCCAGGCCTTATTTCATGTATATTAATTGCAGACTATATCATCCACAATGGGATACACTGACAAGGGAGAGTAATATGTATTACTGAAAGGATACAACAGCAGAAAGAACCCGTATCAGCTCTGCTGGGCTGTAGAGCAAACCCCGCATCAGTTACCGGAGTTAACGCAGCTCAACTGCTTGTGGGCTGACATGCTAGAATAAGATTGCCAATTGGAGAGTAAAATCTTAATCCTGTGGCCATGTTAATGGTGTGAAACACAACCAATGGAAGAGCTCTCAGGCTTTCTTCGTTAATCACTGCAAAAATTATCTCCATGCTTAGACTTGGAGACACACCCTTAATGAAGAAATTGAGGACTGTCATATCTATTGACACAAGTTTACACTTGGCATGTATTATAAGTCAGTCAACTGAACACATTGTTGTGAAGACTAAAGTGTGACCAGATCAGGTTGTGCGGTGAAGCACGGTGACTTGGACGTATAATTTGTTCTTAAATATTAATTCTTGTTAAAGATTGTTTATACAGGAGGGGAAAGGTGGGAGATATGAGGATTTTTGTACTGTATGTATTAGTCTATCTCCCCAGGCCAGAGAAGCTGGGTTTAGGGAGGGCTTTAGACAGAAGCTGGGCAGTGAAGCAAATGGAAACTGAGACAGAATAGCAGTAGGGATAATCCTTTTTTCTGTGTTCTGATAAAGCTCCTTGTTTGGTGTTATAATGATGTGACCTTGTGATGTTTTAGCATTGTCAAGTGATAGATCTGCACCTGGAGCCATATTTTACCATGTGTAAATCAGCGTAGTTTCACGTATTTCAGTGGAGCTGATGACTTCCAGCCCTTGAGGATCTGGCCCATGAAGTTGAAGCTGGAGCTATATGTTCACCAACTCTAATGCACATAGGTAGTTTTGTTTCTAAAATGCTGCAGTTGAGTTGTGGAATGGACTTATAAACTATGAGATACTGCTGCAACTCCTCTTACATTTCAGTCACGATGCAGAACAATCTCTACAAAACATACTAATTGCAAGAGGAGAGAATTACAACTTGTGGGTATTTAAGTTCCAGTTTTTCTTGATCCTAACATTATCTCTATAAACGTGAATTAACATAATTTTATTTCATCATAACATAACACCATCCCCACAGACTTGCGTTGACTTTACATTATTGCCGTGTCGTTAAACTGAGTGCTGAACGAGCACTATCATAACAAATATATCTGTATGTGAAAAGTTCTTGTGCATTTTCATTAGACATTTGTTAAACTTTGGTGGCTCTCTCAAAATACTTTTACAAAATTTCAGGCTGTTTGTATTAAGAACCTGATTCTGCAGTTTTCTGAATACTCTCGTCTCTGGGAATGCAGTGGAAGTGGAGTGCTCATCACATTGCAAGGTCAGGCCTTGTGTACTTATTTTTTTCTTTTGATAATTTAAAAGTGCATTTAGTTACCATGAAAGAACTGAATTAAGAATTCCAGAATGCCATGCAAGCTTTTTGTTCCCCTACCAATGTTTTTCAGATCTGAACCACCGTTCCAAGTGACAAGGTAGTTCAGTCTTCATGGTCCTTAAATACTGCGCTTTTCTGCTGAGGCTGACAGTAGAATGACCATATGATGATATTTTTAAAAATACCAAGACTCGTAAAGAAAAATATTTCAAAAGGTCTGCATGATACTTTTTGCCTCTTTAAACTTAATAAGTTTAATGGTTTTAATTTTTTTAAAAATTGGTTTTTAACACTCTTGTTTTGAAATAGCTTACATATTACATCTTGAAAATATATTCCCATCTTACCCGTGCTGGGCTATTGTGACTGACTCCTCTCTTGGCCACTTACCACTGATTGTTTTCACTATCTCTCAGTGGATCATCTTATTCTCCTCTCTCTCTCTCTTCATAGGGTTCCCATGGACAGCTCCACCCTTAGTTCTCTTTTCTTCTTTTACTACTTTTCCTGAATGATTTCCTCCGGTCCTCCGTCCACAACACATCTTTGATGGTGACTCTCAAACTCCACTTCTGTCCTGTGTTCCTCAATCCAGTCCAATTTACTATGGCCAAACTTGAACTAATCTTTCCTCCCAAGTCCTTCCCACTCCCCATCTTTCTGTGTTACTGTTGGAATACCCCCATCTACCATGACAGTAAGGCCTTGTACATCAGGGGACTCTTTGACCCTTCCTCTCTCTTGTTCTGTACATCCAAGCTGTCTTCAAATGTGGCTGCTTCCTCCTCCATAACATTAAGATCTGGTATTTTCTTTCTGTTTGCACAGCCACAACTCTTATGCAGGCCTTCATCATTTCCCATCTGAATTATTGCATTCTTCGCTGTTACCCACATCACTCCTTAGTTCATTTAGAACTCTGCTGTTAAAGTTGTCTTCCTTGCCTGTTGTCCAAATGATGTTACCCCTTCCCAGTTTCAGATTCTTCCACTGGTCGCTCACTGCATCAAGTTCAGGCTGCTTCTCCTTTCTTTTTAATGCCTGCCAGAGATCTGTCCCTATAACTTTGTCTCTTACTTTGTCTCCCTCACCCTTCCTTCTCTCTGCCCCCATTTCCTCTTGGCCAGTGGCGTTAGCCTTGTCTAACAACTACTGGTCCACTTCTCCAAAATTGTCTTTGTGCCTCCTTCCAGGCCTTATAAGTATGGAACTTCCTCCCTCTACATATCTTGAAGGCCATTCTTTCAAAAATGAAAAACAAAAATAAAACACAAAATCATCCTCAGATGGACTGACTCATTTATGGTGTGTTGTATTTTAGCCAACTGAGTAGGTTGAGGGACACTCAGGCATAAGTTATAATTAGTATTAACAGAGTGCCTATGAGCCCTAATCATGGACCAGGACCTCTTTGTGCTAGGTGTTGTATAAATACAGCACAAAAAGATGGTCCCTGCCTCAAAGAGCTCACACTCAAAATATAACACTAGAGTCAGCAGATGGAGAAGTACAAAGAAACAATGGGACAGAATTGGTCAGCATGATAGGCATTGGTCTCTGTACATCAGCAGCCGAACTGTTGTCAAGTTAATTGTAGACATCACGAAAAAGGAGAGTTTTAAGGAGAACAATGAAGTGGCCTTTATGGGATGCTTCATCCAAGCATGTGGGGCAGCATAGGAGAAAGCACAAAGGTGCTTGATTGAAAGTTGAGCAAGTGAGTGATGAAGGCTGGCATTGTGGCCTGATCAGAGGCAGGAGTTGATCTCTTGTCACAGAATAACAATTGAGAAATTATTAAGTGGTTAAGCCATAAAATATCTAAACATAAAACATAAAAGCCTTGAAAGTGAATTCAAGTAGTTTATATTTAGTGTGATACAGAAGAGGGAGCCAATGGAGGGAGCAAAATGAGGGGTGACATGATCAAAGCAGTGGGATAGGAAAACTATCATTGCAGCAGCATTCTGAATGGATCTGAGCAGGACAAGATGACAGTTATCAAGCTAGAGAAAAGGGTGTTTGAGATGCTAGATGCCATGAGCCTGGGTGAGAGTTTTAGCTGTGTGAATGGACAGGAAAGGCCATACTTAGAGATGTTACGCAAAAAGAATTGGCAAGATTTAGACAGAGTCTAAATGTGAGGACTAGCGAGAGTCAAAGATGACACCGAGGTGGTGGGACTTAGTAAATGGCAGGAGTGGAGGTGTTCAGCATGATTGAGAAAGAAGTTAATGGGTTGGGGGGAGGATTAAGAGCTCTGGTTTAGTCATGTTCAGCTTGGATTGACAACTCCTCATATAAACATTTAGCTATCAAAAGGACACTGAGATTTTAGTTTGGAGAGAAGACAGGTCAGGAGAAGAGAGGTAAACATGTAAACCATCCCCATGGAGGTGATAGTTGAATTAGTGTTCCTTAATGAGATTGCTCAGAGATAAAGTGTAGATGGAGAAGAGACTGCTACCAAGGACAGAGTCCTGGGGAATCACCACCAAAAGTTGGAAGGGGGTGACGAGGATCCTTCAAAGGACACAATCTCTAATAGGAGGAGAATCAGGAGACTATTACAGAAGCCAAGGGAGGGTGAGATTTCAAGAAGAGCATGGACAATGGTGTTGAAGGCATCTGACAGGTCAATGAACACGAGGATGGCATACTGATTCTCACATGTGGCAAGGAAATGACTTTGGAAAGAGTAGTTTCAGTTGAGTGCAAGGGATGGAAGCCGCATTGAGAAGTCTAAGATGGAATTGGCAGGGGATGGTTATGAGGTTAAGAATGGCGGCATGAGAAGGGTGGAGGTGGTGTCGAGGACACGTATGGGAGATGCAGAGGGTAGGGATGGAGGGAGGGCCAGGGTTGGGGCAAATGTCACTAGATGTCTAAAGGAGGAGCCAGAGCAGGGTGTGGTGGATTTGAGATTCAGATTTGTGCTGGTGGGAGAAGTGTGGAGATTGAGAGAGACAGGGGAAGGGGAGCAGGTAGATCTTAGAGGAGAACATTAGAGAGGTGAGGGTAACCAGGATGGCGAAATGAAACCAGTGTGGGAAGGAGGAAAGCTGCTATGATGCAGAAGAGGAATGTAGTGAGAGCCATATGGGTCAAGGGCATACACACACTTAATCTCCACTTCAGGTATAGAATATGTTCTCACTTGGCCAGATGGGGCAGTGGTATAGCTGGATGAGTTTATTTACTTCAGCAAACAACCCAATGTATATACATACATCTATGAAGTATATAAAAATTGCTTCCATTGTGTGCTTCCCCTTTATCCTTCATAAGTTGCTCGCTATCTTAGTCTGTTTTGGACATGTATTTTTTTCCCCCATGTCTTCTCACAGAGCCTAGCATAATGGGGCTGCAATGCTAATTGTGGCTCTGGGCACTGGAGTGAGAAATGAGAACAGATAGTTAGTGAGGGATGGACCTCTGATGGGCCTTTAAAAGTGAGAACTTAGTGTTACAGAAATTGTTCTCAGTTTACAATCTGGGTGAATTGCTGCAATAGTGTTAAAATGAGATCCTGTCTTAAAGCTCACTCCAGCCAGCATTAGCCCGTAGAATGCCATATTGATGATTGCAAACCACTCTCTTCAAATCAGGGCTTGATAGCTATTGTACATGCCACTGAATCTTGAAAGTCTCTTAAAAAATAATACAGTAAACCTCTTGCTTTTAGAAACTAATAGGTATTGGTGCAGTAGCAAGAAACAACTGAGAATGGACCAAAACAGTCACTTAAGAGATGGGAAGGTTAAAAACATGTCACATGCCTAAGGAAAGGATAACCAACATTAGCACAACAAAGTGATTACTTCACCTGTTGAAGCTGTTCTCTGTTGTTGTTTGTTTACTTAACCTTCATGTATGTACTAAAGTAAAAGTACAAAGGAGCAAGTGGTGTTAAACCTCAAAGAGCCCATGAAAATTTTGCTTTGTATGTGCTTGTTTGTTTTAAAAAGGCCCATGGCAAGCTTGCCTTTCCAGTGAATAGGGCAGCCTACCTTATACAGGATCCATGATAATGCAGCACCTTCACATCTGTGAAGACCATATATAGGATTTGCTAAATAGGACTTAAATTTTATTGTATAGTGACTTTGTCCTGACCCACAAGTACTTCAGATTTGGAACCAATCTATACCTTCAAGTCAGTGGCACAGCTATGGGCACCTGCATGGCCCTACAGTATGCCAACATTTTTATGGCTGACCTAGAACACCGCTTCCTCAAAACTCGTCCCCAAGCACCTCTCTTTTACCTACGGTACCTTGATGACATTTTCATCATCTGGACCCACGGGAAAGAGTTCCTCGAAGAATTCCACCGGGTTTTCAATAATTTCCACCCCACCATCAACTTCAGCCTGGACTAGTCCACACAAGAAATCCACTTCCTGGACACTACAATACAAATAAAGGATGGTCACATTAATACCACCTTATACCGAAAACCAACTGATTACAGTACATATCTTCATGCCTCCAGCTTCCACCCTGTATACATTATACGATCTATTGTCTACAGCCAAGCCTTAAGATACAACTGGATTTGCTCTGATCCCTCAAACAGAGACAAACACTTACAGGATCTCCATAAAACATTCTTAAAACTACATTACCCACCTGGAGTGGTGAAGAAATAAATTGATAGAGCCAGATGGGTACCCAGAAGTCACCTACTACAGGACAGACCCAACAAAGAAAACAACAGAATGCCACTGGCCATCACCTACAGCCCCCAGCTAAAACCTCTCCAACACATCATTAAGGATCTACAATCTACACTAGCAGATGATCCCTCATTCACTCAAGCTGTGGGAGGCAGACCTATCCTTGCTTACAGACAGCCCTCCAATCTGAAGCAAATACTCACCAGCAACTGTACACCATACAGCAAGAACACTAACCCAGGAACCTATCCCTGCAACAAACCTTGTTGCCAGCTCTGCCCTCCCATCAACTCTAGTGACACCATTACAGGTCCTGACCACACCAGCCACACCATAAGGAGCTCATTCACCTGCACATCTACTAATGTAATATATGCCATCATGTGCCAGCAATGCCCCTCGGCCATGTACATTGGCCAAACCGGACTGTCACTATGCAAAAGAATAAAAGGACACAAATCAGACATAAAAAATGGTAACATCCATAAACGAGTTGGAGAACACTTCAATCTCCCAGGACACCTCTGTAGCTGACTTGAAAGTTGCCATACTTCTACAAAAGAACTTCAAAAACAGACTTCAGTGAGAAACTGCAGAGCTGGAACTCATCTGCAAACTTGACACAATCAAACTGGGTCTGAATAGGGACTTGGAATGATTATCTCATTACAAGAAGTAATTGTCACTGTTCACACATTCTCAACTTTTAATCAATGGTTGTGAATAGGCCTCAGCTACTGTAACTGAATGGACTTTGCTATTACCGACTCTCCCCATTGTTGTTGTTCTTTACCCTTGGAGTTATATATATAATCTGACTTCTATTCATTGCATCTGATGAAGGGGGTTACAGCTCACGAAAGGTTATGCCTGAATAAATTAAATTTGTTAGTGTTTAAAGTGCTACATGACTTTTTTTTTTTTTTTTTTTTGCTGTACACAGACGAGCACAGCTACCCCTCTGGAACTGTTCACCATGGAATATTCTGTTTCTTAGTTTAAAGTACCACTGAGGTAGGGACGTTGGTACTATGAGAACAAATATAGTGGAAATTGGCAACTTTTCTGTCACTGTTTTTTTCAGTTTTGTAGAACGGAAACTTAGTATAAATGTCACCTGAGGAAGTTCACATATAGAGAAGTTCCTATCTGCAGGAATGTCTGCTTAGTCATTTTTTTTGTCAAGACCCATTGTAATTCTGATGTGCATTGTTTGAAACTCAGCGCACTTATAAATGTTTCCCAGAATACTGTTAATTCATACCACAGATGGATGTTGCAAATTTTTCTTTCACCGAATTAAAAAAAATGGTGTGGGATAGGGTAAAGAGGTCACATAATTTAGGTAATATTAAATTGGCAACTACCGCAGTTGAGATAAGTGGAGCCATTGAATGGGATTGCCTTGTGAGAGTAGTTTCAGAAGTACGTTGGGATAAAATTGATGTTCAATATTAATCATTAAAATACTTAGAAATTGTATAGAAGTAAGATGTACACCCACATTGTAATTCCTTAGTATAAAAGAGTTGGAATGGAATTAAATTAAGCAGTAGGTTGTAATGCGGATAGTCCGCTGTACGTGATCTCCTTCTGTGAGACAGTCACACAAAGGGCTGGTGCAATCCATGGCTGCATAGACAGGGGAATCTCAAGTTGGAGTACGGAGGTTTGGGGCTGGTACGACTGCTAGTGGAATACTGTTGAGCTTTTTATATGTTGAAAAATTGGAGAGGTTTCAGAGAAGAGCCACTAAAATGATTAAAGGATTGGAAAACTTGCCTTATAGTGATAGACTCCAGGAGCTCATCCTCAGGGGCAGGTGGGTATTGTGGGCCAGGGGATACTTAACAGCCAGGCATGGCCCCATCCATGCTTGCCCCAAGGCCTCCATCCCCTCCTGCTGCATCGCTACATTCCCCAATGGCCCCAGCCCAGGTGCTGCTCCTCTTTCTTTCCTTACTTAGCCACTCTCCTGAAGTGGGCAGGGGCAAGGGCAGACCAGGAACTCAGGGCTGACTGGTGCTTCAGGGTCAGGGGCTGTGTAGGGACTGGGGTTTGGTCCCAGTCAGGGCCAGCAGCTGGTTGGGGTGGGGCTTCTCCAGTGGGGAAGGAGGGCAGAAGAGATGGGCCCTCAGATGGAAGGGATGGGGTCAGAAGCTAGCCTCCCCAAACGAGGGGTTCATGTGCCTCCCATGCTCATCCTGTTTGGTTTATTAAGGAGAAAGAGGGATTAAGACTTTTATCACAGTCTATAAATACCTACACCTTGAATATGCGCTAGCTACTTATGCTGAACTATCTGTTTGATGTTGTATTTTAGCTGTGACGCTCTGAGTACGTTGCTCAGAACTGAGGAAGAGCTCTGTACAGCTCAAAAGCTTGTATTGCACACCAGTAGAAGTTGGTGCAATAAAAGATGCTATCTCAGCCCCTTGTCTCTCTACCTGGAGAACAGAAACTTGACAGAGGGCTCTGCAATTTAGCAGACAAAGATATAACAAGATCCAATGACTGGAAGATGAAGCTAGACAAATTTAGATTAGAACTAAGGCATGCTGTTAACAGTGAGAGTAATTAACCATTGGAACAATTTACGAATGGTATGATGGGTTCTCCTCTGATGACAGTAGAGCATAGCTATGTAATAATCTGAGAATACTGAGATGTAGTAACTTTATGAACACTGTGACACCTGGCTGGTGGTTTTAAGGTACTGACTTTCATGTAGCAATGTATTAATCTGATTTAATAGAGAGTAATTAGAAAAACAAGCAGAAAATGCAATAGCAATTGATAAGCAGCTTCCCATTGAACTTGGTGGGGGGGGGCAATTACAGGACAAGGACATACTCCCAGGCGAAAGTGGCATTGTTCTGCCAGTTCTGGGAGCTAACAGATCAAAGGACTATAAACGGTTGAGAAGCCCCACACACAGGAGAGGAAGGAGGCAGGGGAAACAATTGTCAGGAGCTTCTCTCCCCCCACATAGCTGCAGTGAGTTACTTCTAGTCCCAGTGCTGCTACTTGCTTTGCAGACTGCCTGCTGAGGTGAGTCAGGTTGTGGAGGCAGAGGCAATGTGTGGGACTCTAAAAGTAGGAAAGGAGAAGCAGCAGGCTGCAGTTATAAAGGTGCAGGGAGGAGGAACTCATCTGGCAGCCAGCTGCGCTCCTGCTTCCTCCCTCTCCTGATTGCAGGGGGATGCAAAGATTTTGGGGGAGGAGGGCCAGGGCATGCCTTTGCTTATTCCTTCTTGTGCATTTCCCTGTTTCAAGAAGCTTGCTCTGAAATGCTTTTTTTCCCCCTAAATAAGTAATACTTTGCTTTAAGGAGGCTGTTGGGTTACTGGTTGCCACACTCATTTCTCCCAGAAGAAAGAGAATTACAGGGTCTGAGCATAAGTCAGACCTGCTGAGATAATCACAGTTGGTATTAGAGGACTACAGTTCAGGGCCCAGGCTGAGAGTGGAAAATCATGTGATTCCACCCCAAGACCTGAGAGGGAGATCAGAGATCAGGAGGAGTTAGGGGTTCAATTAGCCTGTTAACTGTGACATCTCCATCACTTGGCAATTTTTAAATCAAGACTGGATGTTTTTCTAAAAGAGAGGTACTAGTTCAAATAGGACTTCCCTGAATTAATTCCCATCTCCTGTGTAAGCAGGTCAGACTAGATGACCACAATGGTCCCTTCTGGTCTTAGAATCTATGAATACTTCATATTTTATTGCCTATTCAAAATCTAGGCCACCTGACATGTTAGACTGAAACTTGGTGCACAAATTGTCAGCACAAATTATTTTCCAATCTTCTCAATACTCCCTCTTCCCCCTCCAATTTAAAGATAAGACAAAACAAAATTGTCATTAAGCTTCTAAAAATTGTAATGGGGAAAAACGCATCTCACTGACTTGAGATAAATTTTAGAAAAGTTTAAAAAACAGTAAACAAACGTTGCCTTCTGTTGCATAAAGTTGTGGGACAGTTATAGTTAAGTGGAAAAGTCTGTTAATATAAATCAGCTGGTATAAATCAATAGAGCTATGTTAATTTACACCAGTTTGAAAATATGACCTAAAGGTTTACCAAATAATCTTGTTTAGTGAGTGACATTTAGGAGCCCATGTAGGGGGAAAGACGATGGAGGACATGGCCTTCCAACCCCAGTGATGTCCTGGGTTGATGGGGTAATCCTGCATAACACCTGATTTTTTCTTGAAAGGGTCAGATTATCATTGATACCCTCCTTGTCACCCCCAACCCCTCCTGGTCTTCCCAGTAGTCTCCCCATCTGTACCTGGGCTAAATATCAGTTTTCAAGCAAGTGGTTTTCAAACATGGAGGAGGAACTTATGAAATTAATGTTGTCTGGGTCAGCATTACTTCCTGGGGTATTTTCCTATGGATTTGCTAGAAATTGATGACAGAGCCACTCATTCCAAAATCTGAAGTGGCCTCACAAAGAGGGGCTTCTACAGGGTTGGAAGATACTATCTGGGGTCGGGGACACCCCCACCACACACCCACAGCCACCCAATCATGGATGATGTAATGTTTGCACTCTGTCCTGCCGTGTGGGAGATTCAGTATTTCACTCCTTGGGCTTAGCCAAAGCTTGGAATGTCAGTGTTGCAGGGAGGGTGTATTCTGAGTCTGATTCGCATGCATCTCTTTCTAGTTGTCCAGGAGTTTCCAAAGTTAATTCTTTAATCTCTCTCCAGTATATGAAGTAAAGTATAATTATTGTCAGAGATAATGCAGAAGAATGAAAAACAGCAGCAAACTAAGTTGAAAAATAGAATGTTATTTACACCTATAGCACCATGGAAGCAGGTTGTGCTGACTGCATTTAACAAGCAGACTTGGGAATCCGCTTTGGAGTTGCTAGAGAGGAGAGGTGTTATTGATGTAGCGGACTCTAATTACCTGTGTGATGAAGTTGCCTGGTGGTGGTTTTTGACTGTTTCATGGTTGTGGCACCTCCTGGTGGCTAATTCATTGAGCAGCAGAGGTAAATCCTCCAGAAGGAGATCCTGCCCTCTTTTCAGCAGAGAGGTAAAGTGATGCACTGACAGCAACTACTAAGGGAAAATAAATTCATTCTCATATGCCAGTTTGGATAGCTAGAGTTGAGACATAGGGCTGCATAGATTGGCATGTGTCTATGTAGCCCTTTAGCACCATAGTCACAGCGTGAAAGAAACATACTTTTCAATTTAAAAAGTAAAAGAAAACCTAAGATAATGGCCTCTCCCAACAACAGGAAGTCCTACAATTGTGTGGAAAGAAGTTAAGGAGGGAATCTGTAGATAAAAAAATTATATATGGATTATGCATAGTCTATTTCAACAGACTATATATTTTATTTCTTTCAGTGCATAAAATTCTCAGGCTCCTGTTCTAAGGGGGGGAAGGGGATGGATGCCATTGTTCAATTTAAAATTCATAATATACATTGTCACCTGTTCAAATATAATTGGCTGCTTATCTCATTTCAAACATAGATAAAATACCCCCAGCAAAAACTCTAGTATTAACGTATAATAAAATAACAAGCACAATGGATACCGATATTTACTGTAACTTGGTTGATTTAGGAAGTAGAATTTTTAATATAGTCTGTTTAAATTTTGACATAAGCAGAAGAAATATAAAATATATTAAACATTTTTATGTATAATTTATAAAATTATTTTAAAACTATAACACCCTTAATGTGGAAGTGTTTACTCTGTGTTTTTAATTGTAGAATAATTGAAAACCCTTAAACTAACAAAACTAATATTGCTTTTGTTCTTTACTTGAGACTTGAAATGCATTTTGAAATGGGTTGGGTTTCTCATCCCAATTTAATATGCTGTTATCTAACAGGATGCACTGAGTGTGCTTTAACAACTGGAAAACTCATCAAGCAAATAGAGAAGATTACCCATGAAATCAAGCTTCAAACTTTTATTTTCTCACAATCAATAGGAAAGTAATGCACTTGGATTTATTAAGATATCGAGATTGACTGTTTAAATCCTTTTTAAAGTTCAAAGCCTGAAACAGACTGTGTGTACAAGGGAGCCGCTGTGGTGCTTCTAAGCAGCGGCTTAGAAATTGGGTTAGACTGAAATGCCCCTCCAGTCCCATATGGGAAGATTTCAGGCTCAAAAAGACAGGGTTTGGGGAAGCATCAGGCATTGGTTTCACATTACCTGAGATTGTTTTGTGGATTTTGTCTTCTGGGAGACAAGATGACAAGATGCTCTTTAAAGATGAGCAGCACTGCGGAGGATGATCGAGCATCGAGTACCCTTGTGGTTTTAAGCTTGAGGAGTTTAAAAATGAAGATAACTGTTTTAAAAACTGAGTTGATAGATGAAGAGGAATATTTCCAGGTTTCCCATTGAAATGCCTTATATCTGTTGTGGTATAGTGAGGGCACAGGGTAAGAGGAGAGTAGTAGAAGGGCGGTATGTAAGTGCCAGAATGTTCCAGGCTTTATTCCCTATGGAGTAGCCAGAGTCATTAGAGGGTAATTAGGGCCAGCTGACAGCAATTTAGGCCCCACCCAGGTGCCTGATAAAAACCCTCTAATGCTGAGAGACAATGCACAAGCTGGAGGGGTAGGTGTGCTGTGCTAGTGAGCAGAGGAGTGTGTGGAGTTGCGAAGTGGTGCAGAATGGAGTACAGTGGTGTGTGGAAGAGAGGTGGAGTCCTGAGGAAGGTACTGGGCTCAAGAAGCCAGAAGGACAGAGGGGGAAAAGTAGCCCAGGGGAAATGACTGCAGCTGCAAGTAAGGTGCCAGCAGCACATAGCTGCTACTTGGAGGGCCCCTGGGCTGGGTCCCAGAGGAGTGGGCTGGCCCGGGTCCCTAATCTCTCCCTGGGGACATGGGGGTAACTGATGACGCCCTGGCCCACTACGAGAGGCAAAGCGCGAGACCCACTAGGATGAAGCCAGCCATTTGCCACACTGTGTATAAAAAGGAATTTTGTTCAGTGTTTTGGACAACAACAACAAAATTGTGTTTGGTTCAGAATGTCCTGTGTGCGAATGAAATGGCTGATAGTAACTGACACATCATCTTGGATTTGATAGCGTTGTGAGTCCTTTTTTATGCTGTCTAGTAACTTAATAGACAGTATTAACTTTCAATAAACATTTTGAAAGTGGCAAATGTTGTAACAGACTTCTGTAAAGCCTGTAACATATATGTGCCCCGAGGCAATTTTGCAAGTAATTGCATACCAACATAAGGGGTGCTCAAAACAATAGGGGCAGACTGGCAAGACAAGCTGCTCCCCAAGGTTTAGCAATCAGGCAAATAAGGTGGGGCAAGGCCAGGCCTGTTTGCTGTTGAAAAACAACCTCTGTTGCAACAAGATTAGGATGACCCCCCAACTCCATTTCAGATGAGGGTTAAGAAATGTTTCAAAGTAAGTGGTCTTTTGTCAGCAGCAGAAAACAGTATGTAGCACATGATCCGCAACCAAGGTCCAGCACGCAGCTAGCCAATCAGAAAACTTAAGACCATGTTTGGCTGTGTTAGGCCACAGCCCCCCAACTGCCTCATCACCCTAAAAACTTAATAATTGGCCAACAGATTGAGTGGAAGCTCTGGGGAAGAGAATAAAGGGCAGTCACCATCAGGAAGTAGTCGGAGAAGCCTCGCATCTGAAGGAATGCGCCAGTATCGCATTATGTGAAAGGTTTGATCAGCCTTCTCATCTCTCCCCAGCTCACTGCTCTAGCCTAAGTGTATGGCGTGTGACTGAGGAACCTGAGTGTGACTGTATATTCCGCTCAGATGAAGAAGTAACCTAGGTAATATAGCATTTGTTGTTTTGTTGCTGGCAAACCCCACTGCTTCAGTAAGAATAATTGTGTAAGTATAACCCTATAGTATAAGTTACCTCTATGAGTATAATTGTATAGTTGTAATTATGATCACATTATAAGCGGTTAAGTTGTTGTATTAGGCCAGAATTAATGTTGATTTCTAAATTGTAATTGTTGATTTATAGATTGTCACAAGTAAAAACAAATTGTATGCAAAGCAACCCTTGTTGCTCCTTTATTGAGGGATCCATATAATTGAACCTGACAGCAAGCTGGTTCTTGTTGTCACCACAGCAAAAATGAGTTTTGGCTTACTCTGAGAGTTGAATTTTATCCAAATTTGAAAATTTAGAATTTTGTTGATCTTACAGAAATAGGCAGGTATTACACCTTCACTTTAAACATCCGAAGCTACATATTTTAATATATCCCAGTGTCCTGTGTAGTTAGGAGATATGAACTACTATATTTTACCAGCTCATACATTGTGATTGTTTTATGACCAGATGGGAATTGCCTGTCATTAAGAGGCAATTTACCTACTGTTGTAATGAAAGGGGGTAAACAGATATTTTGACCTATAAAGCCAGATCTGGCTTGTCGGCTGATTTTTAAACCCTATAATAAGTGTCACTAAGATTTTATGGTAAATCTGTTAAAGCCTCTTTTCCTTTCAATCAAAATAGTTAGACTCCTACTATGAGATTTGGCTGAAAACTAGTTTGTTGCGTGAAACATGGATGAAAAATAGTGTCCCCCTCGGCAGAAGGCTAACGTTTCTCGTTCCATATTGTTTATCACCTCCTTAGTCTTAATCTCAGCACATGCAGTGCAGCATCCATTATATACTATATGTGGAAAAACTGTACTTTGGGACACAGTATCTTCATCTCAAATTAAGAAGAATATAGAGCCTGGGTTTTAGCAATTACACAGAAGTGGAATGCTACAATGTTACAAAAAAGTAATTTCTCAAAAAGTAATATATTTTAAAATGATGTGATTGAAAGTTTGTTTATTTAGCTTTGTGAATCAAGAGAGCATATTTTGAAAGTAGTTAGCCAGCATCAAAATTTGAGCATTGACTTTCAGCCGTATTTGTGGAAAGCCAAAGGATGGATGTGGCATGAAAGAGTTCTTCCTGCTGCAAAACTTGCAGTGTCTTATTTATCCTGTGGTGATCTTAGAGAAGCATTACGTGGCCATGTAGTTAGTCTTGATGATTGTATTTTTCTTAAGTTCCATCACTGTGTCTTAAGTTGGGCAGGCTATGTGAGGTAAGAGAATCCTGAGGTATGGAGGATTTTTAGAAGTGGGTTGGGTGTTTCAGCCCCTACCTATCATTTTAAAAAATAAATGGCTCAACTTTCTCCACCAGCTGCCCCGGGTATTTTTGGTTTATTCATAGGTTGTGGTATGTATAGGCCCCTTTCTTGATTGATTCCACTTTGTCGTTTCCGTCTCCCTCCCTCCACTGCCAATCTTTGTTTATTATCCTATTTAATATTTTTATAATCTGTTGATTACTTTGAGCATCTTAGATGATGTGGAAGGGCCCAAGGGTAGCATGCTTTAGATTTACGAACTACTCATATGCCACATTCAAGGCAGCTACTCATGGTGACATGTTTTCCTTCCTCATGGTGAAATTCACCTTTCTACAGTGGGTTAGCATAACCTGTTATGTTCATCTTAAGCCTCATATTGAAAGCTTAATGATGCTTAGGTCTTGAGCTTACCCTTTGCACAGGGTGGAGTTTCGCCTCAGTGAACACTTAAGAAACAATTTAAGTGTTAATTTTGGTCATATTTGGTCTTATTCTTTTTGTCTGTGTTAGGCTGCTGTGTGTCTTCAGGAGATAGCGAAACCAAGAACAAATTGGTGAAATGATCAATTTATTATTTAGTTTATATGTTTTCCTTTTTAATTCTTATCAGACATACCTATGGAGTGCATATTTGGTGAAACATCTTCTCAGACAATGAGCTGAAAGGAGAGATGATGGTGAAAACCAAACCATAGTGAGAATGTGAGAGTGTTCATGATGGGAATGAAAATAGTAGAACCCTGCTGCTGCTTTGCAGCATAAGAAAAATGAATACAGACATTAAATAGGAAGAAGATGCATGCGTATTTTCTCACTGTATTTACTAAAAGATGAAGTGCTGTTGAATTCCATTGGAAAATCATGACTGACAAACATATCTGACCAGAGCCTAAAGCAATATTTCCTTCACCTTTACTATTTGATTCATCTTTGCTCCTCATTTTGTTCGGACTCTTCTAGCTATATTGGTGCAGCCACACTGCATTATGTAGGCTTCACTTTCTTTTCTTTCATTTGACTTCACACACCTCATTACATTTTGGATGTGGTTAGTCTATAGCGTTGACGTCACATATTGTTCTGTTTTAGCTCTTAAATTCTTTTGTTTCATTTTGTAATTATTTGTATGACTGTTCACTTGTGCATTGTAAGCCTTCTCCATACAGCTTTAATAGTGCTCTGTATTTTACTACTGTTATTTAGATAAGGGTTCATTTTCAAATGTATGAAGAAGTACTGCACGTGAACTTCCTGGTTGGATAAATTGTCTGGATTTTATTACCTTCAATGAGTTTTTAATGTGAACAATAATTAGGAATTGTTTAAGAACACCTTACTAAAAGCCCCAAAATGCCACAATCCTGCAATTGAGGAAGAAGTCTGTGTTGGTTTAAAAAACGACCTGGTTTAGAGGGGAAGTAAGGGCTGCTGTAATTTAAAATTGTATATAACAAATGGAAGAAAAGGGAAATTGACAGTAATGAACATAAATCAGAAACTAGGAATTATGGAAAATTGATAAGGGAAGCAAAGGGACACATGGAGAAATCTATGGCTGATAGTGTTAAGGACAAATAATAAGGGTTGTTTCTGGGATTTTTTAATATATTAGCAAAAGAGAATTCTGTGAGTGATGTTGATCCATTTCATAAACATGCAAATGGTGGAATTATCAATAATAAAGCAGAAATGTTGAATAAATATTTGTTCTATATTTGGGGAAAAACAGATTATGTAGTCACCATATGATAATTCTTTCCATTCCACTAGTATCTTAGGAGGATGTTAAATCAACAGCTGCTAAGGCTAGACCTTTTTTAATCAGCAGGTTCAGATAATTGGTCCTTTTCCCCACCCTGCCCCTTTTTTATTTTTATTTTTTATTTTTATTTTAAGATCCAGCTGATATGGATCTGACTGAGGATCTCACTCGTGGTAATGTTGATTTTTTAATAAGTATTGAAACACTAGGGAAATTCCAGAAGACTGAAAGAAATCTAATGTTGTACCGATATTGCTCCTTGGTGAGATAATGGAGTGGCTGATACGGTATTCTATTAATTAAAAATTAAAGGAGGGTAATATAATTAATGCCAATCAAAGTGTGCTTATGGAAAATAGATCTTCTCAAACTAACTTGATTTTTTGGGATGAGTTTATAAGTATGATAAAAGGTATTAGTGTTAATAGACCTTTGTAAGGCTCTTGGTTTGGTACTATATGACATTTTGATTAAGAACTAGAAAGATATAAAATGAACATGGCACACATTAAATGGATTACAAACTGGCTGTTAGGTATTAAAATATAATTGGAAACGAAATTGTCAGAGAATTGGTGTGTTTCTACTGGGGTCTGCAGGTATTGGTTCTTGACTTCATGCTATTTAATATTTTTATTAATGACCTGGAAGAAAAGATAAAATCGTAACTGATAAATTTCACAGATGACACAAAAATTGGGGGAGTGCTAAATTATGATGAGGACAGGTAACTGACACAGAACAATCTGGATTATTTGGTAAGGTGGGCCAAGCAAAAAAAAGTATTTTGATATGTATACATCTAGGAACAAAGAATGTAGGCCATACATAAAGGATATGGGGAGAGGAGGGGGACTGTAGTCTGGGAAATAGTGACTCAAAAAGATTTGGGGTCATAAGAACAGCTATACTAGATCAGACCAAAGGTCCATCTAGCCCAGTATCCTGTCTTTTGAGAGTGGTCGATGCCAGATGCTTTAGAGGGAATGAACAGGACAGGTAATAATCAAGTGATCCATCCTCTGTTGCCCGTTCCCAGCTTCTGGCAAACAGAGGCTAGGAACCCTTCAGAGCATGATTTTGCATCCCTGCCCATCCTGGCTAATAGCCATAGATGGACCTATCCATTAATTTATCTAGTTTATTTTTTTTGTACCCTGTTATAATCTTGGCCTTCACAGCATCCTCTGGCAAAGAGTTCCACAGGTTGACTGCGTGTTGTGTGAAGAAATACTTCTTTTTGTTCATTTTAAACCTGATGCATATTAATTTCATTTGGTGACCCCTAGTTCTTATGTTATGAAATGGCGTAAATAACACTTCCTTATTTACTTTCTTCTTAACAGTCATGATTTTATAGACATCTACCATATCCCCCCCTTAGTCATCTCTTTTTCAAGATGAAAAATCCCAGTCTTGTTAATCTCTCGTCATGGAAGCTGTTCCATTCCCCTAATCATTTTAGTTGCCCTTTTCTGTACCTTTTCCAATGCCACTATATATATATATTTTTAGATTTGAGGACCAAATCTGCACGCAGTATTGAAGATGTGGGCGTAGAATGGATTTATAAAGAGGCAATATGATATTTTCTGTCATTTTATCTATCCCTTTCCTACTGATTCCCAACAGTCTGTTAGCTTTTTTGACTGCCTCTGCACATTGAGCAGATGTTTTCAGAGAAGTATCCACAATGACTCCAAGATCTCTTTCTTGAGTGGTAATGGCTAATTTAGACCCCATCATTTTATACATATAATTGGGACTATGCATTTATCAACATTGAATTGCATCTGCCATTTTATTATCTAGTCACTCGGTTTTGTGAGATGTGGACGGTGGATAATGAAATGAACGTGAGCTCCCAGTGCAATGTTGTGGCCAAAGGCACTGACACAATCCTGGGAGGCTTAAACGGGAATCTCAAGTAGGAGTAGAGAGGATATTTTACCTCTGTGGCACTGGTTTAACTGCTGCTGGAATACTATGTCCAGTTCTGGTGTCCATGGTTAAAGAAGGAGGTTGAGAAGGATTCAGAGAAGAGCCTTGAGAATGGTTAAAGGATTAGAAATTGTGTCTCATGGTGATGAACTCAGGGAGCTCAATTTATTTAGCATAACAAGAGAAAGGTTAAGGGGTGACTTGATTACATTCTGTAAGTACCTACATAGGGAACCAATATTTAATAAAGGGCTCTTCAATCTAGCAGAAAAAGCTATAATATGATCTAATGGCTAGAAATTGAAGTTAGACAAATTCAGATTTGTAATAAGGCCTGAATTTTCAATGCTGAGAGCAGTTACCCATTGGAATAACTCACCTAGGTCTGAAAAGATTCTCCATCACTTAAAACCCTTAATCAGGGTTGGGTGTTTTTCTAAAAGTTATGCCCTAGGAATTACTTTGGGGATATTCTATGGCTTGTGCTATACAGGAGGTCACAGTAGCTGATCACTTCTGGCCTTGGAATCTATGAATCCTTCAAACAAACAAACCAACAGAGAAACAGACACTTAATCTGCCTGTACCTCAGTTTGTAAATCTGAGGTTAATATTTACCTATATTCATAAAGCGCTTTGAGATCTATTGATGAAGAGAGCTGTATAAGTGCTAAATATTAGACAACTCTTAATGATACAAATTATGACTTCCCCTGAAAGCCTGGAGGGGATGAATTATGTACTTCTGACAATAGCTTACGTATGTGTGCATGAACAACATGCTTTTGTCGTATATATCTTCCTGGAATTTGGAGGAAGTTGGACAGAGGGTGTGTCACAGGAAGGGAAGGAAGGTTCAAGTTTATATATGTAATATGCATGTTCTAATTCAGTGACATATCTGAGGTGTGACAGGGTCAGGCCAGATGGCTACGCAAGGGTGCTGGAAGGCATGTATATTAGCCCCAGGCTCAGCAAAACCCTATTCCCTGGGTGATTCAGCTGGGGCTGATTAGGCAATTAGGCCACCTGGGGCTGCTTAACTAATTAGGCCACCTGGGGCTGATTAGGCAATTAGGACACCTGGGGCCAATCAAGGAGCCCCGCCCCAAACACTTAAAAGCCTCTAGTGCAAGCAGGCAGTGTGGGTAGTAGAGTGAGGAGTTTGGAGAGAGGAGGTGTGGAGGAAGGAGGTTGGAGTTACAGTTTGGAGTTTACGGTTTACAGCTTGGAGATTGGCAGCTTGAGGCCTGCAGTTCGGAGTTGGCGACTTGGAGCTGGCAGGCTGCGGCCTGTATTTGCAGCCAGCAGTCTGCAGAGGCTTGAAGCTTCCCCGGCTGGGGAAGCAGAGAGTGGACCACGGACTGACCCCAGGGAAGGTAGCAGTACTCAGGGGCAGAGCGGGCCCAGCGGGCCCCGGCCCCTCCCAGGACCTTCCCCCAGCTGCACCACCGGCCAGCCTGGGAGAGCGCAAGACCCACGAGGGCGAGGTACCTCTTCCCCCCCGCCCCACCTTGCCACAGAGAATATTAATGTTTTACACAGCTTTCAGTCTTTGACCATACAGGGATGATTGGTGCCTGATGGGCTGCTTTGATACTCATTTCCTTTGTTGTAAAGATTTGCCAGTACATTTCTACTGTACTTGTCATTTCTGGCAGATAGTGTGAGGCTTTGATCACCATTTCTTGTCCTTGTTGTTCATTTTGGTTATTTCAGTTTGTATGTTTTGTCTATATGTTCTTGCTGTGCTTCGTTTCTTTCCTTGTTTTTATTAGTCTCAATGAGTTTCTTATTTTGCATTTGTTTTCTGTGTTTTATAGATAAGCTTAAGTTGTTTGGAGATCAATTTGTTTGACAGACATTCTTCTTTTAAAAGTTGTTCCATTATCTTTTTTTTGTTCTTCTTAAAGATTCTCTTGTGAGAATTTTTTCTGTTCTTTAGGATTCCCTGTCTCTCTCATAGTAATATTAATATATTTCTAAAGCACCTTCCCTCTGCACACACCCCATTGAAGCGTTTTTGCTATGATATAAACAAGTAAAATAATAATTAAAAGAACATAGAAAGGAATAAAATTCTAAAAGGCAGTGGTGGCTTTTATTTGTTTTGTACCAATAACTTATTTCTGTTAGTATTAACTTGTAATTTTATTAGAAACCCAGCTAGCATGATACCCTTTGATGCTATTAAGCCATAAAACCTTAAATAGGTTCTGCAAACATCTGTGTGTTAATAATTCAGTACTAGGAAAAGTACTTTTCTATAAAGTTCTTTATGGATTTGAGAATCCATTTGCTTTGTTCTGAAGAAACTATGCATGGCTGACTGTTTCATGCAGGATAGGTCTATCGATGGCAATTAGCAAGGAAGGTTAGGGATGCAACCCCATGCTCTGGGCCCCTAAACCTCAGAAGTTGGGATTGGATGACTGACAGGGTGGATCACTCAATAGCTTGCTCTCTGTTCCCTTGTCGCCTTTCCCTCTGAAGCATCTGGCACCTGACACTGTCAGGAGACAGACAAACTACTGGTCTAATCCAGTATGGCCATTTTTGCGGCTGTAATATACATATATTACACATACATATTGTCAAAACCATTTAATAATTAAGGTTGAAAAGTCAAACATTCAAAGTTTAGAAATACCAGAATTAACTTTGCCTGTATACAACCTTAATTTGGCATTTTTGTGCATAGTCAATCTGATACATTTTTTAATGCTATGATTGCATACTAAATTTTTCCACAAGACATCTTCCTCATTCAGTGCACAGAGTTCACTTAGTGAGCGGCTAGTCAACATTGCCGTTATTCTGATTGTTCAACGTATGGCCCCATGCCTTATGTACAGCACAGTATTCAAACCGTGTTCTGGAGAGAGAAGCTATGTATGCATAGCCCCACAGTTCAGATTACAGGGGGGTGAATTGCAGCATGCGCTAGTGTGCTGCACTGTAACTCCTCCGTGTGTATGTTTTGAGCACCAATTAACAGGTAGCTAATTTGCACTAACAACCCTTTAAACATGGGAGAGTTACAGTGCAGTATACAAGTGTGCGCTGCAATTCAAAACCATTAATCTGAACTGGGGGGGCTGTGGAGACAAGTCCAAAGTTAATAATGTCATAATGAGTTTTTCTGTGGCACTCATCACTACAATGTCTGAGTGCTTCAAAAGACATAAATTAATTTATCTTCACAACAGCCTTGAGACAAGGGGGTGGGATCATCATCATTTTAGAGAGAGTGAGCGGAGACACAGAGATTAAGGTCAAAAGTTTCCACTAATTTTGAATGCTCAAATGTGAGAGCTGGTTTTTCACAGTATTTATTATATAGCACTGAATATGATCAAAGCTCAGCTCCCACTGACTTCAGTGGTAGTTGTGATTGCTCAGCACTTCTGCAAACCAGACTCCAAGGCATCCAGGCATCCAGAAAGAGGAACACATAGTTAATGACCACCTCTGGAAAGTTTGGTATAAGTGACTTGCCTAGCAACACATAGGAACCCTGTGGCAGAGGGAGGAATATAAACCAGTTTTCCTGAACAGCATTCAGCTGTTTTAACCATCCTTTTCCCCCCTGCATTCCCTTATTTCATTTACTGCATGCCCTCCAACTTGTGCAACAAATGAGGGAGGCACTTACTGTCAGTTGTTGGCTGTGTGCGCGCTCCCTGTGTCTCTGCTGTCCCAGCTCTGCACAGGCAAATGAGACACTACTCCACGATCAAATGATTCGACGTGACCTCAGATCCGCTGAGCAATGAAGGCACCCGGCCAGGTTTATTGTGGGCAAGCGTGGTCTTAATATCCCGCAGGCTCTACAGGACCACTAATGCATGTATGCTTGTTACAGTGGACCAGCCCAGTAAACGGCAGGACTTTCCATTTCCCCCTCGGCCAGCCAAAGATGTTTCCTTTAAGACCCTCTTTTGTACATAGATACAAACAAGTTACGTATTGCCCCTGTGACGTGTGTAGTTGCCACTTCCTGACAAGGCAGGGTACCACTCTTTGAAGTGGTAAGATACCACCCGTTACCTTGTACTGAGTGGCTTGGTCAAAACATTTCTATTCATCATATTAACAAGACATTCCTATCCTTTACAGTGCAGTTTGAGGAGGCCAGTGAGCCCTCATTATTTCTGGGGTATTAAGATGTCCTTGTACTTTTCTGGAATGTGCTTGTGCCTAGTACTTCTAGAATGTGTGTTTGTTATACCAACTCTGTTCTTGACAGTTACTGTGAGTCTGCCAGCATGACTTCTGCTAACTTTGCTTTATAATAGACCTGACCATTACTTTACCTCACGCCTCATATCTGGCCTGTTATGCTAGGTCTTAGGTCTCATATCTAGCCTGTTATAGTAAGCTTCATGTCTCAGGCTTTTGCTTTCTACTACATTCCCCCACTATATTTGTCTTTTTATGGGGAGGATGTATACCCATCGTCCAAGGAAAGCATAATGCATGGACTAAAGGCGACCTAGTGGGCTAAACACTGTTATATGGCCACCTATTATTGCCATCCATACATTTATGCCCCATCTGTCACTTAGTTTGCACATACCCTCATATGACTGATGGACAGATTTTATTTCCTAATTATTTTTAGTCTCTTATGGCGGGCTTGGGAATGTTAGGTCCAGGACTTCAACTGGGGAATGTAGCTTTATGACTGAGCCTTGGAGCACTTCCAAATAATTAATATATATTGATAATATGGTTATGATGTGTGTGTATATATGTATACGTATGATACTACCTCATATTTAAGCATTATGATTTTTTTAAATTTGTGGTTTGGCCCTTCACTTTGGTACCACACATAGGAATGTACTTCTATTAGGGCAATTACTGTTGCCACCTGTATTATTATTAGTAGGCTCAGTGTTTTTGAAGAACTGGGATAGGCATTATTACAGTGGATACTAAACTGCTATGTACATAAGAAGTAAAACAGAAATTTGGAGTAGAGATGTTACAAATGAGACCTTTATATATGAATTTCTTGTGATTAGTTACTGCAGTGTCCTGTCCATCCATGTAGGTTACCCTTCCTGCTGCTGTTACCTGCTGGTGAACTTTGCTGGGCAGGAAACAGGAACATTTAGCTTTTTTTTTGGTTTTTTTAAATTGGTTGTATTGCTCTGTGAGACATTAGTAGTTGATGCAGATTCAGTTGTTTTTTTTATAGATGCTGTCTTCCAGATAGTTTACTGAATGGACAGTAACCAATTTATTAAATTGCTATGTCAGGATTTAATATTGGTACCCAGACACTGAACAAGATTGTTTTGAGTAACATGTGCCTCAGTTAGGATGCAGTGTCACTGACCCCAGATTTTGATTAGTATCAACCGGGGGTTTGTTTACACAATTTATTGTTACCGTTTGTTTGTTTTTAACCAATCTTGCTTTTTTCTTGCCTTTGTTTGCTGCCGTTGTTCGGTAATTTTTACCTGTGTATTGGTGTAACAGTTTAACAATGCTATGCACATTTGTAAATAGTGTACAGCAATATAGCAATAATACAGTTGCTTTTACACAGTAGCCAAATTCAAATTAACTGATTCAACCAGGTCCAGCTAGTGGTTTTTGAGCTGATTGCTATCTTAATTGTTCATACATGATATGCAGAGGAGTATACCAGACCAGTGCGTTATTTATAAAGTGCTTCATTTTTCTTTTCTTGAGGCCTGGGGTTTTCTTTATTGTGTACTGATATCTTCTGATGTCTTTGGGGTGAGATACCTTCTAGTATCTTTGGTTTGTGGGATGCAACCTTAAACAGTTTAAGTTAGTTAACACAATACACTTTTTGCATGTTTGTTTTACGTTTCTTTTGTTTTCAATAACCAAAACTTAATACACAGATTGTTTGTTAGTTTATTTACAATGCAATAGGAACAAAGTTCTTTTATAACACAAGCTATACTTTTGCAGCTAGCTGCAGTTCTGCCTTCCTGGCTCCCTATCTGATCTGTCTCCCATTTTCCTCTCCTCACTGGCTCTCGGGCTTGGTCTCCCTGCCCAAGTTGCTCATCCAATCTTAGTCTTCCACCCATCCCTTCTTTGTCTTCTTGCCCAAGTCTCCACCATCCCTGGTTTCTCGTCCCTGTCTCACCAGATTCCTTGTCCCAGTCTACTCCATTATCTCCTCCTTGGTCTGGGTGTTTTTGTTTGTTTTGTTTGTTCGTTTTTTGATCCCTTCTGCATTTGAATCAGGCAGCTTCTGCCTCTATGCTGCCTGGATGCCATCATGAGAGTCATTGAGAGGATAGGAAAGACAAGCTTCCTATTCTCAGTTCTGGTGCCTGGCTCACCCTGCCAAGGGCAGCCATTACAGGGAAAGGCCATTATAGGTAAAGGCCCGCTTCACCCCTGGGCTGGAGCATGGCCATTGTTCTGTAGGGAAGGAGCATTGTCTGGTCAGCCTAGAAGCTGAGAAGGCTTGGCGCATGCTCAATGGCTTTGTGGCAGTGGCACATGCAGAGTCCAATCAGCAGCTGTGGGGGGAAGAAACATGCTCATTGAAGATGGAATCATCACAGATTTTAGTTGCTAAAACTGACGAAGTCTCTGAGCATGTGCAAACAGTGACTTTTAAAAAAAAGTTTTATAGTAACTTGCCCAAATTTTGGCAGATTTTCTCAGGGGCTTTACAGTTGGCTGGAACATTGGCAAAATAAGCTGTTCCAAGTTGAAATGTTTTGCAGATACACTGGTTTTGACATTTTCAAAGGGGGGGTCAGAGAAGAGACAGAACAGCAACAAATGTTTGTTGAAAATTCTGGTTGAACAGGAGGGACTTTTTTTCTGAAGTTTTATCAAAACTTTTTGACTCGCTTTAATGAGGCTTCAAAAGTTCTCCATTACACCCCAGTCACTATGTGAAGCTGCCAAAACCTTTCTACAGCCCCAGAACAAGCCCTTGCTCACCCACTGTACTGTCAACAGGCCCCTGTGCAACTCTCTAGCATCTCCCAACTGTGAAAGTCCACCCACACCCTCAAAACAAAGCTTTCCACATCAACAACCACATCCTAGGCTGACAAAACCCTTTCATGCACCTAGGAGAGCTATTTTCACCACACCATCCCGACCCACCTTTGTCAAAATCCTTCCTGTACACATGCAAACCTACACGTACAATATGAAGAAAGGCGTCCTGATTTTTCATTTGAAAAATCTCTTCCCCACACATAGTCTTTCCTCATTATTAATCTAGAAATAATCAGGCTTTTATTTTATGCCACGGATTTCTTTTCAGATTCTATAACCAATAATTTATATTAGAGTATTGTTAACTCTGGGCGTTAGCCCATATTGCAAATTGAAGTCTTTGCCTATTTTGAAAACCCAAAATAGAAATGGTTATTTTGTTTCAAAAAGGATTGCTGCACATGCTGCAGACCTCTCTTGTAAAATGTTTATAAAGATTTTTTGATATGTGTAGGCCACTGCTGATACGTTGCAGCTGTATTGACACATTTGAGGTTGTTACAGTTTGTTGTGCCAACTATCTCTGAACTAAGAAAACTAGAAAGTCTTTTTTACATGATAGGCTATAATAGCACTGGAAACACACAGTTCTATATTGTTTTGCCAAGAAAATGCGTACAAAGGATTTTCCAAGTAGGTCAGTCAGCCACATGCCTAAATACAAAAGTCTGTTGAAAACTGCCCAGTCACCTACGCCTAATTAGGGCTTTATAAGGGCTATCATTTTCTTTGCAAATTTGACTAATATTAATAAATTTTGCACAATGCAAAATTATCAGCTCATCCCTTTCTCCATATCTTAAATAAATATATTAAAGAGCCAACAGTCCTTGAAAAGAACCTTGGGACATTGCACTGTTTTCCTGTGTTGAAAATTGGACTTTTGATTTCTGTCTCTTAGACAGTTTGTAATCTGTGACAGTACTTTACTTTTCACCCCATGATTGCTTAGTTTCCTAGGGGACTTACTTATTCTAGAATTCCAGAGTCGCAGAATTTGCCACTCAGAATCCACCACAATGTTGCAGAATATTCTGCAAAATATAAGCTTTATTTATTTATTTATTTATTTAAATGAAAGTTCTAGTCATTATGGGTGCAAATAACCCCATCATCTTAAAAATGTGAAACAAATGTAAAGCAGTGAGTGCAATGTTGTCTTCCTGTCTCCCTAAATGGGGAATCTGAAACAGTAACTGTGAGGTATGATTTGCCCCATTCTCTTCAGTAGAGCTTAATGATGGCAGTTTGTCAATATTGTTAACTGTTTCCCTCCTGATCATTTTAATAAATTATTCTGTTAATGTTTGGCCATCTCTGTTGGCGGTACTGGTGGATACTGGGACAGAGAAGAATGGTTGCTGTCAGGAGTTCCTGGGATGGTGTAATGGGGGACAGTCACCTCTTGAGTGCCTCCTACTGCTGCAGGCCTTTTCCTACTACTGGTACCCCTTCTAGGTTATCAGCCTCATTTGTTAGGTCTTCAGTGGCTTGACCTTCCAACTGGGTCACACAGTCAAAATGCTTTTGGGGTAGCAAAAGTCCAAAAACTATCTGTTTGCTCTTACCAGGGTTTTTAGCCCCAGGTCAGGACCCTTTAAATTCAACCTTTCACTCAGGCTTCCAAACAAGTCTGATCTCCTTCTTGGGCTTTACATACTTCACAGGTGGTCAGAGGGGTACCTGTGCTCACCCAGTACTCCGGGTTCCCACCCAGGGGCCCTATAGATGGCAGCCATGTACTGCTCAGTTCAGTTAATTGCTTCTACTTCCTTGGTCTTCTTCCCACTTGGCCCTTTTATCTTCACTTCTTAGGTCAGGGTTAAAGATCTCAGATCCTCTCTCTCCCAGCTTAAGCAAATGCAGCCAGAATCAAATTTTGGTCGTCTCTTAAGAGTAGGGTGACCAAATGTCCTGATTTTATAGTGTAACAGGGTAAGGGGGGGGGAAGGTAGATGTACTCCGCCCCCGTGGGTCCTGCGCTCTTCCGGCCTGGCCGGTGGTGCAGCTGGGGGAAGGTGAACCAGAGGGGTAGGGAGGAGATGGGCCTGCTCTGCCCCTGAGTCCTACTACCTTCCCTTGGGTCAGTCCATGGCCCGCTCCCTGCTTCTCCAGTTGGGTCCTCTGCCTCAGGTGTTGTGGCAGCAACTGTGGAAACTCCAAGCTTCTGCAGATTGTAGGCTGCAAACTGCAGACTGCCAGCTCCAAACTGCCAACTCCAATCTGCAGGTTTTCGAACTGCAAACTCCAATGTGTAAACTTCAACCTCTACTCTCCAAACTCCACACCTCCTTACTCCTCACTCCACAGCTGCCTGCCTGAACTGCAGGCTTTTAAGTGTTTGGGGCGGGGCTCCTTGATTGGCCCCAGGTGGCCTAAATAGCTAAACAGCCCCAGGTGGCCTAATTAGCTAAGCAGCCCCAGCTGAATCACCCAGGGAATAGGGCTTTGCTGAGCCTGGGGCTAATATACATGCCTTTTAGTACTCTTGCATAGCCGTCTGGCCTGACCCCGTCACAATAGGGACAGTCCTGATATTTGGGGCTTTTTCTTACATAGGCACCTATTATCCCCACCCCCACTCTGATTTTTCACACTTGCTATCTGGTCGCCCTACTTGAGCTCCTGTGGCCAACAAGGCGCATCCTGCCTTGCCCCACTGGCGTTAGCCGGAAACTGAACTGATCAGCCTCTGCACCTCCTTTCATCTGAGCCTGCTCAGCTCTGATTGGTTGCTTCTGTGCAGCCTCTCTAGACAGGCCTGAAGGACCCATCTTTACTGCCTCTTTCCTGGGACAGGGTGTAGTAGGACTGCAAAGACTCCAGCAGGGGCCACAGAGGCATGGGACACCCTGTCACAGGTTGGATTTCTCTCCCCCTCCTGCCCCCCCCATCCCCTCCCAAAACCCCAACCACACTGACCCTGTGCTCCTGTCATTGAGGAAGGATGAGTTGCTTCCCCTCCCCATTATCAAAAGCCTCCAATACCTTATGGGTGCTAAAAGTCCAAAATGCTTCCCACGTCTTCTCTTCTGCCAAAAGCCCCGAATATCTTCTAATATCTTCTTGAACCTACATCCTTTCCCAACAACTCCTACGGTGTCATGTTTCAGTAACACAACCATCTGGGCCATATTAAACACAAAATTTGAGGACAACAAAACATAAATTAAAATTAATATCAGCTAGGATATAAACAATGCTTTACTTCTATTATTCATGTTTAATTCAATAAACTCAATTTTTTTAGTTTACCTTTGTCTGCCACAAAATTTCCAATGTACTTTTCATAGAAGTGCTGCAGAAACTAGTAAAAATTGTATTCACTTTGCCACCGAGTATTTGGATCCTTGGTTATGATACATTTTGTTAGTCTACATACATTTCCCTGTCAAAGAAACTAACATATAAGGTGGCTGCTCCTAGTCATAACATGTCCCATTGCCCTTAAATTTTGCAGCATGTATTTGGATAAAACACCACCTAGAGATCTGAGGTCCTTGCGTTATGTAAGCACAGCGGAAACAAGGCAAAGTATCAGGCTCAACTTTGAATTTCATAGAATCATTGAATTGTAGGACTAGAATTTTTGTCTTTGCGTCACACTCCCAACCTGAATGCCTTTTAAACCCTCAATGTCATGTTGTGTCCTTCTATACAATAAGCCTAACATAAAATAAATGCTTTGAAAAAACTTAATTCTTGTTGGAAAAAATAGTCAGTATTATTTCAATAATAGCTTTCATTTTCTCTTCACTTTCTGGCTGAATCCAACTATGTGTGTTCAAGATATGCAATAAGTTAGCCATGTAAAAACAGAACATTTTTCCTCAGAAACATACAGTTCTACAGTTGCACATTGGCACTGAATGAACTGGATGCAACACTACAGTTACTGGGGACAATTTATTCATTCTGAATGCCATAGTTCTCAATATCTACAAGAAATAATAGACCCTTTGTCCATTAAGTTTTTTTTTCCAAGAATCCACAAATTTGCATAAAATGCAGTACAAACCAGAGAACCTTAATGGAACAGACACATCCTATTTTCTTGAAAATATTTCAGTAAGTATAGTTATAGCACTTTTTAAATATAGTTCAGCTTGTAGACATTTTAATGGCAGGGTACCATATGAAAATTGCATTTCTTGATTCAATTATATAGTTTTAAAAAGAATGTTTCGGCTTTGCTCAGTGTCACTAAATGTGACATGATTATGTAAAGTTAGGATGCATTTCCTGCACCTTTATCGTTTTTGTCAATTAAATTCAGAAGTGAAAACCAGATTTAGAGAAGTTGATGTAGTCTGTATTAACAATTAAAATAAACTCAGCTATATAGGAGAATAATGATTTTAAGTAATATGTATCAAACATTTGTAGCAGAGTGTAAATAATCCTCTAACATGTTAATTACAAATTTTTTTTAGAACAGTGGAAGAAACATGAGGAACTGAGGTTGTTTGGGGATATTGATGCATATTTTTCCTTGTCGTCTTGTCTATATCATGTACAATTAGCTGGACATCAATGAAGAAGGAAAGCATTCGGTTTTCATTTTGTGCAGATAGAAACCAACTACAGTACCAAACATTGTACCAAAAACAGGGAGTAGAAGGATAGAGAGCTTGAATAGAAATGTGTGTAAAAATATTGTTGTCAGTTCCTTTGACCTATTTATGAACAGCTTCCTCACATTTGTAATTAAATTATATGTGAACATCAGAATTATCTGCAAACAAATAAAAGCCGTTCAGACTGTCAGTTTTTGATTGTCAATACTTTGTTCTCTCATTCAGTTATGCTCTCCAGCTGTTTCTCAAATATTCCCAGTGTTTTTAGTTCAGCCTATGAAACTTTCCGCTGCACCCAGTATATACATACATGACACAGTTTTTTAATCTACAAAAGGTTTCCTAATATGTCAGTTTTTGTCTAGCTCAGTTTATCAATCTGTGTCTTAGCCTCTGCATTGGGCTGCAAAAGATAACATGGGTTAACCTATGCTATTAAAGAGTCAGTTTCTTCTTACCGAACTATTTAATGATAGGCTATTTTACAGTTAGATAATTTGGTCATTATGGCAGGGGCAAATGTAAAAGTTCATGTTAAGTCTTCCTCTTATATGTAGTCCATGTGTGAAGATTAGATTAATTTAACTTTTGGTGTGTGTGTGTGTGTGTGTGTGTGTGTGTGTGTGGGGGGGGGAGAGGGAGAGGGAGAGGGAGAGGGAGAGGGAGAAAAAAGGTGGTGACTGTCTACAAGTGCTATAATAAAGATATACTGTTCAAGCACTTGTAGTGCTTGAAGAGTATAAATACCAAAGATGGAGAGCAGTTATTTGGGGGAACACGTGATAGGTAATAAGGGGGGGGGGAAATCCAGGAAAAATTATCAGACTTCCCTGATGCTAAAACATATGACTGCAATAGTTTCACAAGAGAAATGAGGGAAAACAGAAAATATATGGCGAGAAACACTCCTGTATTGGCAAAGGAAGATGGTGTGGATGAACTTGTAGGTCTTTCCCATCTTCTTCAGTTCTCTTTATCCATATTTCTGTAACTTCATAACTGGAGAGAAGAGTAGAAACATCTCATGACAATATGAAATACACAAAATCTTCACTTTTGCAAACATTGGATTTCGTAGGAACTCTATTCTTATTCTGGGTTCAGTCAGAACTGACATTTTTATGCATCATTTCAATGGATATAAACCTTTGCATAATGGAGAGAATTAAACTGATGTACCATACATTTTTCAACAGTAAACCCTAGTGTACTGCTAACTTTTTATTGATGCTATATATTCTTCCAGGATTTTCATCATCCCTTGAAGCATCCCCTTGCGTCTCTCTAGCTCCCTTTAGCTTGGTGTTGTGTTTCCATTGGGGAGTTGCATCAAAGGTCTCTGGACATTATCAACCCAGGGACATTCCCTGTCGAAATTCATGCATATTTCACTTTTCAAATAGTGAAATGCAAGAACAATTCTGTTTTGCTCTCTGAAACTAGGCACGTAGAAGAATTTAACTACATCAAGTAATATTTATGCAAATATTAGAGCAAATGTCCTGTAAATGATCGCCTAGCTCCCCACCAAAAATGTAACAGATGTTGCTTTGTATGCTTTAAACAAATGTGTTTTATTTCTGAATTTGTTAAATTTGGTAAGAGGAGTGATTTAAATTTGTTGTTGTCAAGGTGAAATATTGAGTTTTGTAAGTTCTTTAATGAGTTTTTGGTCCCAGTGGAATATTTAATTAAGACTTTTACACATAAAAATGATACAGAAAGATACAGTGTCCATTAGTGCTAATTTCCCTGGCATGCCTAGAGTTAATGAATATGACTCTTTTACAGGACACTGTTTAAAACACTGTAGGTTGACCTATGCCTCTGCACTAGGGCATACGCAATATGTTAAGTGAGATTCACAGTAAAGGAAAGCAGATGGTGGTATTTAAGAGGGGAGTGCTTATAAAATTAATTTTTCATTACTGATTATAATACTCCCAAAATGTGTCACATTTCCCAGTTATGAGCTAGCAGTATATAGGAAGGCAGTAGTACACCTAGACTCTCCTTGTGGGTTGTAGTACGACTGTTTGCTTACTTTTCGGTTATTTTATCCATAACTCATTTATTTCCTTATAAAGTATTTTGGAAATTCTTTATTCATGGATTTAATAATATTGTAACAGCAATTTAGGGACTTATTTTAAAGGTTTGTATCTGCATTTTGTTTTAAGCTCCCTTTTCAATAAAACTTGGAAAACTTAGGTCTCTCCTGTCTATACAGACAGGTCTCAAAATTGATGGACAGCCCCAAAGTTTAGTTTCGTACGAACAAGTGCATCACCTGTTTTAATGTGGACTGAAGTACACATAAATAAGGCTGCATTTTTTCTAAGTTTCATTTTCATGGAGTAAAATGACAAACCTCAAGGGGAAAGAGCATTTTATAAACACACATTAGTGGGCTATAGGACAGAACAATGTTAGGAATGCTTGCTCACCAGCGGAAAGAAACTTTCCATTTCCTTTTGTGGTTGCTGGACGTTTACTGTGTTCATAATGATGTATCCTCCAGATGGTTGAGGAGTGAAATGGTACTATTAACAAAATAAAGCAACTATAAAAGTGAGTGAACATTCTAGGTTTCTTTTCTCCTATATGCGTGAGATTTTATTTTCCGCTGTCCTGCCTTTGAATGCTCTAGTCCCCTGAAACAAGGATCCTGATCCGATGACTGGACAAGTGAGAGGAAGGGAAGTAAAACACAGTTCTGTTTCTTTTTGGAGAATTTTCTGTGTTTTTCTTCTTTTCTCCCCTGGTTGCTCTGAAAGATGTGATCTTCAGGTTCAGGTCTGTTAGCTCCTGCCAGTGTTCACTGCTGAAGGCATGTGCCCTCAGGTTGTTTTTGATTTGCATACTTGGAATTGTCTTGGGCTCCTTTTTTTGGTGCCGGACAATCAAATATTAAGTGAAATACTGACTGTAATTCTAAATTTCATGTGTTTCCCTCTGAGATTAGTTTTCCACAGCAAAAAGTCAGTTTCCTATTTCTTGTGAATCTATGAGGACCATGAAATATTGCACATAATCGTTTCTTCTAATAACTCAAATGCTGCTTGGTATCCAAGTGATTCTGAAAGGAAATAGAACTCATCTTCTGATATTTGCTTGCCTAGTTTAATTTGTACCTGTGTGTTTATTTTACAGGAGATTGTTCCTTTGATGAGCCATTTAGCTCCTGTGGATATAGTCAATCTGATGATGATGATTTTAACTGGGACCAGGTGAACACACTGTTAAAGCCCTCATCTGATCCATGGATGCCATCAGGTATGTTTTCAGTTGAAACTCCTTTTCTTTCATTTTAGCTTGTAGCAGGGTGTGATAGTGCTATTGCTAGAATGCTGCTTTCTCTAAATCTTTATTGGAATTGTAGTACTTAGCCTTTCAAAATGATTTGGGTAACTGTTTGTTTGAGTGACAGGATATTCTGCAAAATGAAGTTATGTTTTGTTATGCATAAAGCTATAGGCAAAAAGTGTCAAACTTTGTTGCCTGTAATTAGGGAAGAAAGACGGAAACCAGACTGAAAGGAATACAAATTAATGTATAGTAGTCGTGGAAGTGGAGAAAAATCTTTTTAAAGAGAAACTTTCAAAGGGAAAAAAACCTTGAAGAGAAAATAAAAATGGCTTGAAGTATTTTTTTTAAAACAAATTGAAAGGTAATATTGTGACAAAGCTTTTTCTCTACCTTGGCGTGTCCAGCGCTTCCTTCTAGCGGTAGGTCAGGGAATTGCTTCACCCTTTAGTGTTCTTCTACCCTCTAGTGCAGAGGGAGGGTACTGCAACCTCTCTAAGAGGGCTGCTCCCTGCTGGCTCCGGGTCCAGTCTCTGGTTTTCACAGGCCCTTGCCTCTTTGCTGGGGCTCTTGCCCCTCCAGTGACTGGCCAGTAGGGAGTGGGATGGGGGGGGGCAGTCCCACCCTCACCTCCGGGCCCCAACTCAGGGACCCTACAAGTAGCAGCCTTGTGGTTACCTCCCTGTGCCCTTTGACTTAATTTCCATACTCTGCTCAGACAGGGGCCCTTCTTGGCCCTCCTTCCCATGGAAGGCTCTTGACACTTGACAAGCCACATTGGGCATGGTAATTCCAAAACCACATGCCCGTCTGGTATGTGTCTTCCCTTAAGCCTCCAGGCCTGGGAAAGGTCCTTTGCCCTCTTTGGGCATGCTTTTTCCCTCCCCCAGACTTTGTACCTGTAGGTTTCTCTTGCCAGTATTTCATGGGCCCCATTTTGTGGGCTTCTTCCAGATGCTGTACGCCTCCACAGAGTACCTGGTCAGGCTCAACTGGACCCTGACCAAACCACTCAGCTTCAGGCAAGGAGAGCATCAAGGCTGTCTGCTGTCAGGCCAGTTGTATGCGCTGGCCATTGAGCCCTTCCTCCATCTCCTCCACCGGAGGTTGACGGGGTTGGTGCTCCATGAGCCAGAGCTGAGGCGTGTGCCACCGACGTACTCCTCGTGGTCCAGACCTGGACAACCTGGTTGGAAGCCTGCCTGACTCTCTACCTGGCAGTCTCCTCCCGGGTAAGAGCTCTGGCCTGATTGTAGGAGCCAGGTGGCAGACAAGTTCCTCCTACTCGCTACTCTGTGGGTGTTTACCTGTCCAACACCCATCCCTCTCCAGCAGAGAACTGGCATGATTTAGAAGGCAGGGTGTTTGAGTGGCTATGGAGGTAGACAGGACTGCTCCAGTGTGTTTCCCTTGTGGGAGGGCACCGGTGCTCAACCAGCTAGTCCTGTCGATGCTCCGGCACTTGAGGTTCCTGGCCTACCTCCAGAAGACGATTCTTTTGGCCAGGACTGCACTGGGTCTCTGCAGGGATCCTGAGTCCTCCCCCTGGAGGAAGAAGGGAAGGGCCTGTGCTGTCTCCACAGCTAGGTCCACACTTTCCGCCTCCAGGCCCTGCAGAGACTCCTTTATAGTGCAGGTAATCCGCACACCTTCCTCCACTGCTTCCAAGGGTCTGATATGACCAGCAGCTCCTTTATCTTCAGCCGAGAGGTCTTCCGCGAGACCTCTCTGAGCTGCTGATCTTCCACCAGGACCTCCTCTGTTGTCGGCCTCCAGGTCCCTTGCGGTCGCTGAGGGGGAGGACCTCCTTGTGGAGTCCCTGTTACACAACCCCCAACTCCATGTGCAAGTGGCAGAGACTCCCTCGGTGCGATGGAGGATGGTCCTAGCAGGTGTCACCAGGATCGAAAACCTCCTGGACTATGACTGGGGGGACTGGGTGGATCCCCAGGCGCTGTCTCAGCTCATGGGGTTCTCTACCCTTCAAGTCCCCTCAGCGAGTACTCTAGGAGGTGAGGCAACCTTGCCTCCCACGCCTCAGGTTTACCTCAAGCGGGTCCTGCAAGAAAGCGCTTTCCGCCCTGCCCTCAGTCCTAGCCATCTGATGTTTTTTATTGTGCCCCGGTCCCATGTGCCCCTCTCTGGCCACCCTCTCCCCATGCACCAAGCTGGCTGCTAGACTTGCAGCCAGTCCATTTCCGAAACACGCCAAGGGACCATCTGTACACGGTCATTCTCCATGCCCTTCACTTCCTCGTTCTTGTGTCCCGCCCAGACATCAAATGGCAGGACCCGATACCACGTATGGAGGGTGAGGACCTCCCAGTGGGCCAGTCTCTATTCCACCCTGACCCCGCAGCCCGCTGGGGACATCAGTTGGCAACTCCTTCACAGAGCCATGAGTATGGGCGTGTACTTGATGTGCTTCACCCCTCACCCTGACACCTGCCTCTTCTGCAGCATGATGGAAACCCAGGCACAAGTCTACTTGTGTGTGCCAGGCTGCAGCCCCTGTTCCGGCTCCTCCAGAACCTCCTGCTGAGGTTCTGACTTTTCCCCGCACCTGTTCCTCTATGCCTACCTCATCTGAGGCCCCACAAAATCGTGGCACCTCCTTGTCACCCTCCTCCTAGCGTTGGCCAACGTGGCCATCTGTAACACCAGGTAGACGAGGTTAGCTGAGGGGGTGCTCTGCGGCTGTGGGGCCTATTTCCGTTCATCCATTCGTGCATCCGGGCAGAGTTCTGGCAGCATCCACTGGCTCCCTGGACATCTTCTGGAAACGATGGGCGCTATCCGAGGTTCTCTGCTCCATGTCCCCTTCTGATTCCCTCCCTTGGACCTTACACCACCTCCTGTGGTCTCATTAGTTGTCCCCTGACATCGGTTGAGTCCTGGGTCCAGTGGCTCCTCCTCTTAGGCTGGGGGAGGGGCCTTTAGCAGGAGGGATGCAAGCCCAACCACTTCCCAGAATTCAAATAGTAGCACTCTCTGGCAGCCGTCTAGTCTGAGCCTGTGATATGAAAGGATTATCTGTATCTAGCTGGATCGGCCTCTGGGCGGTGGGAGTCATATTTGTTTATGCCAGTGAATCTTTGTATCATAAATGTTACTATTGTATATGCTTGCTCACTCCAAATGTATCAATTTGTAATAATAAGGTTACTATGTTTAACACATGAAAGGAGCCTCTCCCTCTGCTGACAGAGTGAGAGTATTTTAACCTATGAGAGGGGTCTTTCCCCTTTGTTGTTAAAGTAAGAAGTTTCTGTTGATAAGGAGTTTTCTACCTTTGCTTTTGATAAGGAGTTTCTATCTTTTCCTTTGTTGCTTTCGTAAGGAGTTTCTGCCTGCTATTGAAGCCCTAAGGAGATTAGAGAGGAACATGCAGGGTCTGGGATGGGAGCCCTGGCCAGGTTCCCATCACAGCCCCCTGCATTAGAACCAGATATCCATCAGGTGATCTGCACACAGTCACTATGCTTGTTTGTTCCACTCTATAAAAGCTGGACCCACTTGCAGCGACTTTGGAGACCTCACCTATGAGTGGACGCACTGCGTAGGGCTTCCCAATTGCCGGGACAGGCTCTCCAAATCCTCGCTGCAACCGGGGCTCCCCAGCGACTGTGGATCTGGATGATGGTAATGTATTAATAGGGCAATTGGTGATGTATCTTTTTTAATCACTATAGTTGATTTTATGTAGTAATGATCAGGTGCATTACCTTACTTATTCTTTCTATTGCTTATGTATATATATCATTTCATTTCCTGTAATATTTAGAAAGAGATAGTACAGCAACCTTGTTCTTTCTACTGGTGTCTGTGTTCTTACTGTCAACCCTGTCAATTAGCAGAACACCCTGTCACAATGCAAACTGTTTTGAAGAGAACCAAACACTAAAAAAGACTAAATAAAGGGCCAGATACAAATGCTGCAGCAAAGTGCTGCTTATTATATATGCTGCATGCATACAGTATTTAAAAAGCATTTTGATTGTGGTATCTCATGAAGGCTCTGTATGCACGATGGCCCAATGGGACTACGTTTCATAGTCACAATCCCTAAATTCTAATGCAATATTTGTTTTATTCTATTGCATGAAATACCCTCTTTCCTATACTTCCTACCCCACATGTAAGCATGCAGACTTATGCCTCAGGGTTGAAAACATTCATTGGTATAAAATACATCACTGATTATTTTCAAAGATGCTCTCCTGGGGGTCCCAACTGTCTGGGCTGTTGGAACAAATTGTATAGTGGAGGTGTTGAGCCATTGAGCTGAACTGTAAACCCCTTTATATGTTGGAAACCACTTCAAGCCAGGGGGTGCTGTAGCACGCCCAGCACCCCTAGTTCCATCTCCTGTACCAACTGTACTCCAGCCAGCAACTCCTGAGATGTTGGCTGGGTGGCCTGGCTCAGAACCAATTTTCCTTTATATATTGAGACTTTATGAAACTATAATCACTATCTACAAAGACCAAAAATAAAAACCGCAGCTCCTGAGTGCAGTGGTTTTAACAGTACAGCACTTCCCTTGCATTAATGCACAACACCAGAACCCTCATGCAGTATTAAGAAAATTATTTCCACATAAATATACTCAGAAGGTTTGATTTAGCGTAACAGATTATTGTTCTGTTATTTCATTCATGCCAAGTAATTTAATGTAATCAGGTCCCAGTATTGTATGCTAGGGGTTTGCTTAAAATCCCATTAATTGTGTTCACCTTATAAGAATAAGAAAATGCTATTTGCTTCAGTTTTTATAAGGGAAAAGGTATTTTAAAAAATCTGTAAAAAAAAAAAAATATATATTAGAAGCAATCACTGCATGAGCAAAACCTGGGCATGCATAACAGTCCTTTGGCACAGACATCTGTTGTTCACAAAGCCCCTTCCTTCAACCTACTGTTCTGCAAACAAGTGATATAAAAGGATAGTTTAGGGTCTAATTAACACAGCTGATTCTTAGTTCATTTATATCAGCGGCTGTCCAATGTATTTTCATTGGCCAGACTGCTTTGTGAAAGAGAGATCACATTGTGGGTCCCAGTTTCCCATTCAACATTATAATCCTGCACTGCTTGGCTTTCAAAATGTTTCATTCAGTGTGCCAATGATTGTGTAAAGCCTGTGCCGATCTTTGATTATCCACCATGCTCTGTTCCCTGAGGAAGTCCCCAGGGGTCACCATATACGTGGAGGAAGGAAAATAGGATCAGCCAGACAGCAGGTAGTTGTTGGATGGAGAGAAGAGAATAGGAAGGGCCAGAGGAAATCTGAGGGACAGAAGTAAGTGATACAGTGTTACTTCACTCTCTCTGTTGCAAATGCACATGGAGGCGGGGAGGGAACATCTTCAGGAATATTGCAAAAGTTGGGGATCTTGGATCTACAGGTTTTAGAATGGCCCATCTTCCTAGAAAAGAAGAAGCCTGTAGCACAGAAGCGAAGGTCAAGGTAGCTACTAGATATATATTTGTCACCGCTAGTCATGTATTATTATGGACAGAATCAGATCCGGTGCTGACACTTGCACTGACATGCCTTTCCACTTTCCATTCAGTTTCGTGTGTCTAAATTAGGACACTTTTTAAAAGAAATTTTCCTGTTGACTGACTGACACACTATTGGAATTTGACCTTCGTGCTAGATAGAGTTCATCATACTAATTTAAGGATGTTTTTGCAGATGCTTTATTAAGTTGGTTCTTGTCCACTACCCCTACCACTTGCTGCATACATTTTCTAGGCCATTTAATTATCGTAAGTTTCTCAAACTGGTGCTAATGCAAAGGAACCCATACCTTATCATTTGTGTTGCTTGCACTACTAACCATATATTGTTGTCCTCAGAGTGGTAGTGTTGCTAGCAGTCACCACCTATTCAAAGGTTTCTCCCCAACTGTCCCTCTTCATGTTTGTGGAAGAAAAGAGGCTCCAGGAAGTCTCTCCAATTTGGGGGTATTTGGAACACTTCAGACAGGTTTTTGCTCTCCTACAGTTTGATGATTGTACTTTTTCAAGGTGTTTAGTTTCCAAGAATAGGAATCTACTTAATGTAAGTAATACATTAGATAATGCAATACTGTAGGTTATAGTTAGAGAAGGGACAATGACTTGTATGTAATGTAATTTATCATATATCTCTTGGTTCTTTGTCCTTCTGCCTTCCTGTCAAAGTGGGAGGTGAAAATTGTTGATGTTTTAACTTTCTGGTTTTCTAGTTACATGAATATTTAATTTTGAATAAATTACATTTAGAGATTAGGGAGCTCTGTGCTCTCCACAAAGAAAGGAAGTGAAGTGTTCTTGGAGTCATGAAAATGGACAGTTGCCTTTGGAAGGGACACACCTATGGATGCTTCAAATGGTCAAAAACCCCTCTGAGAGCAGAGGAATTCTCATTTGTCTCACAGTAAAAGCAAGAGATCCAAGGGCAGAGATCCAGTCAAGTAGTAACTATTTTTTCTCTTCACTTGGTGTAGACATTTTTTTCTTTTCTTGTTCAAATCAACTTCTTGACAATTTTATTTAGTTTTCAGTTAGCCTTGAACAATGAATTAGGTGAAACATTTTAAAAAATTTATTTGAAGTAGTTTGTCAGCAGCTTCTGAGCTACATATTTTAGAAAAAATAATTTCAGATGGTAATGAATAGAACTTCTTAGATTAATGATTTTTGAGGCATTCTTCGCTTTTACAGCAAAAAGCTTTATGCAACAATATTCTAATTCTAGACAAAATTCAGTAGACCCTGTGTAACAGCAAAATTAATGTGACATTCCTAATTTTAGGCAGTATGCTTCAAAGAGTGAGTTGATGTCAAAATATAACATTTCAAATTAATTAGGTGGCAGTGTGGAGAAGCACACCATTTAGTTCTTGAATTGGATGTTTGAATTATTTTACTCCACAGAGACTATTAAAGGTTAAGATAGCTCTACTTCAAATAGATAGCTGTGTTAGCTTTAAGCAGTGAACTATTTAAATGAGACAAATAAATGTTGCATGGCAAAAAAAGAAAATGTGTTGGTTTTTTTAAACAATTCCTAATATTTACCAAGCTGCTTTTTGTCAGATTCGCAGTGAGTGGTAGACGTTTCTCAATTATGTTAAAAATAAAAGCTGGAATAAAATGTGTTTTTTACAACACTGAGTACAACAGGGTTCTAACCCTGATTGGGGCCTGGGTATGCTGCTGCACTACGAACATAAATAATGAATTAATTGTTACTAAAAGAAGCAGGAATGTTCAATACCCTGTTTTATTTGGCAACTACAATCAGTTTACTGTAGGTGTGAATCTGAAAATGCATAGAACAGACCAAGAAAGGAATGAAATCTGTGCATTTATACACAAAATCATATGGCCTGACTATTTGTTAGCCTCCACCATTCTGTTTAAAGTGTTCAGAATCAGGTGTATGGGGAGTCAGCTGGAATAAACAGATGGTTCGGTAACTTGTTTCAGAAAAGAATTTGTTCACGAGGTGAAGATACAGTAATTTAAACTGTAAATTTGACTTCACAATTACATCATCTTATTCCCGTAAATAGCCCTACTGAATTCCTGCAGATTGTTACTTTGATACTTACTTAACATTATACAGAACAGTAAATTCTGTTGTGTCTGTGGGAATACATATGAAGATCATTAGAAATTATTTTGGACCAGTGATCAATATCTGATCTCTTACCAGTAAATTGGGTTAGGAGCAGAGGTTTTTTTTTTGGTTTTTAAGTTTAGTTGTCCCTTGGATGAGATTCCTGCTAATACAGTCCCTGGAGATGTCACCTCCTCTCCCCTTTAGTGTGTTTGTGCCATATAATGAAAAAACATTTTTTCTTCTACAGCCTTTCTTCATCCAAGTACAATTTGCTCTGCCTGATCTCAGTGTCCATCCCCCTTCCCATACCCATTTAATTCTTTTCTCTTGCTCTCTCACTTGTGTTCTGTTTTTGTCTTCCACATCCTTGCAGTCTCTCCCACTCCCACACCTTTGCTAATGTCCTGCCGGATGTATGTCCTCAGAAGAGCCTCAGAGTGTGTGACATAATATTAATTCTAATACTTGGCCATTTTATGGTGCTTTACATTATTGTCAAAGCAGATTACAGAGATTGTTGAACTATGACATGCCTCTGACATGCATAGGAATGCACATAGTACATAAGATTTGTAGAGAGCAGCTGGCCCTGCAATTATGAAACCTAACAATAACACTTGATGGGTGGTCAGAAAAGTAGGGGGCCAGAACTTGGATCAGGAAGAACAGAAGAGTCAAGAGCAATGTAGGTAACAGCTGAATGGGTAAAGAAAGAGAGAGAGTTGGGATGCAGGTTGGTGGGGGGATATATGTCAATGAGCCGATTATACTCAGACAGAGGAAGGGAAGTAGGATCAGATTCTAAATTGCAGGATTGAGAAGGAATAAGATAGGGGATCTGGAGAAGTAGGTAGGATGAAAGGGAAAAAGACCTGAGAATATTCAGATGACTAAAATAAACTCCAGATAAGAATCCAAAATTGTTCCAGCTCTTCTGAATCAAATAATGTTCCCCATTATCAGTTCGTATGCTGCAGATGTGAATCTTGTCACGGATCGTTTTCTAGTGAAAATTATATATATTAAAATTTGTAAGTGTGATATAAATATTATTAATATTTTGCTTATGTGTTTGGCGCTGCCTACATATAATTTGACTTGTGTTCTTGTGTTTAGTAATGAAACATTGCATTCAGCTGTGTGTTGTGCTCTATGCTTCATAGTCCCATGTCAGTTCATTTCCAAAGTGTAGTGGAATCATTTTTCTTGTCTGGAGCAGTGGTTTGATGTCGATGTAAATTCAGTGGCATTCTTGCAGAGTGACTGGCCCCTTATTATGTTGATGGTGATTTTAGGATTGATCAAGATCATTTGTAGATCATGCCTTCACAGGCTACATTTGGTGTACTCGAAAGGTGTACTAAGTTTAAGGACCCTTGTGCTATTCATTAATGTGGTATTGGTCAAATGTTGGGAGAAGAATTTTGTTGCTTTCTTGTGAGATGAAAAATGTGATTTGTGTGATCATTTATTTTTGCACGTGCTAATATGCTTATTTGCATCGTGTATGCGTTGCACTGCTGAATGCATAACAATGCACGTACAGTTCATTGGCAATTCACATAATGTTTGATGCAAGTAATTATTTTAAGTAAGTGGCCTGTTGATACACAGCTAGCTGATATTCCATAAAATGAGAGAGTGATTATGTTAAGTCTTTAATATTGAAGACTTTAAAGTGGTTGAAGGAAAAACTAAAAAGACTGTTGTGTAATTGTGTGTAGGACTGTCATTATCCCTATCTGGAAGGTGGATAAATTAAATCCAATAGGAATCATTTGATTAGCCTACCATTTTAAATCCAAAGATAGTGTCTAACCATAAAATGCTTCTGCTACTTTGCTTTGATTACAAGAATAGTGTTTTAGCATTTAATATATTTTATCACTAGGTTTTGTTTTCCTATTTAGCAGCAACATGCCTGTTCTATTTAAGTTTTTATAGCATAGGATTCTATATATCTTTTTGGTGAGCTGTTTCTCCTAAGTAACTTTACACACCGGAAAATGTAGTATTTTATTTTGCATGAGTGGTAGTGATGCACACTTTCCTGGGTAGCTTCAGACTGGGTGCCTTTCTAAGACCCAGAAAGTAGTTCAAATTACGTGTCTGTTCAATCCTTGGCGCCTCTGCTGAAACTGCCAATAAGAGTGCCACATGTTGTGGCTGAATTTGTCATGTGAGTAAACATGAGTCATGAAGTATTGTTTATGTAATCCTGTCCAAAACCATCATGTTGTTTCCTCATTTACTTGCACCTTGGCTACACTGTAGTTTGTAATCTTCTCAAGCCAGGGACCTTGTCTGTCTGTTCTGGGAGGTTCCTAGCATATCTTTGGGCATTATACAAATAATTAATATTAAAAGCACTCACCCTTATTCACTTGGGGATGTGGGGGATAACTAGTAGAGAGATGACGAAATTTTTCTTTTCCAAACCGTCTATTTCCCTTGGCTAGAAACATTCTTTTGCTATCTGTATGAATTCCACTGAAATTGTATAATACACTGATAACTCTGGCAAAGTTCAAGGGAAATTGGTATCCTCAAATATTTTCCCTTTCATAACATTTGCTAAAAGTAGCTCTGACCAGAGCACAGATGAATCCATGTTTCACTCTGAATCATAGGGTAATAGAATCTACAATGTCTAGATACTATGGGGATAGGTGTTACATAAAAACAAAATTTACAACTATTATCCAACAGATTGAAGCACTGGGGCTGATTCTTTTCTCAGTTTAAAAGATATGATACAGTAGTTGCCCCAGTGAAATCAGTAGAATTATACCAGTGTAGATGAGAGGAGAATTAGGCCCACTATGGCTGGGTCTACACTGACGGCGGCGAATTTACCTAATTCTGTTTAGACCCGCTCAGTCGATCCAGCAAACGACGCAGGAAAACCACCCAGTAAGTGGAGTAGCGCTGCGTGGAAGGGAACGCTGTTCCTTTGACGCAGCGCGGTGTGGATGGCGCGCGGAGGAAACGCTGCAAAGTCAACGGGAGATACGCAAGTGATTTACGTCACTTGCGTATCTCCCGTCGACTGCCGCCAAATCACAAAGGTAAGTGTGGACCGGACCTGGGTCATCTTTTTATCTTTTTGTCATGTGAGCTAGTTCTCTTTTTATTGCTATACTACCGGGGCTTTGTTTCCTATCTAGTGATGGAATTGCTTAGAGTGCAGCTTCAGTATTCCATGCCAAACTGTCAAAGGCCTCAGTAACTCTCCACATCCCCCCCACCTTGGTCATTATTACTTTTGCAGATTTTCATTAACTTAACACCCAGCTTCCTTTTCCTGCTTGGCGAGGTCGGAGTCCTCACTGTTTAGTCACAACTTTCATAAGGCTTTTGTCTGTAACTTTCCCCAGCAGGCTGGTACAATATTTTTCTTCTCTAATTCAGGGGGGAGCTAGGCACAGAGCATAAGAATATTTCTGGGATGTGAGGAAGGACATTTAAATCTTATGCCGTTCCTTCATGGGCAACAATCGCTGGCCTATTCTATAGGCTGCATCGAAGACCAGTCACGTTTCAGATCTGGACAGGGATTCTGCCGCAGATGGCAGTGGTTAGCAAGGAGTTTGCAATAACCTCCTGTCATTAAAGGACTGTGTAGAAACCTAAGAAGGATCCTCAGTGTGTTTCTGATAGAAGAGGTCCTTCATATTTTCAGCCTCCCTCTAAGGCAGTGGTTCCCACATTTTTAGATCATGTCCCCCTTTATCGGTAATGGACTCTGTCTGTGCCCTTCCCCTTCTCTCTCCACAGGAGCTATGGTAGGGAGCAGGGCTGCGTTCAGGGCAGGAGCTGCATATGAAGCCATGTCTGGGAGCGGGAGGGGCCTCCTCTGGGGCTGGGAGCGGGGCCTCGTCCGGACGGCGAGGCTGGAGCTACAGCTGGGGCTGTAGGGCGAAGTGGGGCCGGTGTGGAGCTGGGGGTAGAGTGGGGCTGGGTGGTGCTCCCTTCCCACCTGTTATGGGGGCTGGCTTGGGCCCTGCCATGCCCCCCAAATGTTTGGACACCACTGCTCTAAGGTCATGTTTGCACTAGCGACACTATTGTGACAAAGCTACAATCCCATAGCTATGCCGCTGTAAGCCTGTAGTGCAGATGCTTGCTGCAGCTCTGGAAGGGTTTTTTGCATTGCTGTAGGAACTGCACTCAAGTTACAGTAGCTAGGTCGACAGAAGCATTCTTCCACCAACTTAGCTGAATCTGCCCTAGGGGTTAGGTCAGCATAGTTACAACCCTTGGGGTATGGATTTTTCACATCCTGCAGTACTATAACTATGTTGACACACACTACTTTTAAGTATAGACCAGGCTTAAGACTTCCTCTTTTTGTTCTTTCACCAGGCTGTATCTTGCAGGGTGCATTATACGTTCAGTTCTCATTGAAAGATAAAGTCTTAGGGAGAGGCTGAAAGCAGGTAGAACCTTTGTCATTTGAGCAGGAGAATAGATTCTGGCTTCAAACTCCTTGCTGATCTCAGACATCTGTGGCAAAATTTTTCTCTTCTGGCCTAACATGAAAGTTGCAAATTTTTCCAGGTGAAGACATCTTCTCAATTAAGCAGTTGGCAGAATAAACTAGATTACTGCCTCTGAAGAGACTGCATAGGATTTGTACCTTCTTCCCTATATCCCAAAAGGATTGTTTTGCTCTGTGCGTGCCCATTTCCTCATGTCAGAGGAGGCAAATAGTGTGCCAGCCTGGTGACGAAGATCATAATCAGTAAAACCCAATTGAGAAATTGTGAATAGGGAGACAGAAAACACTTCACTGGGAATGGAGCTCACTAAGCTGGAGTCACAGAACCTTGCAAGGTAAGGAGGGAGGAGAAATTTTGTTTTTAATTTGTTGCCAGGCTTTTCTTTCTTGTTGTAGGACTGTTTAGATTTCTTCTCATGCATTTTCTATTTAGACATGAATAAAGAACGGTTCAAAGCCCTTCCTAACTAGATCTGGCTGAAACTTGGGACTTCCGGTTTGCAGGAAATGTCGACATTTTGAGAATTTCCTCTGAACTGGAAATTTCGTTAATTTTTCATTTCAGAAACGCTGATACTTTTTTTTCTAAAACTTAATATGCACCCAGGGTTCTTGGTATCAGCTGACTGAAAATGTCAATTTCATCCAACAGCTGTCAGGGCTTCCAGGGTCTGCAACTCTGGGGCAGCTGCAACATATGGATTGTGCCGGGTTGCCAGTGCTTCTGGTCTCCTAGGGTTTTCTGGCAGTCCACTCTGTGGAGTTAGAAGCTCAGCATGGCAGGCTACCCCAGAACCTGGGATCCCCAGTAGTTCACCAGGAAACCACCTGTGTTTGACGGAAACCTGTTTGTGATTTGATGAAAGTTCACTGAACTGGAGACATTTCGCCAAAATTCTTGACCAGCCCTATTCCTAACATCTACAAGTTTACTAAAAGAAGTGTAGAGTAACATGACCCCATCCATTTCCAGGGCTCAGTCAGTTATTTCCAGTTTATCTTTCAAGACGCTGCTCTAGAGAAGGGGCATATAGTCAGTCCTAGACAGAGTCAAAATCCAGGTGAACAGAATATGGACTTAATCACTCTCCTTTATAAGCAAACAGTATGATTCTCCTGGGAGCCATTTCCTTGGCATGTTATTTTAGGGCTTAATGCAGAAATTAAAGAGGGAATTCTTGCCACAGTCAGATTTGTGGGAGATTTAAAAGATTTCATTCATTCCTTTTTATGGCATTTAATGTGTTGGTAAGTGTCGATGGTTGACAGTCTTTTTTTTGTTAGAAGTTGGAGCTGTGGCTTTAGGAAAAACAGCCAGAAAGTCAGTCTGTGATTTGAGGCAGAGGTCATTGGATGCTGCCTCTGAGATAGGCTTGGTAGAATTCTATTTATATTTTTGAGTAGTTTTGATGGATAATATCCGTTTATTTTTAAACCTTTTTTTCTATTTTTATCTAATTAAATTTTAGAGTTGCCAGAAATTATGAGGTAGTGTCAGACATTAGGAGAGGGGCAAAAAATTATTTAAAGACAGTAGATGTTGAGATGAAAAAGGTAAAGCTTTATACATTTTAAAACAAATGTCTAACATCTCATGTCAAAGTATACAAACTATATATATTCTTAAATCAAACTTAATTTCGCAAGCAGCATTTTTCATTACTTTGCATATCTCTAAATTTCTATTATCAATGGAAATACTTTTTAGTCGGTTTGTGTGTGTGGTAAAATGGGCGTTTATCAACATTTACTGATAAAAAAAAATCTAATCCTTCCAAGTGTAATCCTAAAGCTATTTAATAAATCGGCCATTCACAGAATGCTTGTTGTTTTGGGTAGAATTTGATATCACTCTGAAGTACATAGAGAAGATAAAGAAATCTTTAATTGTACATTGATGCCAAAGACCAAGTCCTTACTCTGCCAAATAATTTATAACATGTTTAAGAACAATTTTTTTTAACGTATAATGTCTTCTTCCTTTTCTTATCAGTAGGTTTCTGTGTTCCCATTATTTAATGAACAAGATTCTTTTTACCTGGTGGGCAGTACCATATGTGATACTTCTTGTCTTTATACTCAGTAAAAATTGTATACAAAAAACCTGTCTGAAAAGGGAAAAAATGTTGAACGTGTAAAACATTTTCTTTGCTTATTATTTGTACATAAACAGTATTTTTCAATTCAAAGTAACCAGCTGAGCCCAAATCACCACATTTAGAAAACTGCATATATTAACCTCATCATATAACTCTCTCACAATATAATCTCCAAGCCTAGACTTCTAGACTTTCAGCTCAGCTCCCAAAATTTTGATTCATTAACGTGGCAGTGCGTCCCATTGTAAGTGTTTTCACTGCCTTAGCTTAATGTTAACACAGAAGGGACCAATTTTATCTTGTATTAAATTTAAGTTATCTTGTATCCGAAACCAACACATTTTCCAAAGTGACAAACTCTGAATTCCACTCTACATTGTTTGCAGAACATCTCCAGTTTGAGAAGAAGCAATTAAAAGGCTTTCATGAATTCCTTATGCTGAATTAAAACGCTTAATACGTTTGTGCTGTATGTTAAATCAATGTAGTTATTTTCCCTCCTAACCGAAATAACACATTCTTCATCTAAAAGTCAAAACATTTCTAATCAACTGCATTTCAGTAGCACAATGAAAAGAAAATATCATTTGGACCTCATGGAAAATGTAATGATGTACGCAACCATTTAATTACAGGAAAGCAGGTGCAGGTAATTATCCTAATCATAATGTTGCAGTAGTTAATAACTTTAGATATCTGTAATAATTCCACACATGCAATTCATGTCCATAGTTCTGCTTCATGCATATTATGATACATGGCATGCATTTTAAAAAACATTTTCAAGCAAATATATATCCATATTAGAACATGGATGTTGCAGATCCTCATTGTCTCAAGATCAGGTCCATATACTGTATTTCTTTGCTGTATATGAGTGCATTTTTAATGATTTGGCTCCAAATTCTACTTCAAAATCTGTGGTGTTATTTTGTTTTTATTTTCCCCCTTGGGTTTGAGGGAAGGGACATATTTACCCGTCAGTCTCCTCGGTGTCTTTTTGTTTTCACTCAGTCCAATACTTCATACCTCTCTTACACCCCATAACCGACAGTCATAATTATCAGATTTCCAAGGGAAGATGACTGGACATGTTCTCCTACAAAGTTCTTCAGTGCAACACTAATTGGTTATTGTAAGTGCCTCATGTTGCTCAAAGGCAATCAATTCTGCACAGCACTCAGTCACTCCTTCAGGCTGGAAGAGAGAGACTAACACTTGGAAATGAAGTGAAGTCTCAGGCATTGCAGTGCAGATTTCTGTCATTGGGACAGAAAGTCAGCCATTATCTATGTGACTGAAGCATGCACAGTTTCAACATACAGATAAGCACCCATTAATTTGGACATATGTAACTGATTTATACAATGGTAAACTATATTTTTATTATTTATTATTTGTATTGCAATATTGCCTACAAACCCTAATCAGGAATCAGGGCCGCCGGCACTATTGTTCTAAGTGCTGTACAAACATCTAAAGGAAAGACCATCCCTAACCCAGAGAGTGGGGTGTGTGTGTGTGTGTGTGTAATGGCATACACAATACCTAGTTATTTTTAATATACACAGTCTGGTAATAAAAAAAGTGGGATTGTTTGGATGTGCATGAGTGGAAGATTGTTTTGAGGGATTACTTTTTGTAAAAGAACATCAACACAAGTATTTTACTTAGGTGAGTTACACCACGTAAATAGCATTACTGGGGAAAAAAAAGTGGTGTTTCTCTTTTTGTGTCTGTTCAGTGCAGCAGAGGCAATAATTGTATAATTAGTAAGAAAATTTGTTATTTACATAGTACTGTTGTTTACTTAGAACAAGGAAAAGATTTATTCTGTTTTACAGGGGTTTATTATAATGCATATTGAATTTAAACTACCCATATCGGAAAAGTCAATATGCCTACTGCCAAGCTTATTTTTAAATTAATATGAAGTGTTGGAATGGCTGATCTTTAGCTCCAGTATAAGGCTGTGGAGAAGTTGTTAGAAAATATCTTGCAGAGTTGTATGGTGTTTAGTCACCAGTAAAATAAATCATTGGGATTATCATCTGAATAAAATTGATTTATGTTATATTCATACGCAGCACAGGTACTGAAAGGCATCTTAAAAACGTACAGCACCATAAGTCCCACCATTCCGATACATTAAGCTATAGGTTTCATTATATGTGTATGACTCACCTCTAATTATGTACAGCCATAGTCACATACTCATAGTCACTTCTGACTTTGCTAATAGAGTTAAATCTCAGATTGGACAAATTCTCCTACATCAAGGGGTCTCACCACACACTAGCACATCCATACTGTCAGCAGCAAGCAGATCATGAAAGATCTTTTCCAAAATGGATTACTTTTTAAATTTTGTTGCTATGAATGCATCTATTGAAAATTTATTCAATAATGTGCCTTTAAAATTAGCATCCAGAAGTGGATGAAATACTTTGTAATTAACCTTCTCGTTAATTTACCCTACAAGTTCCAAGAAGAAAGATGCCAAAAGTTTTTTGTCATCCTTTGTTGAAATACAGATAGACTTTCAGGAAGGCTTATTCTCCATCGTTTCTTTATTGAAACTGCAGTGCCACTCTTGGTGCAAGAGCACTGCCATTTCTGTTTTAAAACTTATAAATGGAACCAATGCTGTTTCAGAGAGCACAATATCAATCAGGTGAGGGCACTGTGGCATAATCCTGAATCAGGCTCTTTCTCCAATTTTGTTTTTAGTAAGAAGTAGAAGTGACTTGTAATTATGTTACTAGAGCAGGGGTTGGCAATAAATTTTGCAGAGGGGCCACTCCACTAATTTTGGTAAGTTGCCGCGGGCCGCACCTTCCTACTAGATCAATGAAACCCCATTATGTTCTTTCCACAACAAAGTAATTGCACTTAAGAACAAGCAACTGAATACACGTTTCTCCAAAGCTTATTTTAGGAGGCAATTCCTATTGCAAGTCATTTTGTGAACACGTGTCAAATTTGTAACAACACAAACTCTAAACTTTTACTTACAACTTGCGGTCAAGCACTTCCCGAACTTCCTGCTTCTGGCCACGTGACCGGAAGCAGGAAATTTGGGAAGCCACCGGCCGAAAAAGCTCCAATTGAAGGTAGCTTAAGCAGAGCTTGGGTTGACCTGCTTTCAAAGTGGGTGGCCCATCCTGGCTCACTCGTAGCTACGCCCCTGCATGGAGGAAGATTCTATTAATTTCCTCAATTGCCGGGTATCATGGCGGGCCGGACAGAAATGGTAGAGGGGTCGGATCTGGCCCACGGGCCATAGTTTGCCCACCCCTGTACTAGAGGCTACTCTTTTCCTTACTAATGTATAGACCACAGTGTGTCCTCCTTAACGACCCCTTTAATGATGAGGGTACACGACATCCTCATTATACCAAAGTCTTTGAGAGCCAACTATTTTTGAGCATTACGGTAAAGCTGTTTATAGTGAAATCTGAGGTAGTTACGAAGTCTAAGCAATGTAGTCCTGTATTAGAGAGAAGCATCAGATCCTTAAAATGGGGGATATTAAAATGGGGGATATTCCTTTTGTGTCAGTTCAGGAATTTGTCCTCTTCCCTGTTTGCAGTTTACACGCTTTAATGCTGCTTGAGAAGAGATTATTTGGCACGTACGGGGCAAGTGCTTCATGTTGTTCTCCATTGTCCACTTCAAAGCCTGAGTGTGCTTGTGTGGTCAAAGCATCTTAGAAAGGCTGCTCTTGATTCTGCTGCCCCCAGACCTCAGTCTTTTCATAAACTGTCATGTCTGTTATTTGATACCATTTTTCTCTGCCTATCTTCTGATTTTTCTTCACTAAGCTGAAGTGTAATTACTTCTTTGCCGATTACAGTTTCCTATCTAAAGCTTTGTGTTGATGTTCTGCATTTTAACATATCAATGAAGTGGAGTCTAGGGTAGCATGAACCGTCAAATTCCCTAGAGCATTCTGGGAAATTCCTCTTGGCTTTAGATGGCTGCCTAAGATTTGCTCTTGCCATTAAAATTCATCCCTTTGTGTTTTCCCTCCTTTAAAGAAAATTTGATGGAACAGTTAAAGATGAGACTAAAAAGCTGCATATATTAATATTTATGGCTTTATGAATTCCCTCTCTGAAAATATGACTAATAATTGGGTGTAACTACATTGATTATTTTGAATACATCTGGTTAAAGGATATTCTCAGCCAATGAACATGTGAATCAGCTCAGCCATTTGAAGAGCCCCTACAGTTTCACTTTGCTTACAAATATGTTATTTACATTAGAGATAAACAGTTACGGTTTGTTCTTTGCAGGACATTCTTTGCACAAAGCTTCACAAGATGTGCTTGCTTCCATGTCAAGGTCAAATATGTGAACAGTGTGGTTTTTAGTAATGGATACAATCTTTTTGCAATCTGTAGTTAATTAAGTGGAAATAGCAGTGGGTAAGATTGAATTTTCTCCCACATCTGATATTGATTCTTTGTCTACAGTGCTAAAGCTTATCTATGGCATTTTAATTATAGCATAATAATTAAAAGTATAATTACTGTTTCTCTTTGTTCAGTGCATTCTTTGTGTGGTATCACAAAAGCATTTTGCTACAGTTAGATATTCTCAGTGTCTTCTAAAAGAGCCAAATCTCATTGAAAGTGAAATTGCTAAATGAAAGTGAGTCTTGACATACTCTTTTCCCCCAGAGGTAGGCAAAGCACTGGGTTGGTGTGTAGTATTGTGGTCCCATATTTTTTTCAAAAAAGTGAACTCTTCACAGACACTAAAGAGTAGCATAATATTAATGAAAATATGGAGGCTTGAACTCTGTGTGCCAGTATTTCACTGAGTTTTTATTAGTATGTTGTTAAAAAAAAAAAAAAAAAAAGACGACCCAAATCTGAACTGAGTATATCAACATCAACGGCTATTGATTTCACAGGTCTTGATTATTGCAAAATCAGGCCATTATTTAATAATGCTACAAACCTCAAGTACTAATAAATTTCCCTTTTGAGTTTGTTGCTGCTCATATGTAATGTTAGTAAGAATGAAAGAATTTTAAAGTAGAACATGGTAAGGTGACACTTCTCCTATATATCCCTTCTTCTCTCCCTGCCCCCTACCCTCCCAAAAGGTAGAAAATCGACTCTTATTTTGGGGTGGGGCTGGTTGTATTTACAAATCTGAACTGGACTACAGAAATGTAAGAGTAACTTTATAGTAGTAAATGAGCTTTATAAAGAATCTTGAAATGTTGCCTTTTTGAGTTTCTCACTGGAATATACTTCTGTTTTTATCTGAGTGACTTTGAGGAAAGGGAAATATTTTTGTTCTCGATAGTTTTGAAAAGAACTACATTACATATGTCATTATTCAGCATGTTCTACTGATTGCACTTCTTGTAAATGTGTCTTCTCTCTACCTGTCTGGATTAGAGTATTGTTTTTGTTTTGTTTGTTTTGACATTCTTCAGACACCAATGTTGGCACACAGGGCAGAAACCCACACACCAATGTTAGGACACAGAGAGGAAACCAGTCTCCTTCATCCTTCTCTGTTGTTTTCTCTATAGTGTTGAGATTAACTATTCTGCCCTTCCTGCTAATGTTCCTTCTTCAGGTTACTCTAGTTTGTCCTCTATTCTTCACGCCAGTTGGTTTTCCTCTTGAGAGCTTTATGTGGAAATCTGTGGGTTGACATCAAAGTATATGCCCCACGTACATCCAGTGCTTCCTTCTGATTCTGGTGCAAATGCTCTGCTGGTTGGTGATTTCTTTGATCTCTTCATTGGTGATGAAGTCTTTCTAATCAATGCCCAGAATTGTTCATAAGCACTGATTTTTGAAGGTGTCTAGTTTTCTGTCTAATGTTTTGGTAGCTCTCCAGCACTCATATCTGTGTGTTAGCACCAAGATTATGTTTGAATTGCGTATCTTTGGTTTCCAAATGTTCTTGAGTTTAATAAATGCTGTGGATGCCTTTCCTATCTTAGGTATCACTTCCTTTTTGAGGTTTCTGCTGGCTGATACGGTGCTGCCCAGGTGGATGAACTATTCTACTTTCTTGACATTTTTGCCCTTTAATTTTACTGCTTGATATCTGGATTTCAAGGATTTTGTTTTAGTATAACTAATTTTGAGTCCCACTTGGGCCAGCTATTTTTGCCAAGTTGTTTGTCTTCAAAACTTTTCAGGGGTGTCACTCACTAGCACAATACAATACTTCATTATCCAGTGTACGGCAATGCCAAAAAACAGTGGAGATAAAATGAAGCCCTGTTTCACACCATAGTCCATGCTGAACCACTCTGTTGTCTGGTTTTTCACCCTTACAGAGAACTTTGCAACTCTGTATATGACCTTGATGATGATGATAATGATGTTAGCTTGAGTTCTTTTGGACTGAAGAACCTTCCACGATGTCTGTCTGCTCAGGTTGTCCAATGCCATTTGAAAAGTAATGACATTGATGAAGAGGGGAGTTTGCCATTCTATGCAGTCTTTTGTGGGGGTCCTTAGTGTGAATATCTGATCTATACAGAATCTCTTGGTCCTGAATCCAGCCTGTTCTTCTCTAAGCTTTGCATTCATTACCTCTTTCATCCTACATAGCATCACACTTCAGAAGGCTTTCCCTACAAAAGAAAGTAATGTAACTCCTGTCCAATTCCTACAGATTGTAAGATTACCCATTTTGGATATTCTGACAATGATTTCATGTTTCCATTGATCAGCAGGGGGTCAATTTTGTCGATTTTATTATGGTGGTGTATTAAGTACTTTTGAGCATTTCTGCTATAATTTGATCATATGTCACTGCTTTATTTTTCAGCTTTTCAACTGCAGCCTGGACAGATGTTAATGTCAAGTGGATCAGGGCACATTTGTTTTCAAAAAGCTGAAGGGGGGGTGGGTTTATTGAAGACTTCTTTTCATGCTCTGCCTGCGTGTTTTTCTGTTGTACCTCAGTTGTAAGCATTTTTCCATCTTTATGTTTTAGTGTCCCATGTCCTGTTTTGGCATTTCCACAAAGGTCTGTGTCTCACCTTCCTCCATCTCTGGCAGTCTCTCAGATCAGTTTCATAGTTCAAGTTGGAATTTCTCACAATACACTTTTTGTTTTCAGTTCTGTACTGTTGATTTTCTTTACTTCTTTCTGTTCAAAGTTTATCTTTCTCAGTTTTAATTTCAGTTTAACAATGCAAAGACTGTGGTCACTGCTAACATCTACTGATAGATATACCCTTACAAAAGTCCATTGGAGTTGGCTTTACCAAGGCCATGATGCCCCAGCACTCTGCTCCATGGTTGCATCACAACCAACTCTGTCTTTAAAGTCACCCATGATTATCAGTTTGTCATTGCGAGGGACGTCCTTTATTGCTCTGTCAAGTTGCTCATAGAAGGCCTTCTTGACATCATTAGTATAGGTCATTATACACACTGATGATTGTGGCATGTCTGTTCTTAACAAGGTTTATGCAGTTAACCATCAGTCTGTCACTGATTCTTTTGGGGATTTTATTTGTCACGTAATGAAGGTGTATGGATGGAAAAACCTACTCCAGATATTCTGGGTTCACCTTTAGGTCTGAATGTATAACCTGTGCCAATCTCTACCAGGCTTGACTCCTCTGAGAGCCTAGTTTCACTCAATGCTGCTATATTGATGTTGTATTTCTTGAGTCCTACATAATAGGGCGGTGCACCTTTACAGTTTTGCATCATTATCAATCAGTGTGCGCTCATCCCATGTTGCAAGGTTCATATTATATTTAATTTTTCGACTGAGTAGTTGGATGGCCAGCCAGGAGCGGTCACCTGGCAGGCTATTGGGGGTAGGCAATTTTTAGTCCCTGTCCCCATATGGAGAGTGCATCGCTATCCTTGAAAAGGGCTGCTCTGTCACCCATGCAGGATACGAGAATCACATCTACCCAGTCTGTAGCAAATGATCATCCCACATAGGCTGTCTGTGTGAAGGTTTGTGGCTAGAGACTCTCCGCAGCGTTTTCAGCCTGTCCCCATCACCATTTGCCTACCGCCACAGGACTTGAAAGAGTAGTCACTTGGCATTGCTAATTAGCCTGCATGAGTGGATGATAGCGGGAAAGGTTTGTGCAATCCCTATCCCACTTTCTTGTCCAGGCATGCCATATGCCACCTGGTGTGGGAACTGCCACGAGCTTAACAGTATGGATTGGTGCAGGTTTTATGTCAGAGTAACCTTCTCCTTGATAGGTTGCCAGTCCATGGCTCAAGAGCCTTACCTACCGATGCATGGTTGCTAACCCTATTCCTGACTCCAAATCTGGAGGACCCGGGTAGCTGTTTCTGCTGCTGCTTGCTACTTCCAAAAACCCAAAATTGCCTGAAAGATGTTCTTTGTAGTGAAGTTGCTACAGGTATCGCCAATAAGTTGGGAACTTAGCTTCTCCTATGAGACCGGCCGTCTTCCGTTGGAAAGGAGTGTCGCTAGAACTTTAAACAGATACTTGAGCAGATCTAAGAGAGTCTTTCAACTTCTATGGAGGCATCAGTAAGACGCTGAGTTTTTAAATAAAGGTGGGTTTTAAACTTTTTCTGGACATTAAAAAAAAATATTGATCATCAGTACAATTCCCCTTGCAGTTAAAGTAAAGATTTAATTTTGGAGAAAACTACAAGTAAATATATTCAGTAGTTTAGGAGTTGGAAAGAGTTAAAAATGACTCATTGCTAAAGTTAAGATTCTGTCATGGGTATTTTTACTAAAAGTCAGGGGACAGATCATGGGTAATAAAAATTTAGGGAAGCCTGTGACCTGTTCCTGACTTTTAATAAAAATACCCTGGGGGGAAGGACTAAAGCACTGCCAGGTGCTAACCTCCAGCAGCTGCTTCAGCCCCTGCTGCTCCAGCCCCAAGGGGACTGACCCAAACCTGGCTGCACTTCCGGTGGCCTGAGGATTGCTGCTTTGGTGGCCCTGGGACCGACCACCATCCACTGCTCCAGCCCTGCCACTGCTCCTGCAGCAGGGGCTGTGACAGCCACCACTTGAGCCCCAGTAGGTTCACCCAACCCCCAGCCATTGCATCAGCCCTTGGGCCACTGTTCTAGCAGCCACGGGGCTAACAGCTGCTCCAGCCCTGTCCTGGAAGAGGTCCTGGAAAGTTCCGGAATCTGTGACAGAATTGTACCGTTACTCATTGCCATCCATTGGCAGACCCACTGATTTTAGCTGTGGTTCTTTGGTCACCCTCGCTGCTTTGGAGGCACAGACAAACTTGACTAGCTTTGGATTCCAGCTAAGACCTTTTCACAGAAGAACAGAGCGTCACAGGATGTGATAATAGAGTCCCTTTGCAGAATATGAGGACAGGGGAACTTCATTTTTTTTCTCTAAAATGTTGTTTAATTTTCAGACTTGGCTGCTAGGTAGTTTTTAATCAATTTGTCTTCAAAATCTGATGTGATTTTTGTTGTTTTTTAAATTTCTTCATGGTGCTCCTGTACCTTTCCCTTGTTGCTGCAAAATGGCAGACCTGCTCAGCAAGGAAACCAGGGACACAAAAGACCTGTGCACTGGTTTACCAAAGTGTAGTTTCTTGCCTCGTTTGCAGCCAGGGGAACCCAATCATTCAAGGTACTGGTTTGACTCTATGTCCATCTCGTGCTTCAGGGCTTAAGTCAGTCTCTTAAATCAGATCTGATGTGTAGGGCAGGTTGCCCACATCTGCCTACTCCATGGTTCTCACACCTTCCTCTAAAGCATCTGGTACTGGCCACTATCAGAGAAAGGGTACTGGATTCGGTGCACCTCAGGTCTGATTCAGTCTGGCTCATCCTATGTTCCTATGATCAGCCTCCCCAACCAGTAGCAACTGTCAGTGGGGGAAAAGAGGCAAGTTATTCTCAAACACTTCCCAGACTTTGTGCTCAAAGACAGATCCCTTTTTCAGTGTCTACCGCTTCTTAATGAACCACATTCTGTTGTAAAACACTTGATTGCTTAAGTGTGCAAGAATAATTGTAAATGACAAAACAGCTTTTTTTCTTGTTTTTTTGGGTGATGGAAATATTAATTAGATTAAAAGTAAAACATTCTCAGCAGAAATACACAGATGTGACTTTACTAAATCAGTTCTCCTAACTAAACACAGGCAGACAAATTTGGTAAGAAAGAAAACTTGGGAAGGAAAAAAGACAAAAGAATAGTTCATCTGATTTATCATCCATTGGTTGGTGGATGATGATTATTGTGCGCTTCCGGCCAAGATCATGACTCTTCAATTTAGGTAAGCAGAATCCTTTCTCCAACAGAAGTCAGGTTGGAAGGCTGGCTTGAGGATACATGTATTTAAGTGTCTCTATTCTACTTGTGGCATGAAGTAGCAGAAATTTTGCCAGATAAGCAGACAGAGATCAAATTCTAGCCAGTAATCAGTAAAACATGAGAAACACCAGGGTCTGTGGTCAATAGACTTGGCAAGTTGACTCCTAAGTGGAGCAGAAAACAAAGAAAAAGTCAAAGGAGTTAGAATATAAACCAAAACATCCAGTTAAACTGGTGATGAGACATTCAGAGAAGTTTAGGTTTTATAATGCATATATTAGTCCAAGGAAAGCTACTAAGCTTCCTCAAGCAGTCCTTTTCAGGGTCTTCAGTTGCTGTTTTTTACCTAGACAACTGTGTGCAGTGTTGAATGTGTCTGTCTTATTGGTCCTGGAATACAATTTACAAACAGTCTGAAGCACATCAACAGAAGTTCAGTTTTCGGAACAAAGTTCCACAAGGATCCAGCATGTATTGAGTGGTTCTTTTGTAATTTTACAAAAAAAATCACATACTGGGCTCTAGAATAATAGGTCTTAAAATTATTAATCTCTCTCCAGAAGACAGGCGATAGAAGGTGATAACAGAGCTACAATTAATATTAACCTAGGGGAGCTAAGACACTGTTTCCAGAAGAGGGTTCAGGGGAGTCATTGAGGTTGCAGACCTCCTTCTCAGAGTCTCAGCTTTTTTGTAAAACTCTAGCTGTTACGGTTGCTGTGGAGAAGGGACTAAGTTAACTTGAAATTGTATGATGTGAGTTATTGTTATAGGATGAATTATAGGATACGTGTTGTTAAGCGCTATTGTGCAATAGGGTATGTTGTGGGATGAAGACCAAATGAACCTGTGCTTCCAGGTTTCTAGAGGCCTGGCTGTTGGGCAGAAGCTCCACCCAAAATGCTTGTTAGGAGGTTTTGGGGGTATTTAATTTGAAACTCATCAGATGGCAGCGTGGGGAGACTGAACAGTCACAGTGTGGGTCAGGGAGTTAGAGTGTGATCACTTAAGCACTGCTAGGCTTTTTAAAGAGATTAGGTTTCAACTGCATTATGGGACGTTGAGCCCTCACCTGTGATGCACAGTGATCCTATCCAACTTCCCACAACTCTTAGCAGCACAAAGTGGTGAGTTTGCATGGTGGGCTAACTGCCCACAGTGCACTGTGCTCACTGTTGATGCTAGAGCACCAACTGTGGATGCACTTCAGTGACACAGTGAGTGCTATGTGGACAGGCACAACCTTAGTAATTATAGCACTTTTTTTTATCATTGCTGTAACTTGTGTTGACCACATGTCGACAAGGCCATTTTCCATCCAGCATATTACACATGTGGGACACAGTTCTACAGCCATTCCATATGCCGTTCTGTCACTTCCAAACATATATCACACTTGCGTTGAAGTACCTTGTTAGATATTATTTCAATGGTAGTTCAAAAAATCCATTGCTTATCTCAGAAAAGAAGCCCACTTCTCAAGAACACATTCTCAGGGTACAACTAGATAAATCCTAGGTTAGTGAAAATCTTGTAATTCATTAGAGACTACATCTCCTTTATGCAGTGTGCTCTGTGTCTTCCAGAGGTTTGTTTTCTAAAGACAGAAAACAGCTTAGCTCCTTCCCTCCTTTTCTTTAAACTTTCAAAGACTGGTTATTTTACTGACAAGATGTTTCCTACCAGTAGGCCATAAAAGTATATCCTTATACCCCATTTCCCTGTAATTGACATCTGTCTGGCAGTTAAGTTCATGCAATTCTTCTTGCCATGTAGAAAACAGCCTCTCTACTTTTAGGGTCAGGTTAAAAAAAAAAAAAAGTCAACTTACTGTCAGTACATTTAACCCTCCACATTAATGGTAGAGTGCATACAAACATCTCCTCTGACCTCATTTTGTAACATATCTGTCAAAGAAATAATAGCAAGGTCTGGTAAGCTGTAGGCTTAGAGGATCTGGACTCATGACAGTGTCCTGTCTAAGCTAGCGAAGGGTGGCAGAGAAGCTTTTTCTATTCTGTCTGAACTCTTTTTGACTCTTCTTTTTAGTTTTGTAGTGAGATGTGAGGGCTAACAGCACAAATCTCTAACTGTGTGACTGTCTGTCTCCCATATACATTCTTTTGGTTTCCATTTCCACCTTCGTTGCCTCCTGACACACCAAACTATACATCCAGCATGCCCATTTAGTGTTCAGAGGGGATGGTGCAAACATGGTGCTATGCAGAAAGGAATGTTAAGAGGGCTTCTGATGTTTTTAGAGGGGGAAAATTTGGTAAAGGATATCTGGAAAGTCTGGTATCCCAAGAGTAGCAAAGTTAAAGTTGGGGTATGTGGTCTGAGGTGCAGAGTAATTGTGGATGAAGGAATATAGTGTATTTACTATTAAGTGACTTACCTTATCTTTTCCTTGCTTTTGTGGTTGTGTATGAGAAATGTTGTATAATAACTTCAACTTTTTCATGACTTTTTTGTGCATTAGTAAAACTAGAGGGTTACACACACTTTGTAGCTTCTGTAGGCCAAGTTCACTGCACATGCCAAGGGCTCCTTGCATCTCTCTATTTTCCCTCCCCCCAAACTCCCAGTGTTCCAGATTCCAATCTCTATGTATTTGGTGAGTCCCTGCAAGTCCCCTAATCTCCCCCCCACTGTCTAGGGTTCTGTGTGCCCCACTCTCACCGTAGCCCTGATCTCCTTGTGCCAGTCCTTTCAGCATGTCAACACGTTAAACTATTTAGAGGATGAGGGTGGTGTTCTGCTGGAAGGTGTTAATGGGTGTCATCAACCAGCTGTTTTATCTTTAGACAATTGCAGAGGTGCTTGAAAATATGGCTGTGCTAAATAGATGATGGTCTCCATGTGTCTCCAATTTTTCCTCACTTTGGGTTTTCTGATTTTCCTCTTCTTACCCCCAGATCTCTAGGGTTCTGGCTTAGACAATTCACTGAAATTTTGGAATTTTCAAATGTAGCATTCACAAGTTAGTGTTGCAGACTGATAAACAGAAAAGCTATCAAGCTGAGTATATTGGCCAGACATTTTTAATATGATTGGTATGGAGTTAAAATGCAGACAGGTTGGAAATGGTGTCTTCAAACAGTTTTGAAAGGTAGAAGCTGGTGAGCTAACATTCACAAAGCTGCTCTTGCTGCCGTCTTGAAAGTGAAATTACCCTGGTGAATTATAAATTGTTCTGTTTCTGCTGTTTGATCCATTTTTGTTCAAAGTAGTGTCTATACATGAGTGGCATTTACCCTCCACACATAAGTTAGTCTGCATAATTGACTTTTTGTAATGAACTTCATATGGGCTGAGAGCAATGACATTCACCACCAGCTACTACTATTCTAGTATAGTTACTTGCCTCAGCAGTGTCCACTGTGGCTCTGCATGCCCTCTATCAGGTAGTTTGGGCAATCAGTTCTGCATAAACATAATCTCCATATCCAACTCCACCTTTCCTCTAATTGCTTCTTTCATGATTACTCCAAATAGGTCTTCCAGTATTGCTGCCACACCCACTCTCTCATCTTACTCTTCTGTTCTCTACTGTGGGGCTTAAATAGTGCAGAGGGCATTGCGTGAAGCCTGTGAACCTAGATAAATTTTCATGGTATAAATAAAAATGGACCGTGACCAGATGCCTGGGATAGACCACGTGGAGAATGCCACACTCAGGGCAGATTGCAAGAAATAGGGCAAATAATCCTCCAACCTGGTAATTGTTTCTATAATTAGATTCACCAAGCCAGTAACAAAAGAGCTGCTGCAGTACCACACTGGCTAACGAGAAGCCGAACTCAGTCTCCTTCAGCCATTCCAGCTCTTGGTTCCCATCCAAACAACCCAATCTAGTATAGTAAGAGGTGATTGAAAACCCATTTCACCATATGTGAGGTTCTCACTAAACCCAAAGGATCAGACACATATTCCCAGGTCAATATGAATCTCAGATCTTACCCAAATATCACACTGTGTCAGCCAATCCTTAATAAACTAACTAAATATTTTATTTATAAAAGAAAAGAAGAGAATTAAAATGGTTAGTTGATCAGACATGTACAAATGATTGCAAAGTCCTTATATCAGGTTTGTAGCAATGATGGAATAGACCGCTGGTTTGCAAAAGTCTCCCTGGTAACTTCTAAAAGACTGTGGAAGGTCCTCAGTCCATAGTTTAGGATGCTCTTTTTAGTTGTAAATCCATAGTTCAGAGAACCAGAGCAGAAAAGAAGCAAAATGGAGGTGTCTCAGGTGTCTTTTTATATCCTCTGCCATGTACATGGAAATTTACTATCCCAAACAAAGCTCACAGTGTTGGAGTCCGGGGTCACATGTTCTTACATGTTTTGCTGAATCATAGGGGTGGCCATTGGTGCCTTGGTCTCTGAGGCATCCACAGGAAGAGCAATCTGGCAGGATGAGTTTCTGCAGTGGCCGATTGTGAGAATGGGGAGTGTCCTTTATGTAAATTCTATCTGTGGGGTGTCACCCAGGAATACAAGGCAGGCCTAAGATACAAGTACATGGCTAATATCCATAACTTCAGATATAAACCGGATAATCTTAGTTAGCAAATCATAAAGTTTCCATTATCACCTTACATGATGTAGTTTGTACAAAGATTTATTTCTGTTGTAGAACAGTGGTAGCAACAATGATACAAATGGTCATCTTTCTTATACACAGCATCACAAGGTCTTTGAATGAGTTGAATCTATATCCACTCATTGCTCTTGTAATGAAGAAATAACCTACTCCAGGAGTCCAAACAATTCTTGACCTCTCAGAAGCCAGGATAATAAAAGTTTCCATTTGGCACAACATTCACAGAATCCATTTAATATCCGCCACGGAGACTTTTGTATTAACACACTGGAATTTAATTTGAGAATCTTATTTTAATATGTCATGAACATCTACCTGATGATGCATCAAATTATATGCAAATTCCTCTTCATAAAATTATTTGATGTTCCGTGATAGTTTTGATAGTATTGCATAATAGAACATGCAGGCTTTTTCCCCCCAAGGGAATTGCATCCTGAAGAGAAAGAGTTGTAGGATTGTATATTGATCTTGCTGTGGGAGGATTTATGCTTTAGCTTTAATGGAAGATATGTAGTGGATACATTAACTTGAAAATACTGTCCATTATTTATTTATTTAGCTTTCTCTTTAAAAACAGCCCTTTGCCCAATGCATACGTATAGTAGAAATATAAACAAGTCACACAAAATAAGGCCACGAACCCTCAAGCACTTACATATATTAATAACTTTACATATATGAGAAGTCCCACTGAACTCAGGAATGTGTGCAGTGTTTGAAGGAGTAGGGTTTTAATTATTTACAAAATACAAATTACCATCATTCATTCCTTTCTATCAGGCTTAATAAATAGCTCTTCTCTCCCCACTTCCATGTAACAGCCATGATTTGATGAAAGGCATGTAAACTCTGTCACTTGCTTTAATAAATACCTTAAGCTTTAAAGCCAGTAGTATTTTGTGTCTTTTATTTTTTGGACTGAGAAAATTCCTCTACCAAATTTAAACATCAATTGACTGTATTTTGAACAAATTCAACTCACACAGTTTAGATGATAATTCATTGTAGTCCTTGAGACTGATGTGATTTTTTGCATCAGCTTTTATTATTAACTATATCTAGTTGGTTTGGTTTTTTGGAGAAGAATAAACAGAAAATAACTAAAGCTGATGGGGAGCATGAAGATAATATTCAATAATATTTTTTAAACTTGTCTCAATTTTTTACACTAGTATCAATAATATTTAGATTCAATTTTAAATAGGGAATATATCTCCTTTTGCAAGGAACAGTAACTTTAGACTTGAATGTACTGGTATTGTTTCAAAATAAGAATATTGTTCTGGTTGTCCATCCATTTTTTTCCTACTGATGAGCCAGTTAGAATGGACACTAATTGAAAGTTCAAGTTCTGTAGATGCCAGTGTCGTCATTTAATTTGTTGTATTGGTCAGCTGGTGTCTGACCTTCAGGTTAGATCCATCATGTGGGATTTTTTTTATCAGGGATGTAACTAATTTAATTTGCAAGTTGCCTCAAGATGATTTTCTGTGATAAAACTCAAGTCAATGTGCTAGTGGCATTCAGCAATTGGGATTTTGAGTTGATTCTTGTTTTGTTTTCTTCTTTCATTAGAAACAAATGATTGCATTTTCTTATAGTTACAGCAAAAAACTCTTACATTGGTGCTGAGCAGGGCAAAAAGGCAAAGCAAAGACATGGAAACATGCCAAAAATCTGGATACTAAGATTCAAAATTATGATTTCAAATGCAAAATAACCATAACTGGCACAACATGGCATATTGTTTGCCCTGTCATGCAATAATGGCCCATCAGCTAACAGCAATATACTTAACACTTGTATTGCTTTATTTGCTTAAGGATGTCAAAGGTGCTCTACAAAAATTAATTATGCCTTATAACAAACTGAGATTCAGGTGTACTATGCTTGTGATACAGATGAGCTAAACTGAAGTACACAGGTTAAGTGACTTGCTTGAAATCACCCAGTGCACCAGTAGCAGAGCATGAAATGGAGTCCAGAGGTACTGATACCAATTCGTGGTTCTAAACACTATAACACAGCCTTCCACTCACATACTGTCATCCAGTGGTATTCTGAGTGTAATTCAGCAGTCCATACTTAGCGAAAACTTTCATTGACTTAAAAATTGACCCCAGGGAAAGTATTGCCTGAGAAATGACTGCAGATTTGGGATGATTATTTACTTGGTGAGAGAAATATTTTAAAATAATGTTTTGCATTTATTGTTTGGTAATTACTCAAGAACTATAATAGAAATGTAACATTTAAATCTCAGCACACAGAAAGCTTAAAAATCCTCGGTTTGATTTTAATCAGATATTTATTTCTCATTGTTTGCCTGTATGGACTCAAATTTACTTTTGATTTACGCTTATGCAAGATCAGAATCAGGCGTGTCTTGCCTTTGAAGATCTTTAGTTGCACTCACATTGTGTGAAATGGGTTCCGTAAATTGATACTAGAATAGACTGAGGATTTCCATGCGACATCTGTTCCAAGTGGAATTCAGCCTTTTCCCTCTGGGTATCATTTCCTTTGGGGTCCGACATAATTCTTAATATCCTGCTATCACTTGTCAACAACACTTGGCTCAGTCAGCATGTATAAGCGCAATTTGAAACTTTACTGAAACAAACAAAACCACACTGTGTATTATCAGTACAATGTGTTAATTTGTTTTAAGATAATTATTTTGGTAACTATGTAAGTAAGGGGTCTCTTGGGCCATTTAATCACAGCCCAAACTGAGGGGGCAGTTTGGAGCCACACAGTGCCAAGAGGAGCTGCTTGCTATCACAGCCATTTTGTAGAGCTGTCTTCATTCCCCTACCTTTGTGACCCACCATTACGATGGGAGAAGGAGCCAGTGCCATGGCCCTGTTCTTCTTTGCTTCCCCTGAGGGAGTAGGAAGAGAGGAGTCTTGGTATTGTGCAGAGTGCCAGGGCTGCAGTTGTGTTTGGCCATCACTCTGGTGTACAAAAGGAGAGGGGGGAGGTTCCTTACACTCATCCTGCACTGATGTGTACCTGTGTAAAGGCCACGCAGAATGTGGCTGTAAGATTGATGATACAGAGGTTTCCATTTTTGTGGGTGCAGTTCAGGCAATTTACTATACTCGTAGCCACTTGTCTACACAAGAACAAGGCTAAAGAGTTACCTCTGTTGGGATCTTCATTTCTCCATTTTTAACTCTCTATCTCAAAGACGCTGCATAGAGAATAAGATCCTGATCCTGCAAGTGGACACATGCGCCAGCACTTAGTCCCACTGACTTTGTTGGTGCTCTGCACAGATATAGGAATCTACGCATGTGGAGTCTAGTGCAGGATTGGAAGCCTAGGCATCCTTACAGAACATAAGGACTTGTGGGAGGACAAGACATGATGTGCCTTCTTCCCCAACACCCATCCTAGCCCCTAAGTGAGGTGGTTGTGTGTTTGTTTCTCTGAATCATCTGACTCTGACAATCCATCTCTTCTCCTACTTTTAATTTTTGGATTGTGTGTAAATACTAGAGCTGGTTGGAGATTATTCAACACAATATTTTTCTGATGGAAAATGAATGGTATTTTGTCGAAACTGAAATATTTTGTGGAAACATTTGTGGAAATTTCATTGGGAATGGCATTGAGAGAGAGCGAGAGTGTCTCTCTCTAGCCCATCCCCATCCCACCAAATTTGAAAACCTCAAACTATTTTATGAAATGGAATTGTTGTTTTCTAGCCTGCTCTAATAATCTTAAAGGGTCATAACTGAAAGTGTCAAATTTGTCCCCAAATTTAGGTTTTGTAAAAATAACCCTTTACAAAACCTAAGTACAGTAGAAATGTTTCTGTTGTAGATCTCAACTGGCTTTTAAAATCTGTTGAAATATTTAACACTCCCACACACACCTCGAGATCTTATTTGAGCTTGTCTATTGTATCCAACCTTACCCCAGCCTTACCAAAAAAAAAAAAAAAAACTTTGTAGTGCTTGAAACATCTAGCTTGATAGATTTCCACACTCCTTAGGAGGTATTTAAAAAAGAGAGGGTAGGGTCTATAGGTTGTAAACACTTCAGAGTTGCTTAAGAAAACAAAAACATAAGAACAGCCATATTGGGTTAGGCTAATGGTCCATCTAGCCCAATACCCTGTCTTCCAACAGTGAACAATCCCAGGTGCCTTAGAGGGAATGAATAGAACAGGTAATCATCAAGTGATCCACCCCCTGTTGCCCATTCCTAGTTTCTGGCAAACAATAGATAAAAGGACACTTCAAAGCATAGTTTTGCATGGTGCTCTACCTAGGCACTCAGCTATTACTTGATGGAAACCATATCAACGTCTAGTGAAACTGACTAAGGCAAAAGTGAAAATGACTATCCCGCATATGTCCTCCTAAGTGAAATAAGTGGAGTGTAATAAACAAGTAGCACCAGTAGCAAGTAAAAAAATAAATTAGGCTTCTAATTTTAATAGTATTAGGTGTTAGGAAGGGAAGAGAAGGTATAAGTAAGGAAATTTGTGAGTGGCTTTTTTTTTTTTAAGATAGTCTCCAACCTAAGTTTCTCTGTAACGCTGACTAGGAATATCAGAATATTAATTACTTCTGGAGGTGTGTTCTTTTTATTATCAAATGTTGTTTGTTTCTGAATGTGTGTTATATTGTTGGAGAGAATAAATCACTTCCCATTGTTTCCTCACACTTGATGAAAAAGTAATTTACTGGTAGTGATCTATTCATGCTCTTTTGAAGACTCTTAAACAAGTGTTGTGACAACATTTTCACCAAAATCTGACAATACAGATATTTGAGCTTTTTTGATGGACTGGTGAATTTATCTTTAAAAGTGGTTGGCAGGACCTGCCCTCTATTCCAGATTCTAGCTCAGGGACCCTCTAGTCAGCAGTAAAGGTTTGTTCTCTTCTAGACCTTACTACCTTTCCTTGAGCTCTCTTCCTGGCTTCCCTTGCTTTTCCTGTGTTTGGGCTGGCAAACCCACTCTCTTCTTCCAGGGAGTGACTGCAGACTATATCCCTACAACCCCCTTTCTGCTGCTCATTTCCTGCCTTTATAGCCCCAATCCAGCTTTCCTCCTCAGCTGGGCTCCCTCACTTCGTCAGGAAATTATTTAGCCACCTGATTCTTCTTAGCTGTGGCCTGTTCGGTTAATTACTTCTCTCCTTGCTCTTCATTTGACCCTTTCAGGGCAAATGTTGGATGAACACTGTATCCCAGACTGTTTGTAGCAGATATGAATATTAAAGTAGTAAAAATACTTTTCCTCAAGGGCCCATCCCTCCATATTTGATGTGATTGTTATTTATTAAGCAAGGGTGCTCTGGTACTGTACAAGTGTGTACACTACTTAGTTGTATATTAATCACTTTCAACAGGAGTTTACAATCTATGTCCCTGAACCTGCAGTCAGCTTTGCACAGGTATGTTTCCATTTGTGCAGTCTCACTAATGTTTGTATGGCTCTGTGCAGTCTCAGGGGTTCAACCACATGGACCCAGTTGCAAGATTGGGGCCAAAAAGACTAACATTACACAAAGGCAGATACATAAAAGCCAGATAGTAGATATAAATTTCCCCCAGTAGTTTTTGTAGATATCAAGAAGAAAATGATAGATCTTAGCAAAAAAAACATTTTTTCCCCCAGGTGGGTTTGATTTGAATAGTGAAAAGCACAGATTGCGGTGCACTGATATAAGTAATTAATTTCAGGCTTGGAAGAAGGCATAAAGGTAGGAATAGAGGGAAATGAAGGGTGAGTGGTTGAGTCTGACATAAATGGTAGGGTTAAAGAAGTGAGGTGGCATAGAATATAAATTCTTTGGGACAGGGACTGTCTTTTTGTTCTTCTTCATACAGCACTTAGCATAGTGAATCCTGCTTCATGATTAGGCTTCTTAGATGCTATGGTAATACAAATAAATAATCATATGCTAAGATGAGAATGAAGATATAATGGGGGAAGAATTGGGCAAACAAGGGTGATAATCTTAAACTTCTTGTGGTAGATGTGAAATAAGTGGCGATCTTCATTAGAAATTCAGATAATAAAATTGGGTGGGAAGAAAATACGTAGAGGTCTGATTGCACAAGCACTCTTTGGCAGGACTTGCTGAGTTTTTATAGGAATTGGACTTGAACTTCCTTTTCTATTTCTGGCTTTTGATTTTTGTTTTGAAGGATCTGAAAATGGTAGTTATATACAGAGATGACACATTACCATAGATGAAATATTTACCCAGGACTGTAAGACAGCCTTACATTGACTGGAAGAGAATGGTCAGCTTTAATCAGACAGCAGTTTTTCAAATCAAGTTTAAAGATTTTTACATCCGTGAAAACGAAGCTTATAAATTTAGTCAATGAAGTATATTTTCATTCCAGACCTCCTTTCATTTTGAGATGTGTGGCTGACAAGAAAGAGAATGATAAAGAAAATGAATCAGTAAGATTATTCCCCTAGATCTCTTTGGGAGCTACACTGCAAAGGCATATAGAGTTGTTGAACTGACCATTGTTTATAATGCATTTCAGTATTTTTCCCCTTTGATTTTTGAAAAAATATAAAGAGAATCCTAGCACATAGGCTGCAATTTAAATGATATAATAACCCCCACAGCTAAAGGAAGTGCGGGATGTAATTTAAAAAAAAAAAAAAACGAGCTCGCCTACCATTGACATTTTACAGTCATTGTCTTTTCCCTTTCCCAGTATGACCTCTGAATTTTATTACTTATATACAAGAAGTGACCGAGCATTAGCAAAAGATGAGGAGAAGCGGTACATTTATAAGACCAGTCTGATATTCATTTTCACTGACCTCTATTATAATAATTGCATCAGCCAGTCCACCCACTGAAGTGATAATGAAGTAGAAGTAATGAGGATTTAATAAAAATCCTATGTTTTTCTTTCAGCAAATTAGTTTAAATTTTTTTAAAGCTCAGTGAGTTTTACCTCCTGTATCAAGACAAATCTTATTTAAAAAAAAACAAAACAAAACACGAGCACGGGGGGAAAATATTCTAATTGCGTTTAACTGTTAATTGTTCTTTGTAGAGAGCAGGCTATGCTACTGTTGACTAAAGGAACAAATAGGTCTAGGAGTAATGCAGTTATCTCCTAACTGAAGAGCATGCTTTGAAATAAGCATATTTTCAGTTGATTCTAAAATGAACATCTATATCAGTATTAGGACGTATACTGAGAAGCGCAAATGCAAAATAAACAAATACCCCCCCGATGAAAAATTATCAGTACCTAGGGCCAATGCAAATTTTACTGCCTGGAAAATAAGAGATTTACACCCTGCCCAGCATGTTTGTTTGTTTTTGTAGAAAATTAAACCTCTGTGAATAAATGGGCATTCTGTACTGTGCCATTCAAAATGCTTAGCAGGGCAACTTCCATATCCCAGCAAACAGTTTCAGAACACCAGTTTAAAAAACTGCATGAATGTTAACTTCTTTTGGTAGTTAAACGTAATTTAATTTAAAGCATTTTTCATTTATTCTTAAAAGCCTAGTCTCTGACCCAGGGAATTCCGCAATCAACCAACAGGTTGTAAAGATTGCTGCCGTATACATACAAAAGTGTGCATTAGGGATCTCTCACCCACTGCATTCTCTGGCTTTTCCATGGGTGCTTAAGAAGCATAAAGAGGGAATAGAGGATAGGAGGGGTGGGAAAGAATGACAAGAAAGGAGGTGTGGGAAGAGAGAGAGGGAGAGGAGAGTTGGACGTACAAGCATCCATAATTATTACAGACTGTCTGGCGGCAGTCCATCACTTAGCTAAGGAGCTGGGATTTTCACCAAATTGTGGTCTTTGTTTTAGAGGCTGGTTATTTTCTAGTATTAGGAAGTGTTTTGTTTCCCAAGCTACAGTGTGGAATGAACAAGGGGCTGAGAAGCTGGAACTCTTAAAGGGACATAATCAAGTTGAAAGCGAGTCAATTTAAAAAAAAAAAACATGACAAAAAAACAGCTGAGGGCTTGACTTCATGGGAGGTTTAGTCTGCACTAATTTGAGTTAGGCAGGCAGGAAAATGCCTGAGTACACCTTACGCAATTGCTTGGAGCTCACTAACTCCTTATTTATCATGAACTGTGGAGTCCTCTCTCAAAGCTGAATGTGAATTGAGCGAATGCAGTCCATTGTTCGTGTGCATGCAGTGCTGCCAGACACAGTTTTGGTGATTCTCCAGCTGCTGTCCCAAACTGTTTTGTGAGTGTCCATTACTGACCTTGTGGTTTACCTGTTTCCATGCACCTGATGGCTCCTGTCCCATTTAAAAGCTGGAGAAGTGCCAGGATTGGCCGGTTTGTTCCTTGATTCTAGTATATCAGTATTAAAGCGATATTACTGCTGCAGCCTTCACAACATGCTTGGTGCCATGCTGAAACCCTAGCTCTTCCTCACCATCTGCGGAGACGCATTGGTGCAGCAAGCTATTAGGGCCAGCCACTGCAAAAAGTGGACGTTGCTAGTAAGATGTTCATGAGGAATCGCAATTGGGATGCTGACCAATGCCGGATAAGGAGCCAGGAGCTCAGGAGAGCTTACACTAGAATCAGGGATGCTAGGAAATAGTCCAGCCATAGAGATATATAACCTGTCCATGTTTTGAGAAGCTGAACAGGATTTTATGCAATTACACCATTACTCTGCAATCATAAGTCATATTATAACGCAGTGGCAGATTTATGTTGAACTTGGCTTAGCCAGGGGAGACTTAAAGCTGGCACTCCGCATGACCCATAGTCTCAGCAGTCAAGAGATAGTCGCTGCGAATGGCATCCTGAATGACTGCCAAGGCCATCCATGCAAATCGGATAACGACATCCTCTCACGCTGAGTGGAACATTATCACAGCGCTGCAAACCGCCCTCCAACTGCGTCTTGTTCAGAGCTGGACGATTTGGGAGCCACTGTGGTTTCGGACCTAGATACTTGTACTGACACACCAGTATTGGATGAAATGAAGTGCGCCATTTTCAAAATGAAAAATGGATGCACAGCTGGCATTGGTAGCATTCCCCCAGAACTGCTAACATTATTATTGACCCTGTAGCAGAATCACTTCTGGCCATCTTTTTTTTGTCTGGTGTGGAGAATAGGAACCTGGCCGAGCACCTGGAAGAACTGTATTGTGATCTCACTTTATAAGGGTAAGGGACCACATTTAAGGGCGTAGGTGTCTCAACCACCCTGCTGGTCTTGATTAGCGAGCTGCACAATGGAGCCACTGCCTGAATACATCTGAAGAATGGGATGATGGGACTTTTTAATCCGTATCTGATGTCAGGCAGGGCTTGTCTTGGCCCTTCACTCTTTTGTTGGGCAATGGATTTCATAATGCAGCATTCCATCAGGTTGATAGGTGCTAAGATTGGTGATCTCTCACTCTCAGATCTTGATTATGCTGATGATGCTGTCCTTCTAGTAGAGAGCCCCAACAGGTTTTGCAAGGCACTCCAGCAAAAGGATGAGGAATCGGCTAAGGTTGGCCTCCATATTTCATGGTCAAAAGACAAAGCTGCAAAATCTTTGAATAATGAAACTGCTGAAGCAGTGACTACAATCTCTTTGAATGATGAAACCATTGGAGCAGTCTCCAGCTTTTGCTATTTGGGTTCCATGCTCACCAGTTCCTCCAACTCTCTCACACAGGTTTTCCAATGATTTGGCATTGCAGCGCCTGCCAGGGGTCATTTACATCATCATCTTGGCATGACAACTAAGTTCAGGATCTGTTTGAGCTGTATCCTCTCCATACTGTTGTTCGGTTGCAAAATATGGATGCTATGCCAATCAGCCTGGGCAAAGCTGGAGGTTTTCCACACAAAATGCCAATATTGTATATTGGGCATAAAGTGGAATGAATTCATTTGTAATGCAGATGTTTACGGTCACTCTGGTATACAGACTACTGGGGCCATTGTCCACAGATGGCTTTTTACACTTTGAAAACATGTTTCAAGAATGCCACAAAATGTTCCAGTGATAAAATTCCACCAACGGAGGGGTGGAGGTGGCCCAGATGTTGGATGTTCTGATGTTGGACTTTTGGCCTGTCAAGTGCTTGTGGCCGTACAGGAAAGGACAAAATGGTGAATGATCACTACGGCCGACTGTTCGGCTAGGTATTGAAGACCATTATTTAACTCAAGGAGATTGTGGACCCAGCCTCCCTAAGGACAGGAAGCAAGAGTCATTGGCAGTGGAACATGAGGAGGGTGATGAAGAGGTCTCCCAGGAAAGGTAGGATCTTTCCAGGTCTCAGGACCTGGTGCTGGCTGTGTTGCATGCGAGCCCAGTTCCTGGCCAGAAACCAAGGCTGGGACTGAGGCAGCAGATTCCTTGGAATGTAAGTATCTATCTTTACAATTTATTATGCTATGCCACGGTGCTAGCTGTTGTGGATGCCTCACTTCTGCTGTCATTTTTGACGAGTGTGAACTAGGAACCTTTAAGTCTCCAGGCCGTCTTCCCCCCCCCGTCCACATTTTTCAAAATGGCAGCTAGATTGGCTGGGTAGTTGGCTTCTGGCTTATACTGAAGCCTCTAACTGTTCACAAGCTCATGCTATGGAGGACACACATCCATCTGCTATTTTCCTTTTTTCCTTCCCTCATCTGTCCTGCCTGACTAATGCCTAGTCTTACCGCATTTGCTTGCTCAAAATAGTGGCTGGCAGAATGGTGCAGCTGCACCCTCTAGCGCATCTCTCCTCCCCTCCCAAGTTATATTCAAATAACGAAAACATTCAGTTGTGAAAATTCCAGTTTATTGACACCGTGCATATAGGGAAAAAGTGGTTAGCATTCTCAGTTTGCATGAGGCAGACACGGACATTGCATGCCCACAAAGGTACTAAGATTGCAGCTCCCTGCTGATGTGTATATATGTCTTGTATCAGGCACTCGTACAAGAAAACAAGTTTACCTTAGGGATAATATAACTGTACAGCTCTTAATGGCTTCTCACATGTGTGCTTGGAGAGAGAGAGAGCAGTTCAAACCAGCAGTGCTGTTTATATTTCTGTGCGTTTTCAGCATGTCTGTGGTTAGATAAAGCGCAGTCTGTGACTGAGAAAGTGTTTTGTTATTGGTCTAGCCGTTATGTGGGATAGCTGTGTGGTAACTGACAGCATAGCTCCCTTCCACTCCTGCAGCACTTCTGTGGGGCCAGCTTGGCAAATAACTTCTCTTACTGGTCTGCCCTTTGCTTCTTTGAGTGAGGCTATTATCTGCGTCCTAGTCACCCCCTCAGTGTAACGTCACAGGCAGGGCAGCCTAAAGGGGGTGAAGTGGGGATTACTCTCCAGTTTGGCCCCAGGTGCCTTCTGCTAATCCCTTTTAGCCCACATAAGTACCTACAAGGCACAGCAAAACTGCAAAGCCAAACCAGGAACGTAATTCCCAAACCGCCACAGCCTCCATGGCACAAGAGCAAACCCACGCTGCATACACTACACACTCAAAACTTCTAACTGAGCCTTGCTCGTGCACATACCACTCACCATCTTTGGTGTTCCCGCTCTCCACCTCCCTCCCCCCCCCCCCCCAAAGTCTGGGAAGAATCTCAGGGAGGTAAAATCAGAAATGCATGTTAAAATGCTATCATAGCCTTTCTGAAATGTGAATGATACCTACTCACCCAGCTCCAGCACATGGAGTGGCCAGTCAGTCAAGGGTGGGGCCTTCCACGCCAGCTGAGCATCTGGGGGAAGAAACAGAGAACTCAGAATGAAATGTTTTCAGACTCTTCTCAAAAACTGAAAGCAATGGAGGTCGTATTTAAGTTCGGGAGCGGGCGGGGGTAAAAAACCGAGTCAAAGGTTGCAGTAGCCAGAGACAGTGGTTAAAGACACTAGAGAAAGACAGGGACGTACAGAGGTAAAAGAGAAGCAGAACGCTCTGCTGCAGTGCATGCTGCGTGCAGGCAGATAGACAATCCAGTGCACTCAGCTGGGACGCAGCCGTCTTCTGCAGCCCTTGGACAATAGAAGGCACTGGGAACACCAGCAAATGTTCCCTGCTGCACCTGTATAGCCATCCAGAGCTCAGTGCAGTGAGAAGAGTCATATCTGGGGCCCCATCTAATGCCCCTGTTAATGTCGAGCCTTGACACGCAACATGAGAAGGCCTAAGAACAAGAAGAGGCTGAGCCCAGGTTTGTATTTGCCTGAGAATTGGAGTAACCCCTCTTTGCTGTGTCTTGCCCTCTGCTGCACTATGTCACTTTAAAGCTGTGTTTTAATTAAAAGTTTATTTCTGGTTGCTAGATAATAAATTGTTGTTTAGTAATAAAACCCCGTTAATTTGATTCGTAAAGTATTTGCAATGCACTGTACACAGAAAATCTGTGACTTTTGCATTAGTCATAGGTTTCTGCAAAACTGCACAGACAAGATGAAATAAGAAGTGGCCACTTCTACCACCCTTTGAGGGGGTTGACTCAGTACTAGAGCCTGCGTGGAGCCAGCCACAGCTGCTCTCTTTCCATCAGGTTAGCTCCTGCTGACACTGCTGCAGTGGTCTGTCTCTTCCTGTGACTTGGCCCTTCAGCTATGTCACTTTAAAGTCTCTTCCGTTCTGGGTTAGTCAATGAACAGAAAAAGGTGAATTACCACAAGTGAATTGTCTCCAAATTGGGTCAAGGGTCTCTTCTTTTAGAAGGTGCTTGTTGGGCTGTGGCCCTAAACTAACTTCACAAGTAATAGAGGGGAATGGTCCCTCACAAGGTATCCTGAAGGGAGAGGCCATGTGACAGCGGTCTTCTGGGGCATGCCAACATTGTCAGCCCTCTCCCCAGGAGTGTAAGACTGAAGAGTTCTCTTCCCTCCCTGGTCCTCCATTAACTGAGCTGGGTTTCTCCCTGTTAAGCTCCTCTCTTCAAATCCGACAACTCTCGGAGGTGCAGATGTGGTGTAGCCACCTGAGCCCGCATTAGGTCATTAACCCTTTGTTGCTTGATATGGGGTTAGTATACTTCATCCCACACCCATAAAAGCAACTGCAATGCTCACAAACCATTTCTCCGCAGTGAGATAACAGCTGGATATACGGCTGCACGTTTTCAGGCCTGAGATGCCAGAGTAATAGGCATCCCTGACAATATTGCCCCAGTTGGTTCCATTTTATAGTGGACCCCTTGTTGGCTGCTCAAACTGCTGAGGTCTCTGCAGGCTCCCACCCACTGTTATGTCTTTCTCCTTTATTCTTACAAATACTATGAAAACACAATGTGCAGTTGTAATCTTAGGCAAGCTTTTTGCTGCAGTTTCCAGCCTAGCCCATACACAGCGCCACCTTCTTGTCAGAAGGCCAACTGCATACCCCACTGTCATTCTGCCACTAGTGAGGCGATGGTTAAACAGCTCCTTCCTACTGTCCAAGTGGCCTGTCAATAGCTTTGTTAGCCAGGGAAGCTAAGGCTAACCCAGGTTTCTCAGGGTAATGTTTTTCGGGAGCTGAGTTCCAAAAGGTCCTAGCATCATGGACCTTTCCAGACCACCCTACATTTATGTTAGTGAACCTATTATGATGGTCAACAGCCCGTAGAGCACCAGGGAGAAATACCTCTTTTTGTTTATGAACTCTTAGCCCTAGTGCAGGGGGAAAATAGTAGGCACATGGGTCCCATCAATTACACCAGTGAAATTTGGGAATCCCGTGTATGCAAAACCATTAATAATCTCCTGAGCATTACCAAGCTTTTTAACCCAGTGCAACAGTGTCTTTTGCATGGCATAACACACCTGCATGACAGTGGCCCCAACCGTTGATCTTTCTGCTGTTAATTGGTTGGCTATGGACTGATAACACTCAGGGGTGGCCAGCTTCCCAGTGGCAAAAGCGACCCGCTTTTCCATGGGGATGGATCGCACTGCAGCTCCAGGGCCAGTTCAGTGCAGAAGTCAAAGAAAGTTGCCTTCACCATCCTGAAATTCTCCTGCCATTGTTAATCACCCAGGTCTGCAGGATGATCCTGGTTTCCTGAGCCCAGAAACAGTACTACACTGTGTGAAGCTTCTGCAGGAAGAGCATCTGTAGTAGCAGTTGGTCGATATCATCCTGGTCTTCCTTCTGCTGCTGCTGCTGCTGCTGTTGGAGGAGCTGTTGCTGCCAACACATCATTTGCTCAGTGGTGCAGCAGGTGCAGTCCAAAACTGAAGCTGCTCAGTGCTGAGAACTCAGATACAGCCCAAGCAGCCTCTGTGTATTTGTGCTTGTCAGCCTAGCATCGAGGCGTGTTTGTTGGGTCTGTTGTGGCTGACAGCAGTTCAAAAATGGCACTCGCCTGACCAGAAAGAGGGGACGCATGGGACAGAGATTACAACTTTGAGATTTTTAGAAACAGAAAGTCATAAGCTTAGTATGCACTTAGGCCCCCATGCACACACAATGATACAAATAGAAAGAGGGCACAGCAGTCCTGTGTGCATGCTATTAGTTCAGCTTCCATATTGTGCACCAACTAGTGCATGTCAACTCTGTGTGAACTAAACCCCCTATGTAGACAAGCCCTGAATGTATAGAGAAAACTATGGATTTTACTGTACTCGAAGTATGGTCAAATACAAAGAAAGAAAGCTAGAAATAATGGTTTTTTTTTTCTTTTGTCCTCTGATCTTTACCAATTATAGCAATTTTACCAGTTAGTTGTAATAGTAATAGTTTAAAAATAATTTGGACATAAGTGTAATCTTAAATTGATGGTGTTCCTTTTAAATTCTAATCCTGCCCCTGATTTGATGGGTGAGAGGAGAGAATAAAAATGCATAATGAAGTAGAGGCTTCTGTTAAAATTAAGTTCTTAGGGTCACTTAGGGTAAAATTTTCAAGCTTGGGTTTCTAAAGTTAGGGTCCTATTTAGGTGGCCTGATTTGCCAATGTGCTGAGTCTTGAAAGCTCTCATTAAAGTCAGCGGATGCTCAGCAGCTGTGAAAACCAGCCCCTTAAATGTGGTTTTCGGTGGCCTCACTTAGACTCCCAAGTTCAAAAGGACAGCTTTTAACCTCATGAGTGAAATGTTCATCCCACTGAAATCAATGGGGATGAGAATAGCTACCTATCTTATCAGGGTACTTACGATCTTTTTTATTTTTTTAACGTGCTTTACAGCATTCATTGGTAGCATACGTTAATTTGGGGCCCATCAACCTTCTGGTATATTATTTCAGCAATAATGTGAAAAAGAAAAAAAGTATGAATTTATTGAATTTTGCATTGAAGAACTGAAACCTATTAGGCTATCTCTTTCATTGGGTTGAGACATTCTGAACAAACAAGTTATAGTGTGAATTTACACATTTGGTGCAGAAAGGCATTCCCACAGAGTAGGTCAGAAGTTGTGTTAAGGATGAGATAGTATGTTTTTTGAAGCATATTTGTTTGCCATAAATTTTTTAGTTTAATTTAAAAGCTTTGATGTAGAAATTGAAGTTCCTTGGTACTGTAAAATTTGTAGAAACTTGAAAATTTGATATGCCTTTCTTGTGACTTCATTCTTTAAACTATTAAAGCATGGGAAACAAGTAATTTACACACATTCTCAGTACTAAAGGGAGCTGTGCCTCAAAATAACACCACAAATTACAGGAGTCTATTAAAAACTGGTGTTGTTCTATTTTCAATAAATCAAACCAGCTATGTATTGCATGCTGGCAAAACAAGAAAGCAAGGTGAGATGAGAGAGAAAAAACACATAATGAAGTAGAGGCTTTTGTTAAAATTAAGTTTTTACAGTTCTCTTACTTGCCTAAAAGGGAATTTATGTTTCCAGTTTTAAGTTCCTGTTTCAAATGCAAACAGAATAGCAGTTTGTATAAAACATACTGAGTATTTATTGAATTATGAAAAATAACTCAGGCTGACAATTATTCACATAAGATTTTCATTTTCCTTTAATATTTGAATGCAGTCTGGTTTATTATGGCAGTGTTTTTCAAGTGACAACATACTATTTCTAAAAATTTTGTCTTGTTCTTCATCAGCATTTTTATATGGCTTATTTTAGATTATATGAAACAGGCTTTTAAAATAACAAGGAAAAAACCTACAATATTTAGGAATTTGCATTAAAATGATTTATATTTACAGAATTTGAATGAAAGTATGATGGAATTATGCTTTAAAGATAGTATTTCATTCAAACTTAATAGACCAAATTACAAGCTGATGCAGTGAATATGAATCAGTTGGTAAATTACATTTTTAGTTGAATGTAAAAATTCAAAACCATTATTTGATCAGTCAGTGGTGCATTGAGTGCATACCATTAAACTATTTTCTACATTACGTATGTTTTTATGGTTACTGGGAAACAAGACTAAACTTAACAAGGTCTACTTGTGCATAGCAATTTGTCATATTAAAGAGACTTGAGATCAAAAGTTATTGATTTGAAACAACTGTTAATGAGTGACAAGTAGATGCTCTTATAAAAAATTGTATTGAAAATTTGCTGCACTTACCATTGTTATGGTCAACCTTGAACTCTCTTGTGAAATCCATTGAAATGGGGCAGATTACTTGGGCAGTGTGCCACAAAAGATGTTTCACATTATTCAACTTAAAATTCAAGCACAAGTTGTGGTTTATATTTAATGAAGTTCGGAATTGTCTATTGGTGTTGTCAGACAGATGTTCCATGACAGGAAACCAGTCAACCTATCTTTAAGACCACAGGGGTTACTAAGAAAGAGGAAAAATGCAAAGCTGTTTGTTAGTCTTTAGTTATCCTGTGCATATTTTAGACAAATATTTTAAGTACATTATCTATACTGGATAGGAAAAGCTATTTAAAACCCCCTTTTTCCAGATTTGCCCAAATACCCAGCTACTTCTTTTGGACCTAATATTTTACCACATCTGAACTAATTCATTACAAAATGGATGAAATTTTCAAAAGTACCTAAGTTCCATTTTCAACCACCCTGCTTGGAAATGGAACTAGATCACATTTAAATCCCAATAAAGTCAAATTAAGCATGTGTTTATGTGTTTTGCTGAATAGCATGAAAAACACACAATTAAATTCTTGCTTCATTTGGAGCCTTAGGTCTTTATTACTCAGAAAGAAAGTCTTTCCTACTGCTTTTTTGAACACACTTCTCAAAAATGTATTTATATGTTAAGGGCTCATGAAGTGTGGAAATGGCTGGATTAATATTTTGCTGAATCATGCCCAGATTAACGTATTAAAGATATTTTCATGAGCAAGCTAGAATCATATAATTTGTCATATGAATAATATGATTGAAGAGTTGCACAGATATGTAATCCCAGGAAGTAGGTATGTATAAATCTTTGTGTAAACTGGTTAAATGATTTAAATTCTTTTAAAAATATTTGTGTCATATTAAGGATGGGCCCAAACTGATTCTTACTGAACTGTGGATTGAAACACAAGCATAGTAGGAAAAGACTCCTATAATGGCTGGAAAAAATCTCTCAGAAAGATTTTTGGATGAGAACTCATGGTTTATCTGTACTCAGATGGCTTGTGAAAGTTTGGGATGTGAGAAACTCAGGGTTTATCTGTTCTCAGATGGCTTGTGAAAGTCCGGGATGTTGCCACAATGGTGTAAAGTATTATGTAAATAAACCTACTGATAAAGTGACAACCTGGACAGTGTTGATCCTATATGGTTTAGGAAATGACATAATCTCTTCTAGATAAGAGCTTGTAAAGTTTCATTGTACTGTAAAGACTAAGGCATCTGAAGAAACAAAAAACCAAAACAAAACCAAAAAAAAAATAAGCAAATAGTTACAGGGGCTCTTTTTTCTGTTTCCTTTGTGGTCATGTTTTCTGTAAATAGAGTTTAAAGTTTAAGTAGGGGGTGACACATCAGATGGCTGTAGAGTCTGGAATAGTTCACCTTACTTTATTTCATAAATTGATAAAATCCTCATTTATTAAATTATTTTTTCTCTTTATATGCTATTCTTAACCCCCTTCAGTTGCATATTATAGCCTATGTGCTGAATAACAACTTTGTTGTTAAATTTGTATCTTTTTACTTGTTGTCTGAAGATAGTACAGGAAACTGGGAATTTGAACTCTTAGTGCGTCTCCGCATTCCCCTTGTCCTTCTCCCTCTCCCCCACCAGAATACACACATAGAAGGCACCTTGTGTATGTAGAACTGCACTTTCCAGTATATAGGAAGAGGAGTCAGCTGCTTTTGCAATAAAGGCATCTGTGGATTGCGGAAGATATAAGGAAAGCCAGACGTGAAGGTACACTGTCTGCCTCATCCCTGGACACCAGTGGGAAATCAGCTACGATACCTCCCTAGCTTCATTGTTTCACAGTGTGGTTATTCTCACTATCCTGGTAAAAGCATAGTTTTGCTAGTATCATTGTGACTATACTAGGGGCTTCTGCAGGCACAGCTATGTCGGTCAGGGATGACACCTCTTTACAGCCCTCCCTGATATTGGTATGCCTGCAGAAGTTCACAGTGTGAACTTGGGCCTAACTGCATCTGCCTGAGGCGCTGTGCTGATATAGATATTTCAGTTTAAAAAATCAAATCAACCTTCTAACTGAAATGGCTATACCTGTACACAACCTGTGTACAGAGCAGTCCTAAATCTCTTTTGAAAATGGGACTTAAGATCATCTACTGGATCATAACTATTTCAGTCAGGAGTGAGATTTTTTTTTCTTTGCTGAACTAGCTACATCAGTACAACCCCTAGTGCTGACAGAGTTATTGGTATAAAGCTGCCTTACTTATATCAGTACAGCTTATTCCCTTTGCTATCCAGCAATAGCTATTCTGGTATAGAGCGCCTTTGTTTGATATAAGTGCATCCCCACTGGTACAAAATCTGTTGTACCATTTTAATTATACCGCTATAACTATAGTTGTATGACTTCCACGATAAACAAACCCTTAGTGCCTCTTCTTATTGGGGAATAAGCTGTACTGGTACAAGCACTTTTTAGACTGACGTAACTGTGCCCGCACATTGAATGTCACGACTGAAAGTCAGTGTGGTAGAGGCTTAGAAGTCACTTAGCTTACTTTTGACTTTTTTATCCAGTGAGTCTTAATTAGTGTTTGTAAAGTGTTTTAGGATTCTTGGAATAAAAATGCCATAAATACCAATCAAGTATTGACTTCTACTTGGTGGTGTAAAAGTTAGCTTAATTGGGGAAAAAATAGTTTCACACAATAGTCTAGAAGAGTAATGCCTTTTTAAAAAAAAACAAATAAAAATAGACTTTACAGATACGTGTTACTAATTGTAGAACTATGTACATATACATAAAATCTTATTTGCAGTGTTGTTGTAGCCATGTTGGTCCGAGGTTATGAGAGAGACAAGGTGGGTGAGGGTCCAATAAAAGATATTACAACTTTTGTTGGTGAAAGAAACAAGGCTCTTATTCAAGTCTCAGACCTGAAGACCTTCTGGGTATGCCTGTACTACAATAAAACAACTGCGGCTGGTCATGTCAGCTGATTCAGGCTTGTGGGGCTTGGGCTGCTGGTCTGTAAAATTGCAGTGTAGTTGTTAGGGCTCAGGCTGGAGCCCAGGCTCTGGGAGCCTCCCACTTCACAGGGCCTGGAGGCTGGACACTGAAATTCTTCGAGTGCTTGCTCATGTCAGTTCCAAGCAGGTGCGCATGCTCCGTGTGCACAGTCGTTGGAAGGATTTTTCCCCCATCTGTACCCGTTGGGCCGGTGCAGGCACCCCCTGGAGTGGCACCTGCATGGCACTGTATGTAGGGACTCACCGACCTGCCGCCTCTCCAATTCCTTCTTAGCACCTGTGAGAGTCGTTAGAGTTTTGGTCGTCTTGCTTCTGCAAGTTCTTTCCATTGTCCTTAGTGGTTCCTGTAAATAGTTAGAAAGTTAGTCTGTTGTAGCCATAGGAAAGTGTTAAGTCTCTGTAAGGGGTCTCCCCGTTTCTGGGACTTCCTTACCTGGGGCCCCGGGGTAAGCCTCGGGCACAAGGCTTCAAACCCTGTGGATCCTGCCACAAATCTATGCTGAAAAGCGACGCGCACAACTCTTGCTTGAAGTGTTTGGGAGAGTTGCACCAAACAGATCGTTGCAAGATCTGTAAAGGGTTTTGCCTGAGGAGCTGTAAGGAGAGGTGTGCATGCCTAAAGCAGATTCTCATGGAGGCAGCTCTTCAGCCACAACCACTGGACTGGTCGCATCGGTGCACAGTGCCCTGGCATCAGTAAGAGGCCCGTCGCCAAAGAAGTCCTCAGCACAGAAGGAGCCAAGACACTGACACTAGCTGGTGGCAAATACTGTGCAGCACTGATCCCATTCACTGGTGCCCCCTAAGAAGCAGAGGGCGGGCAAGGGGCACTTGTCTTTGGTGCGGCCCTGGGACAAGGATGCTGGCCCATTGCTCCCACAGGAGTCTTTGGCACAAGGGTCCCCGGGACTGTTGACAGCGGTTCTGCAGTAAGCCTCCGAACCTAGTGAGCACAGGTTCCCCAGCGAGGGAGAGTGAGGTGGAAGAACTGGACCTTCTCTCCATGCCAGATACGTTTGAGGCGGTGTGGGACCTGATTACCATGACAGCACAGAAGTCCCCTGTCTCAGGAGTGAAGGTGCCAGATCGAGGAACTCTAGCACCGCTAACCATGGCGCCGTCCAGAGGCAAGCCTCCCATGATGCAGTGCAGGTTGCATTTGCCCAGGTATCGGTCGCCATCTCCTAGGCACTGATCTCTGGCACCAGTCACCCCCACATCTCCATTCGCCTTCACTGTGGCACCAGTAACGATCAGCCTCCCCACTCCGGTCAGCCACATCTAGGCACTGGTCAACCTCACCTCAGCACCAATTTCCAGCACCACGCCACCACTCGAAGGCTGCACTTACTTCAGCACCACCGTGGTCCCTGTGGTCAGAGTCCAGGCCATCAGAGTCAGAGGTAGACTCTGGTGCCTCGAAGAGACACAAGTCAGAGGGGCGATACAATAAGATGGGCAGACAGCAAGCACCGCCCGCTGGACCTTGGCCTATGCAATGGCAGGCGCCTCAGCAATGGCCCTTTCAGACCCCGTGGGCATGCCACCAGCCCAAGGGTCTCAGCCCAGGGGGCCTTATTTGGTCGCCTCAGAGAACCATGCATCTGGCACTCTGGAATGCCGCTCTAGGCCGCGCAGTGCTGAAGCCAGTGGGTGCAGGGAGGCGATGCTGCCGAGGGCAGTTGTTTGGCTTGAAGCTTCCTGACGCTTCTAGGCCACATGGCCTCCTGCACACATGTGGTACAACACGTGAGGCTGCAACTTAGACCTCTCCAGTTGTAGCTAGCATTGGTCTACCGACCCCATAGAGATGGTCTGGACAGAGTGGTCTCCCTCCCACCTTGGATTGTAGAGTCTCTTCAGTGGTGGCTCAATCTCGGTCATGTGTGCCAAGGGGTCCCATTTGCCAGGTCGCAACCGTCACTGGTGCTGGTGATGGACGCTTTGGCCTTGGAATGGGGAGTGCATCTCAATGAATGGAGAACCCAAGGCCTTTGGTCCCCGGGGAACTGTCGCTTCACATAAATGTGGGAGATCTACGAGTGGTCAAGTTGGCCTGCCAGGTATTCCAGTCTTGCCTGACGGGCAAAGAGGTGTCAGTATTGATGGACAATACCATGGTGATGTTCTGTATGAACAGACGGGGGGAGCATATTCCTCTCCTCTGTGCAGGGAGGCCATCAAACTCTGGGACTTTTGCATCACCACCTCCATAAACTTGGAAGCGTCCTACCTTCCTGACACCCAGAGCAAGCTGGCAGATCACCCCAGCCACTCCTTAAAACACCCATGAGTGGTCTCTCCACTTGGATATCATGAGGCACATTTTCTAGCAGTGGGGGTTTCCCCAAGTGGACCTATTTGTGACGCGGTCCAACAGGAAGTACCACCATTTTTACTCCTGCCGGAGGCACAGCCTGGTTTCTATGGCAAATGCGTTCCTCCTTTCCTGGATTCACCACCTACTTTATGCATTTCTGCTGTTTCCTCTTGTCCACAAAGTCCTCCTGAAAATCAGGAGAGACCAGGGCCTCAATTATTCTTATAGCCCCAGCATGGCTGAGACAACACTGTCACGCAACGCTGCTGCAGCTCTCCCTAGACACCCCGATCACCCTGCTGCTGGTTCTGGACCTGATCACACTGAACCATGGTCAATTGTGTCACCCCATCTTAGAGTCATTTTGCCTCACGGCATGAAAGCTGCGTGGCTGAACCCAAGGAAGGCAGAGTGCTCAGAGCAGGTGCAGGAGGTTCTCCTTGGTACTAGTAAGCCATCTGCCAGAGCGGCGTACTTGGCTAAATGGAAGAGGTTCTCGGTATGGTCACTATGAAAGATCACTTTTCCAGTGCAGGTGTTGCTGCTTCTTGTACTAGACATGCACAAGACACCATTGAGGCTGAAAGCAGGGATCCGTTTATTTGCTGCAAGCACCTTCCCTTTTAGCTTTTTCCATCATATCATTGCGCATGCGTTTCTTATAGCAATAAACAAGTATCACAGCAGTGAGTGCCTTTTCACACATCTCAATCTGATCGGTTAGGACTAGCTGAGAAGCGCATGGGGAGGCCGTAATCAGTATATACTTCGCTAGTTCCCAAAACAACATCTGTGCTTCGCTAGTTCCCAAAACAACACCTGTAGGGTCATCTGGAGGCCAGCCAAGACCAGGGTGTGCCCAGCAGTCTCGTCTGGCTCTGCATAACCCTACAAGACTGTCTACTGCACCTAAAGCAGTTATGTTTAGCAGTTGCAGCTGTGAAAGTGCACTTGGCAGCTATCTCCACCTTCCACCCAGGAGAAAGGGGCCGTTTGATATTTGCCAACCCTATGATGTCCCATTTCCTCAAAGGCTTAGAGAGACTTTACCCTCCAGTACATCTTCCAATTCCAGCATGGGACCTTAACCTGGTGCTCAATAGGTTGATGGGCCCCCCTTTCGAGCCCCTAGCTTCGTGTTCTGTGATGTATCTCCTGTGGAAGGTAGACTTCCTTGTTGCTATCACGTCGGCAAGGAGTGTGTTTGAACTCAAGGCATTAACCTTAGAGTCCCCATATACAGTATTCCATAAGGGCATGGTGTAGTTGCGCCCACACCTGGCTTTCCTGCCCAAAGTGGTCTCTCAATTTCACACTAGTCAGGAGATTTTCTTGCCAGTGTTCTTTTCAACCTGCATGCCAACAGCAGGGAACATAGTCTTCACTCCTTGGATGTCAGACGGGCGCTGGCTTTTTACATAGAGGGAATTAAACCCTTTTGTAAATTAACTCAGTTCTTCATTGCTGTAGCAGAAAGGATGAAAGGACTTCCGATGTCTTCTCAGAGATTTAATCCTGGATTACCTCATGTATAGGGCCATATTACGAGCTAGCCAAGGTACCAGCTCTGGCTCCCATGGTGCACTTCATGAGAGCTCAGGCCTTGTCAACAGCATTCCTGGTCCACATCCTCACACAGGAGATCTGTAGGGCCACAACCTGGTCCTCTATACACACATTTACTTCACATGATGCTATTACCCAACATGACAGAGATGATGTGGCATTTGGTAAACCAGTGCTCCAGTTGGCAGTCTTTTGAGCTCTGACCCCTCCTCCATTGGTCTGCTAGAAAATCACATGCTTGGAATCGACATGAGGAAGAAATGGTTACTTACCTTTTGTAACTGTTATTCTACGAGATGTTGCTCATGTCCATTCCAAGACCCACCTGCCTACCCCTCTGTCGGAGCCGGTCAGTGAGAGGGAACTAGAGAGGTGGCGGGTTGGCGGACCCCTGTATACAGCTCCATGGAGGCACCACTCCAGGGCACACCTGCACCAACCCAACAGGTACCATTGGGGGAAAATCCTTCTGATCCTTCCGTGCGCATACCTGCTTGGAATGGACATGAGTAACACATCTCAAAGAACAACAGTTACAGAAGGTAAGTAACTGTTAATTATATAGCCCTGAGCCAGCTGACACGGGCCAGCTGTGCGTGTTTTAATACAGTGTAGACATACACTCTGAAATACAAAGAACTCTGTGTATAACTTTAAACTCTCTTTGATCAACAAAAGTTGGTCCAATAAAAGATATTACCTCGCCCCCCCCCCCTGTCTCTAAAATAAACTTGACTTTTATATGTCTGTTACGGGGAAGAGGGAAGCCTAAAAAATGAGCGTGCTCAATGTATCCAAAAAAAGTGGTCATTTTGGTTCAAAGAGAAGAGGGAAGCACTATATTATAGTCAGGAAACCAATGTTGATAAAATCTATTATAAATCTATGGAGCATATTTTCATTCCACCTTATTTTTTGATAGATGGGGGAGATTTCTTATGGGTTACCTTTGTTCAAACCCATAAAAAAAAAAAAAAGGGAGTAAATTACTCCAGTATCAGAATGGTCCGTGAGGTTAATATGCTTATAAAGTTACTGATATATCAAATGAGATTTTCAGAAGGCTTTGTATAGTTGTAGAATTTCGTGCCATAGGCAATCGTTGTGTTTTGTTCTTATATTACAAGCCAGTGACAAACTGTCAGATATTGAGTGCTTGCAGAAGTGGAATCCGAAAGATGGATGTCATTTTAATGTGCTATGTGATTGCAAATACTAATCTGTACAATGCCTTATTAGTAGTTTATACACCTGACAGTATTATGATGGCAGTCTGCCATTATCTGTAGCTGGGAAATTGGTAATTAGCCAGGTG
>ML675601.1:51992319-52163149 GCA_007922155.1 Mesoclemmys tuberculata | reverse complement strand
GAACAGTATACATAGATAAAATCAGTACTCAAATATTAACCCAGCAACCCTAAAGTGAAAAAAAATTGAATTTCAATAAAAAATTGTAAAGCTCACTGTCTTCCTTCCTCAAGAAGCTTTTCGTATTAACCTCTGTGTTTAACAAAGCTTTCAGCCTGTCATTGGGAAGGGAGGAAAATAACAATAGCACTTAACCCTGTTCTTGAAGATGTCCCCTTTTAATAAGGATAACATGTAGCTTCATTCTAGGTTCTTTTATTTCCCCAAAGGTTGTACCCTCTAAGATAGATAGTTTGCCTTGGGAACTCACCTGGTACATGTTAAAAGCGTTTTGTTGGATTTTCCTTCTGGGTATTCTGTTTAGTAAGTGCTACACTTCTTGCTTGGGTGGTTTATTTATTTTTAAGGCTTTGTTATGATAGAACAATGTAAGTGTGCAGCCACTAGGAGAGAATGTGAGATTACGTAGGCTTCAGTATTACCAATATGCAGCTGGTCCTCAACTCTACATTATTTATCCTGGAAACCTAGATACTGGAGAGAAAAATTGGCTCGTGCTATAAAAGCAAAATATATGCTGATTAGTAGGGGAAAACCTTGGAAAAGATGGGCAGGGTTGTGCTTGCATTTCTTATTGTGTGGTCTGCAGTCATTCCCTGAGACAGAGACGTTGTGAGGAGGAAGACCAGGCAGGGAGAGTTAGCCTTGGGGTCCTTGCTTGACTAGTGAAGGCAATCAGCCAAGAGAGATGAAGCAGCTTCTGGGAGTGGAGCAGGCTCCAGTGGTAAGCCTTGGACTGGATCTGGAGACTGGCTCGAGTTTATACTTTTAGTTTGGGATTTTTGTTAAGGTATTCCACAGGAGGGCCCTGAGAGTCCTGGCCCAGAGGAAACGATGAGCCTAAAGAAGGCCTGAGAGAGGTTGGGTAAGGAAGAAGCCCAAGGAGGCAGCAGCAAGGAGTTGTGAGGAGAAGACTTTGGCTGTGCTGGCTACATGTGATCTCCGGGCTGGAACCTGCTGCAGTGGGAGGGCCCGGATTCCCCTACTAGCCTCTGGGAAAGGTGGCGTGAAGCCTCTGGTTACAAGGGGATAAGGATAGTGGAAGCCCTGGGACCGAGGCATGCTAAGGGCACGCAGCCCAGATGTGAGGCCTAGACTGATAAAAGCACTTTTACTTATGGGTCTTTCTTACTCTGGAAGTGCTGGACTAAAATGATGATGTGGCCACGTCACAGAAGAGGCAGACCACCAAAGGACCGTGGAAGCCGTTGTTAGATGGGGAGAGATCTGCTGTGCCACACCTGACCATGAGAAGGCACCGCAGCTGAGAGTCCATCCCTTCATACCAGTCTTTGCCAAAAAGATTTGCAGTCTCTGGATCATGCTGCATCTGGCCTTCTGCTTGGATCTTTAAGTGGCAACTGTAACTTGAACTTTTCTTAATCTAAGATGGAACAGGATGTTGAAGATTTCCTGTCATGTGGACCCCACCACAGCAATCCATGTCTGTGACCTTTCACCCAGATTTGTGTGCTCTACACGGGCTATCCTTGAAAAGCATTTTGAAGCTCAGCTTTTCCTGGCTACCTTGGGCAAAGAACAGCCTTGATTCATAATAGCTTCTCATTTCCAAATGTGGATCCTGGTGTGGTGGTTGTCATAATTTCAGGGTAACTGCACCAGTATTTCCCCTCCATGGTTCCTTGAGGGCACCTATTTAAGGTTTCTGGCTCCCAGCTGTCACCTCTTTTGGGTGTAGACCCCTGTGTGTGTCTCTCTCCTGACCTAGGGTTTTAAGGTTGCACATTTCACTGCCTATGCAGTGATATCCCCAGGAAACCCATCTGCCTAAAGGCCAGGGCCTGTGCTTTATTATCTCTCTCAGGGCTATGAACAGTGTATTGCCAGGAGTTACAAGTTACCACACAGCTCTTTCTAAGTAAGCACCTTAATTCTTAAGGTAAAATCAATACAAAGAAAATGTAACATAAAAACACATTCTTATATGCCTGGTGAAAGCTCACCGGAGATTACCAAGCAGTGTTATGGTGCCCTAGTAGGCCAAATTTTTTCTAGCTCTTCTGCAAAGGTTGAGGGGACCCTGCTTTGGACAGAAGGGTCTGCCTTTTTTGTGTCAGTTCAAACCCATCTTTTTATAACCAAAGCCTTTATTTATCTTCTAGTCTCTGGGAAACCCAGCTTGAATTGGTATATGCAAACAACTTTGGAGGGTACTTCCCTAGAGTTGTCATCTCAGTGATTCAGCTTAATAACCTCCCACTTTTTTTGTTCCTCTTGGAGCTGTGGTAACCCTCCCCTATAGAATAGCAAATATTATGGAGTACAGTAATTTGAACTATTTGAATTATTCAGAAATGTAATACTATATGGAGTGCAAAGACTTAGCATGTGATTGCAGTATCTAAAGCCCTAGATGGTGTAGGAGGCAGTTGTCTTGGAGAAACTGCTTCTCCTTCCTGTATACAATCATAGTGACTGAGCTCCGTTGAATTGCTGCTGCTCTCTGTTCCTGGAGTTGTGCTTTTTAGGACTGTTGGCTAAACAGTATTGACGGGGCTGATGTATCGGTTTCAGCAGTGGTAGTGGGAGGAGGGAGATCAAGTATCTAGAGCACTATGTCCTGCTTTGAACAGGTGGCAACTTTCTTGACCTTTGTGAAGTCTCTGATCAAATCATCATATGGACTGCTTGCTATGTGACACTCTTCTGAAGCCGCTTAGTATCTGAAGAACAGCATGACTGTGGGTGGGAGTTGAAGTCCATTAGCCAAACAAGACAGAAACATCAACTGCTCTGCAATCTCTCCAGTGGTATTTTTAGAATTAAGGATTTTTTAAATCCATCATTCTTTTCCTGTCTTCTTATGCTTAAGCTCTGCATTTCCTGGGTTCTCCCCTGCCAAGAAGCCGTGCTCCTTTTCCTCTATCGTCACTACACTGAGAAGTGTTTAGCACTTTTCTGCCAAAGAGGTTAAAGTGCTGGACACAACCACATGTAGCAAAATTTTGAGTGACGAAATTCTTTTTTTCCTGTAGGAGAGGTGAACATACTGTAGGCCAGGCTCTGTAATTACTGAGTTGACTGGATTGCTATGATGTTTTGCAGAGCAGTCTTTTGTGCCCTGTGCGGATCTGTTTGTGGATATAATGCTTCTACATGATGCAGCTCTCAACGATGCCAGTGTACTGACTAATTTCCTTGGAGCCTTAGGAAATGCATATAATTGTGTTGTCTAAATTTTGCATGGCAGAGTTATAGATTGCAAAATGCTATATTTTTTCCCACTAAATAATTGTTTCCCTCTCTTCCCCATTGGGAGTGCAATCTTCCATTCTAGGAGCAGGGTTACAGTTAAGCTGGAGAAATTGGTAGCCTTTGTTATTTGGATAAAATAACTGTGCTGAAGTTTGAACATATGCTACATATTTTGAAGGTCCATGTTATATATTTGGGATACCATTTTCAAAGAATCAGCGGAGTATGCTTGCAGCGTCACCTCTCAGTGCTTTCTATGCCCCTAGAATATCTGTTGTCAAAAACACTGTTGGGTATATGCATGAAGTGTGAAATTTACATCTGGCCAAAAGCATATCCATTTAATGAGAAAAATAGTTTTGTTTTCTTACTTGAAAATTTTAAATTTCAGTTAAATGTACAAATGTTGCGTGACTATATATTGTTGTGCTGGTGCTGTTAGTGGTTGCCAGCAATTGTGCTTTGATGTATTGGCAATTGCAGACTTCTTGAAGTTGATGGGCATGCAAGCCACCCTTCATTAAATGGGGGAGCATTGGTTGCTTCTTTGTTTTGAGCTAGCTGAAACAACTAGCCTCTAGCCTCTGCCCAAAGCACTGGATGACATGGGAAAGCCAGGGCAAGAACTAATGCGGGAAGACTGAGGGGTTCCATAGATTCATAGAGTTTCAGGCCAGGAGGTACCATCAAGTAGTTTAACCTCTTTTATATCGCATTTCACAGTTACCAATGTACTGAGCCCAATAGTTTGTGTTTTGGCTAACACACATCTTTTAGAAATGCATCCAGTCTTGATTTGAAGACATCAAGAGACGGAGAATCTACCACTCCCTTGATAGGTGGTTCCAATGGTTAACCACTCTCACTGTTAAGAAGTGTGCCTTATTTCTAACTTGTCTGGCTTCAGCTTCCATGAATTGGTTCTTGTTATGCCTTTCTCTGCTAGATAAGAGCCCTTTAGTTTGCTGAATTGCCTCCCTAGAAGAGTACTTATATAATGTAATCAAGTCAGGTCTCAGTGTTCTTTGTGTTAAACTAAACAGATTGAACCATTTAAGTCTCTCACTTTAAGGCATTTTTTCCAGTCCTTGAATCTTTTTGTGGTTCTTTTCTGCACCCTCTCCCATTAGTCAGCATGCTCCTTATAATGTGCAGACCAGAACTGTGCACAGTATTCATCTCACTAATGCCATATGCAGAGGTAACCCCCCCCCCCCACTCCTATTTGCTACTCACCTGTTCATCAAAGGATCACACTAGCCCTTTTTGAGCTCTTGTTGAATTGCTTATGCACTATGATCCTTTTAAGAACTACTGCTTTCCCCATTCCCCATTCTGTAGGTATGATCTGCATTCCTTGTTTCTAGAAGTATGACTTTACATTTGGCTGTATTAGAATGCATTTTGTTTCAGCGGGCGCTACTTACCAAGTGATCCAGTTGCTTCATATTGACTACCCTCTCCTTATCATTATTTACCATTCTGCCAAAATGTGTGTCATCCGCAAATTTTATCAGCAGTGATTTTATATTCACTTTTCAATCACTGAGGAAAATGATGAATAGCTTCAGGACGAGTACCAATCCTTCGTTGCTCTCCTGGAAACACCTCTATTTGATAATGATTCCTGTTGCCAACTACTTTTTGAGGTCAGTCAATTAACAAGTTCTCTATCCATTTAACATGTGCTTTACTGATATTGTATAGTGCTCATTTTAATCAGAATGGCTTACGGTGCCAAGGATGTGACAACTACACAGTTACCTGTTTCAACCAAACTTTTAGTCTCAAATAATGCAATCAGGTTTGTTTGACACAACCTATTTTCCTTATATAAATGTATAAATCTCAACACTCAGTGCTTTCTTAGGGCATCAATCTTATTCCAACCCTTCAAGATCATAAACATAAAGCATGACCTTGGAACCTCATACTGCTCTTCAACACTACCCAGAATGAAACCTTGTAGAGGCACTGTAATACTTACCGTCAATTAGAATAAGCCTTCTAATGGCTATTATCTCCAATTAGATGAAATTTTAATTTGGTGTTGGCAGATTTCTTTAATGAGACTCAGTATTGTACTTTAAATTCAGAATGGTATTCCTCACAACTTGCAGAGCATTCATTTCCTAAGTATATTTAGAAATATTTCTTTTTTGCTTAAGCATCATAGTCCAGTCCTTAGGAGCACTAACAGTCTCAGGGTAAAGTAGTCATGTCTCCTGTATTGAGATCTGCTACATGGCCACATGCCCTCAATTCATAATTTCACCAAGTTCTGCATACTGGTTTTCCAGTCTTAGCATTATTTCTTTTCTTTTGGCAGATGTCTTTTTTCTGCCTTACTGCCAGAAGAAGATGGCGGCACTGTTTATATATAATCAACCTCATTTTGGATGTCTCCATTTAAAGGGTAATCCTCCTTCTCATCCTGTAGGCACACTGCTGAAGATCATACTGTAATGGGTCTGTGGACCTTCACATGAAGAAGATGATGATTTATCTGTGGTGTGGGTGTTTTTATTTCTCAAAAAAAAAAAAAAGACTACAAATCTACTCCACCTTGGAGGCAAATAGATTTTCCAGAATAGAGATGGAAATTTATATCCAAGAACTTGAGTTTGTTAATGTTAGATGGAATTTACCACGCTCTGCAGAAGGAGAAATTGTGCTTTTTCCTCAAAGTACATTTAACACAATCTGCAATTTAGGAAAGTAGATCTGAATAATTCTGTTTGTGAAGGCCATTTAAATTGGAGGGAACTTCAGGAGGCAAGGCATTCTCCTGCTGGCAGCGACTGATAAGTTTGTTTCCGCTTTGCTTCCAAGCAGTAAGCAGGCTCATGTACCCATTGTAATGGTTCTTCTTTGAGTGCTTGCTCATGTCCGTTCTATTCTAGATGTGCACTCTCTGTGCACACTGTTGCTGGAGATTTTTACCTTAGTGCTATCGGTTGGGACGGCTCTCGTACCTTCAGGAGCTGTGTATATATGCACCAGTATGAGGAGCGTCACCAACCAGGCATCCTCTTGTTTCCTTCGCATTGCCTTTGATTGTTGCTGGAATGATCCTCGTGCTGTGGCAAGGCTTTCTTCCCAGTGGTTTGGACTCCCCATTTGTAGTTTTTAGAGTTTAGTGCTCCTAGTTCTTATAATTAGTGCTAGTGTGTATAATAGTGTAAATAGTTAGATCCTTTTGACAAGGAACTTCTTCACCACAGGGGCTGGACATACCCAGGTCCCTGGGTTTCAAGCCATGCACTTTCTGTGGCAAACTGATGCCAGTGAGTGACTCACATTCCAGCTGCTTAAAGTGTCTGGGGGAGACTCTCATGAAGGACAAGTGCTGGATCTGCCATGAGTTTAGACCCCCACTAAGGACAACAGGGACATTCAGCTGAGGGCCATTTTCATGGAGGCAGCCCTCAGACCAGCCTGGGACCGAGCCACTCCGATTCAGCACCAAGCACTTTGACATGGGTGTGAAGTGCTCATCCGGTGCCGTGATGTTCCCGGCATCACTCATCATTTCCTGTGCCAAGGAGGGAGCAGCACAATGAGAGAGGGTGTTTACCAGTACAGAAGAGGGACAAGCAGGGAGAGGCCAGCCCAGTGAGATCCAGGACAGGCCTCTTGTCTTCCCCCAAGCCAGCGATGGCACTGTCAACTCCCCTGAGAGTATTGAGTCTAGTAAGTGACCTTCCGCCAACTCTGGTGCTGCACCCACACAGACAGTGGTAGGGCTCCATCGTGGTCCTTGAGAAAAGACTCCTCTTTGGAGTCCAAAGGGGAGTCTTTTGTTCTGCCTAGGGCACATCATTGGTACTCAGCCTACATGACACTGGACTTCAGTACCATCCGGCCCCACACCCCCGTCAGTAAAGACATCCGAGATCCTTAGGGTATATACCATACACCGCACCTAAGCAGTGCCTATCCCGTCTACACTCCTGTTTTTAGCAGTGCAGTGTCTTGCTGCTGTCTTGCTGTGGGAGCATTTTGCTGTTGCCTTTCCCCTGACCAGCCTTTTACTGATGCATATAGCTACACAGCACAGTGCGGAAGTAACTTGCTTTTCACTGGAGCGTGTAGCTACATGTGCCCTACGTGTCGCTGCTGGTGTAGACCAGACCTGTGTCATTGGCCTGATTCTCTAATGGTGGGGAGGAAGGAAAGATGATCTGTTTCTTTTGTTCATAACTCTGTCACCTCCTTGTACATCTCCCATATCTGTATCTGTCTGTTGCCATCCTTTAAAGACTCTTCTCTGTATGTAAATGGCCAGACTCCATTGGTGCTGAAATGCTCATCTATTCCTCAAAGTTCCAGTTTGCCAGACTGAAGAATGCGCAGAATTCTGCTGTCCACCTTACATCCATAAAGAATCAGGACCACACCAATGTCAGTTTCAGACAACCCCCATTTAATTCTTTTTCATTTCCAGATCTAGTTCAAAATGTTGTAAAAATGTTTATGGGTCTGATAAATCATTTATCACCTTGCCTGTCCTTTTACTGTGCTGGCCTAATTTCTGTCCTCCGAACAGTACCACCACTTGTGATTGAGACTCTTCCTTTTCAGCAGCTGCTTCTGCCTCAAACAGCCTTCCTGTACAATTTTTCTCCATCTCATCAACCATCCATATATTTTAAAATATCATCTGAAAACCTATTTTCTCTTTATTTCTTTCCCTCCGCTATTAATAAATACTGAAAAATAATTTGGTTACTTTGATTGGCACAGTGAGTTAGAGTTTAAAGCTAGCTTTTCTAAATCCAGGTCTCATATTTTGCTTTTCTGCAATGCTACCCGGATATCAGACATTTTTATTAAAGATAATAATGAATCATTTTTATTATAAGTGAAACTACATATTTAATCAAATTAAACAATTATATTCATGTAATAAGGTAACTCAGCATGTGTGATTTAATAACATCATACTTACCAGCCTGTTCTAGACACCTCATAACAGAATATTTTTGAGTTGAAGTTTATATAAAATAAAGCATCTGTTGACCAGATCTATTTCTCTATTGTATTTAGCACATTTTTTCAAACATTGAGAACCAAAACCATCACTCTATCATGACACCCCAATATTTCAGCTACTGTATTATCATTTCAGTAAAACTACTTTTCCTGGATAGATTACATCTACTGTCATGGTCCAGAGGGAAAGCTGATCACTAGTCCACAACCCTGTACAGGAGTCATGAGAAACCAACAAAGCAAATTTCTCTGCTTACTAGGCATTTTCTTTCTTGTGTGAAAAATGATGCTGCATTCTATTTCATTGCATTTGACATTCCAGATATAAAAACTGTCTTTCAACAAGTTGATGTGGTATTATAAGAACTTGCAGAAGGGACTGAAAAATACTTTGTGTGCCACTTCCATCATTTTTATAGATGAGTGTATTGCTATTTCAGTTGTCAGATTCTTTCATACAGACTAGACCCATTCACTATTCTTGGGCTACTCCATCTTTTGGACATACCTTTTTAGGTAAGAAACTCAAGCAAAGCTACTGTAAATATTCATTCATTATTTATTATTTGGAATAGCTGGTGAAATAAAGATTGCAGGGTCTTCGCTTCCTTTGGTACTTCTCTCATCCAAAACTAACATTGATGATGATGACAATGACAGGGATGTTTTGTGGTTAGAAAAGATGCTTTTGTTTGCTCTTAGCTTTTGTTCTCTTTCAAATCTTTAACTTTTTTGGAGGTAATATTTTGATGCTTTTTAGTATTGAATAAAGTAGTTGCTGAATTACTGCTGAAGCATATGCATTTTTCAAAAACAATTAATTGGTGAACCACTGTTTTTTGTTTTGTTTTTTTAATTTCCCACGTGTTAATGTATTTTTACTCTGTGATCAAAATGTTGACATGGATGATTAAATACATGAGTGACTATGTGTATGCCTAAATAAAAGCAGTTTGATTTTTCACTGATGCTGAGCGCTCCTGTTGATTTCAGTGGGAGTTGTTGGTGCTCAGCACCTCTGAAAACCAGACCACTTTCATTTACATATAGATGCCTAAATCTGGATTTAGGTGTTGCGTACTAGAAATCCACATTTAAACTTCTTGACTTAGATTACTATAGTAAACCTTATATTTGAATGTGAACATTATATCGAGGCACATAATTTATTGTAAACCGAATGATTTCTGTGAGTTTTGGCACATTTGCAATTTTTTCTACTGAAAATGTGCACTGAGTATTATTGTTTTCTTCCTTTTGGGAACCAATACATTTAATATTTCCTTACAGTGATCTCTTCTTAATAAAGCATGCTTCTCTTTGGATGATACTGATGAGCAGTCAAATTAATTTAATGCCGTGCCTTTCTCATATTGCATATTCTGTAAACTGTACAATATGTGATAGCATTTCAGCTCTACAGAAAGGTTTATTTCTCTTGCAAACAAAGTATGCTATAATTTTTCATTCTTTGAAGCTGAGAAAGTAAAAACTGTTTTGCTTTTGCAGTCAAAATAGTGTTTATCCACTAATTTATCCAATTTATCCACATGTACAATATTTATATAGCCATCTGGCAAAGCAATATTTTAGCAATCAATGTAACAGATGAGAATAGTAAAAGTTGATAGAGGAAAAGGGAGAGAGAATTTCTACATGACTTACCTTTGAAAATAAATTGATTAGGAAATGTTTTAATGGGTTCAATTTGCATTTGTCTTTCCCGTGTACACTTTGTCTATGTTTTTAAGAAAAATGTATTTAATGCTTTCTGTCTGAATCTTATACCTTGCCAGTTTAACAGTATTCGATTTTTTTTTGGAAGAGATGTGATATTTAATTAGATATGCATACTAAGGACCAAACTCAGATGTGTTGTCCATGGTTGTACTTGCACTGATTTCAGTGGAGTGCTTCAATTTACCCCTGATTTTGAATGTGCCCTATGCCATTTTGCAACCATCAAAGGTTATCTTTTTCATATCAGAGAAGGTACTAAGTTATGTGAACAGGAGATATGTGATGTGAATGAAAAATGGGCCATCTCAAAGAAAACCTGATTTTTATTTTTTGAAGCGATTATAAGTTTGGTTGATAAAGATAACTGCATAGGAATGACATATTTAGATTTTTTAAAAGCTTTTGACTTAGTGCCACAGAACATTCTGATGAAAAATTAGCACTCTACAATATCAATAATGCACACATTAAATAAATAGATAAACATTGGCTAACTGACAGATCTTTAAAATAGTTGGCAGCTGGGAATTATGAAATAGAGATGTTTCTAGGAGGTTGATCCTAGGCCCAATGCTATTCAACGTTTTCATCAGCGATCTGGAGGTAAATTTAAAATCACTACTTATAAAATTTGTGGATGGCACAAAGATTGGCAGAATGGTAAGTAATGATGACAGCTTATCTGGATTGCTTGGTAAGCTGTGCCCATGCAAACAAAATGTGTTTTAATACTGCCAAATGGAAAGTCACATATCTAGGAACAAGGCCACCCCTACAAAAAAGTGGACGGCATCCTGGAAAGCAGTGGCTGTAAAAGGGATTTAGGGGTCATAGCAGACAAGCAACTCAACATACAATCCTATCGTGATGCTGTGCCAAAAAGAGCTAATGTGATTGTTGGATAAATGGCGAGTAGTGCTTGGGGTAGGGAGATGATTTTACTGCAGCATATAGCATTGGCGAGGCAGCCACTGGAATGCTAAGTACAGCTGTGCTCTGCCCATGTTGAAAGGGAATTTGAAAAAATGGAAAAGGTGGAGAAGAGAGTCACAACAACGATTTGAGGGCTGGAGAAAATACCTTACAGTGACAGACTTAGAGTTCAATCTTTTTAGGTTATCAAAAAGAATACTGAGAGGGAACTTGATTAGTGTGCATAATAGTACTTTCCTGGGGAAAAGATAGTGGCTACTAAAGGTTTCTTTTATCTAACAGAGGAAGGCATAATAAGAACAAAGTCAGACAAATTCAAATAAGGCACATGTTTTTAGCAGTTGGGTGATTAACCATTGGAACAAATTACTGAGGAAAGAGTCTATCTCTTGATGTCTCCAGATCAAGGCTGGGTGTCTTTCTGGAAGATACGCATTAGCCAAAAACAAGTTATGCTTTAATAAAACACAGGGTGTTTGGCTCGAGGTGTTCTACAGGAGTGCAAACTAGACTATTTTCATATCCCTAAACTCTTTGAATCTATATAAAAAGTTTTCACTGTGTATATTGTTCCTGGTCCTAGAACAACAAAAAGGCTTCACCTTCAGAAGTTGTTAGCCATTAATACCTTCACAAGTGGAAAATCAAACAGTCCCATGAGACCCTTCTAAAACAGGCTACCTACTGGGGTTGTATTATACCACATGTATCTTAATTCCTGAAACTACTAGTGTCATCAAACAATTAAAGGCTGAATTTACTTTACTCAGCTACTTCTTGTTTCATGAATTAGAAAAAAAATTGCCAGATATTTTCTAGATGAGCTGCTAAAACAACTCATTTAAATGACATACTGTAACTTAGTTTAGTTTTCATTAGAGTCACTTCTCTTATACAGGGAATCATATCCCTTTTCTAAATGGAGCTAATAAGATTTCTTCTGTTTACTAGGAAGTTCTTTGTTGATTACCATTTTCCTTTTAACAACTTGGGTCTCAAAGGTCTTTTTCAACATGGGTTGACAGTGTATCTCTTTTTCATAGTCCACTGATGATTGTTCATGTGTTTGAGGTCATATAATTTATCTATTCAAGCTTTGGAAAACAGAGTGATGTAGTCATATGAGAGTTTTATGATTCTTAATGCTTGAAAGTTAAAAAAACAAAAAAACCTGTCCCATGTTGTCACTGAAATGATTGGATGCACTTTTTAAATGGTTATTTAAGGAATTAAGGATTATTTTTCTCTGACACTGTAGATGTTGGGATAATGTAAAGATCCTCCTCAGTTCTTCATTAATGAAACCCGTAATCACTTTAAACATTGTTTTGCCAGTTAAAAGAAATAAGCAGTTTTTTTTTTTATTCAAAAGTTTTATACTTGGAACAAACGCAAGTGTAAGTTGAACTGCACACTGTATGTACTGGATTCTGACACTAGATGCTAAGAAAATAAAACTTTCCCTCCCCTCTGTTTTTAAGCAACAATCTGTGTAGCACACACAGTTTTCAAATTTAGCCGTTTTGTTTTTATAATTGAGGTGAGCTTTTTGTAACCCTTCCCTTCATTGTTACCAACATGGATAAAATGGATTCTCAAAATGAATAGGGCCTGCCCCTATAGCTGCTATCCTACTTATAAATTCTTTACACTTCAGCCAGTCAGCAAAGAACAGGAGCTGAAATCAAAATAGGTGTGCATATTATGCTGTTATATGCATAAAAAGCCCCATATTTCAAAACAAGTCATGGGTCATAAATATAAAAATGGTTGAGCGCTAAACAGTTGCTGGTTACCTGCCTTTGCATGAGGATGAGGTAGGAGCCTTCTCCCTTGCACTCCCCAGTGCAGAAGACAGCTGTGTTCCCAAGTGGTGTGCGTCCTGAACCCCAAAGAACTGAAGTTTGTATTCCTGTTAAAAGGGAGTTTATGTGCTATAAGCACTACAGCAGCATAGCCACTGCTACATCCCTCAGTGACAGAGCTTGGTCGACCAAAGTTTTCATCGTACACCAGGCCTGACACTCTAAGGATTGGAAGTTTGGGTACTACTCCATTGCACAACAGCTGACAGACTGGGAGGGGACACGTCATTAGTCCAGAAGCTAGAATAATCTCTAGCCCTCAGTGTACTCCCACAGTGAAACCAGAGGCATTCTACCATTGTCCAGGGCAGGCACATTCCTTCCTGTTACTGTATCTGATGCAGCCATGGCCTGCACTCACCCTGTTCCCACATGGACTATTAAGGCTACAGTATAGCTTAAAATTCTTAAGGTGCATAGATGTGTACATGAAAGGAATTAAAAAAGGTGTATGATGGAAGAGCACCAGAAGGATTTTTTTCTGCCAAATTAGAAACAAATAAGCAAACTTCTTTATGAAAATATGAACAGCCAATATTTAGTGTCCTGGGAAATTTAAATTTATTAGGAATGATAGTATGGACCAAATCTTTGCTCACTTTGATCAGGCAAGAAATCTCAATGACTTCCATTCATATTAATTATGCAAACAGGCCTTGGCCCAACGTATAGAAGTATTTATTATTACATGATCATTGTGTGGAATAATAGTTTATAAGGAGTCAATAATACACGATCAGTTCAGATCCCTCATTATCACAGTTTAGAGTGTTTTTTAAATCAACTTTGGAAACTGGATTATTTTTGTGTAGGATGAAAATGATTTGAGGATTTTTGCTTGTTGAATAGTTTAACATAACTGGGAAACCAAGTTATTTAATCTTTATATCTGTGTAAGACATATGAAAGATCTGGGGTAAAGTTTCCAAGTGTGCCTAAACCCCATTTTCAAAGATTCCTTAAGAGTCTGTCTCATTGAAAGTCAATGGAAATTAGGCTCCTAAATTCCTAAAATCATTTTTAAAGATGGGACATAGGATCCTGATTTGCTTAGTGAATCCTTGTTTGTTTTTGTGAAATCAGTTGATCATCCATGTGCACCTAATAGTCTCAATGATGTATTCATTTTCATGTTTGTGGAGACTATATGGAACTTAAATTACCTTAAAAAGGTCAATTTGTCCTCTACTCAAACAATTCATTCAATCAATCATATTTGAAGTCCATCCTTGAAACAATAACATAAGTATTGGTAGACAAGCCTCCATATAGGGTTTAAGTTTGTTTTATACAGAAATGTGAATTTCTTGAAGACTACTTTTATCATTCTAACCAAATACAGCTGTTACAGCTTCTTTATCTAGTCATCAGTAAATTGATCCGTTCTTCAAATTTATGCTTCAGTGGAATGAGTTTGTAGTTATAATGAAATGAGAAATCTTTTTGCAAATTAAATAAGATCATGTGATCACTGTTTTAATCACTTTAGGAGAATACCTTTACGCTTCAGTGATCTGTTGTTTACTACTCTGTTTTTTGTTTAGAAATTCAAACCCAGACAACTCTTTTTTTAAAGCTTAATTTGCATGTTAGATATTTTCATTTCTACAATCTTGCTAGGTCAGAACTGTCATCTCAATGAAGGTCAAATTTAATCAGTCATAAATGTGACACTGTGGTTGGCTGGTTAGAACAGGGGCCTGGGAATCAGGAGGTCTTTGAGCCTGAACATCCTTTGCATAATTCACCTTGACTTCAATGGGAATCATATGCACACAAACGATGGAGTGATTGGAACACTGGATTCTATCCCTAACTTCAATTTACTCATCGTGTGGCCTTAGGCAAGTCGTGTAGCCTTTCTGTGTCCCTCTCTGTAAAATTAGGATGATATTTACCAGGCTTAGAGAAGGTCTTCAGATCCTTAAATGAAAGGCGTTGTATATATGCAAAGTACTATTATTGGAAATAGGGCAGAATTGTTATTTTCCCATCATATTTAAATAGGGGGGAGGATGGTGGCAGTAAAGAGACAAAAACTGTGACTGAGACTGTGGCTTTTTATTTTGCAGGATCTTTCATGTTGGTGAACACCTCTGGGAGGTTTGCTGGACAAAGAGCTCATCTCCTGCTACCTCACCTTCAAGAAAATGACACACATTGTATTGGTTTCCGTTATTACGTTTCAAACAAGAGTGGGTCCAACCCTGGTTCTCTGAATGTTTATGTGAAGGTCAATAATGGTCCTCTTGGTAATCCAATCTGGAACATGTCTGGAGCTGCTACTGGCAGTTGGAACATAGCAGAACTGGCAATTAGCACCTTTTGGCCTAATTTCTATCAGGTATGTTTTATTTGTTATGTTTGGTTTCTCATATTGAATAAATATGCATCCTAAATTTACAGCTTGTCTTAAGTCATCAGCAAGACTGAATACAGGCTAAGATTGCCTGATTAGTGAGTAAAATGTAATGTTGGTCAGTTTGTTTTAATACATATATATTTTTTGCAGTTGAGTTAAATATATATTTGCATATTTAAATGTGAAGAAAGTGGGTGAAATCCTGACCCCATTGAAAAGAATGGATGATTTGCCATTGATTTCAATGGCCCAGGATTTCACCTCTGTACATCAAGAATGTTAGAAACAGAAGATTTTACAGGATTAGGTTTGTTTGATTTGTTTATGTTGGTAACACTCAATTGTGGTTCTAGGAACCAAATACTTCTCTGAGCCCACAGGCCTGGAAGTAATTTCAGTCAGTTTTGCCTAATATGCCTAAAATGTGAGAATACTTGATTACAGCAACATTCTTCGGATTAGAATCTAGAGACGAAATAGCAGGAGCTTAACATAAACGTCCCTTAAGATGCTACCTCTCTGTAGGAAAGATTACTGTGATTCCACAAACACACACACGCATTCCCCATCCCCCAAAAGAATGTGGGGGAAAGGGCATTTGATAAAGCTTTAATTCTAATAAAATATCTCTGTACCAATAGGAAGATGCTAAAATGCCATATTGATAGAGAGACAGCAACCTTGGAAGACATTCATGTGCTCTCTATATTGTGGCAAACTGCCACTTCCCCCTCATGGGTCTCGTGCTTTACCTCTGTTCCTTGGCCAGAATGCTCCCAGCTACCTCGTCTCCCCTGTCTGCAGAGGAGCTCTGTCTCCTGGTCTGGGAGGGAACCTTCACCAGTTGCTACAAGCCTTCTGGCAGTTTCCTCTGCATTTGTTCCCTCCCCGTCCTTTAGGGAAGGCAGGGTTTAAATACCCCTGGCCTGACTCTTCATTGGGCCCAGATGCCTTTAATTGTCCTGCTGTGCTTTACCTTCTGCCTACAGGGCAGAGGGTTTTTAACCCTTTTGGGCCCTCATACTGACCCTGGCACACCCTTTTATAGCAGTTCGGCCTGACTTTATCACAATATCTATGTATAATCTGCATCAAATTTCAGCTAATATATATTTCATCTCACTGAAGTCTGAGGAATCTAGCTACTTGCAAGTAGTCCTTTCAACTCCACTGGGCTCAGTTTAACTAAAACCTGTAGATCAAATTCCCTGGATAACTGCATTCTGGGTCTTCAGGCTTAGTCAGAGCCTCTGGGAAAGGTCTTCAGCTTGTGTAAATCGGTGTTGCTCCATTGATTTCATGGAATCATAGAAGAATCATAGAATATTAGAGTTGGAAGGGACCTCAGGAGGTCATCTAGTCGAACCCCCTGCTCAAATCAGGACTATCCTCAGCAAATCATCTTGGCAAGGGTTTTGTCAAGCTGCAACTTAAAAACCTCTAAAGATGGAGATGCCACCACCTCCCTAGGTAACCCATTCCAGTGCTTCACCACCCTCCTAGTGAAAAACGTTTTCCTAATGTCCAACCTAGACCTCCCCTACTGCAACTTGAGACCGTTGCTCCTTGTTCTGTCATCTGCCACCACTGAAAACAGCCTAGCTCCATCCTCCCTGGAACCCCCTTTCAGGCAGTTAAAGGCTGCTATCAAATCCCCCTTCATTCTTCTCTTCTGTAGACTAAACAGGTCTAGTTCTTTCAGCCTCTCCTCATAAGTCTTGTGCTTCAGCCCCCGTATAATTTTTGTTGCCCTCCACTGGACTCTCTTCAACGTCTCCACATCCTTTTTATAATGGGGGGCCCAAAACTGGACACACTACTCCAAATGTGGCCTCACCAATGCCAAATAGAGGGGAATAATCACTTCCCGCGATCTGCTGGCAATGCTCTTACTAATGCAACCCAATATGCCATTAGCCTTCTTGGCAACCAGGGCACACTGCTGACTCATATCCAGCTTCTTATCCACCATAACCCCCAGATCCTTTTCTGCAGAACTGCTGCCTTGCTCGTTAGTCCCCAGTCTGTAGCTGTGCAAGGGATTCTTCTGTCCTAAGTGCAGGACTCTGCGCTTCTCCTTGTTGAACCTCATCAGATTTCTTTTGGCCCAATCCTTCAATTTGTTTAGGTCCTTCTGTATCCTATCCCTCTCTTCCAGGGTATCTGCCATTCCCCCTAGCTTAGTGTCATCTGCAAACTTGCTGAGGGTGCAATCTACCCCATCCTCCAGATCATTAATGAAGATGTTGAACAAAACCGGCCCCAGGACTGACCTCTGGGGCATTCCACTTGTGACTGGCTGCCAGCTAGACATGGAGCCATTGATCACTACTCATTGAGCCCTTGATCTAGCCAGTTCTCTATTCATTTTATACGGAGTTATTCTGGTTTACACCAGTTAAGGAACTCTCTCTGTTTTCAGCTGCTGCTCCATCTCCTGTCTCTTTGGTTGCATCAGCTCCCTCAAGGATCTCTGACACAATCTCTTCAGCTTCCCCATCACAATTAGTCTCCACAGCTATTTCTGTACTCTGGTATCACTGCCTCCCTTGGTCCCACTGGTCCTAAAGCTTCCCCTCTAGTAAATTCATTAACTGTTGGTCTTTTGTTACAAATCCCTAGGAATGGGTTTCTCACATCCTACCCAGAACACGAGTGTCTTTCCCAGGGACCACCAGATGCTGCAGCACCTAAAATTATTACTCCTCACAAGCATCAGCCATCTGGTCTCTGCCCCACTTCCTAGAAAGACTAAGGGCTGGAAAAATCTCCATATCAAGAGTGTGCAGTGGTCTTGTAATAGTAGTGGTGGAAGCCCCATTAGTTGGCATATAGAAGATGATGGGAAATGCTCTGCAGTAAAAAATCCTGCATTGGTATAGAGATGGACTAGATAATGTAATAATAATTTTGTTCTTATAATTGTAGAGGTAACTGCCTACATGACAGTGCTATACAGTTACATTCCCTCAATAGGACACCCACAGGGTGCCTACCAACAAATAAAACCAAAATGAAGATGGCAACATTAACACAGGCTACATGACAGTGTTTTAAAGGAATATTACTTGTACAATTCAGGTCTCTTAAAAACATTTTGAGTATATTTTCCTGCTGATTCATGGAAAACGTAGGCAAGTAACTCCCACTAATGCTAACTGAATAAAAGCTAGACTGATTAGTGTGGAGTAATCCAGTTCTAGTCCAACATTTTAGTATTTATTTGTTGTTGAAAGTTTATTCTGTATATTATTAACATAAATGGAGTCAAAGCATTTAAAAGGTTTAATAATTATCATTTTGTTATATTGCGTTCCTATAGTTATTCATGTTGTTGGTACCTTTTATGTCAGGTTTCCATTTAGAAATGATTCTTTAAAAGTACAGGCTCTGAGCGTAGTATAACAATCATTTTTATTCAGTATACGTTTTCTTTGTACGAGATAATTATTTGTGTAGGTTTCACCCTACATGGCAAACTACTATACTAGATGTATAAATCACATTGATAACCTGCATCTAACAAAGCTAATTATAGGCTAATTACTTGTCATTTAAACATAAATTGTCAAATGTTCTCATAACTATTTTATTCCTCAATTAATTCTTGTTGTAATAGCTGTTACTTAAAAGCTGCCCATCACTTAGAGCTGCACCATAATTAGGAGGTATTGGCAACCTGTTTTCATCAGAGGGCAACAGGAAAAAAGATCAGGTTGCCTTAAATATATATGACCCATTTCCTACCTCTTTAATAGGAGAAAAATCTGTTTTTATTTCGTAGGATTATTTTATGTTGTCAGACCAATGTCCAGTATTAAAATATGCTTTCATTTTTAAGCATAAGGAATTGTACAACTCCACAATTTGAGATATGATCCCTCCAGGTGAGTTCAGACTGGTGAATTTCTCAGCTAACTCGGCAAGCAGGCGGTTGGACGTGCTTCTAAGTCACACTCAGTCCCCTCTTTTGGAACAGTTTGCTTTCTCATTCATTCAGTCTGGAAATGCCGAAATGGACTGTCATAAAACTTGATTAAGAAAATCAACAAACATCACTTTTAAATGAAAAACACGTAATTGAAGAAAGAATTAAAGTATTTTTAAGTAGAATACACTCTTCTTTAGGCTGTTGCACTTCATTTAAACATAATCTCTTAGATAATTTGAAGAGCTGAAAGGGAATAAGGGTCTGTAGTAATTCCAGATTTCTTTTTAGTAACAACACCAAAGAGTTTGAAGGTATAACTTTACACTAAGCTGGTTTTTATCTTTTACTAGTCTGACACCTTTCCCTGTAAATGAGGAGTTTAGGGAATATGAACTACTAGATCCATCCTCTCTCTTCAAAACAGACTCAAATTGTCATTTACTTCATTACCTGCGTATACTGTTCTTGGTGCTTGGGACTTCAGTTCAGACCCCGTACTTTAGAGTTTATCAGGATGGACAAAGATTGAAGTCTTTTGTATGGTAAATGGCACACTCACTTTCCCATGTGTCTTATATGTTACATCAGTTGAGCTTAACTCATTTAAAACTAGAAAGAAATGTTGTAACTCATAAATTTTTAAGCAAGTACTAAAAACAAACCCTTGTTAAATTATGTAGTTTGTGACTTGAAATTCTGAAAAAGATGCATCTCTGGCTTGGTATTCTAAGTTCTAAAAATTGCTTTCTATTAAACCTAGTTACATGTCCAACAGTAAGCAGACATTTGACCCAAGTCAAAGAAGGGAGCTATGGGAGGAAGAGTGTAGTAGAAAGCATAGGAGAAGAGCTGGAAACAAAGAACCCAGTACCTGCTCTGGGATGTAAAACTAATAGGAATCCCTTGTGGAATCCCTGACAGGCAGAGGGAAGAGCAGAGCAGGGCAATTAACAGCACCTGGACCTAATGAAGGGCCAGACCAGGAGTATTTAAACCCTGCCTTCCCTAAAGGAATGGGAGGGAAACAGTCAGGAAAAGCTCCCAGAAGGTCTGGGGCGGCAGCAGCAGCAGCAGCAGCAGCAGCAGCAGCAGGAGAAGAAGGTTCTTTCCCAGTCAGGAGTCAGAGCTCCGCCACAGTCAGGGGAGACAAGGTAGCTGGGGGTGTCCTGACCCCGAGCGGCAGAGGTAGAGTACGAGACCCACGAGGAGAAGCTGGCAGTTTGCTACACTGGTGTCAGGGGAGGGATGTTTGTGCAGAGGACTCTGAATGTGCGTGAGTGTAGCTACCCAGGACCATGCCTTATTACAGGAGGTGGTGGGCCAGCTAAGGGCCCTGCTGGAGCGAGATGGGCACCAAGGGGGGTCGCAGCCTTTACAGGCGGGCAACTATGTGCAAAAGATGATGCCAGGAGATGAGGTGGAGGCATACCTGTTTGCCTTTGAAAGGATGGCTCAGCGGGAAACCTGGCCCCGAGAGCAGTGGACTAGTATCCTTGCCCTGTTCCTGGGGGGGAGGCCCAAAAAGCATATGGTGATTTGGCAGTGGAGGATGCTACAGACTACACCCAATTGAAGGCCGAGATTCTCGCCAGGCTGGGTGTGACGACAGCCACAAGAGCTCGGCGGGTCCATGAGTGGAGGTTACAGGAAGGCCAGGCACCAAGGTTCGAGCTTTTGATCTAGTTCACCTGGTATGAAAATGGCTGTGCCCAGAGGTCGACAGCACAGAGCAGATCATCGAGACCCTTGTACTGGACTGGTTTGTGAGGGGGCTGCCACCCGACCTGCGGGAAGGGGTTAGCCGGACTGACCCCACCTCATTCGATGACGTGGTTACCATTGTGGAGAGACAGCTGGCAGCCAGAGGACTGCCACGGACTGTTGGGGAAGAAGGGCGCAGGAAAAGGGGTTGTACTCTGGCCCAAGGACCTGGACTCCCGAGACTGTGGGCAATCCCATGCTGGGAAGAAGGGGGGCTGGAGAGTGGCCTGAGCCCGCCAAGGGGATTGGGGATCCCAAGGGAGGGGGTCCCATCTTGAAGTCGGACAGCCAAAAAGAATGGGGGCTGTCGTGACCACGGGACAGGTGTTACATATGTGGGGAATTGGGGCACATAGCTGCCCAGTGGCCCAACAGGGACGAGCCCATGCAATGTGGGCTGGGTGAGTGTGCCGGTCCCTGCAGCTTGGTCTACCCAGTGGGAGTGGCGGAGACTGCCCAGAGATACACAAGGCTAGTAGAGGTCAATGGTATCTGTACCGTAGCCCTAATAGACTCGGGGGGGGTGATCACGCTGGTCTCAGAGAAACTGGTGAGCCTGGACCAGCGCTCTCAGGCAAAACGCATCAGGATAACCTGTGTGCATGGGGCAGTAAATACGTACCCGGGTACTCCAGTCAAGGTTCGGGTTCAGGGGAGAATGGTGAGGATAACCGTGGGCGTTGTCCTGAAACTCCCCTACCCCGTGCTGATAGGTAGGGACTTCCCAGGGTTTGAACCCCTACTCTCCGGGGGGACTCCCTGATGGGTATGCCCCAAGTAGCCCAACCCCCTAAGGTTGTGGGGATATGTGGTAAAGTCAGGCCAGATGGCTACAAAAGAGTATACCAGGGCTGGTATGAGGGCCCTCACAGGCAGAGGGTTTTTAACCCTTTTGGGCCCTCATACCAGCTACAGACTACACTGTGAGGCAGAGGGAAGAGCAGAGCAGGGCAATTAATGTCACTTGGACCCAATGAAGGGCCAGACCAGAGGTATTTAAACCCTGCCTTCCCTAAAAGAAGGGGAGGGAAGCAGGCAGGAAAAGCTCCCACAAGGTCTGGGGCAGCTGCAGAAGAAGGTTCTCTCCTGCTCAGGAGACAGAGTTCCTCTACTGTCAGGGGAGACGAGGTAGTTGGGGGCGTCCTACCCCCAAGCAGCAGAGGTAAAGCACGAGACCCGTGAGGGGGAAGATGGCAGTTTGCCACACCCTGCTGGAATATTGATATTACCCCCCTCCTTTATCCTTACATTAAGTCGATGTCTTAATCTACTTTATTTCCTTCTCTTTTTCAAATAGATATTTCAAATTATGTAAATTGGAAAGTGCCTCTAATGAGGAACATTCCACCTTTTGATCAAAAGTATTGTAATTTCTTTACAACCACAAAGGCAGGAATTTACTAAGTGAGGTCATGTATTAAATGTAAAATTTACTTCTTTTGTTCTTTGGAACTGACAAGTTATCTCAAACAGCACATTTTCACTAGTAAGCATTATGATGGTAAGCAAACTCCCTTTCTTTGTTCACACACAGAAGGGGAAAGTGGCAGAAATGAAAAGCTAATTTTGCTCTTCACTGAAGCAGGGAGGATCAGGGATGGTGTGATGTTAAACCGCTTCCCTATTTCCTGTTTGGCAGGCATCTGAGGAATAGCCTCATGTAAAAACATCTCTCAGCCAGACATTCAGCATAGTTTTTCATGAGCAAATGAAATCACTGTTTTAACCAGTTATTTCCTGACTGATAAGGCAGCAAAATAATTTCCAGAGAAACAAAGGACTATCATGTTTAGTGCAGCTTGCTGTGCTAGAATGTTACTTTGTTTTGACTAAGGTGCCCCCTGTATTATCTTCAGATGTTGTGTCAGCTGTGATGAAATGCAAAGTTGAGAGTCTAGAGTAAAAATGTTTACATTCTTCAGGCAACTCATCAAGTGGAAAACAATGAAAAAACAGTACATTTTTTTCACAAGAAATACAGGGTGAAGAGGGTATAGTCTGCTTAATGGCTTTTTTAAAATGAGGTTGATAAAAATTCAGAAATAATAATGGTGTAAAAATACAGTCAAAGAAGGGAGCTATGAGAGGGAAAGTGTAGTAGAAAGGATAGAGCAGGGGTGAGGGTGTGCTGCAAAGAAAGAGAGCAATACTTGCCTTGGGATTTAAAACTAAAATTAAAATTCCCCTACCACTATGTTTTTGCGTTCAGACTTGTACTTACGCACATAAAGCAGCCTTTAAGTGCCAACTGCCAATAATTACAAACTTCTTAGATACACAGCTGGAGCAGCGGGCCAAATTCTAATCCCAGTTACACCACTGAAAGTGTGAAGTAGCTCTGCAGAAGTTGGTGTATGTTTACCCCAGTGTAATTGAGATCAGAATCTGGCCTCTTGTGTTTCAGTTTTGTCATTTAATGAAGGCATTCACCCTTAAATGCACATGCATAACTCCATGGAGTAGCTCTTGCAGTAGCTCCTTGTTTACAGAATGACCCCTCAGAATACTTATGTCGTTTAACTGGCATAATCCTCTGTATATGAAACTGGAAACTTCGGAAGGCCTGTTGTTTGACTCAGAGTGATATTCTGGTTTGACCGGAAACCTGTCTTTGTACTCCACTGTCCGAAGAAAATAGTTCCTGAGTTCATATAATGGATATTATATAGGGAGGCAAACATTTATACATCTCTTAACTAACTCACCTATTTACATTTAGGGTCAGATTTTCCTGACAATAGACATTTAGGACAAACGTGCAAGCATAGATGTGCATTTCTGCATGTACTTTGTTCATGCAGCTATTGTGGTTGTCTGCACAAAGGGAGTGTGTGCATACACTGAGAGCTCTTATATCCCTTGCCGATCTTTTAGTATGCAAATACTCTATTTGTAAGTGTGATTACGCTGAGCCTATGTCTGTGGTGTTTTTTAAAATCTGTTTAATTCTAGTACACATGATCAACAAGTATGTTTACTTGCGTAAGTGGAATATTTATTGTTCAAAACTCATGTGTGACTTTGGATTTATAAACTCATTAATGTGTTTTATACCCATATACTCTGTATAGTACTAGTAATTTTAAAAATATGTGTGATACATAGGGTCAAATACTCTGCTTGTGTAAATGGACGAAAATGGAGTCGTTCTCATTTATACCAGAGAATTTTGGTCTATAATCTTCATTCATTAATCCGAGTATAATGGAATACTAGTGACCAATGTTAATATTATTTCAGAACACATGTGAACTGATAGAAATTATACTGTAAAAGGGATTTGCACCTTTTTATAGCACGTGTCATGTCCTTGAGTAAAGTAAAAGGCATGTAAGAGATGCCTTTTTGGCTGAAGTATGTCATTGCTGGCTGTGGTGTCTCTTTCACTTCGCTGACCTGCACATGATGTGTCATAAAGAACTCAGTCCTGCTTCTATTTAAGATAGCAGCAGTCTATCCATTGACTTCAATGGGAACGTGATCTGGCCCAATATATTTCAACTAGTACTACTGTTGTTTGAAACTTAATGTCTGTATGACAGTAATTGTAGTTCAACAGAGTGTCCAACACTGCTTTTTCATTGTGTGCAAGGGGGCCCTTTTGGTATGTTATCTGGGATTATGGTAGAATATTTTAGATCATCCAGTGGGTCTCCGGTCTGTTGTCACAAATAGTCTTTTTAAACTATCCCAATCTTGTAATTTCTAGCTATGAAATTGCTAGAAATCTTATTTCGTGTTTAGAAGTCCACAGCATTCTTTGTTTCAATAATTATTGGAACAATCAAGAACTTTGCTCCAGACTCTCATAAAGGTTCTGGACTGACGATTACTGGACCTTGTAGGCGTTTGGAAAATGTTTCCCCTTCCTCCCGCAAAAATGTCAGAGCAAATGAAAATAATTTCAACTTCACTGAAGAAAAATTGTTGAAAACGGAAAAAAAATATTTAGAAATTCCACGTGGTTCCTCAATGGGAGTTGTATTTTGGGTGGCTCTTTCTCCCATTCTTTGAGTCTGATTACCTGGTCAAACTACATCTCCCATGTTGCACCATGGTTTCCCTGCTCACTGAGATACTATGGTGTATCCTAAGAAGTCTATGGCCAGGATGCCTACAAAGAGATGTAATCTGTCTGGGGAATCCAGCCCATAGTGGAGAACTTGGGGCATGAGACTCCCAAACTACAACTCTTACGAGGCAGCGCAGGAGCTTGCCCAAGTACAAATCTTTTGGTTTTGGGGTGTTTAGTTTTTCATTAAAAAGTCAAATTCTTCATTGAAAATCAGACACTTCACAAAAAATTAATTGAAAACTCAACTTTGCATCAATAAATAGTCTGTTGGAAAATTTTCCAGTAGAAGTCCTGTTGGTCATTTATATCGATGTGTATATATAGAAGCTCCATTTCCTCAGGGCTCACCTAGAAGTCTGCATATCTTAAAGGGCAAAATTTGGAATAAGTTCCTTTGCTCTGTTCCAACAGAGATACCCCATATCTCTTTTTCCCAAGCAGCTGGATCAGTGCATAGAGCTTTGATCAGTGCATAGAGCTCAGTTAATAGAACTGTGTTCTGTGCCAGACTCTGCTGACCTTGGGCAAGTCAGTTCACCTTTTTAATGCCTTCATGGCCCCATCTGTAAAATAAGCACTTTGAGATCTTTGGATGTGAAGTGTGCTGTAATAGAGTTGTATGCTACTACTATTTTGCATTGTTTTCTTCAAAAGATTTGTCGTAGGATAGTTTTGTTGGTGATGGAACCAATTTCATGTTTGTAGGACACTGTTTTCTGGAAACTTTGAATGGGTTTGCACTGGGTACTGTAGTAAACAGTAGGGACCTATACAAGCCTCTACAACTCCACTTTAGCAAATGAAATTATGTGAGGTGTTACTGAGGGCAGAATTTGGTCTTAGCTGAGAATTAGATATTAAAGGTCAGTAGCTGTAAATGAAGAATACTTACATATTTTTTAAAGCAGGGATTGCTTTGTGGAGCTTTAAACAGTCAGTCTTCTCTTTTGACGATGGTAAGTTTTTGTTCTTCGAGTAGTGTCCCTACGAGCGCTCCACTGTGTGTCTGCATTTCTGTGCTGCTGGTCAGAGAACTTTTGTAGCAGCGTCAGTTCAACCTGAGCATGCGTGGCTCCTTGCCTACCAGAAGGCTAGTCAATTTGCATTGGTGAACCCTCCTTAGTTCCTTTTCAGTCATGCCTGGCTAGAAATAGAGCTGTAGCTGTCCATTTACGGATCGTTAACTCTTTTAGAACTGTTTAGCTTCCCTTGAAGCTTTTTTCTTTGTTACTTCATTTGTATTTTATTTGGCCATGCCTTAAAGAATAAAAAAAAAAAAAAGAGAGAGAGAGAGAGAGGGAGAAGAAAGGGCTTTTCTTTTGCCAACCCTGGCTGGGGGAGACCTCTCTGGAGAAGGGTTTGACCGGCTTCCTGGCTGCAAAAAGTGCTTGGTTGCAAGGAATCTATCCCAGGGACTGACAGACACTCGCAGGGGGTTCACTGCCTGGAAGAGAAACATATTCCACAGAAGTGTGGCTTGTGTCAGCAGCTGAAGCCCAGATTCAGGAAAGATTGAGAGCTAAGACTCAAACTCCTACTCATGGCGTCAGCCCTTCAAAACCACCCTCCACTTCCCCCCCCCCCCCCCCAAAGTCCCAGCGGGAGCTGTCACTGTGACCATCTACTTTGAAGGGAGATAAGCCCAGAGAGATGAGCCACTCACACAAGGCCTCTAAGAAAAAGTCTGAGTGTCCCTGTGGTGAGTCCTGATTGAGCTGAAAGCAATCTCCAGGTCCATCAGTGCCAGTGGTACCGACGGACCTTGCTGCCAGGTCCACATTTCCAACCCCACTGGTGCAGGAACACCTGCTGAACAAGACACCAGAGGAGCAGTTACAGAGGTAAGAGAGGCGGAGCCAAGAAAGTCCAGGGATGACAGGATTTCAAGAAGAGGAGTATGCTCAATATGGTCAAATGTGGCTGGTGGGTCATGAAGGGAGAAGGTGGAAATAAAAGCCCTTATTTGTCCAGGAAGAGTTCATTAGAGGCCTTGGTGAGAGTTTTTTAGTGGAGAGTAAGGGACAAAAGCTATATGGGGGTGGTTCTAAATTAAATTAAATGGGAGGACTTTAAGGCTGCTATTCAATTCGTATAGAAATGAAGGGCAGAAGGAATGTGGGGTGAAACTTTGAGTGGGAGTTGGGACTAAAGATGGCTTTTTAAAGATTGGAGAAACCAAGTCATGTGTATTGTGAGAACAAGGAATGATGAAGAATACACTCACTGCAAGATGTTGTTTTAAATTCATAATCTATAATTTTATAGAATTTATTCAACAGCAGAAAGCCCATTACTTTGTTGTAATATTATGCTAGCTGCATATTATCATTGTGATATATTGCATTCTGTGTTTCACTCTTGCTATTTAAACCATTGCAGCAAACTTCTGAACTTTTTTTTATGCTACTTGAGCACAGTAGAGGAAAACGGTAGATATAAATTTCCCAAGCTAAAAGCAGGATTAAAAAATAGCAGGTTTTGAGCATGCCTCTCCTGTGCATTACATTAAAAATGTACCTATTAATGTCACTGGAATGGTGGTTTTGTGGGTTTTTGGTTTTTTTTTCCCTGTTTTGTATAAACAGTCTTGGGTTGTTCAAAGCAAGGGCTGCCAAAGTTTGGAGACAGTTACTTTTGAATGCTCTTAATTCAGCTGAGGAGAGCAGTCTATTTATCTTGTGACCTATTTATAGCCATCAAACAAACTGTAGCCAGTGGATCTGCTTTACTTAACATAGTACACTAGGTAGAAGATTAAGGGCATGGCTAATGCACTCATGAAAATAGCCATGCGTATGTCTGATACAGTTCACCACTGAAATGTGGATATACCGTATAATTGTCATTTTATTAAATATAAACAGGTTTGTATTATAAAAAATAAAGAATGAAAAGTTAACCTGGCTGCTTTTGTGGATCCAATAGCCTTTTGAGAGCCATATTTGTGGGTCATTGAACTCACATTGTAACATTGTGAAATTGGGGTTTGTTCTGGTCCTAAATTATTTGAAAGTTGTGTTCTTGGCTTTTTTGTTGAGTTCTCAACATACTATTTAAATAAATACTTAGTTGGCTTATTTTTCCATAGTAATTTAATGGATATAAAAGACTTTATTTCCAATATGTAATTACAGAGGTATTAACTTAACTTCTCTCTAAACTTCTCAGGTTATTTTTGAAGTGGTCACTTCAGGTCATCAAGGATACCTGGCTATTGGTGAGGTGAAGGTTTTAAGACATCCATGCAGTAAGTGCCTATACGTTATTTTGGAATCCTCTTTCTAAAATATATTTGAGACAATATTCCAGTATATCTCTAAAGCAAAGGAAACCAGAAATGCCAATAACAATTCTATTGTTATAAAAATGTGTTGACTGTCATGCAGCCATTGTAAGCATTTTGGTGCTGTTCTTTATTCCTTATCCATCTTGCATACAATGCCTAACAAGGTGGGGTCTCGATCCTTGATTGAAGCCTTTAGGGCCAGGCATTAGTCCAGTACGGATAATGATAAGAATACTGAGCAGTGCCAACCCTTCTTCGTATAAGGTCTAGAATGGTCACAGATTGAGGTATGTGGGTGCAGCAGGCCTCGACAAACCCCAGGCATCAGGTCGCCATGGCGTCTAGAAATTTAAATTTGGCGCCTAGCATTCCTGCGCCCGTGTGGCAGGGCTGGGAGGTGGGAGAGCTGTGGCTGCCGTGCTCCAGCTAGGGCGCCCCGCCTCTGAGCCCATGTTGTGGGAGAGGTGCGGGGCTGGCAGGGGAGAGTGGCTGCTGCGCTCGGGCCAGGGGGACCCCACCTCTGAGCCCACGTTGTGGGGAGGAGCGGGCGGAAGGGCCGAGGCCGGGAGGGGAGAGCCACCACTGCACTCCAGCCAGGGTGCTCCCCCCACTGAGCCCACTTTGTGGGAAAGGGGCAGGCGGGGCTGGGAGGGGGGAGCGGCTGCCGTGCTGCGGCCAGGCGAGCTGCCACTGTGCCCACGTTGTCTGGCTCCTTAATTTTGGGGCTGGCTCCTGACTTGGAGGCAAATTTGTCAAGCCCTGGGGTGCAGGTAGACTAGCAAAGAAATAAACGCATGTGATTTCCTTCAGCCCTTGTCAACCCAGGACCCTTAACTGGCTATGGCTCTGTTACTTTGTTTTGCAACATTGCATAGTATACTTTCCACAGCACTGTAAATTTTATGTCCATAGTGTAAAGTTTTGCACATTTTTACTTGTTTAAAATGTTTTCTTTAATGTTCCTTCCCAAATTTAATCTTTATAGTCAATATGTATGTGTAAGTGTTTAAAGAAAGATGGCAGTGTAAGAATACTACAAATGAAATGCTTCATATGTAGTGATTTGTCATGACCTTCAACAAACTGTTCAAGTAAGCTAAAATTATTCTGAATTTTTAATGTTTATTAAATTCTGCTACTAAAGATTAATTAATATTTATTTTCTGAATTTACGATCATAACCTTTTATTGTTTTTAAGGTTGATAGGGGGAGGGGAACTGCATGTAACTGTTCAACTCCTTTTTATGTCAAATACCATCCCTGCAAGTATTTCTATTGGTTTGTAAACAGGCACTGTCATTTAAAGTAAATGTAGTTTATTGGTGAATATCCAAATGTCTCATAAAAATTTTCTTTGTGTTTAGTGGCAGGAAGACAGAAATTTCTTGAAATATGGAGATGGCAATGCAAAATCAGCAGCTCTGTTATTTCTGATTCACTTAGTTCTAATAAACATAAAAGGTTCTCATGTTGCTTATACAATATTTGTGCATTTTGTATTTGTATGTATGATACAAATAGGCTAAGTTTGAGGTAGTATTTGTCAGGTTAATAATTTTGCCTGAACATTTTTTGAGAGTTTTGATCTGTGCATTTATAGTTATCAATCCCCCAAAGCATGCATGTGCTTATTATTAATGCAGAGAACAGAATATACATATACCTCCACAGGGTACACTATACTAGCATAACCAATGAAAGCTATGTTGAAACCCAGTTGTTTCAATGAAACAATCCTTTGGTAAAGTAATTAATTTAGAATGTGAAGAAGTCATTATAAAACAGTTACTGTATATACTAATTGTTTTTAAAAATTGTGTTATAATTATTAAAATTTTGTGATAGTGTCTAAATTTTTATGAGACAGATAATGCTATTCATACACTGTACCAATTTTGTACAATGTTACTGCCAAAATAAATAAACTCTGTGATTATCTTCTAGTTTTTAAACAAAAGTGAGAATGATAGAAGTCAGAGATGGAAATGTAGTTGTTTGATATTCATGTAGATCATGAGCTGATTACATTCCATGTTGGCAAACAGAGGATAATCCTAACCAATAATGTATATATTTGCCGCTTCAAAGGGGTAATTTCCCAAAACTGAGACACACTGATTGGGTGAAAAAATTTAATCAGAAAAATATGAATGAAAATTGGCAGTTCTTCAATAACTTTTATTAGATGGCCGAAAAGTTGTGATTCCCCAATCAAAAAGAAGACAGCTTTAGCAAAAAACCCATCCTGGTTCAGTGATGACGTGATGGCAGTAATTAGAAATTGAGAAGTAAGACTAAAGACAACAGGTACAAAATTCATGTCTGACAGGGCTAAGGACAAAAAGTAGGAGGCTTTTAAGTATACACTATTAGGAACAAATGAAATCCTAGTAATGATAGAAGCCCATTACTAGATTGAGATGGTAAAATTCTTAATAATGGTGCGGAAAAGACAGAAATGTTCAAAAGTGTGTGTGTGGGGAAAAAAGCAGGATGACATACTTGATATCACATGAGAACAATAAAGTACTTTCCAGTCAATTAAGAATGTTAAACAACATCTACTAGGGATAAATATTTTAAATCAGCAGGTCCCAATAACTAGCACCCAAGACTCCTAAAAGAACTGGCTAAAGAGATCTTCAGCCAGCTCTCTGCCCAAAAGAAGCTCTCTCTTGGCTTCCTTCCTGAACCACATTGATCAGGGCTTCTCTTGTTTTCTGGTCCTCTCCTTCTGATATTCATGACTCCCCACCTATCAATCTCCCTCTGTTTGCCATCAGTCCCAGAGAAACTAGTTACCCAGAATTAAAAGATAGGATAATAATTTAATGCCAGCCAACATTGTTTTATGGAAATGGGCCTTGTTAAACAAACCTTATTTCATTCTTTGAAAGAGATTACAAGTTTTGTTGGGAAAGGTAATTTTGTAGACATAACATACAGTAGAGTCCACTTAATAGCAATCCTGATACTAGCAACTTCTAGTGGCAACATTTTGCTGGGAATATTTAACCACTGTTAATGGGATTCAGATATGGGCCATGGCATGCCGGTTATTAGCACCTTTTCTGAGAGAGGCCCCAGCTGCACGTAGATTTACAAAGCCGCAGCCAGGGAAGGAAGTGCTGAGAGTCCAGGACATGCCTTCCCTGCCTGTAGCCCTGCAAACCTGCCTGTGGCCAGTGTTCAGCCTCTCCCAGTGCTTCCTTTGGAGGCTGCAGCCCAGCAATCCTGTCTGCACATGGGGACCACACATGAGATAAGAGGCTGCAAACTGGGAGCAGAGGCTGTGGGCAGGACAGTCGCGGGGAGGAGGGTTGCAACCTGGATGTCAGAGCTGGACGATGCCTCTATGCTCTCCTTAAGCTGCACCCTGTCCTGGAACTGCAGCCAAGGAAGGAAGGGCTGGGATGTGCTGAGCTCCAATTCCCAGAGTTGGGGGAATGGTATGGTACAGCCCCAAGGGGCCTGGATTCTGGCTGCATCCGAGCCTCCCCACTGCTTCCCCGCCTGCAAGCATGTCTGAAGGCTGCAACAGCCAGGAAAGCGCTTCCCGTCCTGGCTGCTTCCTCACAAACCTGCATTCCGCTTATTAGCAACTGCTGGATAATAGCAATGTTTTGGTGGGAACTGAGGGGCTGCTAATAGGCAAAATCTGCTAGACTAGTCTAGACATTTGTAAGGGGGTTGACTTAGTACCACAGATGTTCTGATTAAAAAATAAGCACTATGCAACATCAATGTGCACTCTACATGGATTAAGAACTGGCTAAATGAGAGATCTTAAAAAGTAGTCCTCAATGGGGAATCATCAAATGGAGATGAGTCTAGTGAGGATTGTTATCAGGCCTGATGCTGTTCAACATTTTTATCAATGATGTGGAAGGAATAGAAGATCACTGCTGATACAATTTATGGATGTCACAAAAGATTAGTAGAATGATGAATAATGATGACAAGGCAATCTAGATCACTTGATAATCTGGGCCAATTGAAACAAAATGCATTTTAATAAGCCAAATGCAAAGTTTATATATTTAGGAACAAGGAATGCAGACCATACCTGCAGAATGGTGGGCTGTATTCTGCAAAGAAGTGGCTCTGAAAAGGACATTGGGATCATGCAGAGGTCAAGCAGCTGAGCATGAGCTCCCAGTGTGATGCTGTGGCATAAAAGGGCTAATGTGATCCTTGAATGTATAAACGGGGCGAAGCAAGAAGGAGCAGGGAGATGGTTGCACCTCTGTATATGGCATTGGCGAGACTGATATTGGAATACTGCATGTTTTGATTTCTGGTCTGCTTGGTTTAAAAAGGATGTTGAAAAATTGGAGAGGGTGCAGTGCTTAATTTGTAACGGAATAGGGGCTGCTCAAGCAATTTTTTTACTTTCATAACTGATGCGGCAAGCCCAGAGCTACCGGGACTATGAACTGCCAAGCCCTAGGGCTCAGGCCTAGAAAACTCTGGCACAAATTAAGCACTGAGTGGATGCAGAGAACACCCACAAAAATTATTTGAGGGCTGGAGAAAATGCCTTAAAGTGAGAGATTTAAAAGTTCATTCCATTGTGTTCATCAAACAGAAGATTGAGAGGTGACTTGATTAGTGTGTAAGCCCTGTATAGGGAGGAAAGAGTGGATACTAAAGGTATCTTTTATATAGCAGACAATGGCATAGTAAGAACCAAGGGCTCAAAGCTGAAGCCAGACAAATTCAAATTAGAAATAGGGCACACACAATAGTGAGGCTGATTCATTTTTGGAACAAGCTACCAAGGGAAGTGGTGAATTCTGTGTCTCTTGATGTCTTCAAATCAAGACTGGATGTCTTTCTGAAATATATGCTTTAGTTAGACCTGAGTTACTGAACTTAATATAGGGTAACTGGGTGAAATGTAATGGCCTATGCTATGCAGGAGGTCATACTAGATAATCTAATGGTCTCCTCTGGCCTTAAAGTCTATTATCTATTAATGTGCACTTCCCTACAAGTATTGAGTTGTTTCTGTAACTTGGTTATCTAGGCGGCAGCCCCCATCATGACTCAGCTTCTCTACTGTGGTTCCCCATGGTCAGCTGTTTCACCTCTCAGATTTGATGTTGTGGTGCCTTTGCCCTATGGCTAAGATACACCGGAGTTGTACCTTTTTGGGGTGTTAGAGTTCAAACCAAAAAAGAGAAAAACGATCTAAAAATTAGAGCTGTAGGAGGACTTGTTGGCTTGAGCCTGCCCTTTTGCGCTGGGCTTGTCTCCGTGCATCTAGTGCCGCCTTGTCTGTCTTCCTGAGCCTAATTATCCCACCCATTGAATGGCTCATCTAGGTAGCAAGCTGTCCTGGCTGGAACCAGTCTTCCCTCATCAAGGAAGAAGCAGAGCTCTGCTCTCCATCTTTGATCAACCCTGAACTGGGCAGGCTTGTTTACACTGAAGAGGCTACAGCGTTGCAGTTGTTCTGCTGTAGCGCTTCAGTATAGACACTGGCTATGCTGACTGGAGGGGTTCTCTCATTGGCAGTCAGCCTCCATGAGAGGCAGTAGCTAGGGTGACAGAAGAATTCTTCCGTTGAACTAGCGCTGTCTATGCTGCGAGTTAGGTTGGACTCAGCGGTGTGGATTTTTCTCATCCCTGAGGGATATAGTTGTACCAGTGTAAAAATCCTAGTCAATCAAAGGTCTCCTCCTTTGGACTCCCCTCTCTAACCTGACATTGGCAGCAGTGTAATGGGGCCAGGACCAACTGGGTCCACAGGCTTTCTTTAATTCTGCTGTTGCCACTGTGAAGACTAGCTGCCCTGTTAGGCCCCACACTAGCAAATCTGGTTCTTTTTTGAGACCACTTTTAAACGGCTGAACGGATGAGGTTCCACCATGTCGTTTGTGAGAGAAATACTTGATCCTGCATCATTCAAATCAATGGTAATTTTCCCATTGACTAGAATGGGGGAGCAGGATCAAATCACTATTGCAACGTCTAATAAATTTCACCATAAAGACATTTTTTCATCCAAAATTTCTCCAGTAGGTGTATACTTCCCTGTGCTGAACCTTAAAGCATTGTTCCTCTTGAATTTTTGTAAAAGGTTCTTTTATCCCCTATTTATGCCTATTATTCCTCAAGTTATGCCTGCAAAGTTATTTTCATGGGTTTTTTTAAGTCATCACTTTCAGCACCTTAATCATTTGTGGTGTTCATCTAGTACATCTTGTCAGTTTGTTCAAATATTTCTAGTGCTGAGGTGGCAGTATTTCAGGCCTGGTTCAACTCCCACAGTAGTCAGCAGAAATTTTCTTCTTGGCTTCTTTGGGAACTGAATTGTTTGGACCTATTGTCTTTCTCAGAGAGAATATGCTATTTGGGGGGGGGGGGGAAGGGGGGAAGAGAGGAAGGGTTTCTGCAGTGCAGTTGACTCTTTCCAGTAAAAACAAAAATCAATATACTTTTTACCTCGTCAGGTGAAATTGAGACTTTTCTTCTTTAAATAGATGTCTTACTGAAAACATGTTTGCCATCACATTGCTTTTCTGTTATTAGGGATGTTCTCCCTGCCTAAACCGGAAATAAGTATCAGCATGAAGCAGCTACTGTGTTTTGTTTTCTTCCAGTATTCCTCAAAAGAGCTGTCTTTAAAGAATATAGGTCATGGTGGGAAATGTTATGCTAGAAATGTAGCATACCAAACCATCATGCTAAAATGCATTATCTACACACATTGTGTCTAGTTAAAAGGAAAAAATAGTTTCCTTGACAACATAATTTAACTTTTTACTTTCTTATCTAGTTGCTAGTATAAATAGCTAATGTTTTTGTTCAAAACATCAATTAGATTTCAATATAATCTTTATTAATATAGAAGTGTTTTTACAAGAGGGCTGCTGAGCTAAGATAATTTGCACAGCAGGAACAATAAGATAGCACCCTTCTCTTTTGTTGCATCTTATGCAAAAAGGAACAAAGCTCATTTAAACAGTCTATAGTATCTCCTACAACTAGAATCAAATATTGAAAACACTTATCAGGTTTTTTCTCCAATGTAAATTTATTACTGGAAAATTTAAAAACAGTAACTATTTAACGAACTAGATTGAGCTAATCACAGTCACATTGTGTGTTAATAATTGGATCCTTTTTTTCTCTTCCATCAGCCAAAACTCCCCATTTCCTGCGTCTTCAGAGTGTGGAAGTCAATGCTGGACAATTTGCCACTTTTCAGTGCACTGCCAATGGTAAAACGAATACAGGTGACAGGCTGTGGTTACAGGTAACTTATTTTCTTTCACAATGTAATGAGATTTTAGAAAGTATGATTCAGTCATCAAAGGAGTGGCACAAGAGGAGAAATAATAGCTTTATCTCCTATCTCATCAATACTAGCCTTAATAATGGATTTGAACCTTTCCATGATATTTGTTCTTTTGCAATATCTGATATTAAAAGATTTTCCTCACATGGCAATTATGAGGTGAACGTAGAATGAGAGAAACTGCGGTAGCTCTGTTACCACAGTGTGGTAATTAAGGGTAAATGCGAAGTTTTTCCATTGTGGCAGCTGTGCCTTTTGTCGGCAGCTGATGTGATTGACCTAACTGTAAGTGGTGGTGTTGGCTTGCATCTATCGACCAGAATGCTGTGTAGAACTGCCTATATCCAATATAGTATGCCCTGTATTAAAACAGAATTACTTTTCATAGATTCATGTGTTTTAGGACAGAAAGTACTATTATGTACTTAGTCTGACTGCTTGCATAACACAGGCCATAGAACCGTACCTCATCAGGTCCATAACTTCTCTTTGATTTATAGCGTGTCTTTTAGAAAGATACCAATCTTGATTTAAAGATGTAGACTTTCTCCTAACTGTTCTTTCAAGTCCAACCAGCTTTGCCTTTTCTTACATGTAAATCTATGTCAAACAAAGTATTCTGCACTTGACTCCTTTCTCTCCCGCTGGGTATTCTGAAGCTAGCTGTCCACGTGATGCCATATCTCCAGATCTTTCTTTTCTCAGCTTCACACACCAGTCTGGATTTGAACCTTGTAGGGAAACACCAAAAATCTAAGTTACTTGAGTTCATAATGGCAACAGTGAGTCTAGCTTTGAGACCTTTAGTGCTAGAGGGAAAAGACAATGTCTTAGATGATCAGTTAGATAAAATTGCAAGATGAGGTAGGGAAAATTAAAGTTATATTAGGTGGATGAGAGGGAAAGATAAACTTTGGGTTATGGGGGGTTCTGTCACCAAACACTTTCAGGCCTTTTATATTGTGTATCTTTAATTTATGAACTACAAAAGTGTGTGAGGATTTCAGAAACATTTGAAATGTATGGGGTGTGCTAAAAAGGTAAAACAATCTCATTGGAAGAAAAAGTTTTACCTGTGTATAAAACATCCACTGCACCCACAAGGAGCCCAATCTAATGCCCAGAGAAACTAGTAGAGTAGGCAGGCTTTTCATTGACTTGAGTGGGTGTTCCTCAAAATCCAAATTTGTGGCAGGGGCTCCTTGATGCTAATTCCACGGCAGGAAACTTTTGATTCTGTGGGAATATTTATCAACGTAATTTGTTTTGTATATCGATCAGAGTGGAGGATCTGAACAATACTCGTGCTTCCAGGACTTGAGCCCCAACCCCAAAAGCTACGTGATTATATCAGAAACTCAGCTTTCATTACAACCTCCCCAACACAAAATAAAACTCAACCCCTAAACCTTATTGTTGTGGGGAAAAGTCTGTGATGTCTACCCAACTATAACTGATGTAGTGATTCTGCAGAGAGACTGCAACAATAGCCCTGAGAGCTGTGATCATCTGCATTGAACATTGTGGGGCTTTAAGTCCAAAATTCCACTGCTCCGGGGAAGAGAGGGACTTCTTGTATGCATGCACACACACATATCCAAAGAGAGGACTGTATGTGTAGCAGGAAGGGAGTGCAGCAGGTCACACTCCCATATCCAAGTAGATAAACCCCAGCTGTTGGGGTGAGCACACAGCCCCTCACCTGCAGCAGCCCTCCCTTCCTCTTCTGCTTCCAAGGGTTTGGGTGCACTGTTGGGGTGAAGAAGGGGCCTAATGCTACTAAACCTCTCATCTTGGGTCTCTGGGGGGTGCAGGGCTATGTTGTGTAGCCACCATGACATTGTGTTTTGGTTTGCTGAGGCCCCAGTTTGCCTCAGTCCAGCTCTATGTACTTTGCCTTCTGTGCCTGACAGAACACTGACTGATTCCCACGACTCATTGACTTGGCCCCTAACTGGGGCACATATCTTGTAGGAACTAGGATAATCCTGATGAATTAGGAGAGCTGTTGTCTCTCTTTTTGGCTCCCTCATGGTTTCCCCTCAATGAAAGCAGCACAGGAAGAGGAAGCTATATGAGGTCCAGCAGGGCAGAAAAAACAAAAAGTTGGGCATTTGGCTGCAGCAAAATGGCAGATTCTGAGGCCAAAAATGGAATTCTGTGTAGTTGGGCAAAAAAGACAAAAACATATCCTTGTTAGAAAGTTCCTGTAAAGACAAAAAAAAAAAAGAGTTCTCATAAGGCTCTACAATGGGTTGCTATTATCATCGTTGATGTGGTTGTACATTATCTGACAGAACAATTCATTTCATTCAGCTGTCTGACTGAAAATCTTCATTGCAACAATATTCTTTAGTTTGCAGTGCCTATCAGTCCTTAGATTTGTCCCACGTTCCACTGCTCATGCTTTCACATATTCCTTTAAATGTACTAAAGGGAATTTTTTATCCCCAATCAGACTGTAATGGTGAATTAATTACTGTCATTTTCTTTAAGGTCCTGACCTTGTCGAAATCTGTGCACATGCTCAACTTTATGCTGTGAGTGGCCCATTTGAGTCAGTGAAACCAGTCAATAGGTGGAATTTGCCATTGACTTTAGATGGGCCAGGATTTCTCCCCTTACCTTTACATAAAGTTGAGCATGTACAGTCTTTGCAAGATAGGAGCTCAGTTCTTTTTTATTTTACTTTGTTATAATTTAATTATAATTTTCATTCAGTGGAATAATAGAATCATAGGGTTAGGAGGAACCACAAGGATTATCTAGTCTAACCTCCTGCCAAGAAACAGGACCTGTTGTGTCTAAACCATCCAAGACAGATGGCTATCCAGCCTTCTTTTGAAAACCTCCATTTAAGGAGCTTCCACAACTTCTGGTCCATTGTCCTACTGTTCTTACAGTTAGGAAGTTTTTCCTGAGATTTAAGCTAAATATGCTCTGCCGTAGTTTAAATCCATTGCCTCTTGTCCTCTCTTCTGTCACAAAAGAGCACAGCTTTTCTCCATCTTCTTTATGGCATCCTTTCAAGTATAATATTCCCCCTTAATTTCCTCTTTTCCAAATTAAACACACCCTGTTCCTTCAGCCTTTGCTCATATGGTTTGCATTAGACCCTTTGATCATCTTTGTTGTTTGCCTATGGAGCCTTTCCAGTTTCTCTACATCATTTCTATGCATTGCTGACCAAAATTGGATACAATACTCCAGCTGAGTTCTAAGCAGTACTCGGTAAAACAGGACTATGAGTTGCATGCTATGCCTCTGTTAATGCAGCCTAAAATTGCATTTGCTTTTTTTGCAACAGCATCGCATTGCTGACTCATGTTGAGGTTCTGATTCACCACAACTCCCAGATCGTTCTCCGCAATGCTACTGCCAGTCCAGTTTTCCACCCTTCTGTATTTGTGCAATTGGCTGTCCTTGTCTAAATTGTAGCTCCTTACATTTGTCTTTGTTGAATTTCATTTGTTGTTTATAGTCCAGTTCTCCAATTTATCAATATCACTCTGAATTTTACTCTATTCTTCAGAGAACTGGCAAACCCCCTAGCTCTGTGTCATCTGCAAACTTGATTAGTATGCTCTCTATGCCTACATCCAGGTAATTAATAAAGCTGTTAAACAGCACCGGACCCAAAACAGATTCCTGTGGAACCCCACCTGAGAACACCCACCAATCTGACATAATTTCATTAATAGTTACTGTTTATTTGCAGTTGTGTAACCAATTATAAATCTATTTAATGGTAGTTCTACAAAGCCTGTATTTTTCCAAATTACTTATCAAATGTTGTGGGACTGTGTCAAAAGCCTTACTGAAGTCCAGGTATAGTATGTCCACCGATTTCCCTTACCCACCAAATCAGTTAACCTGTCAAAGAAGGAAATCAAGCTGGTTTGGCATGATTTGTTTTCCACTGCTCCTGTTCCAGGTTACTATAATTTTGCCCTTAATTGTCTTGGATTTTTTTTTTGTGGGGGGGGAAGGTAGTGATCCTCCTTTAGAAATACGAATTGTGAGCGTCTTGTTCTCGGTATACTACTTGTAGTTGTCTTCTGATTCAGTTTTTTCTCCTTGGCTGTGCTCAGTAGTTGCTACCAAATACTACGCTGAGGTCCTCAGTTAAAGGTCAGCAAAGCTTTAAAGCACTCCAATAAAATTTAGGGGTGACACTAGTTCCCTTTTAAAGTACACCTTCTTGGTAGGGGGTGTTATATTTTAAATGTGAAGCTCAGGAAAAGCCTGAGCTTCACATCTAAAGGATCTAAAGGGTCCCATTTTTCATTCCATATCAATGACATTATGTCTGAAAGGTAGGCTGTGGCCATCCGGTGACAAATACCCAATTCACAAATAAGAAATTACTGGTTTTGGCATTATGACTGAGTACTGAAAACAAAAACAAAAAACTGACCCAAACATTCGAAGTCGAGGGCCATATGCTCAGCAGGTGTAAACGGAGGGAGCTTCATTGAAGTCAGTTGTAAATGGATAACTGATGTATCCACTATTCATGCTCTTCAGGTTTTTATGGGTTATCTGAAAATGTTCATAATATGAACATTATTAGAATTGTATAAGTCTTATATCAACTGTTATTACACACTATCTTGAGAGACTTTGAAGCGCTTCCACCTACAGTAGAAAAAATGTTTTCTTTAAAATTTCCATTAGGATGTCTCATGTGGAGATAGAAATTCACATTAGATAATGCCATGCAACCCCACAGAAAACCTGGTGTACATATTACAGCAGTGTGTGAGAAAATGCATGTAGAACTCTCGTTAGCTGGAATGTGGGTAGCACACATAATTGCCCCTGCACCATGCTAAAAGTTTACTTGATGCAATTCTCACACCATGGATGGTAAATTATTTCCACAGCTTGGGAATTCATATCTATCTCTGTTCACTGACTATTCAGCATCTTTCTATAAGACTTTATGGTAATAGGCTGTCATTTCTGTAATAGCATTGATTGTGAAACAGAATAATATACATTACATTGCCTTTTTTCATGAAAACGTAGGGCAGTGGTAGAAAGCAAATGATGCCCATTTAATTTCTTAAATATGGATGTATCTGTAGCTGTAGGGTTAAGTTCAGACAGCATTCACATCGCTCCCTAGTGTTTTGGGGTTAGCTATTGTTGAAGAACATGGGATTTGGTTTCCAAACCAGACCATTGGTCCTTCAAATTTGTTTCATAACACTTGCAGTGCCCATCACCTGATGTTTAAGAGACAGGGGGACAAAAAGCAATTAATGTAGTCAGTTGTGCAATGCTTTACATGAAGGAAAAAATACTCATCCTGACCGCTTTAGAAAATCATCATGTACCCTGAAGCACAAGACTTGATTGCATGCACAGCAGGTAATGTGAAGACAAATTATGAGTAACTGAGCCAATATCACCTCAGGTCAAAGTCAAATGAAGGAAATCATGAATAGAAGAGAGTTGTATCCAAGTTCTAATTGTTTTTCTTCTGTTGTTACCAGCTTTTAGTTGAAAAAGGTCATTGGCTACATCAAACGCATTGTGAATTAAATGTCCTCATTAGCTGATGTGTTGAACGTAACATACCACAAAAGTAAATCTGATGACAGTAATGAAGGAATGTTTATGATTAGCAGATGTGTCCCATCTGCTTACATTTTCTTTGTCACATCTGTGTACAACATAGGTTATTGCCAGTATGTGACTAGTTTTTCTTTTGTACTGAAAGAATAAACAAATACAAAAACAATCTTATATGGAATGCATTGTTCTTTTTCAAAATTAAAAGCTTCAAGTGTTAGCACTGGTATTAAGTTAAATACATGTGTGTAAAGCAGTATGAAAACCAAAAGACAGGATGACAAAAGGAAGACAGTGTATGCTTTCGCAGAGGAAAAAGAAAAAATATATTTCTAGACTGAGGCAAGGTTTCACATTGGGAAAGAAATGAGTATGCAAATAGATGATAGTGAATCAAAAACCAAAGTTCAAGCAGCCTGTTGGAACATCTTTTAGCCTGTATTGATATTTAGTAAATAGCCAGAAGAAATACCAATCCTTATTGGGGAAGAGAGGTGGGAGGCATAAGGATGTGCAGGTGGGGGAGAAATTTAGAAAATTCTTAACATTTGATACAATCTAACCCATTCTAAAGGCATGCTTCTGCTTTCCAGAGCTACTTTGGAGACAGAAATGTAAATTTTAACTTACAGGGATGAATTAGCAGTAAGCACAAAAGGGTCTGGAATTAATCAGAGGTAGATAAATCTCTATCCCCTCAATCCCACTTTGAATTCAAACAGTGATAAATCATAAAAATTTAGGGCTGGAAGTGACCATGAGAGTTCATCTAGTCCATCCCCTTCGTGCTGAGGCAGGACCAAGTATATCAAGACCACCTCGACAGGTGTTTGTTAAAAATCTGTTCTTAAAAACCTCCAAGCCCATTACTATACTTTTCTATCCTTATAGATAATAAATTTGTTCTAATATCTAAACTAAAACTACCTTGCTGCAGATTAAGCCAATTACTTCTTTTCTTGTCCTCCGTGGATATGGAGAACAGTTGTTCATAGTCCTCTTTATAACAACACTTAATATATTAGAAGACTGTTTTCAGGTCCACACCCCTAGTCTTCTTTTCACAAGATTAAACATGCTCTTTTCTTAACCCTTCCACATAGGTCCGGTTTTCTAAACTTTTTTATCATTTTAAAAAATGTGTTTCCATGTGTGTCAGCATTTGTAAGTACAGCTGATTGAAACTTGGAATTTCCATTTCATAGAAAATTTTGATACTTCTAAATTTGTTTGTTTCAATTTGGAACAAAAACAAAGTTTTGGTTTTGGAAAATTTGTATAGAAATTTAAATTTTAAAATATTTTATGATTCTTACATTATTTCATGACATGGTAGTAACAGTAGCGTGCATCATGCCTATTAAGGGCAGCTGCTATATAGTACTGATTAAAAGATCATATCTATTCTAAATTAGTGTCTCCTATTTGTCTTATAATGAAACAATTTGACACTTAATGGTTTTAAAAATAAAATAGAATATTTCAACTCATAAGTTCCGTCAAATTGACATGTTAATAGCAGTAGCACATATTATGCACCAATACCATGAAATAGTGCAGAAATAATTTTAATTGAAACATTACAAATTTTCCAAAATGAAAATATTTTTGTTTAAAAAATGTTTCTGTGATGTGGTTTTTTTTCAAATGAGGGAGGCCCTTTCGAAAAAAACATGGTAAAAGATCTAGTAATTAAAGATGTAATGTATAGCCACATAAGGACCAAATTAAGGGTGCATAGGCTCGATTGGCTTCAATGGAGCTGTGGCAATGTCAGCCGAGGATCTTGCACAGAGTATATCCTTTGCATGAGTTCTAATTTCTTTCCCTTGTCTGTTTTTCAGAAGACTTGCAATGGTTCCACTGTTTGAAGGCCCTCTAGAGCCATGTAGAAGTGGGGAAAGTTTGGGCCTAAGTGAATAAAAGAGTGGAAATCTTAAATTTTTTCTCTCTTTAAGCCAGATATTTAAAGCTACTTCATTTCAATTTTTTGCATGTTATTCCATTTGTTTTTTTCAATGGATTATTCTATGTAGTCTGTGTGTTTCTTGTATTCCCTATGTTTCTCAATTGACATCATTAATTGCATAGTATTCTTACCTCATAAAGAAAAAAACAGCTTGTTCACATTTGGATAATAGAATAACTTACATGTAAATTAACACAATGCTACCTTGTAGTGATTATCTTTTTTAAATGAAGTGATATTTAAAATCAGTATTCAGGTGTTCTAACAATTTATAGTATTGCTGAGAGCAAATAATGAAGTATTTCATAGTTTTTATATATATATATATATGGGGGTGGGAGGGTCAAGTGGTTAAGTGGCCTTTTTTATCCCAATTTTAACCTGTCTGACTATCCTGCTGTTAATTCCTATTTGTGCCACTGTTGAGTGCTTTTATACCCTCTATTTCTTTTCTTTTTTAGTTTCTTTGTCAGACATTGAGGGGAAGAAAAGGAAATGCTTAGCAATCAGCAAATGGGAAAGAACAGTAAAGCACTAGGGATAGGTCTTGGTTATCAATGAACACTGACCTATTAAACCTTCGATCATGTTTGAGTTTCAGCAATTTATGTGGGAGAATAGAAGATAGCTAGGAAAGTGTCAGAGATAGAAAGACCTTTGTTAGTGCAGAGGCTACAGAGCTCTACTGCATCTGAAGCGACAGGGATGAAAATAAGCCACTTTCTACATGAGTGGTGGAAGTGAAGCAAATAAGAGTGCAGAACAGGTATTTATAAAGCATTTAGGGTGCAGTGTATTTTATATATATATATATAGTTCCTCACTCAATTAATTTTATTTTATAATTCAAATCATATCAGCATTCACATGTAGTAGTCTCATTAGTTTTTTGGTTTATGTTAATGCAAACTGTTTGAGATTTTAAATGCACAACTTAAATGTGGCCAAATTAGTTTCTGTGGTAAGAGTAACTGCATTTTCCGATTTATGTGCATTTAAAGCTCATTGATAAAACATAAGAATAGAGGTTGAATTTCCTCATGGTTCTTGTTGAAGCCAAAAAACACATATTAACATTACTGAAACTTTGTGTTTTTTGAATATATTCACTTGTATATTCAGTCACAAATTGAAATGGCATGTCTGTTTTCAGGAATGTGTACAATTGTTGAAAAATTGGTAGCTGTATTTATTTCAGTGTGTTGAGCTCTGAATGCAAGCGTATATATTTGCTGCAACTTTGCACCTCAATAGAGTATATTTAAAAATAAATGGAAAGTCTCATAAGCTTGCCATAACTTTCAAATACTTATAAAGTTATTTTTAAACTTAATAATTTCAAAGTGTCTTCAAGATCCGGGGATAGGGGGCTGGCCATCCATCAGCTGTTGGGTAGGGACCCCCAGGAGCCAGCTGCCGATCAACTGTTGGGTGGGGGCCCCCTGGGGCTAGTGACCACAGGGTGCCTATCCAAGCCAGCAGCCTTGGGGTAAGAGAGCCTAGCCACAGGACCAGAAGAGGCTGAGAAGAGAGTCCTCCTTTAGCCCATCCCCAAAGGCCCCCCCCCCAGTGGAGAGCCTGTCTCTTGCTCCCCTCATCCCTCTCCTTCACTTTTCTCCTCAACCTCCCAGCCGCTTCCCCTCTGATCCTTCCACCCCACAGGCAGCCTGGACCCCACTTCCCCTCTACTCCCCCTCGGCAGGCCCATCAGCTGTTTGGCAGGAGCCCTGGGCTGGCTGCAGGTCAGCTGTTGCGTAGACAGATTGGTGGTGGTGGTGGGGAGGTCGCCAAATATCTAAGTGGTGGCCTGGGGCTATGGGTGCGGGGCAGATGGGAGTAGATGTAAAGCAAGGAGTGCAGATTGCAGGTTGGAGTAGATGTAAAGCAAGGAGTGCAGATTGATGCACGTGGCTGTAGATCGGATGTGAATCCACATTTTTGTATATGCACAGGGCTCTACAAATACAAATTAAATTGATCCCAAAGGGAAAACTAAAGGAAGGAGATGTGAATAAAATTTCTTATTACTATGTCTAGTTCCATAATTCAATTTGAAACACCTCTGCCAAAAATACTCATGTCAGCCTCACGCTAATGTCTTAATATTTATTGTTATTGCTATGATTATTATTTTCACAGTGCTAGTATTGTCCCTAGGTCCTTTTGTCCAACTCTGGGGCTGTCTTGCTTCTGATTAGTCAGGCATCTAATTTCCCACACCTATAGGGAGTGAGTGAGCAGTAGCTTGCTCTTCAAAAAGTCTCTTTTTCAGGAGGCAACTAGGTGATGCGCTTTGTCTCCCAGAATGTGGTGGAGCAACATGCTCCATATGTCTATTTTATTGTATTTCTTCTTCTATCACTCCCACCTGCTCCACTTCATTACACCAGAACCCAGTAGCAACTTCGATGGACCTGCTAGTCTTCTGGTTTTACAATTTAAGCAGACTTTTTGTGGTGCGCCCAGAACTTACATATCAGAATGTAGTAGAAGGTTGGAATGTTCAAATCCCATCCCCCCTCCTCTTCTCAGGAAGTTAACTCTTCTTATGTGAAGAAGTGTGGAGCGTCAAGTACATCATTATCCTGGGATACACTTGGATGGAAGGCGCAGGACAACATCTGCAATATTCTGTTTAGAACTAGCCTAATGAATGAAGCCTTTAGCAGGAAGCTCCCTCCAGTCTTTTGTGAGGCTGCTATCTGTAGAGCTCCAAAGAGGACAATTATAAATAATTTTTTATTTTATGCTCACTTCTTAGCCAGGTGGTGATCCCAGTCTTTCTGAATAAGCTGGAGTTACCTACACGTGGTTTTGCTTCTGTTCTTTTATGCTTTAATTAAAACTGATGGAAAGAAGTTCTTTATAACTCTAATAATCATAAACATATTTAAGAAATTGTAACACCTTTCAGTTACACTGACTTTTTTTTAAAGACAAAAAGTGTAAATTGGTCTGTGAGCACTTCCATTTAAAAACATATGGTAAGTAATTTTTTTTAAAATTGACTTTTGTCAGCATGATACCAAGCAACTTTCGTATATAAACTCAGAGCAGCTCTTTTGAGGAAATTACACTAGCATAATGACTCCAGAAAATCCAAGAAAGCCCTTGATGCTTGCTTTCTATCTATTTATTTTCCTCTTCAGATAGGATGATTGGGATCACAATGTCATCAATAAATATTTGCTAATCAGACTTTTAAATATGTAACTTGTATAGAATCGTCTGATTGCTTTATTGAGCATTCATTTGCAGATGAAAAACACAAAGACTCACAGATAGCATTGTAATTTGGGGAGAAACATCAATGACCAAACATTAAAATGTTGAAATTTGAAATCCTTGCTGAAAGGCCCCCCAAAATAATGTTTTGTCTGAAAGTCTGATAATTATGCTTGCAGAATACAGCTCCAGCTGGCATTTGTAATAGACTTATCCCAAACACGACAATAATATTTAGAATTTCCATTTTTCAAGGGTGGCCTCTTTAGTTGATTGAAATGCATGTAGAACAAGCATGGGATAATCACAGGATCTCTGGTTCTTCTATCTTGTTCAGCAAACATTTGTCTTGGTTATGAAAGCAATTCTAGATAGTCAGAGACCCAACTATCTTAATTATTAGAATGAAAACAACTCTAGCAATTTTGCTGAGATATTAAATTATTGCTTGATCTATATTATATCCATGTTTTAAAGAAAATTACTTCCAGCACTTCTGTTATTAGGAGTGATCCCAGTGGTATGAATTTAATAGTCATTTTACAAATGTGCATATTTGAAAGTGGGATAATGCAGACTTTCTTTTATTAAATAAATGAAAAGCGGTTTTAATCCACCTGTGGATGGATATAAAGGATGATTGACCTAAGTTTCCTTTTAAGCCTGAACTGGTAAAAGAGTTTAAAAAAAACAAAGGCCTTGAGATTAATTGATTTACTTAAATTGTTGGAGCTAACATCCTAGAATGTCAGTGTCTTTAAATTATTGCTCTGATTTTTGTTAAAACTTTCTGACAGGTTTAATGTATATCTTGTTGCTGGTAAATTGCGATTCTTTTAGAAGTCTTTGAATTAGTTCACTGCATAAAGGAGACTGTAAATCTAATTTAACCTTCAGTCTATTTCATCTCATTCTAGCTTGGCCAAATGGAAAATTGTGTGCGTTTAAGGATACTTGCAGTTGCTTTTTGTGTGACTTTAGTACGTTGCCACCATTAAATTTGGGGTTTCAGCCTGTCAGTGTCCTCAAGTTAAATGAGAGATGTTTTTTTCCACAATCATGAATATTAAATAATGTGTGCCGGAGAATTTGGTTTAATAGAAAGCTTTGTTCTAGTAAGTGACTCACCCTTGATGACTAAGTTATAATAGGTATGTCTGCATTGCATTGTAAACCCGGATTTATGGGATACCAAACCCACACCTCCACAGCATATTGTAAACCTGGGTTTACAATTGCTGGATTTGGGTCTCCTGGCTGTATTCATGCATCCATGCTGCACTGCACAAAGCTCCTGACTCGAGTATGCAGTTTGTACGTCATCTACCCTGCAAAATATCAGGGCTTGGACCCAAGTCTGTGTGAGACTCTGGCTCTGATCCATCCCCCTGTTAGGGTTTTAAAACCTTAGTCTTGTGCGTTTGCTGACCCAAGTCAGACTGATTTGGATGGAAAGGAGGCTTGGGAGTGTGGACAGAACAGAAGCTTGGGCTCAAAACGGAGTCAGAACCTGTGTGTAAGGGACTGGGGTTTAGGCAGTCTGGCCTAGTGATTACTGCTGGGCTGGTGTCCCAGGGTCAAGGACAGCCTCCAGGTGGTAGTCAGCAAGCAAGGATCAGAGTAATTGCCAAAACCAGGATCAGTAGGCAAGAGTCAGGGTCGGAATCAGGCCAGAGATAGGAGATCAGGAGAACTTACCAGGCTGCAGTGAGGAGGCAAGAGTCAGGCTGGGTCAGACACAGGTGATCAGAAAGTGAAGCGAGCTGACATCTGCAGGTGCAGCAAACCAGATGTCTGTGTGGCTGCCCAGACAAATTCCTGGGTCACCCTTCAGGGTTAAATAGTAAATGTGGGCCAAACAGAGGGCTATGGGGTCGCTCTAGCCCCTCTGGCAGTACTGCCTGTAGCACCTTATCTCCACCATGCTCCTTGGGAGGTGGCTCTGCATGGCCTCCCAGTGGCCATGTGGGACCATCAGCTGCCCTGGCTTTTAGTCCCTCATATCCTTTCCCTTTGCTTATTGTGCAGTGCAGACTTACCCCAATTGACTTAAACAGTGTTTCTGAGTGATGTTTTTTGTATTATGCTCTCTGAGCATTTGTCTAATAGCGGATCCTCTGCATCCAGTGGAATCTAATTTGCATCCCCTTCACTCTGAAGTATATTGTTGTCATCAGAATCCTTCTAGCCTAAAAGGGGTAGACAGTTCTCCCTTTGGAGCCTGTCAGAGCTTGTCTTTCATTGCCCAAAAGTATTAGTATTCAGTGAGATGGGACATAGGATGAGCATCCTGTCCCAGTTTTCCCAGTCTCAGTGGCATAAAGGACTGGAATCCTTGACCCACAATAGAATCTGGATCTCCCACATGACACTGTAGAGATGAAAAGAAAGATACTTACCCTGTTTGTGCCACAAGAAATTGTGTGCAAAAATTTTTGCTGTGTCGACCTGTTATAACAACCTGTTTTAACTTAATGAATTACCTTAGTGTAACATTGTAAAACATAAAGTGTATACAGTTTTATCAAAATGGGATTAGCAAACTAAAGATTTTGTCATGATAAATGTTTCTTTAATCTTCTAAAAGAGATGCTAAAGATTCAGCTAAGAGTTCCATAAAACTAAACATTTCATCATTAAATATTGGCATTTATTTTAACAGGATGGGATAAAGTTATTCTCTAATTAGTGAAGTGGTTCAACCTAAGTGATCTGGTTGTATTTATTTGTGGGGTTTTATGAGATACCAAGGTACAATCCAGATTGAGTTTTTGTGTCACCCCTGTCCTCTCACCTGGAGCGCCCTTTACAGTGCTGTACTGCTGTAGCCTGCAGCTTGGACTGCTCACAATTAGCCTCCAGCATGCAAGTCACTGCCAGCTATGTCTCTGTCTGTTCAGCAACCAGCTAGCCATATTGTGGCTCTTACGAGCCTTGGTTATATTGCAGGATAACCCATAACACGTCCAGTCTTAGATTTTTCCTCAGAAATGTATGTCTTGTACTGCCCAGCCCTCTCCTGGACAATAAAAGTTTACATAAACTCCATTATTTCTTTAATAGAAATAATATGAATGCAACTTGCTATCCCAAATGGAGTTTCCCCAACATCGCAGTTTAAACATTGTGGATTAGATAAAACAATAAAATTAGTTTATTAACTAGAAAGAGAGAGATTTTAAATTAATACAAGTAACGAGACATAAAAGTCAGAAATGGTTACAAGAAAATAAAGGTAAACCACGACTGGTGCCTACCTTAACAAACTATCAGCTTCAAGCAAAGTTGCTGAACGCATGTGGTGAGAAGTCTTACTGATCAAACCCTCTAGGTCAGGACACCTCCCAGAATCTAGTGAAAGCTTCCTCTGTTGCTTCAGGTGCAGAGACTCGATGGACAGGGAGGCTTAGGGGTGTGCCTTGGGGTGTTTGTGTCTCCTTTTTATAGTGTCAGTCCCCCTCTTGAAAAACATTTCCAGCTGAGATTCAGGAGACAAAATGTTCCCTGCTGCTTTTTCCTCATCTCTTTGTGTTTCCTTTGTTTCCACTTCCTGCTTGATAACTGTTTGCTGCTTGAATGCAAATTAAGCAGAGCTCACATTTCTTTGTTTGAGCCAGACCTGTTTGCCAACCTCAGTTTGGAACATGTATTAACACCATACAGTGGTATCTTACAACTTCACATACAACGTTGCCACACACATTTTATCCAGACAGTATTGACCGGCAAGTTATGAGTTTTCAAATGATATCTTACAAGGCCTGCTTATGTTATAAGACCTTATGTCAGATGTGTGTATGGTGTGGACACGGGTACATTCTGTCACAGGTTTTAAAGTAATATTGGGGACCAAGAACTTCTCCAGAGCATTTGATTTGTGTGCTTTTTTCTGAACTGTACTGAATGAAATATTTTGTAAGTAACAACAACAACAAAAAGTCTGCAGTGTGTTCAGTAGGAAAAGATATTGCATACGTCGTCTGTTAATTGTTACTAGAATATTTCTAATAGTCTTGGATACCCACTGTATCATCATCTTACCATGAAATTGATTTTGGCTCTTAAAATTGAAATAATGTAATATGCAGTGTGCTATCCGGGGCCTGTTGTAAAAGGAAAAGTTTGTTGTCCTATGTTCATTTACTACTAATGATGCAGCATAGCTGTAGTAAAAGAGAAGAACAGTTATTTGGTTAGCAGTGTTCATTGTTAATCTGTCTTCTTTATATAGTGTACAGAAATACTGAAAACTCTTTATCCATTTGACAGTTGCTGAAGGATGTCTCATTTTTACTATGGTCTGGTGGGTGGAATGCTGCCAGTCTCTCCTATAGAATTAACTCATCATATACTTTCATTCATTACCAATCCTCTGTTCATGCTATACTACACTGAACAACTCTCTTCTCCATTGGCTGTCCACCTTCCTGGTGAAGGAGATAGAAAGTTACTATAGATAGAAAGATACTATAGATAGATAGAAAAGAGAAGTTACTATCTCTGTACTGTACATTTTATTTGGATAAAAGGAATGCTTTTCCCTGGGATATCAGTCTAACACCATCCACTGACGCTAACTTTCTTTTGAAAACTGATTTTTCAAAAAGGTTGAAAACGAAAAAATGCTGGGTTTTTTTCCCCTGAGATCTACTGTGGAATTTCATGTTAATGATTGATTTCTGCACTGCTTGAGTTCTGCCAGCCTCACTAAACTGGCAACTTAGCACTAGAGCTTTTTAAATAGGAAGAAAAAGGTTTTAAAAATTTAGTTAAGGTTAATGCTTACTAATTTCACTTTAGCTATATTTAATAACTATCTTAATATTCTGCAATAAAATTAGCAATAAATATATTTTACTCTAGAAGTCAATTGTGGATTTTAGAGCAACCAGTAACAACCTGTTTGCTGAACTTTTTTGTATTCCCGAGGGAGCTGAAAATGTGCAAAATCATCTCTAGCCAAGCTGTGCTCTGTTTGATGAGTTTCATGTATAGTGTTTTTGAGTTAGAGAATGGAATAGATTGCGACTCATGCTCCATGCTCCTCTAGTTTCAGTCAAGGTTATTGATATGTGAATAGTTGATGTGTACCTTAGGGCTAAAACTTCCTGCACTTGATCAAACCATTTTCCCTTGTTTAGGCGGAAGGAGGGAGAAGTGGGATATTAGAATCAGGCGAATTAGCTTGTGTATGAGAACCCACAGGAGGCTTAAAGGATGGAAGGATCACAGTTTATAATAAGCTCTACATTTAGTCCCTCAAATGCATAGATCATTCTAGTTTCTCATTTTACATATCCACAGAAAGATTTATGAAATGTGCCCTTTAGAACTAGAATAAGAAAAGTTTCTTCTTGGACTTCCAGTATTTTATCTTGGGTATGTCTGAACCACAAAACAAACAAACAAAAGATATGGTCTTAACTCACATTAGCTAACCTGTGTTAGATAACTTGGATTAAAATAACAGTGAAAACACTGCAACTCAACTTTTTACTGGGGTTAGCAGCTTTAGTTAAAGCCTCTATAGATCTCTCTGTATTGCAGCGCGGAGCTGTGATTCCCAGTTCAAGTAGACAGACTTGTGGTAGCTCCCCTTGACCCAGTGAGCAGTATGGACCCTATGGCATGAATGGTGGCTCACGGTAGCCACCCGAGCTCATACCTAGGGGATAGAGTGGGCTTGGAGTTAGGAAGATAGCCTGAGCCACTGCCAGTACTGTAATGTCCACAGTGCTATTTGTAGCTGCTAATCCAAGCTCAAGCTGCTAACCAAGTTAAAAGATGAGTTGCTATGTTTTCACTGCTGTTTTAACCTACATCAACATCACACTTTTTTGTACAGTGTAGACGTACTATTTGTGTATATTACAGTCTGGCCTGTATTGCAGGAGGAATGGAGTGGCATAACCCCAGGAAGACCTCCAACAGGGATTTTGTGTCAAGAGACAATTCCTTCCCCAGTTCTAGGAGACGGGGATCATATGCAGTAGAAATCATCCCTTTGCCTGGTCTCTCCCTTGTGTGCTTGACAGCTGTGCGGATGGATGTGGAGGAAGGCTATGTAGAGTCAGAGCCCCATCTCTCCTGACCTCCCTTTGGTGTGGCTTGTGCCTTTGCTGTACGAGGGATTAGGACCTGAGCTCTACCAAGTACAGGGAATATGATTGTGACTTGATCCTCCATGAAGGCAAAAGACCAGTGGTTGGGAGTTTCTTCTAACCCATCCCTACCTCCCCTCTCTCCCACCCTACACCCCGTTCACTGTTTCAGGAACAGGTTAATCTAGCCCTCTGTTTCTTCCCTACTCTAGGCATCTATAGTCAGTGAATAAGTAAAATTATGTTCTCCTCCCATATGCTAAAATTTTCATCCTTTTGCTGTTTCTCCTGCAAAATAAGCTGTTCACATCATTATTGCATGAAGAAACATCATGATGTTAGCTAGAAATAATTTCCAGTACACTTCAATAGTTCTGCAGTCCTGTTGTAATTGAGACCATCCTGTAAACTTCAGGCTGGGCAGGAAGAAGAGTCCTAAGCATGTTACCTTCTTTACTCACAGTGCTAGCCTATTCTTTAAGAGTTCCAAAGCAATCCACAAGATGTCTTCCAGCACGGTTTTCTATCCTTGTGCCTGTCTCTAATTTGTATCTCAATTATATTTTTTCACAGTTGTCACTAGGCTAGAGGGGACGAAGATGTAGGTGCTGGGTACACAGAACGCTTGAAATCAGTGGCAACTGTGATTGCTCAGCAACTCTGATAATTGGCTAAATGACGGTTGTGTTGAAAATGGAATTAATACTTCACTACTTCTTTGTATAGCTGATGTAAATGTAGAACAAGAACTACAATTCTGAATTGAGAGGGTTAAGCCAGATAACTGCGTTTGGCGTACCTGAGTATTTTGCTGTGATGCCTCCTCTGGATTTGTGAATCACGTATTGTAATATGTTCCATGGTCTGTCCTGGGTGACCACAGTCACACACTAGAGAGTTTTTAATTTTCCGTTTGTGCACCAAGTATTCGCATCTGCCGTGGTTTGTGCAGATGCAGTTTAGGGTTGCCCGTGAGTTTTATGGGAGATTGAAGCCAGGGATCTTCTGCATTGAGGTATAGAATCCTAGAATATTAGAGTTGGAAGGGACCTCAGGAGGTCATCTAGTCCAACCCCCTGCTCAAAGCAGGACTATCCTCAGCTAAATCATCATTTTGTCAACCTCAGCTTAAAAACCTCTAAGGATGGAAATGCTGCCACCTCCCTAGTTAACCCGTTCCAATGCTTCACCACTCTCCTAGTGAAAAACTTTTTCCTAATGTCCATCCTAGACCTCCCCTACTGCAACTTGAGACCGTTGCTCCTTGTTCTGTTATCTGCCACCACTAAAAACAGCCTAGCTCCATCCTCCCTGGAACCCCCTTTCAGGTAGTTAAAGGCTGTTATCAAATCCCCCCTCATTCTTCTCTTCTGCAGACTAAACAGGCCTAGTTCTTTCAGCCTCTCCTCATAAGTCTTGCGCTCCAGCCCCCTAATAATTTTTGTTGCCCTCCGCTGGAATCTTTCCAACTTGTCCACATCCTTTTTGTAGTGGGGGGCCCAAAACTGGACACAATACTACAAATGCAGCCTCACCAATGCCAAATAGGGAGGAATAATCACTTCCCGCGATCTGCTGGCAATGCTCTTACTAATGCAGCCTAATATGCCATTAGCCTCCTTGGCAACCAGGGCACATTGCTGACTCATATCCAGCTTCTTATCCACTGTAACCTCCAGTAGTTCTGCAGAACTACTGCCTAGCTCGTCGGTTCCCAGTCTGTAGCTGTGCATGAGATTCTTCTTTCCGAAGAGCAGGACTCTGCACTTGTCCTTGTTGAACCTGATCAGATTTCTTTTGGCCCAGTCCTCCAATTTGTTTAGGTCCTTCTGTATCCTATCCCTCTCTTCCAGGGTATCTACCAATCCCCCTAGCTTAGTGTCATCTGCAAACTTGCTGACGGTGCAATCTACCCCCTCTTCCAGATCATTAATGAAGATGTTGAACAAAACCAGCCCCAGGACAGAGCCCTGGGGCACTCTGCTTGTGAGTGGCTGCCAGCTAGACATGGAGCCATTGATAACTACTCATTGAGCCCTTTGCTCTAGCCAATTCTCTATCCATTTTGTAGTCCATTCATCCAACCCATAAGAATACTGATAAGAATACTGTGGGAGGCCGTATCAGAAGCTTTGCTAAAGTCAAGGTATATCATGTCCACCGCTTTCCCCTCATTCAGAGAACCAGTCACCTCTTCATAGAAAGCAGTCAGGTTGGTCAGGCACGATTTTCCCTTGGTGAATCCATGTTGACTGCTCCTGATCACCTTCCTCTCTTCCAAGTGCCTTAAAATGGATTCTTTGAGGACCGTCTCCATGATTTTTCCAGGTATTGAGGTGAGGCTGACCAGCCTATAGTTCCCTGGATCCTCTTTCTTCCCTTTTTTAAAGATGGGCACTATATTTGCCTTTTTCCAAGCATCAGGGACCTCCCCCAGTTGCCACGAGCTTTCAAAGATAATAGCCAATGGTGTTTATGAGGTGTTGATTTGTAACTCCATTCATCTTTCCAAGTTTTATCAGGGTTGAAGTTGCATTGCAGAAAGGCTAAAAGGGCTTATGCAACTTCGAGCAGTGATGAGGAACGTTATTAAGCTCCTGGTAGATGGGAAGACATTAATTTTCCATGATCCTCTTGAATTCCCAAAGGGTTGTGGCATTGCGCTGAACAAATGGGGGAACAATGTGCAACCACACTGGCAGCCAAGGTGTTGGGGTTGACTTGAGGGTTCTAGGGATGCACTGGATTGCAGTTGGATATAAAAAAGTCAAGTTGGCTGCTTCTCTTCCATACTGCTGCATGGTACTTGCCTAAGGATTACACAAGTGTCATGGCTGATCTCTGTAACACTGATGCTCCCCAGTTTGTGCTTTAAAGTTTCTTGACCAGGTTGGCCCTTGTCTTTGTCTTGTCAGATACCTTCTTCAGATGGTCATGGAAGATGAGCGTGAGATCCAGCTTCGCACTGAAATAGGTCGGAGTGGGTCATGTTGCACAATGTTGCCACAGAAGGTCACTTTCAGGGTGCACTTAGCATTCTTGTTATCAAAATGCAATACAGTGACTTGTTTTGTGAGCATTTGGCCAGAGCCCCCATTTCCAAAAAATCCTCCATTTAAGGTGGACTCGATGTCACTGAAGGTGGCTGCTTGTGTTGCCATGGCAAGATCATCTGCATATGCAAATGCGTGTGACTTCTTTGGAGGTGTAACACTTCTGTAAACATTGAAAAGTGTCAATGTGAGTACTAAGCCTTGTGGCAGTTCGTTGTTGAAGAACCAGTGTGAACTGACTTCATTGCCCAATTGGACATGTAGCCACCTATTGCTCAGCATCAGCGATAGCAGACATAGTGTTTTGTGGCAGGAGATAATGCTCCTTCATCATCATCAATGAGCTTCAGCATTAAACCTTTAATCCAGACTGTCATAAGCTGATATGTCTACAAAGGCTGCACTGGTCTAGAATCTGGTTTCGATGTGCATTACAAAGGTCAAAACTTAGTTGCAACAACTGTGTTTAGGTTGAAATCCTGCTTGTTTTTTGGGAATAACTGACTTGATGAGAGAATAACTGATTCTCTGGAAGATGATATGATCCAGGAATTTGTAGGTAGTGCCCAGGAGTGATACCATCCTATAATTTCTGGGGAGATGTCAATCAGCTTTCCTAGTTTGAATATGGCAATGACTATCGCCTCCTGCCAGGCTTTTGGGATGCATCTGGATTCCATGGTTGTGGTGTACAGTTTTGCCAGCCGTTGGAATCCCTTGGGACCTAGTTGATGAAGAAATTCCGGGAGATACCATCTTTGCCAGCTACCTTCCCTTTCTTCAGTGCACCTAAACCTTCTTTCATTTCATCCGTATTGATGGCGATGGGTCTTGTGGAGGGACTGAGGTCATTGTCCAATGTAGTTGACAATGGATCTCTCACTTGGTTTTTTGTCAAATGGTCCTTTTGTGCTCTCCACAAATTTGGGGCCTATCGAGTGGGGCCGAACTTTTGAGGTCTGATTTTTCTGTTGGATTCGTGGCTCCGAGATGTTGTAATAAAGCCCAGGCACAGCAACTAGAGTGTATGAAGTTCAGACCTTTAACACACTCAATCCATCACTGGCATCTGGCTGAGTCCTAGGGATGCTAACAGGACCTTCACAATGTGTGGGCTGCCCAACTGGTTGTACTGCCTGTACAGTTCCTGAGTCTCTTTTATCCAGCAGGGAGTGTCTTCTTCCCAGAAGCCCTGGGGGGATCCTTTTCTTGGTGGTGGCAGTAAGGAGGCCAACAAACTGGTGATAACATTCTGCTGTCGCGGGGATTCGGATCACTGCTGTTTTGATGACTTCCCTATAGCTTTGGCGAGGTAAAAGTATTTTGTGGGATGCATGATCATACTCCCAGTTTGATCTTTGGAAACAATGGTGAGGTCCGAATTGTAATCGCATTGCCAACGTGCGGAGTAGAAAGTTGCTCACTGTTTGGGATCGAAGATCAGTTGCAAGTTTTCCACAGATATCCAGTCTGTGAAGTCTTTGACATCGGTTTCATTTACTTTATAGTCCCACATAGTGTGCTGGCTATTAAAGTCACCAACGGATAGGGCAGGGATTGGTGCACTTGGGAATGCTGGCTTCAGCCATATTGAATTAGTGGCTAGAAGATGGCAGCCTTCACAAGGCTCACTCTGTTAAGTGAGAAATCATGGCTAATGCCATCAACCCAGCAATGGAACATCAATCGGCAATCTCCAGTCTTCAATGCAACAACTCAAGCCACCACAACAGCCCTCTTCAGAGCCAGATAACATACCAGATAGATTCTGGAACAAGGATCCTTCAGCTTAACATTGAGTACTGCAGTTAAACATTATTAATTCCCTAAATTCCTAATTAATTTTATCTGCTAAATTAATAGTGTTTCTGCCAGAATGACATCACAACTACTGTAAGCAAAGGAAATGAAAATAGTGGTTTAACTTCAAATGGTTCTTTCTGAGCTTTGTTTACAGTAATTGTGATGTCACTCAGTTTGGAAGGAAAAATGATTTCTAGGAATTTTAAGGAGGTGGTCATTATCTCAAATAGTGCTCAAATACAGGACTAAATAATTTTAAACAATGGCTCTGCTACTGTTTTCCACTTTGGGAATCTTACAAAGTTTTAAAATTCTAAATTACAAGGCCATCACAACAAATTTACATTTAAAAGAGAAATGACATTATATTAATATACTTATTAAAATAATGCAATCATTTACTTTGGCATTAATACTGTGATTAACATTGACTCTGGCATTATGAATTATGTACAAGATCCAATTTAATGTGACCATTATTTGCAGCTTTCAATGGCTATTAACAGTATTTTAAGGTTACTTTTAATATGTTGACAACTAAACACGATAATTAACAAACAGAGCTCAGCATTTCCTTAATGGGTCTTAAATTTTGCAGCACAAATTACAAATTCCAAGGTAAAAAAAAAAAGAGGGAGTGGGGGTTAACTGCCTTAGAATGTTCATAAGGTAGGCCTCATACAGTTTTGTAGCCTGTTCTGTGTTCTTAAATAAAGTCACAGGAATAGAACAAAAACAACAAATACAGATATAGGCTCTGCATGCTCCTATGGAGAAAAAAATGGCACAAGAGGTTTGAAACTACAAGATTCCTTTCAGGGTTTTTTGTGAATTCTTCTGCTGGGGGAATGAGGTTTTGTTTCAATTGTGTGGAAATTCAGAATAAGAAAGGTGTCAACTTTCAGAAACTGTGGGTCCCCCTGAATCCTGAGTTATTCATTATGAGGCCCTGTGCCTTTGCATCAGTCTTGAGACTCCAATTCTGACAGACTCACTGGCAGCTGCCCGGTAGCATTGCCTTGGAGACTTGAGGGCAAGTAGGATGTTCCGTAGTTCAAAGGAGCACAGAGAGAAAGTAATTCATAGTGCTGGCCAGAAAACAAGAATTCCATTTTGCAGAAAATTTTAAGTTTTCAGGATTTGTTTTCATTTCAGATTGGGGAATTGATACCTTTTGAAATTTTTCTCAAACAGAATGACAGGCAGACACCTAGACTGTTCTCCCATGCCCATTGTCAATAGTGTACTGTTTAGAGCACTTATCTGAGAAGTGGGAGTCCCAGATTTAAGTCCTTCCTCTGCCTGATTTGGAGCAGAGATTTGAAGTAGGGTCTCCTACAGCCCCCGTGAGTGACCTAACCACAAGGCTATTGGTTAGTCTGCCATGGATCTCTCTCTGTCTTTGTTTTTGACTGGAAATTCCAACCTGGACCTTTTCTATCTTTCCGATGACAGTTATGTTGAGATGGACCCATTTCAGTAAAAAGTTTTGGTTTTGAGGAATAAGTATTTTCTGGCCAAAAAAAAAAAAAATTCTGTTGAAAAATTCATGACAAGTTCTAGTAATGTAGCCTCAGCCTGTATTAACTTTCCTGAAGATTTCCTGCTAGTTTACAGTAAGGATAATGCATGTAGCTTCATTCACACTAGTTGTATGGATATCCAAATCAACTAGGTGGCTCTAGGCAAGGACAGTGCCATGAGGAAGCAGTCTCCCTTACGTGAAGGCTGGGGAAGATCCATGTGCTTATCAGATTTAGGGCATATTGATTTGCATGTCATTTTAAAAAGAAATTATGTGATATCATGAATTCTAATAAGCAAAGCAAATAAGTGCTATTGCTCTTAAATCTGTGTACTAGTTAATGTAAAAAGAATAGAGAGCAGCCTTACCAGTTGTTCCAGATGAATGGTTGCCTACTGATTGGAATAAAACAGAAATCTCTCATAGTGGAAATATCTTTAAATTTAACATTGTGACCTCTGCTTTTTTCCCCTTTTTCGGGAGAGTTAGAGAAACAGTTATTTTTCAATAAATGTTTGGCTTTTTTTATTTTAAAACAATATTTTTACTTTTGTTTCTTACTCTAGGGCGTTTATGTAAGGGATGCGCCTTTGAAGGACATAAAGGTGTCTAATGATCGTCGATTTGTAGCTTTTTTTAATGTGGTGAATGCCACAAAGCGAGATGCTGGCAGTTACCGCTGCATGATTCGCACAGAAGGAGGAGCTGGAGTATCAAGCTACGCAGAACTGATAGTCAAAGGTATTTCAGAATATAATATGTGCATATTATAAATAAATACATTATCTGGTGTATGAAATCAGAGCATGCAAATCCAGTTCATTACGGATGTCACCCTGTAGCCCTTTAAAGCCAATGAGAAGCTCAGTAAAAAAGATCTGTAAATTAGACTATATTTATGTAAATTTCAGGATTCTGCCCTGAAAGGGTAGTTGAGAAGGCCATGCCAATGGGTTATTTACTAAATACTACTTATGCATATGTGCTAAAAGTGTGTGAAAATACATGTATTTTTAAATATACAATTTAGATGATTTTCTTGAAATTGAATGAATGTTTCTGGCAAGATATCTACTATCTGGAGCCTGCACCCTAAAAATGTGTTTAGTATGAGGTATGAAAAAAATAAAGGAAAATTCTTAAATACAAATGTTCCGCATATAGGAGGTTTTAAAAACAGCAGGAAAAGTTCAAAATGTGAAAAGAATGCATATGAAGATGACCAATTGCATCATAGATAACCGTGCTGATACAACCATGTTGCATTACTTCTATTTAAATTACACTTTGGCTACTTACTTATATGTCAGGTTTTTGAGAGAATATGCTTGGGAGCTTTTCAGAGAGTGCAGGTTCTATCGCAGTTGGCTCGTGGAAGCTGTTCAGGATACTCTAACGTGGAAGTTGATCATGACTCTGAAGAGTACTTATCCATAACAGTGACCACTCAATGTGTTCATGAATTCCCCTTTCTAAAGCCAAAGCCAAATGCTCTCTATAGTGAACAGGAACCCAACAGCTAAAATGGGGCTGCATCGGTTCCTGTATGACTCATATGCCATTAATGGGGGACATTATGTTTTATAAAGTGCCACACCATCTAAAGCTGTTACACCTCTCTGGTTGCCAACTCCATACCTACCAGACAAGAAGAGGGCCATGGAACTGAAGACAGACTTAATCTTTCTTTCCTTTCCCCTCCAAAGAAATTAAAATCTTACTTGATGGGTGAATGAGGACTGAGAAACAGTGTCCCCACACCAAATCCCCCAGCAGTTGGGATCAGGATGCTGTTTCCCTGGAATCTGGTGTGCGGAAAGGTGCCCCCACCACAATAGCAGATTTTTTTTTAAAAAATGCATCCTGTAAGCTAGAGAGGGCCCGTCTCTCTCTCCTTTTTGAATCAGCATCATAACTCCCATGGGCTGCATGGCCCCAGTGGTGCAGGTGGTGTGAAAGGAGGAGAGAAGTCCAGTACAGGGAGTAGCAGGGGGAGAGAATTAATTCCAATCAACTCTACTTCCTTAATCTGTGATCAGGGCCTTATAATTTTTTGGCCTTAAGCAACAGGTTAACACTTCCTCCCAATGGGTCTGCTAGTGATGGAGAAAATATGCATAGCCTAAAATAGTGTGTGCAGCTGAGAAGATTGCAGATACAATGGGGTGATTGTGTGGGCTTTATTATTAGTTCAACTGGGATTTGCATGTTTCATTCTCCCAGCTCTATAGTTACTTATTTGTATACTGCAGTGAACATGTGGAATTTTACCGAACACACCAAAGACCTTGAGCTTGAAGAATTTATAATCTTATTTAACCAAATACAATATATGATACAACAAATCAGGCATGGGAAAACATTTGAGGCTCAAGAACATGAAGACGTGGTTTACTACGGAGTTCGGTTGGTGTAAAGCAGCTTACATCGGCCTAATTATGTCACTGTCCTTGCTACTGCCTATGTAAGTGCCCTACTACACTGACCTAACTCTACCTCCACGAAAGGCGTATGGGATTATGATGCAGTGTCTGTGTAGGCACTGGGTAGGGCTATTTACATCGGCTATTGGCTGTGAAATTGACAAGAAAGCCCAGCTGAGGGCTTTGGCTGTCACCTCGAGGTGGATGGGGGGCTGTAGCTAGTGCCCATCTGCCACTGCCCCTGGGCTCCTGCTTGGTCTTCCTGCCTGGCTGCTGTCCCCTAGGGTCCCAGCATCCCTTCTGTAGCACAGCTGTCGCCCAGGCTCACCACTCTCCATTGGGGGACATGGCTGCTGCCTGGGCTCTCAGCTCCCTTCTTCCTGCTGGGAGCACAAGTGTTCCCCACGTTGCCCCATCTTAAGTCAGTGGAAGCACTCCTAGTGAGGTATGTGGACATGAACTGCCACAGTAATTACTGTGGTTGCTGTAAGTTGACCTAACATTGTCGTATAGACATGCCCTCAGAGGCCTTGCTTCTCAAATCAGTCTCGAAAGGCTATGCAGGAAATGCTTATTTTAAGGACGGATTTGAAAGCCAAGAGGAACACATGTGATCAGATACTATGGTAGATTCTGAATGCATGGAGTTATATGAAAGAAGGCCCATAGCCAAGAATGGGGTAAAAAGGCTAAAGAAGCATTTAGGAGGAAAGATGAGGCAGAGTGTAGAGACTGGGGGAGGGCATTTCGGATGGGATCAGATGCTGAAGATGAGGACCAGGAGTTTGAATTTAGGGCAGATGGAAAGGGGAAGTTGGCTGAGGAGTTGATCAATGGCTATGGGAGGGTGACATGATCAGAACAGGGAATGTGGGAGAGGAGCATGCCTTTTGGTGGCTCAGAGAGAAGCAAACAGGATGTGGAGAGCTCAGAGAAGAGTAGCATTACAGCAGGTGAAGTACAGACAGATATGGACCATGCTCTCAGTGCCGGCAGATAAACTGGAGAGGGAAGAGACAGCCTGAGATGAGAAGGCTGCTTAAGTGTAGCCAGTGGATAAACAGGGCACTCGTAAGATATTGTGGTGATGGGAATGGTATAAAACATAGCTAGGTAGTGAGAATGGACAGATGAAGAAAAGGAATGAATCCTGCAGGAGGGGTGGGAGTCAGCATAGACACATGAGATTGAATGAGCGCACAGAGAGTGAGTAGAGGAGGAAGAAGATGTGGCTTTGAACGGAAATGTGTGGAACTCCAATGAAGAGAGGGAGGGGCTGGAGAATGAGCCTGTGAGGAAATGCTGAAAACGGGGTCAGTAAGGCAAGAGGAAACTGTGAGCATACAATGCCATAGAAGCTCAGGGAAGGGGGGATGAGGAGGAGGAGGAGAAATGGGAATGGAAACTGGGAATGGAAAGAAAATGGAAGATCAGAAGGGGTCCAAGACAGGGGAGAAGTGGGTAAGAGGAGCATGTATGGAGTGACGCTCAAGTGAAGAGACGTGAGGGAGAACGACAGGGAGTGTTGGAGCAAACAGCCAGTCAGCACATGACAGAGAAAATCCAGCCCAAATTGTAGAAAGCTCTCTGAGTGGCCAAGGGTCCCTGTTTTGGCTGTTTCTGCCTCTACTGGCTGGAGTCTCTGGCTGGCTCCTCTATGCAGTTTTCTCCCCAGGCCATGTGCTGGGAGGCAAGGCACCACTCAGGTCCTAGTGCGCCCACAGTGGGGGAGTTAATGGAAAGATTACTAACTCCAGTGGGCTGTGGAGCCAGTCCTGGGAGCACAAGAACTGGAATTGTCTGACCCATGAGCAGGAAGGGTCCTTGAATCCTTACCCTAAACCTGTGTGTCTGAACAGGGATGGTATTTGGTAAAAAAGCCATTAAAGAGCTGTCAATTAATCTCCAATGGTACATTTGTAAGGTATTGCTTGATTAGTAAGCAAAAAGTTTGTCATTAAATAATGGATCTGGCCTCCACACATGAAGAAGAAAAGACAGAGAATGTTGTTTGTACATCTTGTTTGCCTTTTATATGAAAGTGAATCAAAGTATCAATCGACTGCTTCATTTAAGTGAATTCTGTAAGGAAATTTTGAATTTACCGAATTGTTTGTTCTGATGGGGGAGGACTGAATAGAGTCAGTGACTTGTCATTCTATGTGCTCAGACTACGTGATATCCTCCTCTATTTGTCAGGGAATTGGATTGAAATGTCACTTTATCTCTATCTAATGTGAGCTATGAAATTGGATTTGTCAGATCACCTGCTTACTGTAAAAAAATAACTCGTCTTTTCTAATATGTGACATAAAAGTAATCAGACATTGAACAAAAGGAAAATAGTTGGGTGGAATTGATTAAATGTATTTGGCGAAGTAAATTAGTCTTCTACGTAGGTCTATTGGGTTGAACTTTTCTAATAGTGGTCAGATCCAACATAGATTAAATTTAGGAGAACAGAATGAGCCTGTCTGAGAAGGGCATCAGATTATTAGAGTACAAACTGCTTATTGAGTTCAAGCAAGGTAACCCTAGATGTCAGACTTGTTAGAAGGGGGTTTGTTAGATTTTTAAGTAGGGGCATGGAAGGGCAACCATCTGTACTGTTGGTGGCTTGTATTTCTGAATCCTGTCAAAGGGAAGATTTAACACCTGGAATAGAATTGAACTTATTTTGAACCTTTAGAAGAAAGAGTGTGTTCTAAAATGGAGGACAAAATCATTTTGAGACAATGGCATGATTTAAGAAATTACTAAAGATTTATCATCAAGGGTGCTAACAGTTTTGAAACAGTAAATGCTTAAGTGTACCCAAGTATTTATATTCTCTTTCTTTGCTTGCCTGCCTGTGCCTTTTTCTCTCTCTCTGTCTCTCTATATATATCTGTTATAAGGAGAGCTGGGAGCACTGCCTATTATCCAAGTTGCCTGACACTTAGCATTATAAGATCCTATTTTCAGTTGCTTATAACTTTGCCAAACATGAACATTTTGAGCTAAAATTTTCCATGTCAGATGTTCACAGTGTGTCATGACCCATGGGTTTCAAACCTGGGCCCACAAGGTTCATGGGAGCATGCTACAACCCTCCATCTGGCAGCTTTGGCTTGACTGTAGTTTACCAAGGACCCATGTAGTCCAACTCCAGTGTGAGGTCCATCTGGTGCACTCTGAGGTGCAGCTGACTGGCCTATTGGACCTACTTAAGTCAGCGGTAGGAACAAGCGCTGTCTGAACAACTGAGCTCCCCCCTGCTCTGTGTGCCTTGTGCTCCTGTTACCCTTTCCTGCTTCCCCAGCTTGACTCCTGGCATCTCACTTGTGGTTCCCAACCTCCAGTTTGTCTCCTGCTTCTGCCACCCTGGTATCTTGACCCAGCCTGATTCATTATTCTCCTCTTCAGTTTGTCTGCTTCTGACCTCCGAGAATATTGACCCAGCTGACTCTTGAGTCGTCTCATGACTGCAGACTCTGGCTCTGACTACTAGGTCTGGCCACGGCAGCTTGTTCAAACCACAGTAAATCCTGTGGTACCTAGCCTAGTGTGAGGAGAATGGATCCAGCAGCACCACAGCAGCCATCAGAAGCTTTGCACTTGCCCCCAACGGGCCCTCCAACTCCAGGTGGATAATTAAGCACTGCAGGTCCAAGCTGCACAGCTGACCTCAGGCAACCAGTAGTTGCAGGCATGGCCCAAGCATAATTTTTTCAAGCCCAGTACAAACTTGTAACACGGGCTGCTTCCCACACACATAGCACAATCCCTCATCCCATCATACAATCTCATGAGCCATGAAAAAAGTTTGAATTCTGAAATTACTGTTACATATTCTACATTTCTGAAAAATGCCCCCGTCCCTTTGCTATTTTTGTTTAATATAACACCCAGCCTGAGAGTCCTACAAGTTTGCTGACTATTTTGTAACTTTTTCATTATTATAAAGGTATTATATGCTGTCGAAGTCTTGATTTTTTTTTTATTCTAATGGACCAATGTAACTGCAAACATTTTATAATCAGACCAATTAACTTTAAAGTTTTATTTTTCTGGCCTTTTTCATTGCAAAATCATGAATTAGTCCCCCAAAACTATAGTCTCAAGAGTTCCAAGGAAGTTACCATTGTATGGGTCACCCATCAGATTATTATCTCCTTGGAATGTTAAATCTTGTGAAGCAAGAGATAAGGTAACATCCAACAATCTTTCCAATATTTCTTTCCATCTTGTAGCTTCTGTTAATATTTGTTTCTGAATCTCACTGTCTACGCCATGTCCACCTGACAGGGACTGCTGTAATTGCTTCCACTGGCAGTAGCAAGTTTTATGTCCTATGCTCTTTTCATGTTCAGGAAGTTTAATATATTGTTTACCCCATTTTTTCACAATTGGTGAATACTCTTTATTTTTTTCTAGCATTCTGTGTTATTTAAGCCTCCCTTCAGGAAACAGCCGACATGGAAAACAATACAGTGCTTGATTGGTAGCACTTCAAACAAGCCAGTCTCTTTTCTCTCTTGTTGGAAGTCTTACATTTGAGAAGAAATTCAGGAAAATTATGCCCATCAACATCTTTTGGCATTGACTTTGCTAACTTTTGCATGTCTTCAAAAGTCAGGACACCAGATAGAATCTGTTATGTTTTCAGGCCACAAGCCTGGATCTTTGAAAACGCAAGAATCAGATAGTGTAGCACCGCTCCCTTGTGCTCCTTGTAAGCCTTCTGAATGTGGTGGTGCGAACGGTGATACTACATGACTATCTTCAAACGTTAGATTGGAGTCACATGATGCATGTTCTGGCAGCTTTTCTTTGTCCTCAATTGCCAGTGCCACAGACAGTCTCTGAAATAATTTTTCATCTTGATTTTGTTCATCTGCTTCCCTATTTAGTATATTGCCTGACTACAGAAAGGCCTTGTCTGATTTGAAAATCTGGAGGACATATTGGTGTCCTTTAGCTTCTTTTAGTTCCCTTTCTTTTATCTCCTTACCTTTCTGGCTGCCTGATTTGTATTTATAGCCACCACCAGACATGGCAGTATGGGGCGTGTGTGACTGTGTGAATTAGACCTGTACTTACATATGTTTTGCACCTGAAAATCCTACCAGAAGAAACAGCAGCATTGGCTCCCCCTGTCTTATGGTGCTTGGTTTTGCCCCTCCCACCAGCTGTCCCTCCCTCCTGCCTCTGCACAAGGAACTCTGGGACTGGTAGTTCTTGATCTTGATATGATAGATCACGTCACAAAGAGGAGTACAAATCTCTCAGTCTCAAACTACAAGTCCTAGTTTAACTGCACAAGCACACACTCTATTTTAGAGAAGGGCCTGGGCTGGGCCAGCAGGCCCAGCAACTCAGAATGTTGCTTTAGACTGCTCTAACACTGCTTCTGATTGGCTTCAGCGAATCTCACAAGATCTGGACAGTAGATACATAGATACAGGCAAATAAGTTTCTATAAATATCCTCAGGCATGATCTACAATTTAGCCTCAATTTTTTCTTCATGGTAATGGGGGCTGCAGCCTGGGTCGGGCTGCCCAGGACTTCCAGGCCCTGGTAAAGTGTAACTTCTTCCTCCACCCATGTGGGGGCCCAGGTTGCAGGAGCATGCAAGACAGCTTAGCACTGAGAATACTGTGCTGTGAATATTTTCAAGTCCAGTATTCCTTTAAGGGAATAATATACCAGCTTATTATGTTAAACACTTCAACCTAAACTCAATATAGTCAAAATAGTAAAACAAGTTTATTACTACAAAGAGAGATTTTAAAGAGTCTGTTTGGAAGGACATTCCGTGGCTATCCTGCTGGCAGAATTCTGACTGGAAAGCAACCTTCTGCCTTCCCTAGCGAATAAGGGAGTTGTGAAGTGTGTAATGGAATACATCCCCGTGTTCACACTGTACACAGTACTGACAGCTCTATTGGGCCCTAGTCTTCTCCCACTTCAACTTTACCTTAACCTACTGCCCTGGAACCAGAAATGACAAAGCTGACACCTTGTCCTGAAGATATGGCTCTTATCCGTGAGGCTCCAGGCTAAAGCCAGCCCTCATTCTAAAGTTCCACAATTTCCTTAGTGCAGTTTACCACCAGGATCTGCTCATGCTCAGGTGCTCTGTCTCTATTTCCAAAATTCCAATGAGTTGACCATTATCAACCAAGAACTGCACAACACCTGAGTGAGGGTCATGTTCATAAGGGACTTGCAAGAATGACAATTCTACAAAAATGCCATTACTCCACATTGACAGGACACTTAGGGGGATATAAAACCCAACAATCGACGTGCCATTTCTTCTGATGACTTTGAATGCACCTCATGATAGAGATCTTTGTAACTTCCTGCTAGTTGTGTGCCTGCACCAAGATCCCATGCCAGAAACCCTGTGCTCTCTCCCAACCTCTGGACACCCCATCGCCGCCCTGGGAGGCCATTTCATTGCACTTTGTGGTGAAACTACCAGAGTTCAGAGGCTTCATGACTATCCTGACAGTGGTAGATTGCTTTTGAAGGGAGCTCACAGGTTGAACTGGTTTGAGCTGAACAGTTTTACTTTCTGTGAAGGAAACTTCCTGGCTCTGGATAAACAACAGTCTGTCCTCATGGTCTCTGGGATCATGTCACTACGATTGAGAGCCACAATTTATTGCCTGCTTCTGGTACAAGTCCCTATGTTTATTTGGAGTCCATGCGCACCTGTCCTTTGTCTACAATCCTCAGTTGAATGGCCAAATGGAAAGAATCAACCAGATCCTCGAACAATACTTACGATGCTGCACCAGGATACGGTGTTCATTGATACCCTATGCAGAGTTCTTTATCAACTATTGGTACCAGGCATGACTATCCACATTCTCTCTCTGCCCATCTGCCTCAGACCTACTACAGCATGTCCATCATGTCCAAGAGGAAGCAAAGGGACACTTTGACAAGGCGAAGGGGGAATACAAAAGGCACATGAACGTTCAAATACTTTGTAGGGCAAAAGTTTGGCTTTCAACAGAACACCTCCATAGTCAGACAGTCTCGGAAACTAGACTACCGATTCCTTGGCCTGTTATCAGTTTGGCTACAAATCAGCTTGATCACTTTAGAACTCCAGCTGCCTGGATCCCCATAGATTTCACCCAATAGTCCATGTCTCACTTCTAAAATCATACACTGAGAACACATTTTCCCATAGAGCCCAATCACCATCCCCACTGGTACAAGTACAGGTAAGGAGGAATACATTGTTCACAAAGTCCTAGACCATAAGATCAAGTGGGGCAAATTATGGTACCTGATTGATTAGGAAAGTTACAGCCCAGGGGAATACACTTGGGAACTAGGTGAGAACATTCACATTCATTAACACTCTTGCCCTGTTTTGGGCCTTCCATGGGAGCCACCCCAAGAAACTTGGATCCATGTTGCCCAGAGGATGTCACTGGGCGGGGAGGTGATGGAATGACCCCTGAGTCTTGAACCTGGTCCTGCAAGGTTCATGGAAGCAGGCATGCTCCAACCCTCCATCTGACAATAGATTACCTGGGACCCTGATGCCCAGCCCCAGTGTGAGGCTCCGATTGGTAGAGTCCCGGAGCAGCTGATTGGCTGCTGGTTCTATTTAAACCAGCAGCAGGAACAGGAAGCTGACTGAACAATTGGGTTCCAACATGCTCTGGACTGTGCGCCTTGTGCTTTCTGCTCCTGCTGCCCAGGCCTGCTATCCTCTAGCTTATCCTGCTTCCCTAGCTTAATTTTCCAGTATCCCAGTCTGGCTTCACTCCTGGCATCCCAGTGTCCAGCTGGTTGCCTGCCTCTGACCTGTTGGTAGACCTGGCCCTAGTCTGACTCTCATTGTCACCTCGCAGCTCTGATCTTCAGTGTATGTGCTGCTTCTGACCTCTCAGTATTTTGATCCAGCCAACTCTTGACTCCTGTCTTATGACTGCAGAAACTGGATCCAAATACTACGTTTGGCCACCTACGAACCAGCCATGACACTTTGAGCTGAATTTACTGGAAAATGTAAGACACCACAGTTGAGTAATTTTTGAGAATGAGGCCAGGGAAAAATACATTGTTTTGCCCATGTTAAAAAATGCTGGTGACCTTTTTCTTTGAAAAGCTCTAGCACTCCCATGTGTTGAAGATGGACTTAGCATTTGGTGAGGCCTCAGCTGAACTATTGTGTCCAGTTTTGGGCCAAACACTTGAAGAAAGATGTGGGGAAATTAGAGAGTCTAGAGGAGAGCAACAAAAATAAGAGGTTTGGAAAACCTCAACTGTAAGGAAAGGTTGAAAGAACTGGGTGTGTTTAGTTTCAAGAAGAGAAGGCTGAGGGGGACATAAGTCTTCAAATATGTAAAAGGTTACTATAACAAGGATGGTGATCAATAGTTATCCATGTCTTCTGAGGGTAGGACAAAAAGTAACCGGCTCAGTTTGCAGTAAGGGAGATTTGGGTTAGAAACTAAAAAGTTTTTCTTACCTATAAGACTAATTAAGCACTGGAACAGGTTAACAAGGCAGGTTGTAGAATTCCTATCAACTGAGGTTTTTAAGAACTGGTTAGACAGACACCTCTCAGGGATGCTCTAGGCACACTTAAACCTGCCTCAGTTCAGGGGGCTAGACTTAGATGACCCCTTGTGGTCCCTTCCAGCCCTACATTTCTATGATTCTGTGATCAAAGTGAAAAATTGCAGGGCCCAGGAAGAATATATCTAATAGGTAGCTTTGACTACCTCATCTGCTCTCTACCTGTTGAACCATCTTGCTGGAACTTACTCTGACATTCCAAATATTTGAGCATCTTCAACCAGTTGCTATTTATTTAAAAAAAAAAAAAAAGCTCACTCAAGCCCCAGAATAGGCAAGATTCCATGCTGGGAAGTAACAACTTCTCTTAACACAAAAGCACGAGTGCTGTGAAGTCGGATAGCTTGCAATTGTGGAACAAGCTGTACTAAGTAATCAACAGACAATGGAGGCAATGTCTGTTTTTGACAGTGTATAACTCATTTAAATCTGAACAAATTTTCATGAGGACAGAAAAGATACCTCTCTGATTCCAAGGCTATTCTCCCTTACAATGGAGGTGCGACAGCGCTTCCAAAAATGTTCTAAAGAATTTTATAATGAAAGTGTAAGGCAGCCTAAATATAGGGATTGCTGCTTCTTCCCCTTCACCCCCTAGAAAAAGTGCGTATTTATGCAGGTATTTAATTTTTTAGCTTGCATGTAACTCTCTTAGCATAAGCAAAGGACAGCTCTTCATTTTGGGTGTATTGTTTTTGTTCTCATTTTTATTTTAATTGGTCCATTGGTATTGACCACTATTACAGCATCTGTCCAAAACTTTCCATTGATCTGTCATCTTCTGGTGCTGTAACAGGAGAGCGTATAGTATTTCCTTTTGTTATGTGGACACCCTCACACCATTGGTATGAAATTCCACAGCTGTTCTCACGTCCAGAATCTTTAAAGCACTAAATCTGCTCCCTGAAGAAACAAACTTTCTTTATCAGGCTGTAAGAGTTCAGTGAGAAATATTTTTTTCTGATTTAAACAGTTTCATTACCCTGGTATTGCTACCTGTAAATCCCTCCCCCTCCCAAATTAAAATGTATTCCTTCTTAAATATGCATAATTACTATAGCCATTAAAAATATACCATTTTGGTTAAGCCAACTATTTTCAAAGTAAGATATAGTGCACCTGTATTGAGATGATAGGATATTATTAGGATATTATTTATTGGGGCCTTTAACAGTGTGGCACCTACCTCTCTCGCGTGCCCCTCCCTGCTCCTCCGGTCAGGTGTGTCTTCAGTCTTTAAACAGTCCCTGCCCTGGGCTTCCTCCCTAGAGGCAACAGTTTTGTCCTCCCTGGGACCTTCAGCTTCCCTTCTGGGGGTTTATCACGGTCCACTGCGTGCCTCTCTTTTTACTCCTCTGTTGGTGTCTCTCAGGGCTCAGTCTTTAAGTAGTCCTGGCCCCGGAATGGGTCATATCTCCAGGGTTTCCTTCCTGGAGATGTTCTTTTCCTGAAGCCCTTCCTGGGGTCAGTCCTTAATCAGTCCCAGCAGCCAGCCAAGAGTTCCCTCTTGCTCCCTCTGTCCCATCAGTACTGTCTTGGGCTCAGTTCCAACAGCCAGCCAGGAGCTCTCTTTTGCTCCCCCAGTGCCTGCCACCAACTGATGTCTGTGGTCCTGCTGCTTCTTCAGCCAGCCAGGAACACAATCCTCACTCTTCCAGCTCCAGGCAGCAACTGAGTTACTCTGGCCCTGCAGCTCCTTTTATGTGAGCCTGCTGGGCCCAGGTTGGCTGCTCCCTGCAGCCACTGTGAGTGGCTGCTTCCCCACAATCATTCTCGCCCGGTTGGAGGACTTCTTTTCTGCTCCTTTCCCAGAATGAGTGTGGTGGAGCCTGAGGCTTCTAGAAGGACCGGATTCAGTGGCCACTATTAAAATTGCCTCCACTGGAAAAAAGCATGCTGCTGCCAACTGTTGACATATGCAGAGGCTGGTACTTAACTGAATAATTGATCCAAACTCTTCATTGCTATGCCTATAAACATCCATTCTAAGAGAAAAAACCAAACTATATGAAGGAACGGCTTGGGTAAAACCTGTGTTCATTCACCATTCTTAATCGGCTTGTTATATTAAGTTTAATATTTTAAAATATGCAGAAATAATATAGCCTTATAGCTTTCATTACAGTATCCTTGACTACTTCCGTTTTTTCTAGTACAGTATATACTTAACTTCAGGACCATTATTTTTAACCAATTGTCAGTTACAAATAAGTGCAATATATGATGATAGGTTTATTGTATGCATGCTCAACCTTTAGCTGGAAGATTACCTTCAGTGTAAAATCATGATATGTGCAGGCTTTTGCTGGAACCACACAACTGAATTTAACTTATCTGATGCTTTGGTCATAGGGGAATGAAAAAGTACCCCCAGGGATGAAAAAGCAATAAAATAATGTCTATTTCAAATACTTGTAAGACTTTAAATGAATTGGTGTAACTAATAACCTTTGTGACCTTACTCCCTGAGTTCGCATTTTGAATGGCAGTTGAACAGCCATTACTAGTGTTTGAAACTTGAAAGTAATTAACTGTTCTTTCAGCATGGCTACGTAAATGGCTTACGATGCTCTACAGAAGTGCTATTTCATGTCCTGGTTCAAGAAACAGCCTTATGATTTAAATTAATGCTTGATCATTTTGCATTAAGTCAAAACTATTTAAAGATACACAGTTTCTGCAGAAAGCTATCGTTTATTTACTTCAAAAGAATGTCAGTAAAACTAGAATAAATTTCTAATCCGCAGAAGTTGAAGCTAGAGTTTGTCCTATGTTGGTGCTGAGATGTTGTATAGTTTACCGCTATAGTTTTAAACTCGATTTGTGTGTTTCTACTAAGTAATAATAATTAATTAGCATCTTTGGAGACCTTTTGGACTGCTGCATAGTTTTATCATATTTTTCCTTTGAAAATCGGTGAGAATATCTCATTAAGGTGAAAATATGCAATGTATCTGTCCATTTTGTGATGTCATGCTTCAGCATGGCATTTACCATCCAAGTGCAGTCATTGTTATTGGCACAGATCGCGGCTTGGGCAGCAGCATGTAAAATAAGAGGGAAAGATTTATTGGGTATATTTTCCAATAAAAGTAGAATATAGATCTTTTGCTTCTCAATCCGTAGGAGAAAGTAGCAGAGCTTTAGTATACTTAGTGTACATCAAGTATGCTTCAGTAATAAATTAAGTCTACGTAAACTACTTTTTCTAAGAGAAGTAGGTATTTGTTACTGAGTTAAAACAGGAGCTCCACCGGCTTCACCTGAATCCTTATGGCCTTATCCTCACTCAGCCTTTGTCCCTTTCCCTCCCTCACTTAAACTCCTACTTTGAGGCCAATCAGAAGTCTTGAGAGGGACACACACATACATAACCTCCTTTTTTTGTTTAAGTAGTGACACATTAACATGTTAGCAAATGTTCATCCCAGCATCATGTTGTGATGAATACAGTTGTGGGAGAACAAGTATTCACACCTCTTTGTTTAAGTACTGTACACCTAATTTTAAAAGAAATCCCAAACCCTGGATGCTATTCATGAGAAATGGCTTAAATATGTTGGGCCAAATTCTTCTCTGTTACAATAGCACAATTCCGTTTTACTGAACCTGATTGACCACTGTTTTATAACAGTTGTACCCTGGTAACCCAGTTGAAATCAGTGGAGTAACACTGGCATAAAAGTAGTGACTCAGACTGATTGTGTTTTGTGTAGAAAAAATGAATTCATCATTATTTATCTTTCAGGTGAGAGATGGCAGCCAAAAATTATAGCAGTTACTGAGTTTACAAAAGTTTAGGTGACTATGTTCTAATAATACTAAGTGGATCTGTAGCACTTTCCATTTTCACAGTATTTTGAAAACAAACTATTTCCCACGCACACAGGGAAACTAGGATTAATTGATTTGCCCAAGGTCATTAGACAAGGTAGAGTCAGAATAAGAACAAGAATTCAGGAATTCCTAGTTCCTAGCTCTGGGCTCACTCAGTTTAGGTTGACAACACTACCTCATGTTAGATAGAAAAGTGCTGGATGCTGAAGGCTTCATCCACTCTGCTCAGCTCAGATGTCTGAAAATTTCCAGGGTGTGAAGCACAAACTGAGTTGTTTGAAAATAAATATCCTCACTTTTTTACATCACAGATATCACACTCCAGCAAGATGGCTGCCATCAGGAATAGACTCAACTATCCATTTTAATTAAAAACATTACTTTTGAATAGAACTCAGAGTTTGCAATGAGAGAGAGAGAGAGGTCTTGAACTTGGGTTTGCCTTCTTTTTTAAATTGAAGTGAAATGATGCTGGAAATGCACACAATTAACATTTGGTGACTAGGTAAAATATACTTTCAAGCAGTTTGGAATGTGTATATAAATGGAGTCTAGACGTTAAAACCTTTCAGTAACATAACGTGAAAAAGTACATTTAGCAAGTCTTGATGAGCCACAGAGTTTGTATGTGGTGATTTATCCTTACACAATAAATAGATAACTCTGACAATGTTTGTCATCTCTTATATTTGTTTGTTTGGTATTTTTAAGGCAGACCTCCAAATATGGTTTAGTGAAGATTGTTGTTGTTTGAATGTTTTGGAAATACAAACAAATATTGGTAGAATAACTTTTTACAATTGTTTGTTTTTTTGTTTTATTGTAGAGCCACCTGTTCCCATTGCTCCACCTCAGCTGTCTTCAGTTGGTGCAACCTATTTATGGATACAGTTGAATGCCAATTCCATCAATGGGGATGGACCTATCATTGAGAGACAGGTAGACTATCGCACTTCAAGTGGAAGCTGGTGTGACGTACAGCCAGTAGACTCCACAAGCTACAAAATCGGGCACCTGGATCCTGACACAGAATATGAAATCAGTGTGCTGCTTACAAGACCGGGTGAAGGAGGTACCGGATCCCCAGGCCCAGCTCTTAAAACAAGGACAAAATGTGCTGGTGAGTACTAGAAAGATGCCAGAAAATTGTAAACAATTCGCTGGGTTTCAAACCAGCAGGCTATTTTACTAACAATTGTCACTGTATAGCTTGAACCTGTATGACACAATAACCAAGTCCAGAATACATTTAAGTATAAACCATTTAGTGTTTGCGAATGGTGACCTTGAAGCCAACCTACAGTGTCACGGTACACTAAATCATACCTGTTCGTGCCTGGCAATAATTAGTGCAGAATACGGTATAGTTTCAAAACAGCAGACGTTCCTAATGTACAGCATGCTGTTGGGCTTCCTTTATTTCATGATATCCTACCTGCGTCAATGCTAGCGTTTTTCTTTTATTTTCTGAGCTAGTGTTACAAGCTTTTTTTTAAGCATCAGAAGAAAATTTATAAGTCTGTGGATGATGTGGAAAAATAGACTTCATAATAGCAAATACATTTACTGTTGTGTCTCCATTAATATATGGGATTTAACTAAGGGCTGCTTTCTCAGATAGCTATCAGCTAGTCCTTTTGTGAAATGAAATACAGTTATCTAAGTTGTTGTATAGGGACTTTGGCTCTTATATTGTTAAGTTGTAATCAGTACTGCTGACGTGCTTGTAAATGGATACAAAGCAGGGCTATAGTCGAAATACAATTGAATGATAATCCTGGGGAAAAGTAGTGGTGATATTAGCATTGCCATTAATTTGCGCTTCAGTTGTAGGAAGAATAAATGAAATATTCTGTGGTTCAAAACATTTTTGATGCCTGCATCTTCATTGTCATTGTCAATGGGAATTAGACATTTGTTTTAAAAATTGAGGCACTTTCTAGGGTGAATTAAGACTATGCGGACAGATTTTGAGAAACAACTTTCCCTTTCAGAATCCTGAATTAGAATATGCAAATCTGATTTGCGCACACATTTGTTTCATGTTTGTTTCACTGGGCTACATGCAAATTTGCATATGAAAGTATAGTGGCCAGTTTGAGGTTCGCCTAGAAATGTATCATTCTGAGCCTTTACTAACACTGGAGATGAAGAAGGAGAGAAGGACATAGAATGGGATGAGGTTTAAAATTTATAATGTGAATTCCCCGCCCTTCCCCCCCCTGCAAAATTTTGAATCCTCTTACTATAGTAAAGCTGGCAGGAGACAGAGAGAAAAACTCCTGAAGAAAAGGAAATGAAACAACTGGTATGAATTAATTTATTGATACTAGTCTTCAAAGAGCTCCTGTATATATTACTCTTTTTTAAAAGATACAGAAAATAATGAGGCAGATCTCCATTGTATTCGGAGATGGTTTCTTCTCACATAGTTGTCCAGGCACGGTCCAGTGATTAAACAATATATTGCAAATAGGAACAATATCCATCAATGTGCAGATTCTTCTGCATATGATGCCAAATGCAGACATAGTGACTTTTTCAGATGCCTAGTAATATGCTATTTTGTCCTCACTATATTGTAAAAATAGTGACTGGTTTGGTTTTTTTTTTTTGTGTGTGTGTATGTGTATGTTTTTGTTTTTGCTTAAAGTATTTTGGTTTTTTTGTTACCCCTCCATCCACCCACCCCACCCCCACTGTAATGTAAGTTTAAAACAACAACAGCAACAAAGAGGAATAAAAGGGCAACATGAAGTATCTATGTATTTCTGATATGCAAGATTTTTCCCTATTAGAATATAATGATTTTAAGACACTTAACATTTTGGTACAAAATCCATCACAGTGTTCCTTTAATAAGGGCCTCTAATCCAAGATGCCTTTCACAAGTGAATAAAACATAATTATCTTTCCAGGGTATACGTATTTCTTTCAGGCTCACTCCAAGTACTTTAAAACTCAGCTACTTTTCTTTATATTTTGATTTCCTGCTCCTATGACTAGACATTATAGTTTCAGATGAATTAGTGAGAATTATTACCGAGAGTTTTACATTCAGAACTTCAGTTACTTCTAAATTCATCATATGTTTTCTGCGGTCATTTCAGTGGCAGGTATTATGGAACATTAAGACAAATGCCCATTCTCATAAAATACTATTCACTGAAAATGTTTTGTCTGGTAAAATACTGTAATATAGTCTTATTATTTGTGATTTCATTAAGCTAAACAGTAACATGCTATATTCCTTTCTCAAATGAAATGCGTAGAGTGGGAGATGAGTGAAAAATTGAAATTATGAATGACAATATTAAATCTAGCTCCACAAATTAGTTTTTTTTTTTTGTGGCGAGATACTGCTTTGAAGGTATTGTGGTTGTTGGTTAACTACTAGTGAGTGACATGCTAATAACTGGCTCAAGGGGTTAAAAAAAAGATGCTGATTAAACTAATGGCAAAGTAATTAAGCTGGGTAGGAGTGAAATGATGCCATTCTCAAATGTGTAACATAAAATTAATAAAACAGGAGTCTTTTAAAAGAAGAGTCATTGCACCTTGGTAATTGATTTACTAATTGTATGCTGCTTGCTTGTTCCCTTGGGGTCTCCACGGAGTACCACTTTGAGACTTGAAGCAGCATGCCAGACATTCAATAATCGTAATAGTTCTCCAAAGTGCTTGAAATATGTTTTAATTTTGGCAGAATGAGATTTCAGGGACTTCTAATAGGCAGCCAAGTGCTGTCTCTAGCTCGAGTAAACACAAATATCTATAAATAGAATGTAAAGGAAATAAAGAAGAAATCTCTCCAAAGTTGGCAGTATCATGGTCCATGGAGGTACTCTTTGTAAAGTGCTTTGTTTCCTTCTGATGAAACCTAATATAAATGTAGGTGATTCTGCTGTCAGGTGGGTTGAGGAGATGATGTTTTGACCTGGATTAGGGTTAGGCTGTGGTTTGGAGTTCACATTTGAAAGAGCAATGGCTAGGATTCAGGGTGAGTGGCCCTGAAATCCCTTGAGTTTCTCTCGTAAGTTTTCTACTGTATTGAGCTATGTTTGAATCAGATCCAGAAAAAAATGCCTTTGCTATTTTTGGGTATGACTGAAACCTGTAGGGGTGAGTTTAGAATTTAGAACTTGAATCATAAGCCACCCCACTCCACCCCAACAGAAATTTGACATTGGGGGAATGGTGGCTACTGCTAAGAAAGCATCAGTATATTGTGTTTTAATACCCTACATCACTGATTATTCTCGTGCTTTCATCCTCTCTACACACACATCTCTACATATATGGAATGTGGACCAATTATGATTGTCATGAGAATGAACATTAGTTTTGTGCCTGTATCTTAGTGGTAAGGAAATGTAAAAAAGGCAAAAATATAGTGAATTTCGTTTTAATACCTTCACATAGTAAAGCAAAATATATGGCCATTAACATGGCTTGGCACTGTACTTGGGTATTAAACTACATGCTATCTGTTGTCTCTTCCTTGTTTGCATGCTTTTTTTGTCCACAACTATATTATTATTTATATGCAATTTTGTTTAATTTGCCTTTTTACATGTTTGTTTTAAAAAGTGCTATTAACATACAATATCCCATCAAATACCTAAGTAAGCAAGGCACATAATCATTACATAGCAACTTGAGCATATACTATATAGATTTTATATATATATAGATCTTGTTGCTTTAGCTTTCTGCCGTATAGAGTTTGTGTACTGAATACATTTGAAACAACAAAAAGAAACAACCCTAAAGAACTATTTAAGGTTTTGGTTCGTATGTTTGAAATGAATCCCATAAAGTTGATGTCCCACAAAATCAGTAGCATATGAAAATTTCATGTTAATAAGCCAGAAAGATTAAAAAAGGGTAAATATGCTCTGGTTCAGAAAAGGCAAATGAGAGTAAGCATCCAACTGGCAGCCTGAGAGGTTTCTAGGCAGCAATTTCTCTTCATTTTCAGAAGATGAGAACACCATATTGCAGCTTATTTTACAAATGAATACTGAATGCACGAAGAATAAGCTCTGATTTACAAAAAAAAAAAAAAAAAAATTAAAAACAATTCTAAATGATGGACTTAGTATTTTCTGTTGCTGTTTTGTGTTTAAGGTGAACATCCACACATCATTGTTCTGCCTGGGAAAATGGTTTGGGTGCTGGGAAGATGCTGTTGGAAATGAGGGAGGTGAGGAAAGATCTTACTCCATCTTGTCTATGATCATGGAGCAGCAGTGACGTAGGTGCTTTGAAAAGGCTGCTCCACCCCAATATCTAATGATCCCAACTCCGTGTCTCATATTCTGGGAGTTAGAGCCATTCTCCTCCTATTTTCACCCCCCAGGGGAGTACAGAGGAATCAGTCTCTGCCCTGTTACCAGATTGGCCTGTCACCTTGAGGTATGCTCATTTATTAGGGTTACCTTCCTGGAAGGGTGTGTGTGATTCTATTAACATACTGCTTGTGTTACTTGTCAGTTCATATGGCTACACGTTGCCTCCCTATGGAGCTATCCTGCAGGACCTAAGGTTTTCAGGGCTGGGTTCCTCCAGCCCCAGATTCAAATAACCCCCCCACATATATATACACACACATTCTAGATTAACCGAGTGCGTCTGAGCAGGCCCGGCTATCACACTGTCAGCTGACCCCTTATATGTCCCTGAACTCAGCAGGCTGGATGACACAGCACTTTCAGCTGCTACTCTTATGTGCCCCTTTCATTGCCCCAGAATGGAGCACACTTCTGAGCAGGCTGGGTCAAACAGCACTTATCAGCTCCTTCCCTTATATGCCCCTGGACTCCATAGACTAGGCAGAGCAGCACTTCTCAGCTGCCTCCCCCCTCACTCTACAGTTGTTCTAGCAGTAACTCCCTTGATGAGCAAACCTCATAGGATTTTTTGGGCACTCCAGGGATCTTTGGCTTAGGTAAAAGAAGCGTTGCTGCAGAGCAAGATAGGGAAGCCAAGAACGCAAAGGAGTAAATGAAGTTTGGAGAGAGAGAGAGAGAGAGAGAGAGACTGGCAACCAGCTTGATTAGAACAGTTAGTTTATTGTCAGGTGTATAAAACTTATGACACTAATAGTAATACCATACAAGGAGAGAAAAACAAACATTTACCCCAACTGTAATTGTGTAGTATTGTATTGGAGAAATCTATCCCAGGTTTGATTACAAAAGTAGAAAATTATGCCTGGACTAAAAGAGAGAGAAAGTGTGTGTTGGAGGAGGATGGGGGTGGGGAGTGTCTCACCACTCCATGCAGCTCAGAGGTTCCCAGGAGTCAGGCTGTTCAGCTTAGTGTCTGGAGCACTTAAGACAGGCAGAGAGCTCCCAACATGATCAGTCAGGAAAAGGGGAAGTTCCAGTAGATAGACTCATAGGTCAGAAGGGACCAATATGATCATCTAGTCTGACCTCCTGCACAAGGCAGGCCACAAAACCCTACCCATACACATTTATAACAACCCCGAACCCATGACTGAGTTATTGAAATCCTCAAAAGTGAGATTTGAAGACCTCAGCTAAACCCCGAGCATGTGGGCAAGACTCACCAGCCAACACCCAAAAAAGAATTCTCTGCAGTAACTCAGTTCCCATCCCATCCAACATTCCCACAGATCTGATGCAGCATTTGGATCCAGGCATCAGAACAGGGGTTTGAACGTGGGTAGAGGCTTTTGTAGAACACCAGGTTTGTTTATGGGTAAACAGTGACTCAAAGGAGTATACCAGAGTGGTTTTCTTTATGCTGGACAATAGGAGCTGATCACTCCTGGCTATGGGCAGTGTTCCTTGAGAGAGCTCACAATGCAATCAGGCAGATTCAGTGTTTTGCATATCAATAACTAGAATGGTCTGAGAACTGCGGAGCTGGGTGTGTGCTGGTGTGGGTTCATTTACATCAGGGGTGGAGATCTCCCGACATGCAGTGCATCCCCGCTTTGCCAATCCCAGAGTTCAGTGCGGTTCCTGTTTTGGAGCTTGGTTCTTCATTTAGTATGTTAATTCTTGTTCCATCTTTGATGTAGATGAGGCTTCTGTTTTCCATTCTATGTGCTAATTGAGATGCCTTCTTTATATATCTTTGATGTAGATGAGGCTAGGGGAGTTGTCTTAATCCTATCACCCTTGTTTAGAGGTGTCTCACAGTGCCTTTTCATTGCTTTTGGTTTCTGGTTCAAGCAGAGGCTGGTGGGGGATTCAGGTGAGCAAGAGAAGAGTAGGGGTTTTACACCCTGGTTCCCCAAGAGCACAGAGCTGCCAGGTAACACCCCCATGGGAATGAAATTTTGCCTGGCCCTTATGCAGGCCACACAAATGGGTGGGAGAAGATTCCATGTGCTCTCTCCCACCATCCCACACCTGAATGAAAGCCAGGTCGAAACTGGCCCATAATTATATTAGGTTGATTACAGATGAATGAAAAAGTTTGAATATTAAGAATGTAAGCATGCAAATGTCAGTATATAAAAGGAAATTTAGTATGAATACAAGAAACTGTAGTATGGATTACAAATATGGAATAATGAATTAAGTGAAAAATACTAATAGAAATAGAACTGTCAGTAAAGTTATGACTTAGGACTGGTGGATTCTAGAGCCAATGTACTCTCATTCATGAAATAATCCTTTTAGAAATGAGTAAATATGACCATTTATCTAAAATATTAGTAACAGCTATGTTTTCAAATTTATAGTACAAGTTACTGGTAACTGAGTTAAGCACATTTTAATATTTAACATCAAAGTGTCTTTCCAGCATCCTTTTATTGTTCTAAGAGCAACAGATATTTAAAAAAATCTGAGTGTCAGCTCATATTTATCACTGAGTCTCTTTACTTAGATTAGATTACTAGGAAGGAACAAAGTTTTAGCCATTCTCACTCACTCTCACTCTCACACTCTCTCACTCGCACTCACACAGAGAGAAAGTTTATAAACCAACACACTCACACAGAGAGAAAGTTTATAAACCAACACAGTCAGGAAGTGTTTTGGGTTTGGGTTTGTGTATTTTTCTTTGGTTGGTTTTTTCCCCAAAAAGGATGTTCTGGAAGATAAATAATGTTTACACTGGTCTTTATTAGCTGCTAATGCTACTGTATATTGAGAAAATATTTAAAACAAATGAGTGTAGTAACTATTTAATGGGTCTTGAGTACTATTTTGGATATTAAAATTAATACATTTTTAAAATAAAAACCAAAATATCTGTCAGTGGCTGTTTTTCACAGTTTCTAGAGCCATTTTGTTTGCAATCCCCTTAAACAGGGGAAAAAAAAAAAACAGCTGTTCAGTAATTTACTTCATTATGGTTGTACGGTGTTCAGTTTTAAGAAGATGACCTGATGCATAACTGGCATGTTTGGCCAAGTAAGTGACAAAATATAACTTTTTCTGACCTGTGAATAATTATGGATAGCTTTGGAATGACAACTGGCTAAACTTGTACTATAATTACATTTCTATTATAAAAGCTTCATCTTTTTATCTGACATGTAAAGCTAGATTGTGAAGAGCATTCAGTTTTAGAAGAGGGAGGATTAGAGAGCTATAATTTATAATTCAAGATTATCCATAGAAGCATTTATTCTTTCAGAAGAACCTTTCATTGCCAAATCCCACTCTGCATTGTTAGTTACTTAAAAAAGAAACTGCCAGATCTTTGGGCAGTGATATAATTTATTATAAAAGCGGATGAAAAGTGCTGCTTGTTTAATCCTGGCATACAGTAACTCAGAGTGATACTATGCAGCTAGATTGTGTGGTGGTTTTTTTGTTTGTTTGTTTGTTTTTTGTTTTTTACATGAGCCTGGTCTCTATCCTTCTAGCCACAATTAACACCATTCAGCCAGAAGTAGGATCTCTATGAGGGTCCTTTGTGGCGGTGCAGGAGATCTGTGTTTCTACTTAAATTAGATAATTGAAATTCTCTCCTTAGTCCAGTGATAGACAGTGATTAGCCTTCACTAAAAGCCAAAGATTCCATTCTACATTCTTGTCTCTTCTCCAGGGTTGAAACCTCATGACATTCTTCCTTGGTCCACTTCGGAAGTTGTGTACAGGTGATGTCATTGGATAGACATCAAGTGAATATGGTCAGGAAGTACGGACTTTCTCAGGCTACCAGTAAGCAAGGTGCTCAGAACCAGATATTCTTAAAAAGCTAAGAAGTTTAAAATTGAAAAAGGGGTAAAAACCAATGACTACAGAGTATGGAGTCTTCACCTGATTTTTATAGGATTTTTTTACTAGAGTTTTTATAGGTATTATAACTATATATATCCTAATGGGGCTTGTAGGCAGTACTGGAATACAAGAAATGCCATCAACACCATCTCAACAAAATTTAAATTCCACAATGGGGTTTTGGGGACTGGGTAGTCTCTCAGATTGCTGGTCCTAAAATATTTAGGGCTATTAGAAGATTGTAACCAACACAGAATCATAGAAGTGTAGGACTGGAATGGATCTCAGTAGCTCATTTAGGCCATTCCCCTACACTCAAGGCAGGACTAAGAAATAACTAGACCATTTCTGACAGGTCTGGTTTGTCTAACTTCTTAAAAGCCTCCAGTGACGGAGATTCCACAGCCTCCCGAGGCAGAGTGTTCCAGTGCTTAGCTACGCTGACAGTTAAGAAGCTTTGCTAATGTAAAACCTAAACCTCCCTTGCTGCAATTTAAGCCCCTTGCGTTTTGTCCTATCTTCAGGGGTTAACAAGAACAATTTTCACCCTCTTCCTTGTAACTGTTATGTACTTGAAAACTGGTATCATGTTTCCCCTCAGTCTTCTCTTCTCCAGACTAAAAAAACCCATTATTTTCAGTCTTGCCTCACAGGTCATGTTTGCTCGACCTTTAATTATTTTTGTTGCAGTCCTCTGGACTTTCTCCAATTTGTCCACATCTTTCCTGAAATGTGGCATGGAGAACTGGACACAATACTGCAGTTTTAAGGCCGAAACAGCGTGGAGCAGAGCAAAAGAATTACATTTTGTCTTGCATACAGCACTCCTGCAAATGCATCCCAGGTTGTTGTTGACTTTTTTTCTTTTTTGCAACAATGTTACACTGTTGACTCATAGCTTGCGATAACAGCCAGATTCCTTTCCGCATTACTCCTTCCGAGGCAGTCATTTCCCATTTTGCATGTGCGCAATTGATTGTTCCTTCCATCTTGAATTTTTTTCTGCGAGTGACCTGGGTACCTCAAGGCACACAATACTGTTTATATATGCTGATATTGAGCGTGATGTAAAAGGTTGCATTGTGCTGTAGATTAAGTTTTCAGATAACTTCACGTGTAATCCTATGTAGAGCACATTGTAGTAATCCAACCTGAAGGTGATTTAATTGTGGATAACTGTGGTAAGGTCCTTATCCGGAAGGAGAGACCTCCTGGCTAACCTTACATGGAAACAAACAAACAAACCAACCAATCTCCCCCTCCACCCCCCAAAAAATCCCTTTAGAGTCACAGGCACAGCTGCTATCTGGGAATCAAAGAGCAATAATTCTTCTAGCAAGACTTCAAGATTAAAAAAACATATTGTTACAACATAACGTCGAGCCATTGTCCTGTAGCACCACAATGGGATGACATTGCATGGGTCCAAAGGAGGGTGTCGGAGCAACTATTGGCAAATAAGTTTTGCATGTCAACCACTTGAAGCAGAAAGCTTGAAAGGACATACGTTCATTTAAACATTTGTCTTAAATCTCGATGCAGGGAATCAGGAAATGCTTAAAAACTGAATAGCTTTTCTAAAATTAAAGCTAGATATGGTCTACAGTGTGAGGGGGAGAGGTAAGGAAAGGAAGGATGTGTATTAGTTTTCTATGAGAGATGGTCATTTTCAGCGGAAATTAGAAGACTTTGAGAAAATGATCCAGATAAGATTCTGTCTTTCCTGAAGCTCACTAACCCAATATAATTAATGTAATTTAATGGAATCTTTGATTCCATATTCTTACAATTTATAGTAAGATGTGTATGGAAATAGGAGACGTTCAGTAATTAACTGGTGCTGTGGAAGTTTTCTTTTTCATTTATGTTCTTGGTTACAAAAATCATGAGCTGTCTTTTCTCTCCTCCCCACCCTCCCATAAAATTATTTTTAACTCTTCATATTCACCTTTATATTCGCCAGTTTGGACAACATTCCTTGTACAAACAAAACTACACAATAGGATGTGTATTTATATTCTAGAGCAGCATCAAGCTGATAACTACCTGAGGCATATGGTTACATGTGCAGTATTTTTAATGACATTATCTTTTGTGACTGGATAATAGTTTTTCACAAAAAAATAACTGCTGATGCAAATTGAAAGCATTCATGAAAGATGAACATTAAAGAGAAGCAAATTTTTTTGTTTTCCAGGCAGCAGAAAGTAATCTGATTATAGTATATAATTGTATTAACTTCTCTGCTTTTATTCCAAGTAATTTTGGTGTAAAAAGAAGAAAATAAACCAGTGAGACCTGACTAATTTTGGTTTAAACTAGTAATCAAAACTGGCAGCTTTACTTGGAGGTTTTGTAAGAAACTTTGGGCTAAATTACGCCCTGCAACCCTTTGCGGTCCCACTGAATTCAGAATTTTGCTCCTTCTCAAGTCATGTCAAGACCTCCTTGATCATACTATGTAACCATTATCTGTGAAATTCTTCACTGCCCCATATGAAAGTTTACTTGTCTTTTTTAAGAGAGCTAATTTTACTACAGTAGAACCTCAAAGTTACAAACACTTTGGGAATGGAGGTTGTTTGTATCTCTGAATAAAACGTTATGGTTGTTCTTTCAAAAGTTTACAACTGAACATTGACTTAATACAGCTTTGAACTTTACTGTGTAGAGGAAAAATGCTGTTTTTCCTTTATTTTTTAGTCATTTACATTTAACACAGCACTCTACTGTATTTGCTTTTTTGTTTGTTTGGGTTTTGGGGATTTTTTGGGTCTATGCTGCTGCCTGATTACATACTTCCAGATCCAAATGAGGTGTGTGGTTGACTGGTCAATTCGTAACTCTGGTGTTTGTAATTCTGAGGTTCTACTGTATAAATTTCAAACTGACATTTTCTTTGATTAAGTCTCATCTCAACCTTCCCAGGGATTGCACATATATTTTAAGACAGATCATCTATTACTGTTATAGCAGAGAGGAAACCTTTCATTAAAGCCACTTTGGCACAATATTTTGGAGGTTTTTTAAAAGGATGTTCAAGGATTGTCTAAATTTGATTTGTCTTTTTTTGGTTTGTGTGTGTGTGTGTTTAGAATCTGTTCTAAGAAAGAGTATTAAGTTATATTTGGTGGCCTAAAAGGATATAAGATTTATTATATCTTGTGGGTCAGATTCAGATCTGTTTTTTTTTCTTATGTCTCTTTACTGTACATTTGCAGTCTTGATAGCCTGTTCTATGCGGTCCTCTGCTAATCTCTTTGTGAATGAATAGTTCTCTTGATCTATCCAAGATCGTTTCTGGCCTTGTGTTCTTTGGCCACCAACATTCCTTTCCAGTACCTGAAAATATGTCTGGCCCGCTGAACTCTCAAAAAGCGCTCCACCATTGACTGTTTAATTTGAGGGCGGGGGGGCAGCCGCCCACCTCCTGGCCAGTCCCAGTGCAAAGCCGGGACCCTGGTGGCAACAGCCCCTTCCTGCCTGGTCCTGGCGCACAGCCTGGAGGCGGGCAGCATCCGCCCACCTTCTCCCAGCTGGGAGGCGGACAGGCAAGCTGCAGCCAGCCTCCTGGCCCATCCCAGTACAAAGCCTGGACCCTGCCGGCAGCAGCCCCCTCCCACCTGGTCCTTACTCCCAGCCATCATAAGTTTGGGGGGCTGTGCCCCACCATTCCCTCCCAAACTCCGCCCTTGGTGCTCCACAAATCAAATCTTTCATTTCATGAGGTATCTGACCAGGATTTGCTGAGTTCCAATAATCATCAGTATCTTTTTGCTGGTTATGTGGTCCCTTCTCACCAGATGTTTGTTCTTCCAGAATGTCTCTCTTGTTCTTACTATTCTGGTGCTGACTTCAGTATCTGAGCTTCCATCTTCATAAGATGCTTCTTAGGTATATATAATTTCTCACTTGATGTACAGCTTTGTCATTCACAGGAATCTTGCATATTTCCCCAAGATCCTTGCATGCCACCATTATTCTTGTATTGCCCACATTCAGCTCCAGGCTATATTCTTTGCCATATTCATATAATCTTCACTAACTTCATCACGCCTTCTTCTGAATCAACCAGCAGCACCACGTCTGTTCCAAGTCAGCCAACAGCAATGTCTTCTGTGTAGCGAATGTTATTCACTGATTTTCCATTCATCTTAATACCTTCTTCTGTTTCTTTAATTCATTTAATTGAACGCTCACTATAAATGTTGAATAAAGTTGGCAATGTTATACAACTGTGTCACCCATCTTGATCTCTATTAGATTTTCATTTTCATCTACCATTATAATTGTGTGCTGATTCCAATATAATTTTTATGACTTGGGGTTTGTATCCATCAGTCCCAAATTTGTTGAGCAATTTGTAGTTATAGATTCTGTACATGCTTTTTTGGAAGTCATTGATACACAGATGTACTATTTTCCCATTTCAGCTGATTTTCCTAATATAAGCTTTAAGTTCAGAATGACATTTATCATGCCCTTGCCACATTTAAAGCTGTACTGTTCTCCATTTATTGCCTTATCAATCTTTCCTTGTATTCAGTCTGAACTACTTGCAAAAGTGTCTTAGAGTCATGCTTGTAGTAGGCTAACTGTACTGGGAAAATTTGATGACTTAAAAGTAATAAGATTTATTCTATTTTGTGGGTCAGATTCAGTTCTCAGTTACATCAGGATAAATCATGTAAACCAGTGGAATTGTTCATTGAAGTTAACGGATTTATCTCAGAAATCTGTTTGTTTTAGAACACTGGGAACAGGTGATCATAGAGCAGAAGTGAAAAGCAAAAGCTTTCATTCATGGAAAAACATGCTTTCCTTACTAGTAGTATAATAAAAGTTTAGTCTGCTATAATTTAAAAATATGGGTCTGGTGCTGCAAACACTTAAGAACATAAATAACTTTGTGTTTTTGAGCAATCTTGTTATATTTTGTGGTTTTTTGTTTATTTGTATTTAATTGAGCAGTAATGGGGGAAGTTCAGTGGCACTGCTCCCATGTGTAAAGTTACTGACATGCCAGATCTGAGCCAATATTTTTAAAATATTATTGTAGACCGAACTGTTTATTTTATTAACTGAAATGTTTTTGTTTGTGTAGCTTGTTTTAGAATCAGTAGCACATGTGGCATCTTTAAATTCTGTGAATAAAAAAAATCATCCAAATTTAGAACCATCTGATGGCATTTCATCACAGTTATAGCTAGAGACTCTAATACATGTAAAGAAGGAACATCTCGACACTGGAAAATAGACAGAATTATGAGCAGTCAATTGCTGTGGATTTCATGCAGTTCAGGTGAAATGCTGGGAAAGAGATCAGTAAGCCTCGTTGCTAAAGAGTAAATTGACAACAGTTGCATAACACTCGAATTATGTGTTCTAGAAAACTGCGGTCTTAATCAGACAAAAATAGTCTTATTACTTTGTGGATTATTTGTGCTGTAACTATTCAGACCAATGAAGGACCTTGTTTTTGGTCTATTAGATTTTTAAATGAAAAACAGTAAAAGATATCAAAAAATGATTACTAAATTACATGTGTAAATATACAATATATGATTTAGCTGATTTCAGCTGCCTAATTGATAGCTGTGTTTTCCCTTACTGTACCAATAGTTTTTATGTATCTACACATCTTTTTAAACATGTTTTCAATCATACATTATGTACCCAAATAACTATGAAAATATATTTATTGCAGGTATATACTGTTGCTTGCCAAATTAGATTGGAAATTACAGTGCCTATGCTAAGGTGATTGACCTGTGTTTTATCTTCTCGTAATAGTCAGTTTTGATCAAATGCAGTGATTTTAACTTTACATGTGGCTGACACTGGGAAGAACAAAGCTGTGATTTCAGCCAGTTTTCCTCTAAATTAAACTGAGTGGGAGAAAAGCCTGAAGGGCCTGAAGAAATGACAGTATCTGAAATGAAAGTAAAGAAAAGTGTCAGAAGAGGGAGAGAGAAGAGGGATTGCAAAAAGGTGAATCGGTTTTCACAACTACATTCAATGTACCTGTAATCCAGCCAAAATCCAGGAATTTCTTCCTCTGTGCTGCGTATTTCTTCAGTTCTTTCCTTCTCCCCGCTGCTTATTTTTCTAGTATCTCTGTTTTCTCTCCCTCCTTAATGCTTATTTAGGCCCTAATTCAGGAAGTTTTAGACTTGAAATTAGATGAAGGTTTCTAACCATCAGAGGAGCGAAGTTTCTGGAACAGCCTTCCAAGGGGAGCCGTGGAGACGACAAACCTAGCTGGCTTCAAGCCTGAGCTTGCTAAGTTTATGGAGGGGATAGTAGGATGGGACAGCCTAATTTGGCTATTGACTGATCTTAGATTACTAGCGGTAAATATACCCAATAGCCTATGAAGGGATGTTAGATGGGGTGGGTTCTGAGTTACTACAGAGAATTCTTTCCCGAGTGTCTGGCTTGTGACTCTGGCCCACATGCTCAGGGTTTAGCTGATCGGTATATTTGGGGTCAGGAAGGAATTTTCCTCCAGGGCAGATTTGCAGAGGCCCTGGGGGTTTTTCACCTTCCTCTGCAGCATGTGGCACAGGTCACTTGCTGGTGGATTCTCTTTACCTTGAAGTCTTTAAACCAGTGGTTCCCAACCCACAGCCCAGTGACCAAAAGTGGCCATGGGTCTTTTTGAAGTGGCCCGCCACTCCCCTCCTGCTGGCTGCAGAAGGGAGCTGCTGCCTAAGGACCCAGGCAGAGCACAGTGCTGTGGGTCTACAAGACCAGTGCAGGCTCCTTGCTGCACCCAGGGGGATGGGAGATCATCACTCCAATCCCCTAGGTCCAGTAAGGAGCACAGCAAAGCACTCTGCCTGTGTCCCTAGGTGCTGGGGTCCCTGCTGGAGCTGGAGGGAGGGGAGCACTGATCTCCCATGCCCCTGGCTGCAGAAGGGAGCCACTACCTAGGTAACCAAGTGGAGCACACAGGGCTAGGTAACCAAGCCACTACCTGGGTAACCAAGTTGTTACAGCCCACGAAAGCTCATGCCTGCAGAAATTAAATTTATTAGTCTTTAAAGTGCTACAGGATTTTGGTTTTTGGTTTGGTGGTGGTTTTTTTTTTTTTTTTTTTTTTTTTTTAAGATAATGGTAACACTGCATAGGAACTTCAGAATATTTCCTTTTATTGACTGATTTTGCCAGTGAAGATGTAGAATGGTGCCCAGACAGGCTGCATGCCAAACTTTTTAATTATAGAATTTAGATTTTTGTCTTAATTAGAATGAGACCTCTGTGGCAGATGAATCCTTAATTGGAACTTCTTGACATTTATGACTATGTCCTTCCATTGCAAGTCTCAAACAGATTATGGCTTCTGCAGAGTTTGTAGGAGGTGAGATTTTGGACAGATGAGTAGAAAAAGCAGTGTCAGAGAATGTGGAAAAGGGGAGACTCGAATCCTGGGATTTGAGGACTCCAGAGGGCTTAAAAAACAGGAGTTAATTTCTTTCAGAGTCAGCCCATAAAATCAATCATCATTGTTCATATACAATAACAGCACTAGGAAGAGAAGAACGAGGGACGGCAGAGAAAAGCTTGCTTCTCTTGCAATCTCTCAAACCCCAAGAATCTCTGCATGATGTTGAGCCTCTTCCTCCACCAAAATCATTTTTTGTACGAGGACATCTTTAACCTTTCCTGAGCTATGGCTCACAAACCTGCACAGATAAATGAGTATGGGAGATGGTCTTTTGGTATCTGCAATAGAATCAATGAACTTCTCTCTCATTACTTATTCCCTGCTAAATGTCCCAGGACAATATACAAAAGTCCAGCATGGACACATCTTTCCCACAGCGACTGACTATATGGGACGTAGAAGAAGCCCCGCTGTAGCACTACTTCTTGAGTTGTAATTTTAAAAAAATTGAAGGCCAGAGGCCAATGCTGGTTTCAAAGTACTTCATCAGATACTAGATTCCATCTCTTCATCAGGATGAAAACTTCAGCCTTCATCATAAACGCAGGAGACTTCCTGACTTGAGCAGATATGTCAGATGCCTACGCACATGTTTCCACACTGATAGTTCCTCAGGACATGTATTAGACTTTGCCCTTCGGCTTCTGTAAAGTTCCAAGGATTTTGATACTCTTGGTTGTGGACTTGAGGGGAAAAGGAATTCCCTTTGTTCCATTACTTGGATGACACTTTCATCAAGGTATCATCCTAGGAAGAAGTGATTCAGAGTGCACTCAATGTGATTTATGAGCTCTGTGCATTGATTTGCCATAAATCTAGACAAAAGCAATCTCATCCCAGCAGGGCATTGAATTATCTTGGAATTCAGATAAATGCCAAAATAGACAGAACTATTCTTTCAGAAGCCAGGTTCAGAAAAATGAATGGTACTACAGCTTAGATTGCCAGAGATACATGGTATTCTAAGGTCATTGGGGGTGATGATTTCAGGCATAAATATTGTACAATGCAACTGCTTGAATCTTGTTCAATCTTGAATCCTCAATATCTGATAGCTTAAAAAACCATTAGATCTCAGGAAAAAAGTCCCTATTGAAGGATCTTTCAGAAGATAGTTCCTTGGTTTGAACTTCCGCTAGTAGATTTCTGCAGGAAGGGACCAGCTCCAGGAATGGAAAACAGTGAATAATACCATTTCCCAATCCTGGAAAACCCATTTGCTATACACCTCACCTCCAATTCCCCTTCTCATCAGACTTCTAAAAAAAACCAAAACAGTTGAAAATATGCTATTTTCTGGTATCTAGTAGATACCAGAAAACTGGTATCTAGAAGACAGCTCTAAATTGCTCTCTCCGTCTGAGAAATAGGCAAGATATTTTGGCCCAGTGATCTTTTTCCTTCATCATTGCTCAGCTTCCTTCAACCCGTCTGCCTTGCTTTTGAAATGGAAGCTTTGAGGAAGTTTGGATGTTCAGAAAAAGTTGGTTTTGCTATCCAATCTTCTTGGACACCTTTTTTTAATTTTTTTTTTATTCTTTGGTAATGGGAGGCATGTCAAAAAGACTTTCACTTTTCATAAATCCTTTGGCTATATGGATAAGAATCCAAGATTCCTCTAGCTTGCGGTCTGAGGGCTTTTTGATACAGCTTGTCAAAAAATACAAAAGCAATTCCTAAATATTGTAATAAATACAAGTAGCAAATTCGTTCTGCTCTTCATAGAATCAGATTATTCATTATCTAAGTATTTGCATAAACACCAATTTCTGTTTGCAAATCTCAAATGTGTCATGAGTTTTAGCACAAATCAATTATGCAGGATACGGTTTTTCAGGGTACAATTATACATCATTTGTCTGTAATTTGAGGATCACTAACGGTGGAGGACAAGAGGAAGGAGTAATATGGTCCCAGTAATTATTTTCTTATCACAAAATAATCATTCTGAAGGGGGGGGGAGGAGAGAGTGTGAGTGTACACACACTATCTTGTTTGGAATATATCAGTCAACTGTTTTCAACCATAAGCATTTTCACCACAACTTGCATTAATGTTTATTGTACTTCTGCAAAACTTCCTAAAGTTCGTTCATTAAGACTATTGTTATTGGAAGAACACATCATCAAATTCAGTCCCTTCATATGTTTCTCTGATGACTAGTCTGATTGGTAGACCTGCATATGTTCCTACCATTATAAAAGAAGCAATTTCCTAACTTTAATGATATCTGTAGTTAAATGTGGTTGCAAAACACACATACTGTAAGTAGTTTTTACATCAAGGCTATGATTTCCTTTATAAGTTGTATAATAGGACCAATATATGTTTTAGTTACGGCTCTTATTCCTATCTATTTTATTATACCTTGCATTGTCATCCACTGATCATTTTCTTTTTAATCAGTAGGTCTCTGATGGTTTCAAGTTGTGTTGCCTTTTTCTAACCTTCTAATGAAAGAGGTGGTTAGTGCTCCCAACTGGATGCATTAGAACATTACAAAATACCTAGGGCCCAGTTCTCCCCCCCCCCTCTCTAGGATACCTGCAGTGACTTCAGTGGGGTTACTGCTGGTGTTATTGGAAGAAGAATCAGGTCCGAATCTCCGGTGGTAATTAGGGCATTACAGCTATTTTGCCTCAGGTCCAGATCTTGGTAATGAGCATCTCATGTGTAATGTGAACATTATAGTAAGCAGAAGAATAATTTTAGTACCACTTCAGTTTTCATTGGTGTTCCTAGAACACCGTCCAGTAACTTTATGTATTGCATGTATAGTACATTTCATTTTATAGCTTTTTCTTGATTTCATACACATGCTCCATGTTGAGGAGGAGACTGGAGTATTTTGTTTTTAGTTTTATTATAAAATGAGCCATATGTTAAACATTAGAAGAATGATAGGGATGAAAAGAGTGAAAAAGTTTCTGAGTCTCTCATATATTTGTATAAAGGATTTTGTGATTTTGTGGAAAGGTATATGCCACATGAAATCAGATTAAAGAACTTGGGAGATTCTGTAATATCTTATGAATATTCTACATCTGTCTGTTGTATTGCTTGATGTGATTTAAAGGAACATAGTTCAGGCGTGAGTTGACTTGCACGTGGACAGGAAAATAGAAAAAACACCTCTGAGAGCGCCACCGTTTATCAAGAGACAATGCAGAAAACAACTGCTTTGAGATCTATCCCTGTCCCCGTCTCCATCTCCACCCCCTGTGGGGGACACAAAGTTTTTTAGCAGTTCAAGGGATCAAGGGTATACACAAAAGACTTTAGGGACACTCTCCCTAGAGGGAGGAGCTAGAGAGGAGGACAGGCGCGCGTGCGCGCACGCGCGCACACAGAGTAAGAACCCCATCCCCAGAAGTTCCTACTGCAGCTATTACAAGGCTGTCTTCACACATTGGTCATAGTTACTGAAGTGACGATGGTAGGCTAGAATTCCATTGAGCTGCTGAGGAATCATGCTTGGTACATGCAGTACTCTTTTGTGCGATCCACTGTGAAAGAGGGAAAATCACAAGATTCCACCCTGGGAGAGGTTGAGGTACAGGGTCTGTCATGTCAAGGGGGTGCACTCAGAAACTATAGAAAAGGGCCAAAGGTGCGGATAGCCCTGAACCATGACACAGACCACAGTACAAAGCAAATTACTGTTTTTATGTAAAATATTTGTAAGAGCTGATTTTTATATAAAAGCTTCTCGGGTTAAAAAATTTTCTCATGAATGCAGGCCTTTTCTAAATTTAAGATAAAAAGTACACACTGCAACTACTGGGCATAATTTCTGTCCATTGTTCAACAGACAAAATGTATGCTCTGTGTTGGTAATGGTTGGTTAGCAGGAAGCATTTAGATATTTGTATTGTGAAGTTTCCTGGCTAGCTTTCCTGCAATTTGGTCCATTCAAAATAGAGGTTACATTATGCATAGAACAAAGCAGTGATTAAAAGGAAATACCACTATTGTTGGAGTGTTTTATTGTCCAATTTTAAACTAATTTTATTTTAGAGACAATGAGTCTAAATATTTTCAAAGATGAAGATGATGTATCCTTTCTGAGTATCTTGTATCAGAGTATTCAGTAATTTGCTCTGAGAGGTTTTAAGAATGGGGAAACTGAGCTGTAAATCATTTGAGCATGATCTCTGCTTGGTGTGAAGGGAAAAAAGTGCATTTGCTTCTAAAAAACAAAAAACCCTGAAAATTGGAAGAGTGGAAATCTGCTGTGTTGGTATTTTGTAAAACGTGTAAACTGAGTAGTGTATCTGTAAAGAAGTTAGATCTGGATCCTGTGAACACTTACGCAGTCCCATTGAAACAAATGGGGACTAAACTCAGCTCAGTAACATTTCAGACCTGTTTAAGTAATTGCAGTTTCAGGTCCTTACAGTGCAGTTATGCCCTTTTCTGCATTTCTAGTTTGCCATAAATATTTCTTTACAAGAAAGCTTTATAAAGTGTGTGAAACATGTTCTCGACCTTTATTCATGATAGTGCAGCATTGTTTGTGCACATGAGTTACGGATTCAGAATTGCCTGGCTGTGTTTGAAAAAAATCTGATAGTTTAACCGAAGGTTTCTAAGTAATCTCAGACTGAGTATGTCGCAGTGTTTCAAAAACCATCTAGACTATTTGGAAAGGGTCCGTGCTGCTGCTCCTGCTGACCATGGGCACACACCTCTGCCTGGATAGAACCCCACCATATTCTGTGTATCTCTACGCGGGCATCGAACTCCACCTCCACAGTCAGATTGTAGGACTAGGGGTTTTGCTAGATAAAAGCTGCATAACAGAAGAAAAGATAAAATTATGGAGGGTAGAGCAAGGCCGACATAAAATAAAATTGTTAGGTTCCCAGTTCTTACATGTTCCAGGCTGTGTTAGCATCACTGTCTTTTTTTTAAAAAGAAACAAGCAATAACATTGAGTTTATTAGGTTGTGATGGAAGTTGGAATCATTGGAATAGCTGTGGAAAGAAGCAAGTTTTGAAGTGGGAATTTGAAGGAAGAGTGGGATATGTTGCATGGCATATAGGATATGGAAGGAATTCCTGATGTAGTGGGCAGCATATAATTATTCCTTTAACATATCATATTCCTTTGGGCTTATTGCATCTGAAGTAATATTTCCTTGTGATATTAATTTTGATAATAAATGTGTATTTTACAATGTAAGTTGTTTTAATGTGTGCTCTCAAAGAAGGCTGGCTGGCTGGCAGGGTAAATTAGGGCTTGCCTACACAGGTTTATCTAAAGATCTGCTTCTAAACATTGTTTTAAATCAGGTTTATTTCAATTTATTTCAGTTTAGCTTAAGTCAATTAGGTACAAGTTTGAGCTAAACTAAAATAAGCCATGCTTAAATTGAAATAGGGGAATCCACCCTGGGACGTGTTCTGGTTTTACTAAATTGTTGCAAATTTGAGTGTTGATAATCCCTTTCTTAACCTTTTTGCCTGATGAGTCACAAACACAATCAGTTTGGTCTTATCCTGTTGCCAGAGGATATATGTCTGCCTCCTCAGTTGGTCATACATCCTGGCACTGTATCGATGGAAGAGGATCAAAATTGGGATCAAGAGGTCCCACAGACTTTGTTTGAGGTATTTGGTAGAAAGCTGTGAGTGGAAACTTGAATAATGCCTATCCACACTACAGTATCTTTGCTTTAAAAGTGTCACAGAGCAGCAGAAGAAAATGCAGGGTTTTATATGGTTTTGCATGATCTGTGAAAAATCCCATCCACCAGTTTGATTTACTCCTTAGAGGAAGGACGAAGTCCTTGGGGCTGTTTTAAAGCTTTTAAAAGCTTGGTTTCCTTTTATTAAAGAGCTATATTCAAGCTCTGCCTTGCTCAAATATGCTTCTGCAGTTTAAAAACAGCCTTGGGGAATCTCTCTCCTTTTAAGCAGCAAACTCAAAATGGCAGTTGAGAGCAGGGGTGAGGAGACAGGGAGAGATCAGGATTATACAGCTCCATCTCTGCAGGTGTATGCAGGAGCTTTCTGTTTCCTAAAGCTGATGGCACAGAATAGAGGCAAGCGTACTGTATCCGTGTACCACTTGTATGTCTCTTCCATAATCACAGAATGTAATCATATTCAATTCCCCATGTGCTTTAATTAAGAAATGAAAAAGTACATCAAAATAAAACTATTACCTTAATGATTCTGCCCTGCATACACAAACTACAGTAGTTAACTTGAAGGGCATAGTCGTATGTTCCTCAGAAGCCTCTTAACTTTTAGAGCCTCTGAACTGATAGTACCATTCTATGACTCTAGGGGCATATGAGCATACCAAAAACCTTACTTTAATATACCATTGCAAGTCTGATACAAAGAGTCTAAAAAGGTAAAGGATTTTAATTTTTAATGCTGTCTAGAAATATCTTCATAATCTGCAGGAAAGATGGACTATTTTGGTACTATTCTGGAAAATTTTTGCAAAATTACCTAATATTCAACCTGATTTATGTGGATTGGATTGCAAGGTTTTTAGATGGAAAATGTCTTGCCTGGCCCCTCAGAGAATTAGCAAATGTTTTTGTGTGAAAGTGAAATCCATAAAATACAGCTTCATTGTTTCCAGTCTGCTATAATTTGGATATCTGGCAAACTAGCAGAGTGACATTGTGTAAGAAGTTTGTGCCTACATAATGAGATGCTAATATTGCTGCCCTGTTACCAGCCAATATCAGATCATCCTCCTACGTATCATGGAAATTGCAGAGTATCAGATGTGTACAGTAGGAGGTCGACAGCTCAGTCTTGTACAATACAAAATAGATGTCTAAGAAATCAATAAACAGCTGCTGACACACTATAGGAAAATTAAAGGGTGACAGAGAAAGGTGGTGAAATGTTGGATTGTTAAGCTTAAAATAAATTTTTTTTAAAACCCTCTTCATTTTTTTTTTGTCTGTTGATATTGTTTTTAGAACAGATAATTAAAGAAAAGGAGCAGAAAACCTCAGTCTAAGACCTCGATTATGTTTGTTAAGAAACTTCAAATGGAAGATATTTTTTTATTTAATGTAAGTTAATTTTTTTAATTGTAGCAATTCCAGACCTTTGTATTTTTCTGGAAAAAACAAATCTTGAAGACATGTGTTCTGTCCTTTTCCATGGAGTATTGGGAACAGACACTATTTCTGGTACTTCTCTCTCTCTCTCTCTCTCTCTCTCTCTCTCTCTCAAACTATGGAGCATGTTACACAAAAACTTGGACAACTAGAGTGTAACTTTTTCAGTTGTGCAAAACCATGAGACTAGGGGGAAAGTCTAGTGGCAGATTTTTGCTTTCAGATCTGCACAGAGGATCTTGCCTTGGAATCTGTACTCCTTAGATGCATGGGGTTGTTGTTGGGACATCAGTGGGAATTCTGCATCTTGAAGGAGATCAGCATTTCAGAGTAAAGCTCCACTAGGGGGATTTGAGAGCAGAATTTTTTTCCTGTGGTATCATAATACCAGATCAGGACAGGATCCCAAAAGCCAAGATTAGAAGCAATTGGTTCTTCTTGAAGCATGTTTGGAGATGGTTAAAGGGGCGAGGGTGGGGAAAAATACTGCAATTTCAGAGCACCTAGGTTTGTTTTGATCATTCACCATAGTGCTGCTTTCCAAAGGGAGGCAGATTAAAAACATGTAGAGAGCAATTTGCATGCTCCCCAGTGCCTTTCGTCAAGTGATGTAGGATTGCCGTACTATGTTTGGAATCAAAATTCTTCTTTGTAAGCAGTTTCATACCAATGAGATCCGTGTTTTCAATTGCTTAGAAGACCAAGAAAAAAGTGTGTATCTGTCAATTTGTCATTGTTAGTGTGTGTCCATGTGCACACCATAATTTCTCATGCATACCTATAATTTATATTTTTAATAACATAGCGTCAATACTCTGTTTTACAAAGGTAAAGTGAGTACTTAAAATAGAAATGCTAATTTTTCTGATGAGCATGGAGGCCGTCGTTTCATTTGCCATAATGGTTTGGGGGTGAGCGGGGAGGAAATGGAAACAGAGTGGAGAATAGAACTGAAGGAAGAGTAGATAAAGAAGAGAAACTTTAGGCTAAGGAATGTGAAGAGAGAAGTTTGGAGACAGGTGATCCTCCTGGTGGTCACTCTTCCTCCCAGCTGCTTTCCTCATACTTATACTCCCCAATTCCTCCTCGGCATGTCTACCTATCACTTCAATGAAGCTAGACCAGAAGTGCATTTTTGTGCCAGTACGACTTAGGTTACTAAAATGAGAGTGCATTATTTTTAAGGGTTAAAGTAAATAAAAGAACCCTAGCATAATTGTTCACTTCATATTTTTAATCTTTCCTCTCCCCATCACTCACATAGTAAAAAAAAAAAGTAAGCAGGCTTGGTTTTCAGAAGAGTTAGTTTGCTCAAGCAGTCAACAGATAAATAATTAATGTGGATTATTTTTCCTCTTGCCTCTAATTTTGCAGTTGCTGGCTACAGACATAAGTGTGTTTCCTGCATAACTCTGACAGTCTGAATGCTGTGTGAAATGTAATTTTTTTAAAACCTGTAAAAATGGGGGGGGTTCGGTGTGTTTTTTTTTTTATTTGGCTCTGTTTACTCATAACATCATCACATAAGAACTGCCATTCTGGGTCAGACCAATGACCTATCTAACCCAATCTCCTGTCTCTGACAATGGCCAGTACCAGATCTTCAGAGAAAATTTACAGAACAAGGTACTTGGAGAGATTCACTCATCTTCCCCTCTCAGCTTCTGGCAGGTAGAGTTAGGGATCCTCCAGGGACGGAGTTGCATCCATGACCATTTTGGCTTATAGCTATCAATGGACCTATCCTCCATTAATTTAATCTCATTCTTTTTTTAAAATCAATTAAATTTTTGGCCTTCACAACATCCCGTGATCATGAATTCCACAGGTTTCTTGTCTTGTGTGAAAAAGTATTTCCTCTTGGTTGTATACACTTCCTGCCCATTAATTTCATTGGGTGACCCCTTTTTTTTTCTATTGTGGGAAAGAATAAATAATATGTCTCTATTCACTTTTTCTACACCATTCCTGATTTTAGAGACCTCTATCATATCCCTACTTACTGTCTCTCTTCTGAGCTGAACAGCCCAATTCTCTTTAGTCTTTCCTTGTATGGAAGCTGTTTGTACACTTGATCATCTTTGTTGCCCTTCTCTGCACCTTCTCCAGTTCTGCTATATTCTTTTTGAGATGAGCCCACCAGAACTGGATACAGTATGCAAGGTGTCGGCACACCTGGGATTTATAGAGTGGCATTATGATATTTTCTGTCTTATTTTCTATCCCTTTCATATTAGTTCCTAACATTTTTGACAGCTGCTGCACATTGAGCTGAAGTTTTCAAAGAGCTATCCATGGTGACACCAACAACTTTCTTGACGGAAAACAACTATTTAAAAACCTATCGTTATATGTGTGTATCTGGGATTATATTTTCCAGTGTGCATTACTTTGCGTTTATAAATATATAAATATTTCATCCACCCTTTTGTTGCCCAATCACCTGGTTTTATGGGATCCTTTTATAATTCCTTACAGCCAGCTTTGGACTTAACTTGAATAATTATATATCTGCAAACTTTGCCACTTCACTGATCACTCTCTTCCAGATCATTAATGCATATGTTGAACATCACTGGCCCCAGTACATATCCCTGGGGATCCCACTGCTTTTCTTTCTCTATTGTGAAAACTGACCAGTTATTCCTACCCTGTGGTTCCTATCTTTTATCCAAGTATTGAGTCATGTAAGGACCTTCCCTCTTATCTCAAGACTGCTTAATTTCCTTAAGATGCTGGGGCTGATTAGGCAATTAGGCCACCTGGGGCCAATCAAGGAGCCCCGCCCCAAACACTTAAAAGCCTTCAGTTCAGGCAGGCAGTTGTGGAGTGAGGAGTCTGGAGTGAGGAATAAGGAGGTGTGGAGTTTGGAGAGTGGAGGTTACAGTTTACAGATTGGAGTTTGCAGTTCGAAAACCTGCAGATTGGAGTTGGCAGTCTGCAGTTTGCAGCCTGCAATCTGCAGAAGCTTGGAGTTTCCACGGTTGCTGCCACAACACCGGAGGCAGAGGACCCTACTGGGGAAGCAGGGAGCGGTCCACAGACTGACCCAAGGGAAGGTAGCAGGACTCAGGGGCAGAGCAGGCCCTGTCTCCTCCCCACCCCTCTGGCTCATCTTCCCCCAGCTGCACCACCGGCCGGGCCGGAAGAGCGCAGGACCCACGGGGCGGAGTACATCTACCTTCCCCCCCCCACCCTGTTACAATATATATAATGTGAATACGCTAATGCAGGTCTGTACATACTGTCAAAAAAAATCTGCTATGGCAAATATATGCCATTCTCTTTGACTGCTCTACCTTTACGTTGTATCCTAGTGATGTATTTTCGTGAATCCAAAGAAAATTTGTCAATTACAAATATTCACTTCACATGCTCTGGTAGTCAACCAGTGTCTTATAGAAAAGGACTTTGCTCATCTCTGTCCTTCACATTTCATTTCTAAGAGTGTCGTGTGGTTTCATCTGCAGAACTCATTCTGATAAGCTCACTGAACTGCAGAAATTGTCTCTTTTCAATAAATCCACACTTCCACATGTTGTTTAGACTAGAGCACCCACCGCTGACAAAATCGTAATATGAAAAGGCATAAAATTTGTACATGACGACAAATAGAGTGTATATACTTCCTTCTACACTGACCCCAATCACTGCCTTAACAGAATGGCCTATCCCACAGAGAGCACATTCTAGGCAAAATGAAAAATCGTTTCTCACTTGTTCTGTAGTTACTTTTTTCCCCATTTCATTTCATTCCCAGGAAGAAAAAAGAGATTAAACATGTGTCTCAAACCTTTGGCTGGTATATGTTAAATGAAGTTACTCTCTTGTCCAAGTTACCCTGATAATGTGGTTCAATTTAAAAAATATGCATCGGTGTAGTATAAAAGCAAAAATTTGACCAACAGAAACTGGAGGAGAGGCATATATTATCGGTTTTTGAAGCTGAATCAATGTCAGTTTAACTTCATTTGACAGTGGAATTAACTAAAGGTCAGATGCTGTGAATATCTATCTGATCTGAATCAGTGGACCTGTTTGCAGAGTAAGGTACCGGTCAACTTTATGTAAAGACTGCAGAATTTGTCCATATATACCGTAAGTCAGTAAATAACTCTTGCAGACTTTTTTGTCCTCCTGTTTAATGCAATGGATCTTCTGCAAGAAAGAGCAGCATACCTTGGTTTCCTATTAGAAACATTTCTTCTCTGGATGCTGACTTGCTTCAAAATAGAAACAGCGTGGATTACACACCATAGCTGCATCAGGGATTTATGAGATTGAGAATATAGTTGGACCAAAAGGGGCTTTTTGTCAGACTCATATATGTACCATCTCTGAGGACAAATGATTGATCTGCATCTGCTGTCATGGAGGTGGAAACCCTGTGAGGATATATATACAACTTTGTTCATAAAGCCATACCCAAATCTGGTCACAAAGCAAACATTAAAATCTAGGACATAAAGTGGACATTCCCTGGAGGAAAAACAATGAGAGTCCTGTATCACCTTAAAGACTAACACATTTCTGTGGGCATAAGCTTTCATGGGCTGCAACTCACTTTGTCAGATGCATGAAATGGAAATTCCCTGGAAGATAGTTTTCAGGTGAGCAACTTGTGACAGATAAAATCTGGTATATTTGTCAATCAAAAACTACAGTAACTGTTTTGTATCTATGTTCCTCACACCACTACACATATTCATCATCAGCATGAAGGCACTGAGTAGCAAAGTACCATCCCTTGAAAACAGAGACCTCATCAAAGCACTGAATGGGTGGGAGTTAACCACTATTGAACATCTTTTGTTACTTCTCCATCCTTTCTTTCTAGTTTGTGACTGCATAGTCAGAAGAATTGCAACAGTAGTCAGTACACTAGTCAGTAGTCAGTACACTATTGCGATACCTGCTGTGTTAGGATTCCATACTTTGTCAACCCATTGAATGTGGGGAATCATAAGCCTATGTGTAGATGAAACAACACTTTTTGGACCGCAGACTGCCATATTTTGGTTCATGCTTTATGTGCTGTGCTATAAGAATTTTGTCATTGCTGCTTTTCTTGGATGATGATGATGGGTTTTATTATGCATGTCTCCTTTTATTGTATACAGTATTTCTGTGATCTTTAGGATGATAAAGAGAAGATGCTTTTTGTGGTTTTCTATCATCTAGAAGTCTTGTACTTTTTTGTGATTGTATAGTCTTGGTCTGCAGTATTTGGTGATAAAGAACATGACGTGATGGAGAATAGAGTCCAGTTGGTGTTTAATAGGTCATCTGAGGATGTGCGGCTCTTTGGGCAAATATTCCATAAGCCAGGTATCCATCAGTACCCGATATTTTGGCCAATTTTATCTGTTTGAAGGCCAGTTTGTGTTTCTGTGTTTTTAATACATAGGTGGAAGAATAGGAGAAATGCATTTGGCTTTGTTACATTGGTCAGTGCACCAGGTAAAAAGGGAAAGAAAAGCTGTTTCCTTGCATGGTTCTATGGCCATAGAGCCACAGAATACAAAAGAATACAAAAGACCCTGCAGATACGCTGCAAAAAACCCAACCTCATAAGATGTCTTTTGATAGTTGAAGAGGAATTAAAGTTGTAGTCACTCAGTGCAAGGGATCTTGAATCGAAACTAATGCTTAAATATATTCCATATATAGGACCAGCTATTAGTTGAATACTGACCATGTGGAATGGAAGTGCAGATATCCAAAGTCTCTCCACATCTAGAGCCGTAATATGCACGTTCACTTGCGTGGAAAAGAAAGGATTCCAAATGAGATTTACTCTTACATAGAGAATTGCAGGAGATAAGAGGATCTACCCATAAATCTCCTTGGTGGGAAGATTTTCCCTTATAAAATAGTTTTGCTAAGTATTTCACTACATGTTGTTAATCAGAAAAGTCCCTGATTGCTATATTTTAAAACTTTTATATCAGCCTGGCAATTCTGAATGTATAACCTATAGAAATCCTTGAGGCATCAATGGGAGAATGCGACCCATTCTGTTGAATATTTAATGATAAAACATATATATCATTTTATTTAAGTAGTTTCACACATTGAGAGCAGTCTGCCATTGAAATCCATGTAATAATATATATTAATATGTATGTGACTGGTCCTTTTTTAAAGCCTTTGAAGTGGAATGTTTCTCTGAAAGATTTCAGTCATTTTGGGTGGGTTTGTTGCTTTTTATTTCTGTTTATACACTAGTCTATTATCCTCTCTGGGAAATCAGTGTTGCATTTTAAACCAGTCAAGTGAGGCGACTAGATTTGGCAGCGTACGTGTGTGGAGGGCTTGAAGAGAGTGACACAATTGATTCCTTGTATTTATCTCTATTATCCCCCTTCGCTTTTGATAAATGGCCATTCAGAAGATGACTACTGGGTGAAGACTTCTGTGAAATAAGGTGCTAATTGTTAAGAATATTAAAGGTCACTGTAATTGTTTTTAGTATCCAGTCTTGAATGAGAAATTATTGCTGTCATTCTCATGTGGTATAACTGGAAGTGTACAATTTAAATAACAAGGTAAAGTTTCAGAAATTTCTAGCAGGTAGCAATGAGGAAATGTTACTTTGTTGTCCCTGTTCCCCCCCCCCCCCTTTGTCACAGAACATTAAACCTCTTTTTCTCCAGGCAAATCCAGCCATCTGCTACTTTGGCCTACTTACGAAGAAATGAAACTTTTAGTGACATAACATTTTTTTAAAGCTTCTTCAGAACACAGGGAAAATATTAACAAAACGCTTTTCAGGGTTTCACTAACTTTCCAGATTAAACCTCTCTTCTTAATAGAGGAAAGTGTTGTGCTGTAAATAGGCATTGGAAGCCCATTCTCCTCTCCTTATTTTGGCCTGCATGGGGAATAGGAAAGAAGACTGCATTCTTGCTTTGGGTTGGAAGGAGACGGGAGAATGACCTTGGCACCTGTCAAGAGGATCAAGAAGCAGTGGCATTAGATTAACAATGTTGACATTGTAAAAGGTTTCAGAATTAATCATTTATTGACATGAATGGTGGATAATGCCTGGCTGAGACATAGTGTTAGGCTGTTGGCAGACTCAGGAAGACAACACTTCATCTGATTACAACCTGTTCACAGATTCATGGTTGTTTTCACAATCATGAGGTCTAGAAGCTTTTTATTAAATATGAAAACTTAGATTCTGGAGCACAGTTCTGGCTAGGAGCGATTCTGAGAGTATGGTATACCTTAGACCCTCCAAATACTCTACTTACCAGACAGGAATTCTTTATTCCCCCGATGCTGCATTTACCATAATCTTCAAGAAGTTCATAGCATTTACATATTAAACACTCCTTTCAAGTATTTCCAAGAGGAAAATACTTTTCACTTTGTTTGGATTGTGCATATTATGGGGAGGATCCATATTTAATATTGGTATTTCAGTTCTTTGCCTGCTTACAAGAACAGAACAAAGAAGTACATTGAGGTGACAGTTTTAGTCAAACCTATATGTACTCATTCTCTCATTCTTTTACTAAAATTCTTTGCAAGCAAATAGGATCTTATTTTTAGGGGCTAATCCTCTCCTGTGCCTCCATCTGAAGTTGTAATCTTAAATCTGTGGCATAATGATAATCTCCACAGCAAGTAACTTTTGACACAAACAGAAGATTCACAAGCAGACGGGATAAAGTGTTTTTATTTATTCAAAAGAAATGACAGTGTGAGCAAATTTGGCTGTTTGAGGAGATTTACACATGACATGATCAGTCTCCTCATTGATTGATATTTGACCCTCCCTTTTATAACTTAATCATGACCCAGTGATAGTGTTTTTAGACAGAAGAATATAATTTTCAAATGTTGTAAGCAACAAAGCAATATCACATCAAAAGCAGCCATACATACATCAGTTATTTGAGAATACCAGCCCTCAATTACTATACTGTACTGGTATATGAGAAGTTACTTAGTAAAGGCTATAAGATGCAAAAAATTTTAGTATTTGTTCTATTCAGTTTTAGGGTAGCATCATATTTTGTTTTTCTGGAAAGTGAGAATAGTTTTTCAGTCAAGATATGATTGACATTTTCAGATGAATAACATTAAGATTCCAACACAACCCAGATAACTCCTTAACTGTCATAAGCTCTTCATAAGGAGAAAACTCTTACAAGGTTTCTAAACCCATCAGAATTTATTAGAAAATTATTAAGAAAATAGAATGCCCTCTATTGATATAAAAATATTACAGCAGGTTTAGACATCTTGATTTAGCTAATTGAATTACTCTGTAGATGCTTTGGACCTACTTAATATGCACAGCCTGCAGTCCAATTAAATTTTTCTGTATTTTTTTTCTTTTTTTCTCCCCTTGAGTTGGGATATTGATTCTATGCATTATTCAAAAGAAAATTTTTAATCTTATACAACATAAGTGACTATAGCGGCTTAGAAGAGTAGAGTAAAGCATAGGGTATATACAGGCTGCAATATATGCAATACATACCATAGGTTGTAGGAGTGATGACTTACCTCCTTACCCTTAGTTATTGTTCTGTCAATCATACTGAAAATAACGTACATTTCTTGTACTGAAATCCTTGTCAAAGCTAGCAGTGCAAATGACACACACATATCGTGTGTGTGTGTGTGTACACATTAACAAAACATAAAATATAATACAATTCGTTTCTTCAGGGTTGAAGTAACCTGTGTAGTTTCTGTTTTGTACATTTCATTCATGCATTGCAACCACACTCCACCTTATGGATCTGACCCAAAGCCCATTGACCTCAATAACTTTGGATCCAGTCATATATGAGACCCTGATAACATTGACTTAAGTCAGGTAAAACTGAGTAGCCACTATGCAGATCTTCTCAAATCTTCTTCTCATTGCCAGCAGATCATGGGAAGTGATTATTCCCCTCTATTTGGCATTGATGAGGCCGCATTTGGAGTATTATGTCCAGTTTTGGATTCCCCACTACAGAACGGATGTGGACAAGTTGGAGAGAGTCCAGTGGAAGGCAAAAAAAATTATTATGGGGCTGGAGCACAAGACTTATGAGGAGAGACTTAGAGAACTAGACTTGTTTAGTCTGCAAAAGAGAAGAATGAGCGGGGATTTGGTAGCAATCTTTAACTACCTGAAACAGGGGTTCTCCTTCGAGTGGTTGCTCACATGCATTCCACTTAGGTGTGTGCGCGCCCTCGTGCACGGCCAATCGGAGAACTTTTGCTAGCAGTCCCTGCAGGGGCCGGTCTAGCGACCCCGTAGTGTCGCCGCCCTGCGGCGGCCCAACGGTCGCTGCCGGCCCCTCCCTCTTCAGTTCCTTCTTTCCGCCCGTGACGGTCGGTCGAGAACTAACCCTGCTCTTCTCAGGTTTTTGTTTTCACCTTAAAAGTGAGTATTTAGTTAGAGAAAGGTTTTTGTAGTTTAGTTAGGGAGCCTGCGGGCTCAGACGCCCGCGGCCATGCCCGGCGCGTCCGGCTTCAAGCCATGTGCTAGCTGCGGGAAGGCTTTCCCAGCTAGCGACCCCCACGACAGTTGCCTAAGGTGTCTGGGGGAGGAACATCGGTGAGACCGATGTAAAATATGTAAGTCCTTCAAGCCTCGGACTCAAAAAGACCGAGAGGTGAGGCTGAAGGCTTTTCTTATGGAGACCGCGCTTAGCCCGGCGTCCGAGCCCGCGCGGTCTACCTCGGCACCGAGTGTGTCCTCGGTGCGGAGCGCGCCCCCGGCACCGGGGATCACGGTGCCGAAGAAGAAGAAGAAGCGCCGTCCGCTCGTCGAGAGCTCCCCCGCACCGCAGGAGCGGCCGGGGTCGAGCACAGAGGTGCGCTCCCTGGACCGGCCCCCGACCCCAGCACCGGGCCCGGCTCCATCTAAGGAGGTCTCTCCGACTCATGTGAGCGAGGGACCTGCCTTACAGACTCCTTCGACACCGGAGGCATATGCGGCGGCACGAGTCTTGATGACCTTGCCCACGCCTCCGGCACCCTCTCACATGAGGGGCCCAGAGTCTGTTTTCCGGGGCAAACCCGCACCGGGTGTCCCCGAAGGGTGGGCGGCATCGGCACCGGACGTCCAGCCACCCACCATGGCCATCACCCGACACCGAGGGATCGAGACCAGAGACTCTTCTTCGTCACCCGAGGATCCTCGTCGACGCTCCCGCCGCCGTTCCAGCTCGGGTTCCAGCTCGAGTCCGGCACCGAGCCGGCGCGCTCGGCACCGCTCACTGGCACCGAGAAAGAGACAACAGAAGGCCTCCACACCCCGGCACAGATTGTCTTCGTCTTCGGCACCGTCCCGCAGACGAGGCAGGCGTCGTCACTCCTCCAACTCTACCTCGGCTGAGTCGCGGAGCACCTCCTCTCGGCACCGCCGTCGCCTTCCCCGCACCCCTGGCTCGGGATCCCGGACCCGCCGCCAGGAGCGAGAGTCCTCACCGGCACCGCAGCCGGCGCCGACACAGACGGCACCGATGCCCCCGGTACCGCAGACCCCGGTACCGCAACCGGCACCACAGACCCCGGTGCCGCAGGTACCTCTCCCCACGGTGCCGACGCCGCCTACAGCAGCGCCGGAGCTGCCCTCGGCACCGACGTTGCCTCTGAGCTGGCCCCAAGGACCCTGGCAATGGCCAATGTGGGCCCAATGAGCTGCTCAGATGGGGCAGGGAACTATGCCAGCCCCTGCCTCGGTCACCCACTCACAACAGGCACCCTCAGTGCAGGAAGGTGACCAATCTTTCTCCTCACAAGAGGAGGACCCTGGGGAGGGCCCGTCCACAGGACCCCGCCACCCCTCGTACTCTTCGTCCCCAGCCGAGGCGGTCATAAGGGACCAAGGGGCCCCACTTATTGACTTCAAGGCCCACCAAGAACTCCTGAAACGGGTGGCCTCGAACCTGGACTTACAGGTCAAGGTTCTGGAGGAAGAGGTGGACCCCCTCTTCGGCCGGGTGGGTACCCAAGGGCCTTCTAGAGTTGCCCTCCCCATCCATGACAGGGTCCTACGCCTAGCCAAAGCGGTATGGCAGACCCCTGCCTCGGTCGCCCCCACGTCTAAGGGCGCCGAGAAGAAGTATTATGTGCCAGCCGAGGGGCACGAATACTTATACGCGCACCCTGCCGCTGGCACCCTTGTGGTAGAGGCTGCCAACCAAAAGGACAGGCAGGGTGCACAGAGCGCCTCCCCAAAAAACAAGGAAGGTAGGAGACTAGACCTCTTCGGCAGGAAGGTCTACTCCACGGGAGCGCTCCAGCTCAGGGTAGCCAACCATCAGGCTCTCCTTGGAAAATACAACTTAAACTTATGGGACTCATTGAAGAGGTTTGCGGAGTCCCTGCCTCCAGACCAGGCCGCCGACTTTGCCATGGTCTTGGAGGAAGGGGTGACAGTGGCCAGTGCAGCCTTGCAAACTGCCTTTGACGCTGCAGACACTGCCAGCAGGGCTATGGCCTCCGCTGTCGCTATGCGGCAGGCAGCGTGGCTACAGTCTACTGAACTGTCCCAAGAGGTGCAGCACTCCATACAAGACCTGCCGTTCAATGGAGCTGCCCTCTTCTCAGAAAAGACGGACGAAAAGCTGCACGCCATTAAGGACTCAAGGACCACGCTACGCTCCTTGGGCCTTTACACACCCCAGGCGGCAAGGCTACAAACACGCCAGCAACCGCACCAACCGCCTCAGCAGCAACAACAGCAAGCTAGGCCGCAGCCTAGGCCCTACCCCCCCACCGGGGTAGGGACAGAAACAGGGGCGTAGGGCGACGCGACCAACCCGCGACCCCCTCGTCTTCCTTCAAAGGCCCCCCCCGGGGGCCTAAGGGCAAAAGACAATTTTGACATTGTGTCCAAGGGTGGTACCCCCTCACGTTCCTTGGGCCACCCCCCGCCTTTCCGGGACAGGCTAAAGCCGTACCTCAGCCTGTGGCGGGAGATAACATCGGACCAATGGGTCCTCAGCACTATCCGCTGGGGCTATGCCCTCCGACTACAGACTCCCCCCCCCATCCCTTTTCAGGGACCCCTCTCACGAGCATGTACTCTGCCAGGAGGTTCACACCCTCCTTCTCAAAGGTGCCATAGAAGTGGTTCCACCACTTGAGGTGAGGAGGGGATTCTACTCCAGCTATTTCCTCGTCCCCAAGGCAAAAGGAGGCCTCAGACCCATACTGGACCTGCGCAAATTCAACAGGTTCATAGAAAAGCGCAAATTCCGCATGGTCTCCCTAGCGTCCATCATCCCAATACTGAACCCAGGGGACTGGTTCGCCGCCCTCGACGTAAAGGATGCATACTTTCACGTCTCCATCCTTCCCGCCCACAGGAAATTCCTAAGATTTACAGTAGCAGGTGGCCACTACCAATTTACGGTCCTCCCCTTTGGCCTGGCCTCATCTCCCAGGGTGTTCACAAAGTGTATGGCGGTGGTGGCTGCCTCCCTGAGGCGCAGGGGAGTCCAAATCTTCCCATACCTGGACGATTGGTTAATAAGGGGCAAGACCAAGTCGCAGGTACGCGAGGCGGTCTCTCTGGTCCAAACCACCTGCCATACCCTGGGACTGCTCATAAACGAGCAGAAATCAACTCTATACCCAGTACAGGTCATAGAGTTCATAGGAGCCCACCTGGACTCGGTACGGGCGAAAGCCTCCCTCCCACGCTCGAGGTTCGAGGCCATGTCAGCGATAATATCGCAACTCCAAGAGTGCCCCACGACAACAGCCAGGCAGTGCCTACGGCTGCTGGGCCACATGGCCTCCTGCACGTATGTAGTGGAGCTGGTCCGCCTCAGGCTCAGGCCCCTCCAGAGCTGGTTAAAGAAAGTGTACATGCCCAACAGGCATGCCCTGAACAAGGTGGTAACAATTCCCCCTGCGGTGATGGGATCACTGAGCTGGTGGCTGGACCCCAGAATCGTGTTGAAGGGAATTCCCTTCAAGGCCCCCACCCCCTCGATCACTCTGATTACGGACGCCTCAGACCGGGGATGGGGAGCCCACATCACTGGTGGTCTGTCCACACAGGGCCTCTGGTCCCGGAGGGAAACTGCCCTACATATCAATGTAAAGGAACTGAGGGCAGTCAGACTGGCTTGCAAAGTGTTTCGCCACGCTTTATTCGGGAGAATGGTACAGGTGCTGACGGACAATACCACTGCAATGTACTATATCAACAAGCAAGGGGGAGCACACTCCTCGCTACTGTGCCAGGAGGCACTCCGACTTTGGGACCTGGCGGTGAGACGCAACTTCTGTTTAACCGCCTCTCACCTCCCGGGGACCAGGAACGACGAGGCAGACCGCCTCAGCAGGTCGTTTCTTCCCCAACACGACTGGTCTCTTCACCCGGAGGTGACCGCCATGATCTTCCACGAGTGGGGTGTTCCCCACCTGGATCTGTTCGTGTCAGCCTGGAACGCGAAGTGCCCCAGGTTCTGCTCGCTCAGGGGTCGTGAGCCGGGCTCCGTATCCGACGCGTTCCTGATAGACTGGACGGGGGGCCTCCTGTACGCGTTCCCCCCCCTCCCGCTCCTGCCCAGGGTCCTCTTGAAGATCAAGAGGGACGGAGCGGACATCATCCTGATCGCCCCAGCGTGGCCGAGACAGTACTGGTTTTGCCTGCTCCAAGACCTGTCGGTCGCTTCCCCGATCGAGCTCCCGAAGAGACCGGACCTTCTCTCTCAGGACAACGGTCGCCTGCTGCACCCCAACCTGGACTCCCTACACCTGACAGCCTGGAGGCTCTCTGGCTAACAGAGGAGGAGAAAACCTGCTCGGAGCAGGTCCAGCGTGTGCTCCTGGGAAGCAGGAGGCCCTCCACCCAGAGCGCATACAAGGCCAAGTGGAGGAGGTTCACCTGCTGGTCGGAATCGCGGGGCATAACCCCCGGTACGTCTTCCGTGCAGGCAGTCCTGGACTACCTGCTGCAGCTCAAACAACAAGGGTTGGCGCTGGCCTCCCTAAGGGTCCACTTGGCAGCCATTTAGGCGTTCCACCAGCCGGTGGAGGGGAGGTCTCTATTCTCTCACCCCATGTCGGCGAGGTTCCTCAGGGGAATCGAGAGGCTGTACCCGCAGGTCCGTGACCTGGTGCCTCCCTGGGACCTGAACCTAGTCCTTGACAGACTGACGGGGCCCCCCTTTGAGCCCTTGGCCACTTGCCCCCTACTGGTCTTGTCCTGGAAGGTAGCCTTCCTTGTGGCCATCACCTCCGCCAGGAGGGTCTCCGAACTGAGGGCCCTAACCTCGGAACGCCCCTATACGGTGTTCTTCCGGGATAAGGTACAACTTAGGCCTCACCCAGCTTTTCTATCTAAGGTGGTCTCTAGGTTCCATTGTAACCAAGATATTTTCCTCCCTGTGTTTTTTCCAAAACCGCACGGGTCCGAGGACGAGAGGAGACTACACACCCTCGACGTGAGGAGGGCTCTGGCGTTCTACCTCGATAGAACCAAGCCTCTCCGCAAGACCACTCAGCTCTTCGTCGTGGTGGCAGAGAGAATGAGAGGCTCCCCAGTGTCATCACAGGGCATCGCCAAATGGATCACCGCCTGTATCCGGCTTTGCTACGAGAGCGCAGGTGTCCAGCTTCCCGGACCGGTGACAGCGCACTCGACAAGGGCCCAGGCTGCGTCGGCGGCCTTCCTGGAGAGGGTTCCCCTGGAAGACATCTGCAAGGCTGCCACTTGGTCTTCTGTTCACACCTTTGCCACACACTACGCTATCGCCCAGCAGTCCAGGGACGATGCCCGCGTGGGCAGGGCAGTGCTGGGAGCAGCCCATCGATGACTCCTACCCACCTCCAGGTAAGGCTTGTTATTCACCTAAGTGGAATGCATATGAGCAACCACTCGAAGGAGAAAACATAGTTACTTACCAGTAACTGTTGTTCTTCGAGATGTGTTGCTCATATCCATTCCACACCCACCCTCCGTCCCCACTGTCGGAGTAGGCAGAAAGAAGGGACTGAAGAGGGAGGGCCCGGCTGCGACCGTTGGGCCGCCGCAGGGCGGTGACACTACGGGGTCGCTAGACCGGCCCCTGCAGGGACTGCTAGCAAAAGTTCTCCGATTGGCCGTGCATGAGGGCGCGCACACACCTAAGTGGAATGGATATGAGCAACACATCTCGAAGAACAACAGTTACTGGTAAGTAACTATGTTTTCCGGGGAGGGTGGAGCTAGGCTGTTCTCAATGGTAGCATATGACAGAACAAGGAGCAATGGCCTCTAGTTGCAGTGGGGGAGGTATAAGTTGGATATTAGGAGAACTTTCACTAGGAGGTTGGTGAAGCACTGGAATGGGTTACCTAGGGAGGTGGTGGAATCTCCATCCTTAGAGAGTTGATAAGGTTTGGCTTGACAAATCCCTGGCTGGGATGATTTTGTTGGAGTCCGTCTTGCTTTGAGCAAGGGGTGGACTAGATGACCTCCTGAGGTCCCTTCTAACCCTGATCTTCTATGATTCTATGATTAACTGTCGGAAAGCAGGATATTGGACTAGATGGACCATTGATCTGACCTGGCATGGCTGTTCTTATGTTACGTGCAGTGTTCCTGAACTGTTCTGCAACAGTGGAAGGATTCCACTCCCTGCCTGCTTCCTAGATTGGCCAGCAGAGCTGTGTGTTAATGTTATCCTTATTTGGAATTTTGAGCTTGTCTTATAAACTATCAGTAGATATTGGTTCATTTCAACTGCTCTCAAATTTTGTTCAGCGAGTTGCTTGTGCTTTATTTTATTTTTCTTTGAACTTAAATTCATACATGAGAAGCTGGATGATGTTAGTGCACATTTTACTCAACGTATGTTAGACTTCCTTACGTCTTCATCCTCTTGAAGATAACTGATGTAACCAACTGGAAATTAAGGCTGTAAATTTACAAGAAGGGATTTCAGTGTTGCTGTAATCAATATTTTGCTGATAGTGCTAACAGTTTATTCCTATGAAATGTGTTGGCGGTAAGGTGGAAAATCAATGTCTGGAAATGAAAAACAGGTGTCAAGTTCGACAGGGACATCATGTCTGATGTTTGGAGGCTAGAGGGTTCGGTCAGCAAACACAGAAGTAATTCTGCCACATACTGTATAGAAAGAATTAATGAAAATGTCAGGAACAATGTATTCTTTGAGCCTGAGTTCTTAAGTAATTTATTGATCTATTCTTGTTGTTATCCCACGTCCCTTATCCCCTACTTACTTTTAAGCTGCAGTTCATAATACAAAACATATAGCCTCTCCCTTCCTCCTCTGTGACATGGTTTGAGGGATGATTTTGTTTCATCATGGAGTGAAGCAAGCAAATTTAGTCTACTTAGTGTTCTTCACAAAAATTCCTAGTTGAAAGATTTGGAACTGTAATATCATGCAAACTGTGAGTTGGCATCATAGAAAAAAACTTAAAAATAGCTGAAGTAGGGGTTTTTTTTTTTTTTTTTTTTTTTTTGCATTCATAAAATGGAAAACACCCAAACTCAAAAATGGAAAACTTAGCAGACGTTTTGTAAAACCTCTCATCTCAGACAAATTATATTATACTATTATTAGTGTATTCTTCAGAACTCTTCTTTACAACAATATTATATTAGTGTATTCTCTAGCAGAGAGAAAACTTAGAATTTTTGTTCGTAAAGGAATCCAAGTGTCCCAAAATAATTTGGAAAATCTGTAGTATTGCAGAAGAAATTCAGATGAACAGCTTGCTTTGAAAAGCCACACATATTTTTTTGGGTATGACATATTAAATGCACACACATTGTTTTGAATTTTGCTTTTCTTGAAGAGAATGCCAGCCTAATTTTTGTTCCTTTCCACAAAGCATACCTACTTTAGTTTTAAAGGCATAAAACCTCCTTGATGTATGTACAGCTCTTAATGGAACATCCCAAACCTGCAAATCCTTGGAAGTTTTCTCATTGAGAGAGCTAAGTAAGCCCCACGTATTTAAATAGTGTGGATGCTGACAATATTTTATCACACCAGGAACCATCAATATGAAAAATTAAATAAGTTTAATGTACAGTAACTGGAAGCCATCAAGTGAAAATACACATAAAACAATTAAATGAATGGGACAATATTCTGAAAGCACTGCTATTCTCTAGATCTAAGGACCTCCAGTCCTATGTTAGCACCAGTAGATGAACAGCTTGCAAGAGGTTCAAAATCCCCTAGGCTGTACAGTTGGTGTAATTTGTCTTGTCTTCTTTCTTTCTTTCTTTTTTAAGGGATAGTTTCCTTTCTTGTTGCATTCATATTGCCAAATTGTGCCCTTGGATATATGCATATGGCAGCAGTTTGCCTGAATCGAAGGGCAGAGTTTAGTCCATAGTAGGTAATATTTCACTATAATGCAAGATCTAGCCTTTAGTTTTTACTCATTATCCTGGACACATGGGAAAAAATACAAGATGCAAGGATGTGGTTTAATTAGGTCACAGCTTTATTCACTTAACTCATCTGGGAACTATCCGGCAATAACTCGTACAGCACAGACTATGATTCCTTCTTTAATTGTTTCTACCTGGTGAAGGATGGCTCTCAACCTTCAACAGCTGGACCCCAATACATTGCTGGGACCCCATTATCCTTCCCTCAGATAAGGGGTAAGAGGCTGGTGAAAAGGCATTGTCTTTTTATTGTACCAGACATTATAAATCCCAATCCCGTTCCCCTGCTTCTTCTTGAGATGCCTTTACCCTAAATCCACTTTTAATTCCAGTTTATCAGGGAACAAGACCCGTTATGGAATAAATGCCTGCACTGGACAACAGCCACCTGCTAAATTGTGACAGCTTGTACCTTGTCTCCTTGCCTAACCTGCCAAGTCCCTGAACTGCTGTGGGGAGGGTGAAAAACCCCACCATGACCAATCAGATGGTGAAGGAAATATTCCTTCCCAGTAATAAAAGGAGACTAGTGCAATAGCCTCCAGCAGAGGGTGACAGCTGTTAAGTGGGTATGAAAAATAACAGGGTTATGGTTTATATACCCTTCTCTGGGTGTCAGGGACCATTGGCTTCACTGAGCCCCACCACTCTGTGCGTCAGCTCAGGTGAGGCCTTCCTCCAACTCCTGGGGAGGAGCTGGGAATGGAATCCTTAGAGCCACTACTATTTTTTTTTTTCTTTCCCCCTGGCAGTCCAGAAAAAGCCCCCCTGCCTTTGAGGTTGTGGGTTTTGCATCAGGCAAGTCATTTGCCATTTGATGAAATCATTTGTAATTTGGCTGCAACTAAAATAATTTGAGTTTAAAAAAATAAGTTATTAGTAAAATGTTTCTAAACAATCAGCTGTATTTTACCAGATGTTGGTAAGACAAAGACAGCAAAGAGCAGTTTGTTTTATCAAAAGGATTTCTCTGCTCTTTGCTTCACCTACTTCATTAAGAGAGCTTTTTTACCTCACGCCTTTGAAAACTGACTTTATTTACAGTGGCAAAGTGAAAACCTCTTTGCTAATGTCTGTTTGCATATGAAGTGGGTGATCAGATCATCCATTCGCTTTTCAGATTAGCACGGTGAAAAAAATCTATTGTTTTCTCCCCAGAAAATACAATCACCAGATACCTTTTACAGATTTTTCTATGAGGAAAGAGGATTTTCTGTCCTTTCTGGAATCTGAGCCCACTGTCCTTTTCTAAACTCCGCTTTACCTTCTGATATATTTAAATCACATTCTTTGTACTAAAAACACTTACTAGTAAATGCTCTTTGTGGCATGAGATAACTAACTCTCTTCCAGCCATTACAGCTAGCCTGGACTGCTGCTGCCAGATCACCAGGATGACTTTAATTTTCAGTGAATAATGTCTTAGGGGCCAGATCCTGCTGAGACCTTTCTCACACATGTAATCCCATTTACTTCAGTGGGATTACTTGTCAATAAGGACAACGCCTGTGAGAAAGAGTTGAATAAATGAAGCCTATTCATTTGGTTTGGAGCAAGGAGGTCATGTTTCCAATATATTGTGGAAATTTAGTTTTCAATAAAAACAAAACTGCTGTGCTAACTTTAATCTTGATGTTAGTAAATCCTCTATTCCCTGTTTAGTGACTTCCTTTTTTTTTCATTTCTTCTGTGCCCTTTCTTTACCATCTCCAGCATTGACACTTAAAATCATCCATTCTTTTTTTAATAAACTAAGAAACTACTTGTGAAGCTGCTGCTGCTCTCAGTAGCGTTTTATCCAATGGCTATAGTATTTTCTAATAATGTAATTTTATTTTATATACACCTAATTTAACAAATACTGTTGGAGAAAAATTAGTTCATCAGCATATTCTGATCTTAAATTTTGTACAGCTGCACAGAATATACCTTTTATATTAAAACAGCAACAGTTAATGTTGTATGAAGCATCACACTTAGCAAACAAATATACTGCTAGCATAACCCTACTTTTGCAATCAGTGTTCTGTAAATTAGTTTTCAATTTCTCTACCTGGAAAATATACAACTATACTCACATCTACATTTAATATTGAAAAGCACTTAACAGATAACACAAGAGTGGGAGGTTAGGGTCAGAATTGTTTCTTTTGCCTACTTTTGTTTTTAATAGACCAGATCCTCAACTGGTATAAATCAGAATAGTTGCATTGACTTCGGTAGATCTACAGCAATTGGTGCCAGCTGAGGATCTAGTCCATTGTTTTACAGTGATGTTAACGTGTGTGTGAGAGAGAGAGAAATTGTTTTTTAAACTATGGAGTATTATACATTAAGCTCTCTGTATGCACTGTTGTGGGTAGATTGCCTCCAGAGTATTTCAGATGCTCTTCCTTGATTCTTCCTCAACTGGTTGAATAGAGAAAGCTCAAACAAGCTGATTTTCTGGAGCATTTCAAACAGTGCCTTTGGCAAAAGTAAAATATTTGTATATATATTTAGTACTCTCTTTATGTATGTTTGCATATATATTATGTATGTGTACCTATGCAAATATTTTATATATATGTATGTGAGTGTGTGTGTGTGCGCCTATTTATATATAGCATCTCGAAGTCTGCTAAATTCATTTTTTTTTGTCTTTTCCTTTTCTGTTTTTGAAAATACCCTTAAGAGGATTTAAGTGTAGAATAACTATGTGCCATTTTTAAATTTGAAATCAAGTGCAAACTGTGTCAAAGCAAATCGGGACTTCTGCTGGTATCTTTGAAGAAATTTTTGTTTGTTTACAATGAATGCAAAAATATGTCAGTATCTCACAGCCCTGCAGTTAGTAATACAGCCTATTTTATATACTGTAGGAATAATGTATTCATAGCTGTAAATAATAAGGTTTTAATTCCATCAAGAGGTTATAGCAATATCATAAACAACAAGAATGAGACTTAGGTCATTTGTTCATGTCATCAGATGCCCTGGATGGAATTAGAGTTTATTTTATGTGGATTCTGGGGAGACTCTTTTCTGTATGGATCAAGATTAATGCCCATGAAGCTGCCATATATGTCCTCGCTGCCATTTGTAATTAATTTGTATGTGTTTTTAAACTTGATATTGCAACTGTATCTAGAGAAATATGCTAGGTGAATGGTATAAAGTGAATTATAAATATTGTGGACACCATTTTGGATTTCTCCCATCTGGAAATGGATTCTTCATGGTTGCATTTGCAGCCTTTAAAAAAAACAAGCGAGCAAACAAAATCTTTCTGAAAACTTCCCTGAGTATTATGGAAGCTTTACCTTTCTGAATCAGAGTGCAAGATAGGGATGTGCAAAATCTGTGCCATGTAATGTTATAATACTTTTCATTGAGGATTTGTTATGTGATGGGGGATTATGAGCATTACTTGTCTTTCTTTCTTAATTGACCTACAGTAGTAGTCGAAACTATAGATCTATTGAGGGTAAATCCTCTCTTCCTCCAGCTCCCCATCACTGATAGTTTTGGATTCAGGTAGAGCTGGTGAGGTTCTTGTGCATGGAGGCAGAGGGCTGGTGCAGGGAGCATACACATCACAAAGGTCTGCTTGAATTCACTGTGCATCATCATATTATGGAGGAGCAATGGATTTGTAACTTCATGGATCCACCAGCTCTTCCCCCTGTGTATTGGGCCACTATACAGGAGTAGCCACAGTAACTCTGCTGCTATCACATGGCTTCCCCTCATAGAATCATAGAAATATAGGGATGGAAGGGACCTTGAGAAGTCAAGTCCAATGATGTGCGAGGCTGGGCCAAGTAAACCCTAGCCCATCTCTGGTAAGTGTTCATCCAAATGTCTTTTAAAAACTTCAAATGATGGGGATTCCACAAGTCTCCCTTGGAAGCCTATACCATGCTTAAATATCATTATAGTTAGAAAGTTTTCCCTAATATCTAAACTAAATCTGTCTTGCTGCAGATTAAGACCATTACTACTTGACCTACCTTCAGCAGACATGGAGATCATCTTAGCCCACAAACCGTGTGTCAAGCCTAAGTGCACACTTATCTCAGGCAAACTGATCTAGGGCTTACTAGCTGACCTTTTGCATCTCTTATTTCCCCCAATTCTGTAATATTCTTTGTCAGTGACACACATTTTTGTGAAGAAAGCCAGTGCAGCTCCTTGCCCAAGCTTCAAAATTCTTACCCCTTGTCTTCAGTGCCAAAAGAGAAGTGTGGTTTTATATATTCTGCTGTCTCAGTGCACAATCCTAGTGAAAACAAAGCATGCAGGTAGTTTTTACTTCAGTGTAGCTAGGCAAAGTATAGGGTTAACCTTGACATACCCTCATCTACACTAAAACATAGTTAGCTATTTAGATGTAAAAACACATTTTTCATCTTACTCCATAGCCTTACTTTCCACTTCTAGCAAACAATTTTAATAATTCTTTAAAGATGCCCAAAATCCATTGAAATGTAGAAATAATAAAACTCACTCATAGTTTAGATCAAGTACAGAAGCAGTTACTGTGAATGGGATGGCATCTGGCTCCAGCATTATCTGATATCCACATTAGTTTTAGCAATTGATATGTACCTGCTAGATGGATGTTTCTGAGAGTCCTCATTTCTACCAGAAATAACTTATCTGGCTTGATTTCACAGTGGAGCAGATGATCAGATATTACAGAGAGGAAGAGCAGAGTAACTGTGCGTCCTTCATGTTACAATCAACTAGCAATTTCACTTCCAGTGTAACTCTGTTCAGGTTAGTGGAGATACATTTGGCCCAGTCTAAACAGTATTAGCACTTTATATAGTAAGCGGCTGCTTGGATTTCCATACTTCATCTGTAACCTATAGCTAAAGAAACACTTTCTGTGTATCATTAAACTCAGTGCTTACTTATATTTATAGTTCTTGGTGGCTGATGAGTGCAGAGCAAGTAGGTTGTAATAGAGTTGTATGCTACACTGTGTCATGAGAGCATCTTGTGCCTTAACTCACAGGAGACTTGATTTTGCCACCATTTCTCACTTGGGACTGACTGTTCATGGAGTTAAGGTACTGGTCAATGAGTAAAGAGTTGTTACTGTTACTATGCGTTAGAATGTGGAGGCTTCTTGGAAGTCCAACTCACTTTCCCTCTGTCATTTACTTGAATTTTTTATTAGAATAATTATTCTGTTGCACGTGTATCAAGTTAGTTAACAGAAATAGAATTTTTCTATATCACTGCTAATTTTGCAGACTCTCAGAAATGTTATCAGAAGTATTTTCTTTCTCAGATACTGGTTTCTTAGATGTCTGAATTGTCTTTTCTAATTTTTTTAGAGACTATTGCTCTATTTAATTATCATGGGAACATGCTTCCACTTTGTTACTGCTGAAGCAGCTTTTTAATTTGATTGGCTTATACTTAATAAACTGCACACATCAAACATCTCAAAAAAACTTTCACCTTTTAAGTGCAGAATCTCTGCTGGATTTTAGTCTTCTGTTTACTATAGTCTTGATCCTGCAGTCCCCATGCAGTCAAAACTCCCACTGCAAGTTGGATCCCACACCAAATAATTAAATGATCAAAAACAATCTGAATTCATCTGCTCCCCTAAATTAAGATCTTGCCTTCTGTGACATCAGTTGCTGTAGCCTCCTCATGTTATTCCCTGATAGCTGAGTTGCTTAAATTTACAGCTCCTGCATGAATCCGATTTGGCATGTTCCGAAATGTATTTATCACTGGAATGTGTTCCTGCTCTTCCCCATCTGAGCGACCCTAGTTTTTTTTGGTTTTTACTTTCAGAGCATGCTAAAATAATAATAATGATCATATTTATCTTTTATATAAGGCTTTTCATTAGCTGATCTCAAATACTTTGCAAAAGGAGGTCAGTACCATTATCCCCATTTTACAGCTGGGGAAATTGAGGCATGGAAGGTGAAATTACTTGCCCCAGGTCATCCAGCAGGCCAGTGGCAGAGTCAGGAATAGAAACATCCTGGTCTATTGCCCAATCCACTAGGCAGCACTGCCTCCAGAAAGTGTACCCATTTACCCAGCTATTTTCTGAAGGGTTGGTTAAAGGTGTTGAGGAGAGAGAGGTTTTAGTGAGTTGAAGTCATTTTTTATGTTGACAATGTGTCAGTTTAAACATCTATCTGTGTTTGTACGCACCTAGGAGTTGCTCCTGTGTAGAGGGTCTTCACGAGGCTCCATGCATCACTTCAGTGATGCTCAGGGTCTTGTGCTGCCACCTCTGCACTGGTGTGAATTTTACCCCAAGAGCTTAAGACCAGGTGCATTTTAGAAATGTAAATTAATAAAATAGCCTAAGTGTCTTCAGTCACAAACAAAGGGGAAGAAAAATATAGATTGTATTTCTTAAAAAGTGGCCTTCAAAGGCAATACAAATTCTGAGGGGTTTCATCTAAACAATACTAGCAGACAAAAATATATGTTTAGGAACAGTTCCATCAGGACATACCCTATCCATGCAAAGCCTTAACAATATGGAAATAAGAAGTTTAGAGGAAAGACTTGTGCATTCCTTTCACTTTCATCTTGCCTACAGTACTGTCAGTAACATACTCCCGCGTTCTGCAAGATTTTTCACTTCCATCTCCAACAGATTTAACAGTTTTATTAAAGATAATGTTAAAAATGATCAGGTACAGAGTTTAAATGGAAGAGCATTGGACATTCAGGCATAATGTACAGATTATTAGCGGGTACAGAATTTGGTTGGGAGTCAGGGAGTACAGCAAAAGCATAACCTGTGGTATCCTGAATGGGGTTTAATAGATTTAACGGTTAACAGAACAGATCCAGTAATTCGGGAACATCATTTATTGCAAGGGTTACGTAGGGTGCGGTTAAGGGGAAGTAGATATGTCCATAATAGTGAAATGTCCCTCATTGAGTCAGTGGAGTGGTGTAAATAGTCTTTTAGTCGATAAGTGCCTCACGGCGGTGCTCCGGCTAACTCCTCACAGTACTGTCTGTGCCCGGTGATGTGCTCAATGTAGATGTCCCTGGACCACTACTAAAAAGCAACCCTAACCCAACTTCATCAAACTTGTAAAACCTTAACAGTGACATTGTATGCTTTTATATCAAATGTATCAACAGGTTAGCAGCATCTGACCATCCAACCTTCCATGTGTTTGGGATGTTAATCTGCTTTAACACTACTGAAGTCAACGTTAAGATATTTGATAAGTCTCTTTTGGTTGTTTGGGATTTTTCCCCCCGAGAAGTGAGTGCTGGAGTTTGTATCATACCTAAATTGTTGTAAAACTCAGCAGATTAACTTGGTGCACGGACTTTGTTATGGCTAAAAAATTATAAAATGCATTATAGAGCAACACTAGTGAGGTAGCACTGATATTCAAGCAATCAGAACATGAGAAGCAGCAGTGTGGATGGACCAAGTGCAGATACCAAAGAGCTTTAGGTTTTTTTTTAATAAAGAAAATAGGAAAAACTCCCATGAAAAATTGTCACGGGGTGATTTTTGAGCTCTTATTCTCTCTGAACCAATCCATTTTTCATCAAATCACAATGAAAATTAAAATAATAGCCACAGTTTATAATCTGTGGTTTTTTTCTGCCATTTCAGTGAGGGGTTTTTTGTTTAATTGTTTTTGTTTTACAAATAAAGGTTTAAAAGCTCTTCTTAAATTGAACAATTCTGATTTTACCTTAACTATAGAATTGTGACCAGAACCTCCTTAATTAATTCTGCACCTTATGTGGCTAAATGCTTGGAATATATCCCGCCCACCCCCTCATGCTCTGTTCATAAATCCCATTGACACTAGTGGAAGTTATGCACTAACATAAAGAAGAAGAGTGGACCTTAGATCAAAGTTGATAAATGTAATACACATTAGTATTCATACAAATAGTGAGGCTTATGTATAGAATTATAGAACCTGAGAGTTGGAAGGGACCTCAGGATGTTTAGTCCAACCCCCTGCTCAAAGCAAGATTAACTTCATCTCAATCATACCTTGAAACCAACTTTGCTGTCTAAATTGCAGTGATTGTTTTATTCATCATTCTTCATATTAGATGTGTAAATACTTTCCATGCTTGAAGTGATCAATTTAGTAATTATTTAAAATGATATATTCTGCTATACAGACTGAACAGAACATATAACAAAGTAGATGTTGGTCTGAGTAACTTTAGAAAATCTGAGAGCAAATACGGTTTATAAAATCCCAATAAATGTCTGTGTTCAGGGTTTCCCCATTGATTATTAGCAAAATGAAATTACAAATATCATAGTCATAGCGCTACACATAACCATAAATATGAATTTTTTTTCCTGAAAATGTAATTTATTTTAAAATGCAGTTCTGCCAACAGCAGATTTTTAAAGCTTCTATAACTAATAACTAGGCTTTGTGTGCATGTGTGTATTAAATCCGGTTACACCATTCTTACATGCATATGAATTGTTAAGAAGAGAAACACGCATGATGCAAGACCATAACAGAGTATTCTGAAACCATTACAGGTGCAAAAGCTAGCACTTCTCTAGTCCTTTCCCATCGCTCAAGCTATAGCTAAATTTTGCATTACAAATAAGAGCTTATGTACAATATTGCACAGGTAGGAATTTCAGGACATTGTGTGCAGTTGCACATTAAATGCTTACTCGCAAGTTGCACTCTTTTACTTTATATTGGTTATCTTTCTTTAATTTAATTTGAAATTCTTCAAAATCATAGGCCAGGTCCTTGGCCACTCTGTATCACAAAGCTGTCTGATCCAGCCACTTGGGAATTCCTCCTGTAAAGGTGATGTAGAGCCTCACTAGTGGTTCCTACACATGTGGAGCTGGGTTATTGCTGGATAGAAAAGGCACCTTGCCAGGATGCCCCTCACAATGACCTGAGTCAGCCAGAAATACCTCTTGGGATTGCTGGCAACCAGTGAAGTTTAGATCAGCCGTTGATTGCCTTGATCTTCACTGGGGCACTGGTTGCCACCACACAGCACCTACACCCACCTCCCTCTTGATCTTCATTATATGCTCCTCAGCTGTAGCTCAGGATCTGACAGATTTGTTTTTCAGACAAAATGTGTGGTGTATATTTGGTGTGTATAAGTAATATTTATTAAGTATTAGTGTTATATTTTGTACATCTATATCCTCTTGTATCTAAGGATTTCAGTACATTTTACAAACTTTGGTTATCTTCCCCTATGGCACAGGTAGATTTTATCCCCTTTCCACAGATAAGGAAACTGAGGCACTGAGAGAGTGATTTCCCAAAGGGCATATGACAATGTGACAAGGAAGGGTGTGTGTGTGTGTGAGAGAGAGAGAGAGAGAGAGAACTTCACAACTGCAAGTTTTATAGCAGTTGTTCTCTTGAAGTCCTTGCCTGGATGATTCTTGCATACAGATCCGACTGAGGCAGGAGAAAGCATGTGGTCAGAAACCTCTTGTAGCAGAAGAAAAAAAAATCTCATTTGCAATAGATGTCAGCAATTTATAAATTGAAAATACAACAATATAAAAACAGCCCCTTTTGTGAAGTTTGTTTTTTTTATTTCTTCATATGTGACCTTTTTCTGAGTAGCAATTACTTTCCATTAGTTCAGTTCAATTGAGAAAAACCAGAGTGTAATGGACTTTGGATTGTGCGTCACTGATGATACAATCAGACAGTTGCCAGCATTATGTAACTGCTTTCATATACAGTCCAGGAGTTCCACCACACCAGCTAATCCTTGATGCCCTAGTCTCCCCTTCCACCCTTCTGTCAAATGGTGCAGGGTTTGTGGTCAACCTGGAGCTGCTTTTATCACAATGGTAAATAAAGCATCTGTCAGTCTTCAAGCTATGGAACTTCCTGCTAAGTGTAACCCAGACTGGACTCCTTTCCTCTTTTGAGGCTTCCACATGCATTATTTTTTTTTATTTAAAACCAACTGAGCATAGCCCCCATCACTCTCACTTTCTTGAATCTTACATTGCTGCTTCTTGTCTTTCTCTGTCAGGTGTGGTTCTGGAGTAAATCCAACCATTGCTGAATTCATTGACAACACTAAATTTAGAAGGGCAGAAAACACACAAGTGGACGTAACGAACTGCAAAATGACCTGTAGAGATTAAAGCAGTGGAGGTTTCAGGCAACAAGGGTCAATTTGGGCTTAATAAATATTGATCTTACACCTAGAGAGAGGAAATAAACAACACAGGTTCAAGAGTGGGAGTAGGGGACGAGAAGATTTTTACATAACTAAAGGGACACATCCCATAAAATCAAACTTATTTTGTGAACACTAATATTGCGAGCTCTCACTATTTTATCATGAGTCTTGCTATTTTGGTGTTTTACTTAGTCTCAACTCCTAGGGTACGTCCACACTGCAATAGAAACCTCTCGGTGCTGAATCTCAGAGCCTGGGTCAGTTGACTCAGGCTTGCAGCGGCTCAGGGTGCAGAGCTAAAAAATAGCAGAGTAAACGTTTGGGCTTCGGCTGGAGCCCAGGCTCTAAGTCCAACCCCACTCACCGGGTTTCAGAGCCCAGGCTACAGCCTGCCCCGAATGTCTACACTGTAATTTTAGCCCTGCAGTCTGAACCCTGCAAGCATTAGTTACCTGACCTGGGCCAGATGCAGCAGTGGCGCGGATGTTTTATTGCAGTCTAGACATACCCCTAGAGTGATGTGATTATATGGGAATCTCAATTTTCATTCTTTTAAAGAAGTAAGTTTCTAGACACTGTGGTTGTTGGGAAAATCTTGAAAACATGACTCCTTAAAGACTCAATCACCAGAAGGCAAAAACTAAAGCTGAAATGTATTTTAAAATCACTATTTTAAGCGGATATCATGATTTTTCAAGGCCTGACGGATGATTTTGACTCCTTTGCGTTGGCAAGGCTGCACTAGAAATGGGATAGGAAGGAGGATCCACAAGAGCTCTCTTTCATAAGAAGTGTTTGATACACAGAAGGCAAGGGGAAAAAAATTTAAAATAGTTTGAAAAGGAATTTTATTTTAAATTTAATTTAAGTAATCTAAGCATTATAAGGATTCCAGATAAAATAGCAAAAATGCATATTTTGTTTTTATAAAGAAGCTAAGAAAGATAGTCTTATCGAATGAGCTGCTCTGAGTGAGGAATCAGAGTTCAACACTGTGGATCATAATCTTACTCCCAATTTGTTAAGGGCTCAGCATTCTCCAAAGGCAATGTCCTCTTAGTGGTGGGCTTGGGCTTGGGATGAGGGGTTAGATAGTCTCATTAGCCTGTAGTTAGTAACCATCTGGCAAATGTATGCCCTTTGTTGCTAGGCTCTAGAAGGAGTCAAGTCCAGCCCTTCTAGGGTTGTGATGTGGGGGAGGCAAAAGGTAAAGTATAACGGTACTTTTAGGGCTCTGAATCTCAGAGGATTCCCACCCCCAATAAATAAATAAAAATGTAAGTAGTTGTGGGGAAAGAATCTTTGCTGTGTAGTGAATGGAAAAATTCAATTTCTAAATCCTACAATAATTCTCTCATTTTATCTTGCATCTAGATGCACCAAACAGTTAGTACGTAATTACGTACTAGGAAAAGAGAGGCTGTTCTCTTCTCTTGTGATAGATATGTATTTTAAAGTTCAAAGTTTCTTTTAGCAGTTGAGCCAGAGAATCCTGTTCATTTATCAATTTTACCCATTTGAGAGTTATTTGTCAAAGCTGATTTCACTCTCTATCTCTTGGTTAAGGTTGATTGCACATATCAGCACATAACAGATTAGAGTTTTAAGTATTCTTTCTATATGAATAGCATTAATTGGGGGCATTTTCTCTTTTACATACTTGTATATTATCATGCAGTCCTGTCACTTGGGTTCAATGAAGTCCTATCTTAAATCCCCAGTTTAGCTAGCATTGCTGTGGATAACTGCCCTGAATTCATTTAGTTTGTCAGTAGCAACAGACCGCAGTGTTAGCTAGAACACCCTGCTACGTCATCTTCTGACTGATCTATGGCACAACCCCTCCCAGTTATCTTTGCACAACATCATAAACAGCCTTTGTGCCTCTGCACAGTCAAAAGCCAAACTCCTTTGCACTCACGTTTATGATCTGTTCCAGGTGATTTTCATGGTAACCTGAAAAGCTGTGTTAAAGTTTAACTCCCCCAAACAGTTGCCCTGTGTGGCATAGTGGATGAAATAGTAATTTATTGAAATCAAGTTTTTCTGTTGTTTAATTGGAATTGCAGGATTACATCTTTCATGTTCAGATGCCAGGTGCATACTTTCCTGTTAATATTAATGAACGTTAGCATATCAATCAAGGTGCTATGATATTAGTGTCCATATTATACAATTATAGTATAGGTACATAAGAGCCATTTCCATCTGACCTGCATTGTGTGCGGTGCAAGGGCCTTATAAAACAGAGTCTGTTGGCTTATGAGTGTTCTGAGCTTTCCTTTACATTTGGTGGGTTTAAAGAGGTGTGCCTAGTGAGTGCACAGTGGCAGGGCGTGAATGGCTTTCATAATTAAAGGTCTAGTGCGTGCACTCTCTCTGGTATAACTTGAATGGTGGTTTCTTTATTTCAAGCTGCTTACGCATTTTGACAAAAGCCTTAACCCAGAGGGTCAGCAACACTATTTGTCAATCAACAGTTTGACCCCAAAGGGCCAGATCCTCAGCTTGTGTAAATCAACATAGCTCTGTTGATCTCAGTGAGGCTATGGCAGTTTACCTGAGCCAGATCTCTGTTGAAGACTTGACAGTCATGCTGCGTAAATACGTACTTGAGCAGTGGAGTCGTCTTTGTGGCATAGTAGTTCTTCCTAATTTGGCCCAAGAGAGCCTTTTTATTTCTTGTTGATTTGCATATTCACGATGGCACTGGGGTGCGTTTGGAGTAAATTGTCACTGACATATGTGTGAAATGAAAAGTATATGTCTGTACTCCTTTATTTTTCATTTATCAGTTAGACGACCGGTTCCTTCAAGGAAAAGAAAGAAAAGCATCAGAACACATGCTTGTCTGTCATTCGAACTCTCTAGAATTAGCTTGTCATGAAATGTAAAACTAATGTGTACTTGTAAAAACCACTGCTAGCATTCTCCTTGCTACTGGTTGATGGCTAAGTAGATTTGGAAATGAAAGGGGTTATTATAAAGTGATTACTGAATAGCTAGGTATGTCATTTTAAACAAGCAGCTAAAATTTCTGTTGCAGATTCAAAACGTAATCTTGTTTGTATCATTCATAGTTAAAACTGATTTTGATTGTGGAAGAGCAATCAAGCAATGGAGGTTATTTGAGAAAAATATACTGAACGATGTTTTTCTTTCATTCTTTATTAAAATACATTAGAATTTAAATGTCTCTCTCTAAAATATAACTATAAAATGGAAAAAAAATAGTCGTTTGGCTTCAGTTCATATTTAAATTCCACTCTGACTAAAAACTTATCAAAATCAGTAGATTTCTCATGGAAGAACACACCAAAAAGAAATGACATATATGAAAATACTGCTGACTTAGAAAGGGAATTATTGATGATTACACCAATATTTTACAACTGTGAATTTCAGCCTGGAGGCCACATGCCTCAAGGGTATGTGCAGCCATCAGTTGGAGGATGTGAGATGAAAAAAGTTAGAAAAGCTGTCTCTTGCTGGGATTTTTTCACTCCATGTCTCTCTGTATTGAGCAATATTATTAGAAAGCTCTATTCAGATGTAACATCTGGTTTTCAGTGAGCCTGTTTTTGTTACTAATGGGCAAATCTCAAAAGATGGGATGCTTATTAGAATGCACTTGTAATAGGCCATCTGTATGTGGCTAGACATGTTGGAGAAACCAGGCTTTAGTCATCAGATTTCCTGCTTCTGGTCAAGCTAGACATACTTCAAGAAGAGTCCTCCTTGTGGTATGTCTTCATTAATGCTTCTGGTGCAGGATGGAGAAAAGAAATGCAGAACCACGTGATAAATGTTTTTGTTCAAATGATTGGCTCTCAGGCATAATAAGTGAGGATCTCAGTTGACTCTTATTTTAAGAATTTTACCTATTTTTTCAGTTGGTTTGACTGAGCCACAAGTATTTTGCTGCATTTTCAACCCCCCCACCCCCAATATTGAGAGCAACCTATATGGGGTACTATATGGGGTACTAAATTCTGATGGGAGAGGGTTCTAATTCTTGATCTGAAACTGTCGTGCTTTGTGACCTTGGGCAAATAATTTAGTATTTCTGAGCCTTGGTTTCCTTCTGTGTAAACTAGGAGTAATCCTATTTCATTACATCATACAGTGTAGTAGGGGTGTAACTAGCTGACGTTTGTAGATTGTTTTAGTGGCAGGTGTAGGGATTTCTGGGTCCCCACAATGGAGCCCCCAGGTCAGCAACAGTGCTCAAAGACTGCTCTGGTTAGCAATGGGATGAGCAGACAGGAGGAGCTGGCCTCTGCTCTCTCAGAGCCCTTTTCAGAGAGAGCTGGCAGAAAATAGCACCCCTACTCCTTGCTGCCAGCTCTCCTCCAACTGGAGGACAGGGCATTGAGAAGGGATTGCATAGGTTTCAGGAAAAGTGGAGGTGCTACAAGGACATAGCAGGACAAGAGTCTTGGGGTTGACGCGTCAGACCAGGGAGAAATCTGAGCATTTGGTCCTTATGCACCTGCCCTGCACATTAGAGTCAGCCATTGCCCAGAAGCAAAGAGGTGCCTTAATTGAGGGCTGAGGAGCTAAGGCCGGAGGAACTGTCAAGTCTGTGACTGATGGAGAGAGCTCCCTTGAGGTATTTTTGATTTATGCCATACTCCCATTAACTAGTTTGTTTGTTTTTTCTAGTTACTTCAGGAGGTTCTGTCCATGCTAATAAAGGTGTAGGAATAGATCTGTGCTTTGGAATGATTCCTAAGTAAGTTCCTGCCTCCTCAAAGGTTGTAAGGGTCCCTTACAAAAAAGTGATACTCCCATAACACAGGTCTCTGCTAAGTATCACTTGCCCATGCTATATGAAGGATGTGTGCACACATCTGCTAGCCTCACTTTTCAGACAGTGGAGAAAATTTTGCACAGAACCTTAAGAAAAATGAACTAAAATACTACATTTTGCAGAATCTTACCCAGATACAAACAGGTTCATTGCAGCTTTGAACCATTTGTGATGCACATCTCTTCCCTCCCCTCGCCAGTTGATAATATTGACTATCACACCAGAAGTAGCGTGCTGTATTTCTGCAAGTCTATTCAATTCTGCTGTTTCATAATTCTTCTTTGCACCCACTTTCCTTCCAAATGCTGAGAGAGATTTGAATCCAAACATTTTTCAAGAGCCAGAATGCTAAACTGTCCCAGAGAGAATTGTGAAAGTGAGGCACTTGGCATTAAAAGTCGGAGGGAAGGACAAAGACTTCATTTCTTCTAGAGCTCTGCAGCAAGAATGTTTGAAGGAGTACTTTTTATAGGCATGTGTAAGAAATGAAATGAGGATCTTGCTTCCATGCTGTGGATTGAGTCCCACTGATTTTTCTGTGCTCTAGTGGGGGAACTGTTGGCATGACAATGACACATAGCAGCCCACAATAATGGGATTGGTAAAATTTATGAAATATGTTCACTAACACTGAATGATTTTCTATGTCAGGGAGATGACCTATTGACACACACCTTTATCTGGAATGTTGAATTTGGGAACAGTTTTTACTGTACTGTGGAAAAACAAGAATATACAAGTAACCGCTGATATTCATTTTACTAAATAAATCCATCATTTTTTGCTCCGTATCAGATCTAGCATTGTTAGCAGACTTCAAAACTCATGTCAGGGAACACTGAAGAATGGTCATGTCATAGAGATGAAGGGCAGTGTAATATCTCTTGCTTACCGCTTCCAGAGTAGCAAAGATGGGGGATGAAATAACAGAAATCCTTCCAACAAGAGAAAACATGCTGAAGGTAAAGCAGTGAAGTGAGAGAGGAGATAAAACAGGTTTGAAAGAAGAATTGTCAAATTTTGGTCTTTACATTTTGGCAAAATAGTCTTACATAAAAGAGGGAAAATGTGATTTGCAAAGAAGACTGACGCTACATTGCACTTTCCTGGTCTCTTAAAATAAAATAAAATAATTAACCTCTTTGAGGTAGCTCTCACCCTGTCTATAGTATTAAAATCCTCTTATAGGATGTCTGAGATTAAATAACAATAACTCTTCCAAATGAATGACTAGATCCTGCAAATCCGTCACTGACTTCTTCCGTAAGACTAGTCACATGAAGAAGATTTTGCAGAATTGAAACTTGTGGGCAGATATTCAGCTCTTGTAGTAGTGGTGTATTTTTACTGACCTAAATAAAACAATGCCAGTTTACACCAGCTAAAGATATGGTACATTATTTTGTTTCCCATCCTGCATTGTCTGCTTTTCTTTGGCAGACTAAAAGGGTGGGAAAACCTAATTTTCATCATAAGAGCTGATAAATTATGTGCTCTTTTAAATAGAGGAAAGCGTTTTTTAAAACGTTGGTTGATGAACACATACAAGAATAATTACAGTATAACAATCAGTCCATCACAGTTGAATGTGGTCGTTCATGAAACCATTTTCCCAGGTTTGTAAACAACTTCAAACATCATCCTTTGCAAACATGTAAAAATTAGAAATTGTCATGTTAGAGAAGCTGAATGGGTAAAATATTGTAAATGATAATTCCATGCTTGGTATTGATCACGGAGTTAAAGAATCCTCATAAAAAATTGACTTTCTTTTTTTCTTAGAACAAAGCAGAAATTGTTACATTTTTAGCAATGGTCTTAGGAGATACTAGGCAGGGGAATATTTCCCTTTAGCTCGAGACCTGTAAGACCAAGTCAGTTGGCACAGGCCAGCTGCAGGTTTGTAAATGCAGTGTAGACATACAATGAGTGACTTCTACAAGGTTACTCAGGGAGTCTTTGGCAAAGGCAGGGACTCCAGGGTCCTGTTCTTGTGCCTTAGCCGTAAGATCATCCTTCCTCCCTTCCCTGGTTTGTTTGTTTGAGTAAGGGCATTCATTTAAAAGGAGACTTAAAAATAATAAGGGTGATTTTGGTGTTTGCTTTTTTAAAAAAAAAATTTGGTTTATACAGTCTATAACTGATTTAAAAAATTGTAGAAGTGCCTATCATGAGTATCAGGGGCCCTTGAGAGCCATTGAAAACATAAATCCAGCAATCTATTACGCATCTCCTCCATCTAAGAAGCAAAGCAGTAAAAGAAACAATATAATACAAAGCAAGCCATTATTCCACTCTGACCACCTCACAGCTCCACTACCCGCCACTCACCCCTCAGCTGTAACAAATGAAATCAGGTATGTGTTTGGCTACCAATGAGTTACAGATGTTCCAAAAGGCTCACTGATAGACAAATGCAATTCCAATCGCCCTTTTACTTCCCCGGTGAATGCCAGTTGGAACACAAGTTTATTACATTCTAAAACAGGGCTAACTCACATGAATAGTTTGCCTAAACAAGAAAAATACTTTCATATCTGTTGTCCTATTTTCTAATCATTCTTTTTCAGATGTTATCTGTTTAAAGCCCATTTGATGTTGGAATACAGAGAAATTGTAGAAAACTACCGTACCATTTTCTTTTCTATATTTTTATTTCAATAGGCCTCTGTAGTCCATGATGACACAGAAAACAACCTTCAGCGTGAGCTTTAGTTCACACTGAAGTTTTGATGATCAATGACAGAACCCTAAAATTACAACTAAATGTATCTCTCTGCTTCTGAAAAAGCACTAGTGCTGTAATAGAAGGTAAAGTTTGAACTTCCAGGGAAACAAGCAGTGAATTGAACCTGCAATGGAAATTAATCCTATCAGTCACTTTCTGCTCCATATTCTCAGGAAAACAGAGCCGAATGTATGCCGGGATCTCTGATTAAATGGGATGCTAAAGTGCCAGGGGCTAGAGCTGGGTTTGCTGGTCCCTCAGGTCAGAGCTGCAACTGTCAGACTTCACTGCTTGATACCCAGCTGAAACTGGCAGAAAGAGAGCAGTATGAAAAACGCTGCAGGCACCATCAGGGAAATTGGTAAGAACTACCTGACTAAGCTTCAGGCATGACAGATATTGCACACCTTAGGGAAGCCATCCTACTCTTTTATCTGAGTCAGTAGACCCAGATTGTCCCAGCTGGCCTCATGATTCATGACAATGGAGCCTATCATAAGAGTCAGAATACTGAGGGACAATAAAATGTCAGTTTATTCAGGGAACTGCGGTGTGAGGAGAAGGATCTGGCTTTGTAATCTCCCCAAGAAGAGGTTTTACCAAGTGTGGAGAAAACAAATGTTTAACAATTAGTTGTAGTCTGCTAGTTGTGAAAATATAATTAATTACCCTCTTACCTAACCCTGTGAGATTGGTATGTTGCATATAAAATGACAGTAGTGGCATACTCTGTAAACCTGATTTTAGAAGGACTGTATTTGTCTTCTAGTCTGAGAAATGTGGTTTGAATTGTGATTAGCACTGTGAATTATGAAGTTGTCAGTTTATGCAATGCAACGTAGTTTTAGGAGAATGGCCTTCATGTGCTGCAGGGATCATAAAGGCAGCTCTCAAGAGCGCAAAAGCAAAGGTCGCTATAGAGTAGGTGTTCTTAAACTGGGGATCCTTGGGGGTTCACGAGGTTATTATGTGGGGTCGTGAGCTTTCAGCCCCCATGCATGCCGAAAAGGATGGCTTGGCATAGGGGGGTTGTCACTCTTTTTTGAGGGGAAGGGGAGCGTCACAGCCTGAAATATTTTCAAAGGGGTCCCAGCAAAAAAAGTTTGAGAACCCCTGCTGTGTAAGAATGAATCTAAAAATCCCATAGACAATGAAAACAAGGTGTGTTAATCATAAAATCGTAGCAAAGTTTGATCTCAGTTTTACAAAATAGCAGCGAAATTCATAACCTGATTCCCTTGAGTTACTGCACGATTGTGCAGCAGCCATTCTCCAAGTACCCTGAATATCTTTTACTTCAGATATCCAAAGGTTACTTTAGGTGTATAGAAAGGTAAGGCACTTCCAGATTAATTTAGCACCTACCTGGTGGTCAGACAGAGGCTCATATTTTAATCTTTTGAAAGAGTAGCCATTACCTTTGATCACTGTATCCTGGGTCCACATTTTAGATAACAGTAAAAAAAAAAACCTGACCTGACTTTGGCCAAAACACAAAGCAACACCAAATCCCAGCTCCTTTTGCAGTTCAAAAAGTTCAAATAACCATTTTCTTCTAGTCTCTCGTATCTCTTGTGAGCACTAGTTGGTTCCAACCACAAATGGTAGTGGAAGTGCCAGAAGAAAGACTGTTCTTTCACTGTTCCCAACCCAATCTGAATCAAAGTGCTGGAAACTAAGAGAGAAATTGAGAAGAAAAAAGCACCTTTTTTAAAGAGATTTCTGGCTGAATTGTGCAGGCATAAAAGTCTAGAGAAATGTTCAAACTGTTGTGGGCTTATCCAGACTGAGTGTTTGCTTTTGAGGGGGAGGGGGTTTATTCTCACTAGTCTTAATGTGACAACATGCAAAACTTAAACCCAGTGGTCCAAATTCTCAGCAGGTGTAAATGGCCATCACTGAGTGAAGAGAATGGAGTCATACCAGGTTACACCAACTGAGGATTTGGCCCAGTCAGTCTAATTATTGGATGTGAGGGTCTGTATTATTTAGTTAAATTCATTCTGGTGTCTTGTTTGCCACTTGACAAATGCAATGTGAAACTTACTGGCTGACTACATTGAAAAAATATTCTGCAAAGCTAATCAACACCATGTAGTTAATCAGCAATTAATAAATGATTATCTGAAAGATTTAAAGGAAGAAAGGGCTATCTGTTTTTTACAGCAATAAAAAGCACAAAGGGAAAACATTAAAATCTTTGTAGGTTATACAGAGCATGCAAATTCTTAACACCTTTTCTTCAAGGAGTGAAGGTAGAGATGAATAATCTCTTTGAACAAATCTATGAAGAATTCAGGGATTTTATTAACAGGTAAAAGTGATGAACTTTTGAGGGAAGTGTTCAGAACATTCCTGGTGAAGACATGTTGATTAATAAACATGAGAGAGAAGATGCATATTAATTTGTTTATGTATGAGAGGTTTCTAGCTCATTAAAACTCTTCTAAGCATTTAACCAGTGAAGCAATAGATAAAGCCAGACATTGGCTTTAATCTTGTTGAGGGCTCCAATATGAAAAAAAGATTATTGCTAAACATGTATAATAGCTCCACTAATTATGTGTTTTGAATACATGGTTAATTCACTAAAAATGAAGGGCAAGTGAAGCCCAGCGGTAGTGCTGTGCTGTGATGGAAATTTGGGTTTATTTCCCATTCCAGTCTCTCATTGCTTGTGCTGGAATGAGTGGAGAGAGTGTTGATTCTCTAACCAGCATCCCTTAATCAAGTAGCAGCTAGGCTTCCTCTGCTTTGCATACAACCATATATTCTTGGGCTTGGATCTTATCAGATATAAACTAAGCAGGATTGATCTTGTCTAGCTGTTGGTTGGGAGACCCAACTGAAAACCCAGGTCCTTCTGTAAGGTGTGGCTCAGGTTTCATATGCTTTTCCTTTCAGTCTTTACTGAACAAATGTCTTAAAACGGTATATTATGCTGTTTGATTTACCATCTTTTGGATGAGATGGGAAGCTCCTTATGATCCTTAAAGAAACTATGGCATATTTGCAAGACGTAGGAGTATTAGCTTAGGGTCCTAACCAGATCACATGTTGATTAATTGCATTCTGTCTAACTGAGGGAGAAAAAGAGAGGTGAATAAAGAAATTACTTTTAAAAATCAATGTTTTTCTGTATATAAACTCTCCTTGGGGAGAAGCTTGTCATTTACTGGAAAGTTTCCCTTTAAAATTACCTTCTGCTTTATATATTTGCTTTACTTTTTAATGTCTTTCGTACTTTAAAAGTGCTAGCAGAAGTATAAGAAAGTGAATGTATTAACATACTTCTAAATTCTGTAAAGGCAATTTGACATCATAAAGGTTCTTTATAAACACTTGGTTTTCAATTTTCATCTTTTCATTAAAACATATGTTTAAAGGGTTTTAACGTATACTCTCATTTTATCTAACTTGTATTGTATCTTCTCTTGTTTTCTTTATCAAAGATACTTCTCCCTTCTGTGATTAATGATTTAATCATTAATCACAGTGATTTAAATTCTCTGATTTGAAAAAATCATTAAATCTGTTTTTATGCTCATTTCACACTGTCTAGAGGTATGTGTTTGTGTATTCATAGGTATATAATACTTACAGAACTGTGCATCAGTTATTTCTCATAGAATGCAACATGTACAAATACTACATCAGAATTATTTGGATATTTTTACAGATCTCATACATGGGCCACGAAAACTAGAGGTTGTGGGGATCAAATCCCGGCAAATCACTATTCGTTGGGAGCCGTTTGGGTACAATGTAACACGTTGCCATCGATATAACCTCACAGTCCATTACCGCTACCAAGCTGGAGGACAAGAGCAAGTCAGAGAGGAAGTGAGCTGGGATACGGAAAGCTCACACCCACAGCACACAATTACCAATCTGTCGCCCTACACAAACATCAGTGTAAAACTGGTTCTCATGAATCCAGAAGGACGAAAGGAGAGCCAAGAACTTGTAGTACAAACTGATGAAGACGGTGAGTTTTTACATTTACTACTTTGAACAAATATATTTAAAATATATTCAGCTTGCAACCATTAGATCTTGTTATGCCTTTATTTTTTTTGGCTGGATTACAGTCAGAAATCTCTTTCATAAGGCTCTTATAGACCATGGTCAAGTCAATTCTTCACCTTCTACTGGATAAACTGAAGAGATCTCAATTTCTTATGTCTTATTGTAAGGAATGTTTTCCAGATCTTAAAATCATTCTTGAAACTTTTTTCTGAACATTTTCTAATTTTTCAACATCCTCTTTGAAATGTAGACACCAGAACTGGACACACTATTCCAATAACAGTCTTGCTAATGCCCTGAGAAGAGGTAATACCACCTTTAATTCTACTTGATATTACCCTGCTTTTATCCAGGAATTGCATTAATTCTTTGTTGCAGCATGCCACTGGCAGCACCTCTTCAACTAGTTATCCATCATGACTCCTACATTCTTTTCAGTGTCAGTGTTCTACAGGATATCGTCTCCCACTCTATAAGTGTGATCTGAATTCTTTGTTTCTAGATGTATGACCATGATTTTGGCTGTGTTAATATGCACTTTGGAAGGTGACCCAGATAGTTCTGTGTAACTGATCTGTCCTTTCATTATTTACCACGCAACCAATTTGTGTGGAAATTATCTGTAAATTTTAAATTCTGTAAATTTTACCAGCAATGATGTTTTAATTTTTTCCAGATCATTATAAACATATTCCAAACAGCCATTGCATTGGACCAGAAACAGATACCCATAAGACTCCACTAGAAACACCCCTATTCAATGATGATTTCCCATTTACAATTAATTTTGAGTTCTACCAGTTAACTAGTTTTTAGCCATTCAATGTATGCTACACTGATTTTGTATAGTGCTATTTTTTTAAATCAGACTTTTGAAAGGCACAGGAGAATCTTTGTATATTATGTCAACACAGTTTACCTATATCAGCGAAATTTATCTCATCAAAAATTATATTACGTTTGTTTGACAAGATCCTATTTTCCATTAAATTGTGTTGATTGGCATTTATTATGTAACATTCTAGAATTCTTTACTGATTGTGTCCCAAGTCAGCCTTTCTATGATTTGCCTAGGATTAGCAGCCTAAAGTTACCCAGTTTATCATTCAGTTTATCCTTTTTCTGCATTGATGTAACATTTACTATTTTCCAGTCCTCTGGAACATACCCAGTTTTCCAAGGTTTGTTAAAAATCAGCATCAAAGGTTGAGAGAGCTTTTCAGCCAGTTCTTTTCATCACTGGTGTAGTATGAGGGCTATAATTATCATGACTCGGTGTGGTATTTGTTCATGCATTTTTGCAAATACATTTCTAAAAACATGGCCCTGGAATGATATAGAGAGAGACTGATTTGTAGTAACTACTCTGTATAAATCCATCTGTAATGCAACAAGGAATATCATTAGCCCAAATCATTATCATCGCTGTACTGCACTGTGGTGCATTTTTAAAAGCGACTCATGATTGTTCCCTGCATTTCCATTTGTGTGAAGAGTTTGCCTTTTAACAGCGGAACACTAAAACATTTTTTCTGGCCAATCAGACGTTCACTGCAGACCTGCAAAGGTCCTCTTATTTCTCAAGAGAACATGACAGGTTAGGGATGAATTATTCTGTTGTCTTGAAGTAAAGCCTCCTTTTTTCTTGCAGTCGGGATATTTTTCATATTATGAAGACCAAGAAACTACGTGTTTGCTGTTTCCAAGTCTTGCTATTTAGAAACAACAGCAGTAGAAGACTGAAAGGTTGAGAACCTAAAAAAAACAAACCAAAAATATATATGTCTATAAGTTTGTCAGGAAAGTTTTCGTGGTTGTATAGATCAAGATAATTGCTTAAACTTCAAACCAAGACCCCACTCCTACTAATTTATTGCACAGAATCCACTCCCCTACCCTTCCTTTCCCCCCAAAAAACCCCTCCATGTTGTGTTTTTATTGATTGCTGCATGCCTTGGCAAAGACAGGAACTGGGGCAAATAGAATTTAAACAGTTTGAAAATGTACAGTTATCATGATACAGAATAGCCCATAAAAGCCCCAATCCTAGAAATTGTTCTGCACAAATGAACTTCTGCTCCCACATAGAAAAACTTGGAGATTGACTCTGTGAAGAATACACTCCTTTTTCTTTTAGATGCATTACCCATGACCCAGAAAGAGAATAGAGAAAATCCTTTAGCTTAAGGATCAAGTGACTTTCTTATGCAGTCATTTTTACATCATGCTATTTAAGAGATTGACAAGGTTCAGCACACTTTGATTTTCTATTACAAACCACTCATTGAAGAGAAGGTGTAGAAGTAAGATTTGAATCTGCCCTGAATTACATTGTGCCTGTTGATTTTACAAGACATTTTGACATGCACCTGTATATTTGAGTGAAGGAGCAAATTTTTACCTTGCAAAAGGTATTCATGTTTCAATTCCTAATAATTTTCAGTGTATAAAGAATCATCTCAAATTTTCCTTTTCTTGCTTTAATCCCATTACTCTTTACCCCCAAAACACATAATTTATCCTTCTCCTTGGGGTTTTCCTTACTCGTAATTTAGCCAAGTTATATTTAGTTCTCTTGTCTTTCCCCAATCACTCAGACTTCAGATCTAAATCAGTTTTGGTTCTGTTCTCCAAATTCCTTCCACTTTATCAGTGCGCTTCAGGTAGTGAGCTGAAGTCAACATTACAGATGTAGTCTTGCCAGTTCATATCATGTATAGGGGAAAGCAAATCCAGCAATCTTCTGTGGCCTCAGAGCCCTCTTGCCAGCCAAACCGCCACAGGCCTTCTGTGTAAGGGATAAATTTGAGAGAGCATGGGGTAGCCTGCGTGAAGTGGAGTCTTGTTCCACGCAAGTTCCCAGTCTGGCTGTGCTCAGGGATGGGAGAAATCAGTGAATAGCTAAACCATGTATGAGGAGGAGTTAAGGGATCCATTGCTAAGTAAATTGTCCCATTATTTCCCTGTTAGGGAGGACTGAGAAGGGCTGGAAAAAATTATTTCAAGCATTGGGTATGTAGCCTCCACCTCATATCCTCATGTATCTGGCCAGTGCCTGGCACAGCTGCTTAGATTGGGCTCTGGATGTGCTGAATAGAGGAGGACTGGCACCCCCTTGTCTGTGACCTGATAACAGTCATATATACGATTTACAGAAGTAATAACTTTTGAACGTGAACATAGTATTAAAGAGATGAAATTCCTTGATGTGTATACACCTGTGTGCATCTTCCTACTCTGAGTACTCTATTCTGGGGGGCAGGGGGGTCTGCTAAGACACTTCTGGGTGAGCTTGGGAAAGCAAACAGTTGCAGAGGTAGGAGGAGACAGTATTAGATGCCTGACAATTCTGATAATGCTGATTCTTCAGTCTTGGGTGTATCATGTAATAACAGGCTTAAAAAAGGTGCCAGAACTTCAGATTGTCGTCATCTCTGTTTCCCGCTGCCCACTCTGTTGTAAGGCTTCGGTCCTAATGTCAACCAGCATCACTCTCCGTGCATCACTCTGTTCCCTTCTACAGGCTAATTACAGAATCTTAATCTACTTACAAAGCACCTTATACTTCAGTACATCTATCTATGTCATATATGAGTGTTTCATATATTTCTAATTTAAGAAATTCATAGGATAGTAGCTAAGGAAGAGATACTGAAAATTAAGTTATAAACTAGCAGTTTTCTTCTATCACTTCACTTAAATCCTAGCCAAAAAAGCCAAATTTCTCACCTCTTTCATCAGTGACATTTTTCTGGAGAAGCATTATGTTCCCTGCTGCTTCTCTGTTTTAAACTGTAGTTTTCTGCAAATGGCACATATGTTTATATTTCTTCCTTAACAGCTGTATCCATTAACAGAAGTAAACCTGGTTGATAACCTGTTTGCTTCATTCTATGGGGAAAAGATAGTGACTGTTATTTTCTAACAGGCACGTAATCTATTATACCCCTGTTATATCCAGGGAAAAAGAGAGAAGAGAAAAGGATTGCATAGGATCTGTTTAACAATTTGCCAAAGAGTGATTATACCTGCAGAGTGTAAACTGCTATATCTCAACAGGGGATTGAAACCTGATGAACTGTTATCATGCCTAGAGAATGTAAATGTTAGTTTGAGCATCTCAATAGATTACTTTCCAAAACAATACTTTTTTCTTTTCTTTTCTTTCTCGTCAGTCCCAAGTGCTGTACCGCTTGAATCCATCCAAGGAAGTACCTTTGAGGAGAAGATTTTTCTTCAGTGGAGAGAGCCAGTGCAAACATACGGGGTGATCACTTTGTACGAGGTAGATAGCACATGCATTTTATCATGTTTCATGTTTACCTACCGTTTTGAAGTGTTGGCATCCTGTTGATAAAAATATTTTCTTGAACATGTTTGTAGATCTCATGGCCTTAAACTCCCATAAAAATTATGTCATGTGTACACAGCAAATTGTGACGTGCTTGGCTGATTGTCCATACTGCATGTGAACAGAGGCACAGAAAGAGGCAGTGTGGTCTGGTGAACGGGGCACTGAAGTAGGAGCCAGGAGTTCTTGATTCTATCCCGGGCTGCCCCCAACCTGCTGTGTGCCCTTAGACATCACTTCTCTGTGCCTCTGATTCCACTCTCCCTTCCCACTGCTGTCTGTCTTGCCTATTTTGATTGTAAGCTCTGAGGCGCTGTTATGTTGTTAGTTATGTTCTGTGCTTTTTTATTTAGTCCCTGATACAGCAAAGCACTTAAATATGTACTTATGTCCCATTGACTTCAGTTGAACTTAAGCATTCTCAAACGCTTTGCCAAATCTGGGCCGCAATTAATAAGAACTTTAGAAATGGAAGGAAAGGCACTAAGTGTAAAATATTGTCTAGGCTTAAATGAAACACGCTTTAAAATACTATATTTCTTTGAGTAATTTGGCCATATTTTGTAAATTTACAGGAAGCAATGCAAAAATTAAAATTAAGAAGAGCGTAGTTGGTATAAAAAAAATTAAAAATGAAAATGATTTGCGAGTCCATTAAAACACAAATGTTTCTTGAAAATGGTCCCAATTAGAACACAAACTGACAATGCAGGTGAAAATTATTTGAACTGAGGATGTCACTGGATTACTGTAACTGAGACTGTCACTTGCTAAACCTGTATGATACATTGGTCTGTTTAGTAGTATAGATCAAATATTTGGATGATATAAGAATAGATTTTAGAGTGAATTGTTAAAAATGGAAGAGATATCAGTAGTGACAGTCATCATCACATTTATGTGGGACTCATTTCAGGAAGCCTTTTGTAATAAAAACAAGCAGGTGCAATTTAAAAAAAATAAGCTAACATTCTTAATGCAAATTCAACCAAATTACATGTTGTTAGGTTTCTAAAAATTGCTGTTCTTGATCATATAGAACCTTTGCCTGAATACCTTTCAGAAAAGCTGACAAAGGACTGCACAGATTAAGCTGTCAGACAGTTGTTATTGTTAAACCTTTGCCTGACCTTACTACTAAATTGGTATTGAAATGCTTTAAAAAAAGAGAGAGCGAAACAGTAAAAGAAAAGAGTTAATTTGAATCCTAAGCTATTGATGCTGTTTCGCAGGCTGCTTTATTATGAAAGGTTATGAAAATGTATGGTTTCGTTTTGGTAAAACTAACTTTCATAGTGTCTCAAGCCAAACAATTGCACATCTTCCTCAGTGATCAGAATGCTTTAATTAATAAATATTTAATATCTTTGCTGATTTTAGGCCTGATCTGTACAAAAATAGGCATTAGCAAACTATCATTCTGCTTAAAAATACATGCATAACTTTATTCTTCAGTGATTTATGCCCTGGAGTGTAGCGCTCTCCTTAATACATGCTTGTAACTTACAGCAACTGTAATGGGAGTTGCAGAGATGTATTCATTGAGAGGAAGAGATTAACAGCCCAACTCTTATTTGTAAGGTTGATGGGAGCGTTCAAGCTTCTGCATTTCAAAACAACCCAGAATTCTAACAATGAAAAAAATAAGTCAAAGAAAATAAAATATTACTATCTCCCCATGCTTGGTGGTAATCAAGTATAGTTACAGTGGGAATAAGCTGAACGACATAAATCACATTTAATTTTAAACTTTTTTTTTTTAAATTAGATTAAGTATAAATACTGAAATTAGTTCTTTGACTCCAGCACCCCAGGTCGTCTTCTTTCTGCTAATGCTAGTTAAGGTGATAGATCTGATCTGATGGCTTTATATAAACTACAGTTCACCAGACCTGACTGAAGGCTTCTGTTTCCTTGCATGGGTTTAGTTCAGTGATTCTCCAGCCTCTCGCTTAATAGCCTGAAATTTGTCGCTCCAGGTTTTTGTCATCACAAAGCATTCTGTTCCTCAGCTTAGAGGCACTCAGTGGATCACAGGGGAGCACTGTGCCTGATGAGATGGTGAAGAAAGTCATCGCAACCCACTTCTGGGGCAAAGAGAAAAACCACGGAGTTGTCTCCTTCCTAACTGCCAAGGAGAGGGGAAGAGACTGAAACATAGAGCATAGTGTAGATGAACAAGATCTTCTTGATTCAACAGGCTTTTATGCAGTTGGAGACATTCAATGTCTTCACAAATAAAATAAACCTGAATCTGCCTTTTAAACTAGGTAAAACAGTCTGCAACTTCCAGGTGGCCACTTACGTTCCTGGTGGGAAAAACTGAGGAATGAAAATCTCTAGGGTCTAGTTCTCCACTGGTATAATTAGGTGCAAATCCACACTGTTTGAAGCCTAGGAACTCGGCAAGTGAGAGACAGCATTTAGGGAACTAAAGGGTACTAACGTGTCACCTTGACTACATGAGGCTCCTTTTTTTTCTGATCCATTTCCCACCACTGCTCTCACCAGTGCAGGAGCCCAGTTGGCAGCAATGAAAGCATTGCTACCTGTAAAAAGGATTCTAGGCAGCCACCAGCATTTTAAGAAACATGTTACCTAAACTTGGTAAGGTTTTGCATAACACTGTGATAAAATTGCTATCACCCCCTTTTCCATGCTAACTTCCCATGGCTGCTGTCCTCTGTAAAGGTGCACTGGTTTCAGCAGTGCTGGGAGAATTTTCGGGAAAAAAACGTTGAAGAGGTAAAGCTTTACTGAATGATAGCAGGCGTCTAATGTAAATATCGGAGGGACAAATGTATGCTACGTTTACTCAAGTAAGTCACTTTTTGATAAATGAACAAGTTGCTTATGAGCTGTGAAAGCGCTTGTGTTTTTGTAGTACATTATCGAGGTAGCTAATCTAGTACAATAAACATAGTCAAAAGTTATCGCTCTATCACAGGGGCGAGAGAATCTGTGACCTCCTGTGTCGTTTAAATAAATCTGAGCTGTGAGTCATTGGGAAATCTGTCTGGAAGTCCGGTGGCTCCACCACTCTCTCTGCCTCCTGACTGACCCAAAGGAGGAGTGTTTTAGATGAGTCCTTGTTCACGGAATTTTCGAAGACGAGATTAATCCTAACAAAAGCGCATCCAAGTTTTTCTTGGGCACCAAGACATGTCCTCAGCATTTTATTGACACTAGGCTAGATGTATTACATAAAACTACATTTTTACTGATTTGGAGATTTTAGGAAATTATAAATATTTAAGCTGTAATTGGAAGGGTTAGTATTGTGCCTGAGGGTGTCTCAGTTCCCCATTTATAAAAATATAGATAACACTTCTGTACCTCACAGGGGTGTTGTGAGTATAAATACATGAAACATTGCAAAGTGCTTTGCGATTTGCTAATGAAATGCGTTATATGAGAGCTAGGAATAATTATGGATTGTATCTGTCATTCAGGCCTTTGGTTAATATACACAGCATGCACTTCTGCCAAAGCTTAGGTGTTTCTGTCTAAATATTCCTTCAGATGTCTAAGTATAATAAATGCTATAAATATAACGAAATGTCCATTTTCATTTTATATAATAACTGTGCTGGAGTTATGTATAAATTACAACTAAAACTACCTATTTAAAAGCAACAACAAAAAAATGAGGGTGAATCAGTTTTACATTTTAAATTTTTTGAGTGAGTTCCTTATTTGTAAATTAACTTGTTATAGGTCATAGAAGTGAACAATTACCAGTAGAAACACTGTAGAGTACTTTACTGTGAACTTGAATTGCTGTTTTAATGAAAACAGGTAACAGTGTTTGAAAGGTAGGAATGTAAAATGAAGGATACATTTTGCTGTTGTTTAACATATTTTTTCACAAAATGGGAATCTGAGTTTCGTGCAGTGCAATCACAACCTGAAGAGCAACAGTGCAGTACATTATAAAACATGAACTCCAGAGTGAAGCATCAGTGTCACCCGCTTTGTGAAGCCTTCACTTAACACTGCCCTTGTCATCTAGTGAGGCTAATCAACAGCTTAGAAGTGAGGCTGCACCTTTGTCACTTGCATATCTGGTTTTGCTAGTTGTATTTTTTGTTCAAAACCAACAGTAATATGGTTTCCAAAAAATGACATTGTGAAAGCCAACAACTTAAAGGTATTAGCTTAAGCCTGAACCCATCCTTTACAGTTGTAATCTAGCTGCCTTTAAGTCCCTGTATCTATAAAAGTAATAACTTGTAACAGTTCTGGCTGAGTTCCTGTGTCCCTTCATTGGATTCAGGATTTGAAGAGTATAAGGGAGTAAGATTGCTTATCATAAAATGTCTGACAGTGCATACATCAGAAGGGTTTATGGGATAAAGATACAATCTTTGTCCATCTGCTCAAGATATTTTATAACTTTCTTATTCTTTTGCAGATTACCTACAAGGCAGTCAGTTCCTTTGACCCAGAAATAGATTTATCGAATCAAAGTGGACGAGTTTTGAAGCTAGGAAATGAAACCCATTACCTTTTTTTTGGCCTTTATCCTGGGACCACCTATTCTTTTACCATTCGAGCCAGCACAGCCAAAGGGTTTGGACCTCCAATCACAAATCAGTTCACAACTAAAATATCAGGTATTATATTAAATTAATAATTATTTCTGTTTTTTTATGGTGGTAGCCATTATTTTCTTTGTTGTTTACATCTTTTTTAATGCTTTACAGGCAGTTTGTCAGAAAGATAAAATAAGTTTTCTTCCTTGAAAGTGCTAGACAAACTGATACATAATTATGTAGTTGAATAATTTCTAGGTGCTTGAAAATCAGTTAAAACATACACACTTTTTGAAGTAAGGGTTCAAAACTGTGTAACTTATCACCCAAGAAAACATGATTTATGTGCCTTTGGAATTGGTCCCAACTGCTTGTTGTTGCAAAATTAGCAAAGGGTTTTTTGCATATGCATCCGAGACGGTTTCATTCAGAGCCCATTCAGCCTCAACATGATTCTAAATTAGTACAGTAACAGTCCTGGAAAATCTCTTTAATGAGGCATGAACAATTGAAAGTACAGCAGAAATGCTACATATCTAGCGCTTGCATAGGAAGTGTAGTGAACTGTCAAGCTGCACACATTCCTGACAGGCATGTGGACTGAGGCAGATCTGAAACTGCATTAGACCAGAACATCAAGACCTGCGGTTTTTGGTGAGCGGGAAGACACAGTTCTGTCTTCTCTAAAAGCCCATGAACAATATCTTAAAGCCCCCAAAGACTAAGAAACATTTTAGTCCCTTTGTTGATGGAATGTGATTCTCCTGCATGCTCTAAAACACTTATGTAATTGATGACAAAATGTGTTCCAAATCTGTGGTAGAGGTACCCTTATGCTTAGCTTCTCTACCATGTTTCTGGGAATTAACTTGACAGCCAATGATGAACTTGAAGGATGGTCTCAGAACAATATACAACCTACCAAAATGCATTAGCTCTCTTTTTCCCCCAACTTTCCTTTTTGGAAAGTATAAAGCAAGCTAATATGGGTACAGTATTTTTCATCTTGTGTCCCTCCCAGTCCTATTTTTCCTGAATCTCTGTCAATTTTTCATCTTTGTGATAGAATGAACAGAGAGCAACTCAAAAGCATTAACCCAGAAGCAAAGTAAGGAATTGATATTTTGGTGAAAAGGGCAATAAATGCACATTGGGAATTTTTTCAATACTAGTAATTGTAGGGATAAATTCATTGGATGAGTATCAGCTAAAAAGGTTCATAACTAAACCCTTGAACATAATTAGCACTGGAATGTAAAGACTATGGATCTAATTCTCCCGCACAGCCTCCATTGTCTGCAAGTAATCAACAGGACTGCTTGCATTGTAAGATATCACTCAATGTGAGAGAGAGTGGCAGAATCTTCAAGTGCCTCCTCATGTCGATTCCAAGTAGGTGTGTGTGTGTCACATGCACAATCGTCAGAAGGTTTTTTCTTCTAGTGGTATCTCTAGGGTTGGCTCTGGAGCCCCCTGGAGTCATGTCTTCATGGTGCCATATATAGGGCCTTGTTGACTGCCCTGCCTCTTCAGTTCCACCCAAGGACAAAGGAGAGAAGCCAGAGATTGAAGTTCATCCTAATGGAGGCTGCTCTCCAGCCATACTTGGCACTAAACCCAGCTAGTACATTGGTTTCAGTGCACAGAACCCCGGCATCTGTAAGTGAGGTGGTGTCGAGAAAGGACTCTGTGTCAAGAGACCTGGGTACCGTCATGGATCACTGGCACCGAGGGACACCTTGTGGATGTGGCACTGACACCACAGAAGTCACTGTGGCAGACTCTGGCCTCCCTGCCTCCAACTGCAAAGAGGGTAGAGAAAAAATACTTTGTGCCCTCCAAAAACCACGAATACCTATGTACTCATCCTCCACCAGGGATGGTACCATGTATTTGTATTGGCCAATGAGCATGAGAGGCAAGGTCAGCAAGGTCCCACGTCAAAGTGAAAGGATGCAAAAAAATTAGATCTCTTCGGAAGAAAGGTGTATTCTACTGGTTGGCTCCAACTCTGTCTTGCGAACCAGGAGGAGGTGTTGAATAGATGCAGTTTTAACTCTTGGGTGTCTATGTCAAAGTTCCCAGAACCTGCATCATCAGACTCCACGGTGGAGTTCAAAGCCCTGAGAGAGGAAGACAAAGCAGTTGCAAGGGACTTGCTTCAGATGGGACTGGATGTGACAGGTGCCACAGTTCACACCATGTCATTGGGGGTAGCGATGCATTGAAGTTCATGGCTACAAGCCTCAGGCCTTCCACATGAGGTCCAGCAGACAATCTAGGATCTTCCCTTTGAAGACCCGGGCTGTTCTCTGAACAGACAGAATTGAAACTGCACAACTCTGGTCTACTTTAAAGTCCTTAGGCCTCCACACTCCAGTGCCACAAAGAAGGCATTTTAAACTGCAGCCCCTACTGAGCCTAACCCAGACAGGTGTATAATCATAAAATGAGCAGGATTTACAAAAGGAAATCCTCTCAACCTTCTACCAGCTAAGGCCCTGGACCAGTGAGGCAATCCTCGAGACCCAAACAGAACATTTGAGGGTGCGCCTGAGGTTGGCATACCAATTCAGAACTCTGATCCTTCACTCCTATTATTTTAGGATTGGTTATTCCACTTCTACCATGCGTTGGTCCATATCACGTCGAATCATTGGGTGCTACACATGGTACAACTGGGATACACCCTTCAGTTTGGTTTCCTCTCCATCCCATTCCCCACCATCCCTGTCCCTCTTCAGGGACCCTTCTCATGAGCAACTTCTAATCCAAGAGATGCAGGCACTTCTACAGATAGCTACCAAGGAACTCCTCCACTGCTCCTAAGGGGCAAGGGATTCTACTCCCACAACTTCCTAATTCCAAAACCCAAAGGCAGTGTCAGACCCATTCTGGTTTTATGAAACCTCAACAGATTCATGAGGAAGTTGAGGTTCCATGTGGTCTCTTTGGCTTCGATTATTCCCTCCTTGGATCCGGGGGATTGGTACACCAACCTTGACTTGAAGGATGTGTATTTTCACATGTCGATAATTCCAAGTCACAAAAGATTTTTCCAGTTCATAGTCAACCAGACCCACTACCAGTTCGTGGTACATCCATATGGCTTTTCTACAGCACCTCAGTGTTTACCAGGTGTATGGTTGTTGCCACTTCCTCAGGAATGTGCAAATGGAAGCAGATGTAAAATTGATAAGGTCAGCCTTTGCCTAGTTGGGTCTCCTGGTCAATGTGCAGACTCCCACTCAAAGGATGGAATACATAAGAGCAATGCTAGATTCAAAACAAGCCAGAGCTTTCCTTCAGGCATCTGGATTCTGAACTATGTGCTCCATCATAGAAGAGTTGAATCGGTACCCCACCATCATGGCCTGAAACTGATGGGGCACTTAGTAACATGCACATATGTTGTTCAGCGTGCCAGGCTACCTCTCAGACACTCTATGCTTGGTTAGCCTCTGTGTATCCTGAGACTACACTGACTGGATGGTCTTGCTGTTCTTCTCTGTGTTAAAACCCTCCACCGGGGCTCAATCTGCATTTGGTCTTGCAGTAATCCCCTTCTTCAAACCTCTGTCCCTGGTCATCGATGCCTCAGCAATGGGCTGGAAAGCTCATCTAGGAAGACTCAGGACCCAAGGTCTCTAGTCCCAAATCAGTGTGAGAGAACTGAGGGCAGTACTCTTGCAATGTCAGACCTTTCAAGCCCCCCTGGAAGGCAAATGTGTATCGGTCATGACGGACAATATAACAGTGATGTTCTATATAAACAGACAGGGTGGAGCATGCTCCTCTCTCCTGTGCCAGGAAGCCCTCAAACTGTGGGACTTCTGCATATCTCACTTGATTCATCTCGAGACATCCTACCTGCCCGGGTCACAGAATGAATTGGCAGACCATCTCAACAGGTCTTTCTCCAACTATGAATGGTCTCTCCAGCTGGTTGTGGTGAACAATATCTTTCAACGGTGGGGAGTTCCCCACATAAATTTGTTTGTGATGGAACGCAAGAGGAAGTACATGCAGTTCTGCTCCTTCCAGAATCACAGACCGGGATCAATTGCAGATGCATTCCTCATCCCCTGGACAGGCCATCCATTCTACACGATTCCACCAGTCCCGCTCATTCACAAGGTCCTGCTGAAGATCAGGAAGGAAAGGTCCTCTGTAATTCTGGTAGCCCCAGCATGGCCACACCAACACTGGTAAACCATGCTCTTCAGTCTCTCAGTGGAAATTCCTATCATTGTGCCACTGGTCAAGGACTTGATCACTCAGGACCACGGCTACCTTCGTCACCCCAATCTAGAATCCTTCCATCTTTCAGCATGAAAGCTTCATGGCTGAACCCTCTGGACCTAGAGTGCTCAGAAGCAGTCAGAGAGGTCCTCCTCAGCAATAGAAAACCTTCCAGTAGGCCCACTTACCTAGTTAAGTGGAAGAGATTTTCCATTTGGTCAATGGAGAAGGGGAGTCCGCCCACGCTGTCATCAATATCTCTCATCTTGGACTACTTGTTTATCTCAAATGCAAGGGCTGTTGGTGTCGTAAATCAAGGTCCCCACTTTGCTGCAATCTCTACATTTCATCCCTGTGTTGCAGGCTGTTTGGTCTTCACCAATCCCATGGTGGGGCATTTCCATAGAAGTTATACTCTCAAATGCATCAGCTGATTCCCCAGTGGGATCTCAACCTTGGACTGTCAGGACTGATGGGTCCTCCATTTAAACTTCTAGTGGCATGCTCACTTCTCTCTCTCTCTCTACTGGAAGTAGCCTTTCTTGTGGCCATAATTAGCCAGGAGAGTTTTGGAACTCGGAGCCCTTATGTCTGAGCCTCCTTATATGGTTTTCTTCAAAGACAAGATTCAGCTGCCCCCTAACCCAACTTTCCTTCCAAAGGTGGTGTCACAATTCCACTCAAACCAGGAGTTTGGTTTTCTACCCAAAGCCACACGCCAACAGCTGAGAGCAGAGGCTGCATTCTGTGGATGTAAGACGGGCCTTGGCTTTTTCTTTAGAAAAACAATGCAGCTCTTTGTAGCAATGGCAGACAGGATGAAAGGCCTTCTGGTATTATCACAAAGAACCACTTCATGGCGAAAATACCAGCCCCAGCATTGACAGCTCACTCCACGAGTGCACAGGTGTCCTTGGCAGCATTTTTCACTCAGATCCTGATCCAAGATATTTGTAGAGCCGTGACATGGTCGTCTGTTCACACCTTTGCAGCGCCCTATGCTATTTCACAGCAAGCCAGAGATGATGCTGCATTTGGTAGAACAGTAATACAATCTGCAGGTCATTGAACACCAACCCCTTCTCCTGTGGATCTGCTTGGGAGTCACCTACCTGGAATCGACATGATCAAGCACTCAAAGAAGAAAAAATGGTTAATAATCTTCCATAACTGTTGTTCTTTGAGATATGTTCATGTCCGTTCCATTCGAAGACCCACCCACCTACCACTGTGTCAGAGCCAGCCAACAAGATGGAACTGAAGAGGCAGGAGGTCAGCAGGGCCCTAAATATGGCACCATGAAGGTGTGACTCTAGGAGGCTCCAGAGCTGACCCTACGGATACCATTGGGGAAAAACCTTCTGACAATTGTCACACAGCGCTCACGCACCTACTTGAAATGGACATGAGCAACACGTCCTGAAGAACAATAGTTATGGAAGGCTAGTAACCAATTTTTAATATGAATTGGAATTACACACATGCATTGAGGTAAGATATGCCACATGCAGCCGCACCAGCTGGTTCTGTGAGCACATCAGATCATTTCCCCCCAGCCTAGGTAGGGTTAGGCCCCCTGTTTTTTGGTGGGATTTCCAGAGGAATCTAAGGGACCTAGGCACCCAGTCCCCACTGAATTTTAAATAGGCATTAAGCATCTATTTCTTTTAGGCTACTTTAAAAATTCGAGCCTGAAGTGTTGTGGAAAGTGGTGGGGATGATTCAGTAGGTGACACTCGTCTCTCTAAGTCAATCCTACGCCACGGACACTTCATGCTGTCAATACCTTTCTCCGGTGAGATGTAAAACCAAGGTCCTTAGATATCCTAGGACTTTCTACAGTTGATGGGATGGTCACCCTGCATTCTGGCCAATTTCCAATTTGTGTAATTACATTTCAATCTCTCTAAATCTACACTGCGTTTTCAGTAGAGTAAGATAGACTTAACTTCTTACCCTAATGGTGTTGTGATGCACTGTTAAACATTTGTCATGTTTCATCCCAGAATTGGCTGTTAATTGTTAATGATGGAACCACCTACTAAATTTGCCTGACATTTTCCATTATAAGGCCTTGTTTTCAATTGCTTATGAGTTTGCCAAACTTCAGCTGATCAGGCTGAAATTTTCCATGCTGTCTGACTCAGGCTGGTATGTTCCATTTTTTTTTTTTTGTTTTTTGTTTTTTTTAATTTCAGCCCACATGGTTCAGCTGTTTCCAGGAACAAAACTGGGAAATAATAAGTTGTTTTGCTCAAGTTAAAAATTATGGCAACCTTTTCTTTTAAGTGCTCTAGCACCTCTGTGCTTTGGGAATTGAAATTTGCCAGGACAGGTGGCCTTTGTGTCAGGGATGTGCCTTTTCCCATCTCTGTGAAAATCCATCCACATGTGGCCCAAGTTATCAACCTTAGAAAAACCACAGTTCATACATGCTCCGTAGACACTTGATAGAATTTAACAACTAAAAATCTCTGAAGATTCTGTCCTCACTGAGCATACTTGAGCCGGTCATACTTCCTAGTGCTGAACAGACTCTGTGCAGGCCATTCCCAAACAGCGTCTGAGCATGCTCCAGCCCAGGCTATGGGGGCTCAGAAAGACTTTCTCTGTGATGTCTGCATCCAGCTGCATGGGGCCAGCCATCAGAACTGAGAACAGGAAGCCTCTCTCTTTTGCTCTCAGAGACCACTCTGCTGGCACCCAGACAGCATGGAAAAGGAAACCATCTGATTTGAATGCAGAGAGACAAAAGCTGGAATGGGAGGAGGAAAAGGAGTAGTTGGGGACAAGGAATCTGGTGAAACTGGGACTGGAGTGGGGAAGAGAAATTAGGACTGGGAGTTGGAGAGATTTGGAGCCATTATGGTGAGGAGAGGAGGCAGGGACTGGGACCAGTGAGATTATACAAGGAGTTGGAAGCAGGGGAGAGACTGGGACTGGTTGAGCAAGGAGACTGAGATTAGGAAACTGTGTGTGGGTGGAATGGAGGCTGACGGGAGGAGAAATACAAGGAATTGGGATGAGACAGGAGAACTGGGACAAGGACTCCAAAGGGCAAGGGAAAACAGATTGGATTAGAAGCCCAGGAAGGGACTGGGAGCCTTTGAGTAGGGAGGGAGAAACAGATCTGACAAGTAGTCAAGAAGGGGAAACTGGGAGACGGGGGACAAGGAGTTGGGGCGGGTGGGGTGCAGAATGGGGCCTGTCTGAGCAGAGAGACAGGAATGGAGTGGGGAGAAGAGGACAGATTGACAATCAGGGTGAAACTGGAACTCAGATGGTGAGGTGGGAGGGGAAGGCTAGGGCTGACTGGGCAAGGAGACTGGGATGAGAAGCCTGAGGAGTGGAGACTAGGGCTGGGGAGGCAAAGAGAATGGAACTGGGATACAGAGCTAGGGGTGTGGAAGTGATGGGACCCCTGGGACACAGATAGGTTGGAGGGGAAGGGGGGGAAGGGGCAGAAGGGGTGAAGCTTAGAAGAAATGAGCTGAAGAGTCTGTGCATACTCCCCTCTAGAGCCTGGAATGGAGCTAAAGGTTCCTGAAGCCTGGTCTACAGTTACCAGGTAATTGGGTGGCAGTTGATGGGAGATACACAAGCTATTCTGTGTATCCTGTCAATTTCCTGACTTCTACTTACCACGGTGTCTTCACTTCACCTGGCCAATGGGAAATGCTCTCCTGTCAGTGCAACGTTACTCTTTTTCTGGGGGTGGATTTAATAAATTGACTTCCGGATTGATTGATTGAGTCTCCAGTTCCGCTCAATTGATCCCAAAGAATCGATCTACAGTGGTGAATTTGCTGCCATCAGTGAAGACGTACCCCTAGTATCACCATTTCTCTGCTGTCAGCAAATATCGGTGAAACATACTGGCAAAGTGTCCCATCCCCCCTCTATCCTCGTACGCACAGAGCTGTGGTCCCCCAACTTTTTTTGGCCTTGCCAACCCCTTACCTGGTCCCAGCCTCCTCTGGGGCCAGGAGCAGGACCCTGGCCAGGATAAGGAGTGGGGCTAGGAGTGGGGGGACAGCCAGGCCGGATGCAGTGCTGGGAGTGGGGGAGCAGGGCTGTGGCTGGGGGCAGAGCTGGAAGCAGGGCCACAGTCAGGACCAGGAGTTGGGCCATGGCCAGGAGCAGGGCTGGGAGATGAGGGCCAAGGCTAGCACTAGAGATAGGGCCAGGAGGTGAGTAAGGGTGGCCAAATTTCTAATTTGGGAAAACCAGAAACTGCCTCTTTTTCTGCCTCTTCCCTAATATTTGACAATGGTGCAACCACTTCTAGAATGCCGTGTCCAGTTCTGGTGTCCACAATTCAAAAAGGATATTGATAAATGGGAGAGTGTTCCGAGAAGGAAGATATTGTAACCCATCCGTGCCCAGGGTAGCCCACTGATAATGCCAGAGTCAGGGCAGGCTGTAAAAGGAGAGCAAATTCTCTCAGCACTGGTGGGTGACACTGAAGTCAGACTTCCCAGCCAGCCACAAACAGTGCTTTTGATTCCTCCACACTAGTTCTCAAGAAGCCACTGTGCAAATACACACAGCCCCCTTTACTGCATTTGAGTCTCTGGCTTCCAAATGGCCACTAGGTCCAGTAAAGAGACCGGTCATTTAAACTCTATGCTCTTTACTCAGAAGATTCACTCAATGCTCAATTCCCTCTATGCTCTTTACTCAAAAGATCCCAAAGGACCAGCCACAGTACCAGTTCACTATAAGTTTGGATCTTACCCAAAGATTGGCTGCCAGCCAATCCTTTAGTAACTAAAACTAAAGTTTATTAATAAAAGAAAAACAAACAAATGATTTAAAAGTTCATATACATCAGGTTTCTAGAAGAATTGTGGAGTTGCAGGCTTGTATAGTCCCTCTGGTATACATCCAGTACCTGGATGGGTCTAAGTCCTTCAGTTCTGTTGCAAAGTGTGTTGATCCAGAGGTGGACAGGAACAAAGACAAAATGTTTTCTGTGGTTTGATCTTATATACCCTCTGTCACTGGCCATGCGGCTTATGGAACTTTACAGGAACCAAAATGGAGTCCAGAGTCACATGGGCCGATCCTGGTAACTCCTCAGGTATGCCTTTAGTTCCTTCCTGGGCCTTTGGCTTCTGTAAAGGTCTTGATGGGCCATTAAGCGGGCTATTGTCCTGTGGCCTCTCTGTCTGGGGTGCGTCTTCTACAGTCTGCTCAATGGTCTGTGGGAATGTTGGATGGGATGGGAACTGAGTTACTGCAGAGAATTCTTTTTTGGGTGTTGGCTGGTGAGTCTTGCCCACATGCTCGGGGTTTAGCTGAGGTCTTCAAATCTCACTTTTGAGGATTTCAATAACTCAGTCATGGGTTCGGGGTTGTTATAAATGTGTATGGGTAGGGTTTTGTGGCCTGCCTTGTGCAGGAGGTCAGACTAGATGATCATATTGGTCCCTTCTGGCCTATGAGTCTATGAGCACAATTTGAAATGCAGGTATATCAAAGATCTCCATAACTTCTTTCACACACATCATACATGAACACAAATATTATCTTCTTACTCAGCATATTATAACCTTTCTAACAGTACCTGACATGGCATGTCTCACATGAATCACTATGATTTTGACATATTAATGTCAAATAACACAAATGCCCCCCCTCCCCTCCCAATCCTGTCCGCATGACAGATATGTCTTAGAGTGAGCTCAGTATGGTTAGTTTAGCAAAGAGGCAGTTAAGGGGTGACTTGATCACAGTCTATAAGTACCTACATGGGGAACAGAAATTTGAATATGGAAGGCTCTTCAGTGTAGCACATAAAGCTATAACAAGATCTAATGGCTGGAAACTGGAGCTAGAGAAATTCATTCCTGAAACAAGGTGCAAATTTTCAATTGGGTAATTAGGAATTGGAACAATTTACCAGTGGTTGTGATGGAGTCCTTGGAAACTTTTACATTAAGATTAGATTTATTTTTTTAAAGATACGCTGTTCTTCAGTCAGAAATTAATTCAGAGAAGCCCTGTGTTATGCAGAAGGTCAGACTAGGTAATCTCAGTGGTCCCGCTGGCCTTTTAACCTATGAAGCAATGAATAGTGTGCAGTAAATAAGGCCTAGAGCCAAACCTTGAACAGTGTTCAGTAAAATAACAGATAAAAGAAAATAACAATTGAGCACCGTCCAGCTTAAGCATGGAACGATGTGAAGTTCTTAATAGTGAAAAAAGTAACACCAACTTAACTAAGGCCTTGTCTGCACTGGGATTTCAGCCATCAATGTAGATACTTTGCACCAACAGTTTACTCTGGTTTTAAACTGGGATAAATTGCGCCAATGTTAATCCTATTGCACTGTTGTAAATGGTGTCTATTTTAGGGGATGACACCACTAGCTACACGAATGGCTGAAATGGCCATGGTGACGAGATCTAAGAGTATCTCTGATGTCCATCCACCATAGGCATAGCAAGAAAGTTGGGCCTATGTTTTCAAAGTGATCAGTGATTTTGCATGTTTCAATTTTTTGGTGCTCAACTTGACGCCTTAAAAAAAAACTCTTGATCTTTAGAGATTGGGTTCTCAGGACTCTCTGAATGTTGGAACCTTTGATGGTATATCAAGTTGGGTAGCCAGATTCACTAGTCTCAGTGAATGCACAGATTTTACTTTTTGAAAATGGCCATGAAGTGTGTTTTTGTTTTGTTTTTTGTTGTAGTAGTTCTGTGTTTTTGGTTTGTTTTTTCTGAAATTATTTACTTAATTATCTATCTCGAACTTGTGATGTTGTTCTAGTTCTCTATTTTAATGTAGTCTTTATATGTGTCAAATGGATTTTTAAAATAAACTGTTAAAACAGACCTGGGAATAATTAATCTATTTTGCCTCTTGTTTTTTCCCCCTAGCCCCATCTATGCCACCGTATGAATTGGAAACACCTTTGAATCAAACTGACAGTACTGTGACAATCCTGCTGAAACCTGCACAGAGCAGAGGCGCTCCTGTCAGGTATAAGGGGGGGAAATCTTTACAAAATTAAAACTAAATCAATTAATTTCTTGAGTGTGTTTTCTGGGGATTTTCTACACAGAAACCAGTGTCTAAATCCATGTCTGTATTAGAGCTAATTAAATTAAATAACAGAAGAAAATGAAAGTGCTTTGATGTTGAGTGTTCGGGTATTATTTAAAGGATTTGATCCAGATGCAAATGGCTTGTTCTTTGAAGATAAGGAAGAAAGCCACAGTGCTTTTGTGTACGTGGCTTCTTTAAGGTAATTGCTTTCTACAATGTTAAGAGTTCAAGGACATAGCATGACCTACTGTGTTTTTAATATCTGCCCTTTTTATTTACCTTAAGGTTTACTTACATCTATTTAAGACTTATTATGTTAACTAATACAGAAAATGAATTGTAAAATTAATAACATTTAACAGTTAGACTAGTTTGGCAGGAAGAGGAAAGAACACTGAAAAATCAATAGCTAAACCTGTTTAGATTTTTCTGCTACCCATTTACATGGATGTAACTTCCCACTTTGTAATGATTTGTATATTCCACAAATAGATAATGATTGTGTGTAAATCTTACAATGTCTAGTTGAAAAGAATACCATTCTTTACAGAAGGGAATAGAAGAATGACCCAATTACTTTGAATGTAAACCAGTCAGGAGTTTAGCAGTCTAAACACTTGTAATTACAGACAGAAATACAGATTTTTGAAAGATTTAGGATCTTTATTTTTGAATTATCAGGTAGATTCTAAAACAGTAAATCTTATTGTTACTACAAGAAAGCATTTACATCCATAATTAAGAATTATCAAGGTGTGTTGTTTCCACTTCATTGTAGTTTTTGATAATTTTTGTCAATTTCAGACGTATTGGTTCTGATCTATCCAGATATGAGTAAATTGAATATTATTATTTAATGTAATATTACAGAAAGGTAAGCCTACCTTTAATTAGATTATTTTCTGTTTTCTGTAATATAACATATCGATTTTTGATAGCTGAGTCCAAAAGAAGGCAGGTGCACCCATATATTTAGATATTTTTCGAATGAAACATTTTCTCTTGGGAACATATGAAAAAGCTGAGAAAAAAATGAAAGCAATAAAATCATATTTTATCTGAACTGGCCAGTTTTACAGATTATACTAGAACTGGAAATACGTAACATTTTCTTCTTTAGTCTAGGTTTCCAGTTTCAAACCATTGTAACCTTCTATTAAATAACTTTGGTTCATCTTAACTTATTTCTCAATGCTGCTGTACAGTCCTGAATATAAACATGTGGATTAAAATGTCATAAAATAGTTATGTTACAACATAAACACAAGCTTGTTAGATCATAACTAAAGAACTGGTTCAGTTGCTTTTATCTAGCCAACTGAATTAAACACAGTTGATTCCTGGCAGAATCGATAGGTTGAAAATCTAAACCGTAATACAGAGGCACTAGTTGGGAGCTTTTAAAATGCCAAGTAAGGGGACCAATGGTTAGGGAAATAGAAAGAGGGATTTAGAGTGACGTCAAATTATGGAGCTGACAGAAGCAGATGAACACGTGGCTGCAAATTTACAAATCTCTTTTGCAACAGCAATTAAAATAAAATAGCTGCAGATGCCAAACTAGTAGTGTAAATAATGAACGAAAGAGAGAATAAAATTTAAAATGAGAATTTCTTTAATATTGTTTAAAATGTTACTGTACGTTACACTCTGACATATTGCCTTTGCATAGTTTCCGGAACACATTCTGGGAATGGATTTTATTTTCTTAATTTATATTCAGTGGGTGTTGAAAATGCAGCTATACTTCATGTACGCTCACTAAGTAAGATGGTTGTCTATTGATTCTGTTATAACCACCCTGCTTCATTAATGCAGACTCTTGGAATTGTACTAAACTTTCAGTGTAAATTATTGTTGTCATTGTATTGATCAACACATCAGCTGCATCATATACGATTATTTAATTCCTTAGGTGGTTAGGGAAAGTACAGAATCTAGTATTCAAGTCAGGGATGCTAATACTTGAGAGAACTAAGAGCTTTGGCTTCTTTTCCATGACTAAATATTTTTCTTTAATGAAATATAAAAATCTTATTTTTTTTACCTTGTTTGGAATCCCCTCACCCATGACCACAACATACAAAAACAAATGCTTATTTTTCAGCAATTAAAGAGAGCGCTTCAAAAGTAGACTTTATAGAAATGTTCAGGAGCTCTATTTGCCACTGTAAAGTTCATGTTAATCATGGAGACCGAGCTGTCTGTCAGTTTTAAAAGAAGCATACATTATTAAAATGTATTTCAACAGAAATAATACAGCAAAATATTGTACAGGTTGGTTGTCTTGTCTTCTGTTTGGTATTTGTGCATTTTATGGCTGTTACTTGGTTTATTTCCAGGCGATATTTTTGTAAATAAATAATACATTTGATGATAATTAATATATTCATTTATTTATCTATTGGTTTAGCTATAATGATGTTTAGAATATTTGCGAATTACAAGACTTTTTTCCTTTGAGACTCTAAAGGCTTCTGATCCAGTGGAAATTGTCTGAATATGTTTATTATATGTAGGTCTCTTCTGCAGAATAAATACATAAATAAAATAGATGTGTTAACTCAAGTACATTATAGAAAGATGTGTAATATTTAAAAACATACACACTAATATGTATATTTCATAAAGTATATGCTATTAAACATACGTTTAAGCTCTCTTCTACACAACACTTGTGCTTTCATCTTAGTGTGTCCCCAAACTGAGTTTGCTAAGTGTATCAGGAAAACCAAAGACACAGAAAATGCAGGATCAGATTTTCAGCTCCATTAATTTGGATGGACCAACACCATCTAGTAAGGACCTAGCTCAGTGAGAGGGAGAAAGTAACCCTCAAAGACTTTATTTATTTATTTATTTATTTATTTATTTATTTATTGACTATAGAAGGAGCTAGTAGATACTCCTATATTCAGATTACCAAACATGTTCTGTTATAAACCATTCTTGTGACTTTTGTTTTTGTTTGAAAAGCTCTGATACCGCCATCATTTGCAAAAGGCCTTTGAAATTGGGCAAGGAGAGAGATGTCAGGCTACAGAGGAGTCTTTTCTTTGTCCTATAAAATTCCATTCAGGCTAGCATAGTTATAAACTGTTACATATCACTGTTGACCTTCTCTCGCTTGTCATCAGCAAAACATTGCCAGCATGCAAAAAAAAACAACAACAACAAAAAAACATAAATAAAATGAGCTGACCCAAACATGAACATTGTAAAGTTTTGGGACCATGCCACCACCAGAGCATCAGCACATACTGCACTAGAAATACCTGACAGCTGTCAGAGTAGCTACAGTGGCAGATTGAGGGAGAGTAACAGGACATACCGGGCTTCTTCTTACCATCTGACCCCACTTTCTGGAGCCAGCATATGGCCCCAGCAAATGATCGTCCTTCTGGGATACTACATGGAATATGAGCTTAAAAGGAAAAAAACCCCAAACACTAAGGAATTCCATACGAAAAAGCCATGTTAAAATAAAGTTAAAGTTGCAAAGTCAAGCATTTGAAAGTTAGAAAATGGCAGAACTAAGGTTACCAGTACCTTTATTCAGCCCCCTTTTGCATATACTTTATGATTCAGTCTTCAATTATATGATCACATACTATTTTTTCTAAAGAGACCCTGCCTCATTTCAGTGCACAAGATGGACACACAAGAGGGCAGAGTGAGGTTTACGGGAGGAGGATGAATCTGTCATTTCCTCCCTTTTGAGCACTTGACTTTGCAGCTTTCCTAACTTTCTTTTAATGTAGCTTTTTTGTACATAATGTACACTATATTTCAGTCATAGCAAAAGTGCACACCAAAGGGTATCCATTCAGAGCTTTGGTTGCCACTGAAAAACCCCAAAGGGGTTCCAAAACATAAAGCTTTCTAATGGTACTTGACATGGCATAGCCCGTACGAATTATTGTAATTTTGCAGTATTTATATTAAATAATATTCTAAAAAGTCACCCCTAATCCAAACAGTTTCACACTCCCTACATACACATTGTCCAGCACAATAGGCTGACCAAATGAGGAGGGGTAAATAACACACACAGCAGTGAGGCCACAGCCACCCTGTACCCGAGAATTACAGGAGGTATCTTAGCTCTTCATGGAAAAGAGCATCTTAGTTCTTCCTTTTAATGTGATGGAGTTCCACTCTAGCCCCTGTCTAGGGCTGTGCCTAAATGGCACTGTGAACCCCCTAAAGAGGAGGGGAGAGATGTACCTACATCCAGCTTTATATAAAGTGAGTTTCATGCATGATTTTTGTATGCAGATACCACAAGTGTGAGCACAGATCCAGGGTCCAAGCACATAAGCATTTAGGCATTTGAATACTTAATTGCATGGTCAGTGGCCTCGTTTGCACATACCGTTACCCAGTTCCTATGCAAAAATATGGTAAAAACAGTGATGCTGGAACAGTGTGTATAGTGGGGTGCTGAGAGCCATTGAACCAAACTGTAAACCCTGTATATGATGGAAACCACTTCAAGCCAGGGGATGTTGCAGTAGCCCTAGTTCCAGCACCTTTGGGTAACAGCGTGAGCATAAGAAGGCATCCAAATGATTGTAGATTTAACTCTGAACTTTGGCCCTTCACCAGCTTATCTGTGCTACCTTTATTGATTTATTCATTTATTTGTAATGTTCCACTATTCCCACTGCTGGCAGTATATGAGTGTTGGTGTAGTGGTGGTAAAAACTTAAAAATGCTAGTGTAGATATAGCTGAGGAGGAAAAGACATAGAATTGGGAAGGGAAAGATATAGACACGCAAGGAGAAGAAAGGGTAGTCTCTACAAGGTCTTCCTGTTAAGATGGGATGCAAATTTCAGCCTTTTATAGAGCATATTGAAAAACATTCTAGATAGCAATTCACAGATCAAGAACTGGTTGTGTTCAAATACTACTACTAAATTACCAAAATTCTGAAATACTGTATGTTCGACATATCGCATTTTAAAATGCTGTGAGACTCTGTAGTCTAACTGGCATCAAGCGAGTTTGATTTTCTTGTAGAAATGTCTTTTATTTGCCTAGCACAACCTTCCCTGTTGTTTATATTTTCCTTAGAATGTATACTTTAGAGGTCTGTGAAGGTGTAGAGGTGAATGCTGGTTTGTGGGGTCAACTCCTGCTACTTGCCGTTGTCTGCAAATTGTATTTCCAAATCATAATTTTACAGCCTGTAAGTCAGCCAACAAGCTTGCTTGAGGAAGTTTGAGATGCAGAAATGATGGAGCTTTTATTGATGCTCATAATTGTCGCTTCTTTATGGCAAAGAAGTATTCTTATTTACAGCTGAAGGATCAATTTCAGTTTCATTGAGGAGCAGAACAGTAACTGTGTGCTGTAAAAATATTGTAATCCTTTTTCATTAGGCTATATAGAACTTGCCCTTGAATTTTTACTGTGCTGGAATTAGAATTTTCAGGACACGTTGCCTAGGTGCTCTTACAGAAATTGTGTGTGTTACACTGGCTTGTTTTGAAATTTGCTTGATCATTTTACTGCTACTCCCAGGATCCCTTGGCAAATGAGACTTTGAGTCCTTAACTCTGACACTGATAGTGTCAAGTGTCACTAACGACCCTCCAGATGTTACCTTTCATATATGAACAGGATTATTAAAACTGAATCCATAACAATTAAAATAAGATAGATCTTAAGTAACTCCAGTGTTAGAAAAGGGAGGGTAGATTACATCATACATCTAATCAGATTATTTTTCTGTTTCATCTAGACCTATGAAAAGTCAGAGGGGAAGGCAAACCAAGGGTTGAGGGGAGGTAGGGTGACCAGAAAAAAAATCGGGACAGGGAATGGAGGGTAATAGACGCCTATATAAGAAAAATCCCCAAATATCAGGACTGTTCCTATAAAATCAGGACATCTAGTCACCCTAAAGGGTGGAGACTGCTCCTCTTCCCCCATAGTAAATGACCCCCCTCTTGGTTTGTTGCCTCTTAAGTGTTAAAGGGAGTAAACAGTGACAAAAAGATGTTTTGCCCATTAAAGCGAGCAGATCAATCTTTGAATATATACACAGAACAGTGCCATTTTTACAGTCGTTCTTCAGAGTAGAACCACGCTTTAAGCACTGGGTCATTACGGCCCATATTTTAAAAGTGCACGCACACTTCTATGCCTGCCTGACTTCTATGCACGTAATGATCAGTGTATGCACGCAAGTCTACTGTTCAAAAAACCAGTAGAAAGATACTGTTTCCCTCTGTTCCTGTGTTTGTCAAAGTAAAAGCAGGGCTTTGTTTTGTGTTTTACTATATTATCTGTAATTCAGGTAAATTTCCCTAAGTAACTGATGAACAGGATTGCATGAAAATGTATCTTTTGACACTTGTTTTTTACTTGTTTATTTTTCCCCTTTTTGAAAAGATTTATCACACTAACTGCTTGTAACATCAAAATTGTTGTTTTGTTTATTATTATTACCATGGCCCCTTTCAGAATTAATGCCACATAGTGCTTGGAACTGTTAGACATATAGAGTGATGTAATCCTTGTTTTGGGTAGCTTTCAGTCTGTTACTGTTACTATATAATACACATGTGCCCTTTTTGCAGTTGAACAATGGGATTTTGCACAGTATGTCTAATGTCCTATGGAAGCCATCTTTTCCGTAAAAACAATGGTAGCCAAGAAAATTAACTTATTCTTTAACATGCAAAAGTGGTTACCTTATTCCACAGTGATGGGAAGAAATAAACTGGGTCACTCTTTAATTTTAGGATCCACAACTGCTTTTCTTTGTTTTCAATAAATTTTCCTAGAGAGGTTAATTTCACCAGGATTTGAAACTCATTTGTTTTTCACCTTTTGAGGGCCATATTGCAAAGTGAGGAGGTCCCAAGTGAAAGGAATTGAATAATTTCTAGTAACCATTCATCTACTTCTCAGAATCATTATTTGGCTTGACCTAGTCAGTCATATTTGGAAGTTGTAGCTACTCAGGCAGGCCAGGCGCTGAGATACTAGTGGTGTTGTGCTTCAGGTCTCATATGCATTGGCAGTATTGTGTAGAGATCTCCTTTTGTCTTGTTTGGCTCTTGCAAGCTAACTCATTTAGTTTTCATGAATATTAACACTGACTGATTCCAGAGGGGCAGCTGTGTTAGTCTGTTTTCAGCAAAACAACAAGAATTCTGTGGCGCCTTAAAGATTGACAAATTTATTTGGGCATAAGCTTTTGTGGGCAGAAACCCATTTCATCAGATACAAGAGAAGAAAGAGAAAATGTCTACTTTGGGGTTATCTGTCAAAATCTCTACTAATTTGCACATTTCTAATTAATCATTTCATAATCTCTATTAATCTCTATAAATTCATATATTCACATGTAATCTCTATTAATCTCTATTAATTTGTACATTCCAAATGTTAAGGTGATTTTAAAATACATTTCATAGTAAAAGTAGATCAAGTGACTGAGCAAAAACTTGACGACAAGTTCACATGGCCAATGGCCATTTTCACCATCAGGCCCAAAATCTGGTGTAAATTTCTTCGTTTCAGGTTCTGTCACAAAAGCCTATCTCTAATAATTACTGAGTACGGGGCTGAATTTCCTATGGTATTTGTCCTTCTACAGTGGCACATTTTATCCTGCAGCAGAGTCCGGACTTTATCTTCTACAAATCACTGTTAAATGTATATTTGGGTTTTCATTAGTGATAGAGTTGAGTGTTTGTAAGTGAGTAAAGTGCTCACAGAATTTGCTGGACTATTAACGTTGGCATCAGTCAGGCTCACTGCAAGTCTTCCCTCAGACTGTCAGTTCCATTCCCAAATCTCTTGAGTAGAAAATATCACCCATACGTAAAGATGCTGTGTTTCTGCGCTGTGCTCAAAAGGGTATTATAATATGGGCACCAAAATATCTATTTGCTTATGACTCTAACTATATTTTTTTCCTCGGGAGAAGCCCCATTTCTGAGTGAGAATAAAGTTGAATGGCAGTGCCCAGCATCAGTATGTAAAGCTTGGTTCAGAACTTTTGGTGTGCATATAGAGATTATGGCAGTTAGCCCTAGGCTAGGCAATCACTCCATCACTCCAGGGGAGCTACAAAGAGATCCTGCCTCCTGTATTTTGGGAGCATATGCACACTTCATCATCTGTTGGGAGGCTGCTATTAATATACCAAGCACACATCCTTTTCTTCAACTGCTTGGGGATGTCTTCATAGATTCATACATTACAAGGCCAAAAGAGAGGCCATTGATGATCAATTAGTCTGATATTCTGTATAATACAGGCCACAGAACTTTTCCAAAATAATTTCTTGAACATACATTTTAAAAAATTGTCCAATCTTGAATTAAAATGTGTCAGTGATGGAGAATCTACTACGACTCTTGGTAAGTTGTTCCAGTGGCTAATTACTCTCACTGTCCTTCAGAGGTATTGTGGCAAGAACATGTCACCATGTAATTAAAATTAAAGACTGAATCATAATGCAAGCATGTAAGGAGGCAGAATTAAGGTTGCAGGAGCAAATTAAATTCTGGCACTTCATAACTTTTAACCTAAATAACATTATTTAGCATAATTGTTTTGTATGTAATTGTACTGGAGTAGCATCTTGAGCAGACATTCGAAGCAAACAAGTCAGTGCCCTCATTTGATCACAAGTAAAATTAGGGAATGAGAAGGAAAAGGCAAAACATTATATGGAGAGAGAAAACATAAGATATTAATGTGCTCCCAGTGAAACGTTACTGTTCTATGCTGAAGAACTTTTCATTTTGCTGAATATTAATATGAAAAACGTTTTTCCACAATACTCTTCATTTAATCAGGAGGAGAAATCAGTAGCATTTCCAACAAGTGTCATGACTGTAAAACATTACTAAGTAAAAGCTAAATCTGCAAAACCAGATTACATTAAATGACATAAAGAAACATTACAGCCACTTGGTAGCCGGTACGACTGACAGCAACTACTGTTTAGTAAGGAGCAAAAAATGCTTTATTTTAACATAGATTTGAGAATGGTAACATTGATGTCTAAAACACTATAGAAGTGTGGAATTTTGGAAGAGATTATTGTGGGGATAGATGATGGGGATGAAGGGATTAACTACATTCTAACATTTAGAGTTGAAACTGTTCTCAAGATTAGCATTACAGGCCAGTAACAGCACAGGGCTAGAACATCATCTGTATTTAACCGCTGTTTTAATCCTAAATTATGCAGAATCTCTCATCTATGCCCAGATTTCCCCTGGGAAGAGCTGTAAGGGGTCCCATTGGCAGGAACACTTCTGTCCCTGGTGTGTTCCTACCTGCAGAGAGGTAATACAAAGTCAGCATTCATTTACCACAAAAGATCTGCAAGTATGGGGAAGAAGAGACAATGCCTCAAAGATTCACTGTTCCTCTGGACCTGCCCACCTTATTCCATGCTGCTGGCCAGGGCCCTGCAGAGTCTTCACAGAGGAGCATTGTTAGATTTGAAGGAAAGGGGAATGATGCCACAGAGGCAGCTATCTTCTTTTCCAGTGTCCTAAGCTGGGATCCACTGGCTCATCCAACTCTCTGTTTATGGGGACAGAGACTATGATGTGGCCCTAAGTTGAATAGAGAGGAAGCTGCGGGTATGTCTGCACTGCAGTTAAACATCTGTGGCTGGCCCATGTCATCTGACTTGGGCTAGTGGGGCTCAGGCTGCGGGGCTATAAAACTGCAGTGTAGACAACTGGGATTGGGCTGGAGTACGCAAGTCCCTTGTTCTATGCTAAAGCATAGCAAGTTACGGAGCAGCCGTGAAGGAGGGAGAGGATTGAGCAAAGCATTCTTTCTCTGTGCATGACCTGCTAATTCTGCTGCATTCAGTTATTTAATTCTTCAGCCTAATTTCGGAATAATTCTCCAGCACTGCTGTGGAATGGAAAATAGGCTCAATGCTCCAGAGTTAACATACATTTGCAAATCTATTAGCTGGTCTCGTGCTCTTGAAATTATTTCTCAGTTTCTTTATGGTATGCAAGGTTTTTGATCCATCTGCATGTGCGTTACTTTACATTTACATGTATATGTTTTAATAACTGTCTTCTGCTGAAACAAGAAAAGATACGTCCAGTTTCCCATAGCTATAAGTTTGGGTACTGTAGCATTTGCAAGCTTCCATATCTCATGTGCCTTTCCCAAAGCACAGTCGTATCACTCCAATAGTTTTATATGATAAAAAGCATAGAAGTAAAGCAGCAGTTCTAAAATCTGTTTCTTATAGGTGGCACACTTTGACTATAATGGAGGTACATCAGATGTTGTTTTTGTTTTTCTTCTAGAGTAACTTTCATCAAAATATCTCAGAACATGTTGTTGAGAAACCGTACCATCAGTTAATCTAAGCCAGAGGTATCCTGTCTCTTACAGTGTCTATGCTCAGAAAGTTGGGCAAAACAAAACAAAAAAAAACTATAATGCACCCGGTCACTTGTGCTTGGTCTGGGACTGAAGATACCCTCTTGATTCCTTAAGACCATCATTTTATATTTTGAACCACAATTTGCCACAGATTTTGTTTGCAGTCTTCAAATTATCCAACCCCTTCCTAAATTCAGTCACAATATGTAATTATTTGACCTCCAGCTGTTGTGAATTCCTTAAGCTGGTTAAGCACTGCCACTTTACGCTGTAGAGTTGTGTACAGATCTCAAAATTAATTATTCAGGATATTTGGATTTGTGATCAGGCACATTCATCCTATTTAGATATATGAAAAAAGGTAGCCTCTCGCTTGCTGGAACATATCCTCTGTTCTCTTAGTAGACCCAGAATATTATTTCTCTTCATAAGGTTGCAGGGGAGAAGAAGTAGGTCCTTATCGAGTCCCTTCTATCTCCTACATTGTGGAGGTAAGGAGATAGCACTGAATTCTCCTGTGTTGAGGAAAGAGGACTTGATGGGCTCCGTCTCTCTCTTCATTTTCCCTAGCCTCTGTAGTTGGAAGGAGGTGAGGAGAGCCTGACCTCTCCAATGCGACTCTCTTGTTAAAACAGGAAGTGCACTGGTTGGATTGAGCTAATTCCATTTGGTCTATTTAGCAATGGATCCCATGGTCTGCAGTTGGCTCTGGGCCTCGTTGGACATGAAAGGCTGTCAAACATTTCAGAGTTCAGAATAGCACCATGTCACAAATTTGTAACGGTTTGGGTTTCCTTTTGATTCTTCTGAATGATCTGCACTTTAATATAATTGAGTATTCATATTCTCCTTTGTGAGACTGAATGAAAAGGAAGGACCAGTAAGCTTCCATCAGGCCTTTCAAAGATTTGCATACTTCATCCAAGTCCCCTCTAACTCAGTTCCTTTCCAGGCTAAATAATCCTAGATGTTGCTTTCTTTGTTTCTTTTGCTTAATCAGTTTTGAATCTATAACAAGACTTTGCCCGTTACTCTATAGTTGTTGGTTGTTTTGTAAATTGGTCTTGTCAACCTGAAAACTTGTGAGTTAAACAACGTAATGTTGGCTGATAAAGCACTTTGCTTGATGTGTCCATTGTGCATTTTTCTACTTGTGTTTACACATTTGCCTTTTTTTTCCTCCTTTAAAAGGGAAATTAAGCAAAGAACATAAAGTTGATTAAACAGCTTTGGATTGTGCTTTGGATTGTTGTAACTGTCCCAAATGTGTATGCATGGCAAACGTGGTTTTTGGCCTGGTTCCAAAAGTTATTGCCAGAGTTTCGGCAAACCTCATTGAAATCGAAAGCATTGTTAAAACCCTAAAGAGTCAGGAATTCATTTTTCTAAAAAGATAAAAATTTAATTTATCACATAGTGACGCATTTCAGCTTGCAATAGTGTGGAAAGATCACGTGGTTCTCATGAATTCACTAGTTTGCATAGGATTTAGATGATACATTGTTTGAACTGATTTGGCAAACTTCTGCCCATTGTGAAACCAGTATATAATCTAACCACGTTCTTTTAAGGCTCTCATAATGCAAGTGGAGTTTGCATCCATGCGTAAAACCTCACTGGTGCCAATGATTCTTTGGACAGGCCTAAGAAGCCTTGCAGTGTAGGGTCCCAAGATACAGGTATATTAACCTATGTTGTACTTTTGGTTGGAAAATTAGAGATACTCATTTCCTGTTGTAGACAGTGGGGAAGGTGGGCAATTAATATACCACCACATGTTTGAAAACTTAGCCTGAAAAACAGGGACCTTCAAACTGTCTTTAATTGGACCACTATTCCTGCAGGCTCAGCATTGGAAATGCAGTTTTGCTCCTGCTGGTGTGCGAGTTGCCTGGAATAGCAGGGGATTGGACTTGATTTGGACTTGATGACTCACAGAGTCCCTACATTCTTATGAGTCCATGATTTAGATTTAATTGGCCTAAACTAAATCTGTAATGAGCTGTGCCTGCAAAAATAAAGGCCAATGTGTGAAAATTCAGCCCTAAGAAACTAAGATTTGGCTGTAAGAAAAATCTATGAAAAAGTGTTCATCCCTCGAGGAGTTTACAGTCTAAATAAAGACAATGCAAGAGCACCCTGTGAGAACCAAAATTTTTTTTAAAATGATGTGTAGCCAGCTTTGACTCACCTTTGAAGGTCTACTGGAAGAAGGTTTTCAGGAGAGATGTGAATGACGTGAGAGTGAGTGGTTTCCCACTGAACTAGGGAGAAAATAGAGATTATTATTTCAGGTGCTAGGGGACAGCATGAAAAAAGGCACAGAAATAAGATTGGGAGAAGAAAACAAAGGGAGCAGCAAAGTAGATTTTATTAGCAGGAAGTAAGGACCATAAGACACAAGAGCAGATAAATCTTGAAAGTTCTGTAAACTTCTGAACTTGAGGGTTCTTTTTTGTAATTCATCCATCAGTAATAAGGGGTTTGATCCTGTGAAGTGTGAGTTTATGAACACCTTGCACTTCTATTGAAGTGGTTGAATTCAAACCACAAAGCATCTCAAAGTAGTTTTCAGCAGTTTGTGGGAACCTGATTATTTACATATCACTTGCTATATGCCGTGCGCTGTACAAATAGAGAATAATTTTCACAAAACACTCATAAATTACAATTCTGGAGTCTTAAAATTCCACCTTTTCTAAGGGGATTTGCAGTCCTACAGGGTGAATTTTATTATATAATAGAGTTTCTGAAGAACAGGTGGAATTTTAGGGCTCCAGGGTCGAATGTAGGCTAGTGAGTTTAGTCATGTTATATAGATAGGAGAAAACTGAAGCAAAGGGGCTTTCCCCAAAGATAGTCAGTGATAGAGCTGGGATTAGACCTCAATAGTTCCTAACTTCCAGAAAACCTTGCTGTATACATTATTTCTGAAGTTGAATGAAATAGAAAACCTTTCCTTTAAAAAAAAAAAAAAAAAAAAAAAAGCTTAAGTGTTCCACTATCAGTAATTTTCAACATAATCAGGTTTTTTAGAAAGGCAAAACCACATTTGCTTCAGTTCTGCAATGAGCATCAGCCTTAGCGGACAGGAATAAAAAAGTTTTAAATCAGCTGCTCATTTTATTTGTTTTGTTCCATTTACTCTGATCATTTTGGATAGTGTGTACAATATTTTATGCTTAATTATAATTGGTGTGTCTTTGTGTTTGTTACATAATTTCTTGAATTATGATGACTTGAAGGAAAAAAATAAAATGCACAGATAAAGAAATTAGTTAAGAAAAAATCATCAGAAAAGATCTTTTGTCCAGGGATAATTTACTTTAAATTCTGTGTCTGATGTGAAGATTAATAGGAGATTGCCTGTTATGGAGCTCTCAGCCTGATTCTAATGTCCAAGTTGTTCTGTTATTATCGAAAACCTCCATAACTAAAGGATTTTTTCACCCTGCCCTTTGTTCACAATATGGGACTGTAATTGAGTTCATATTTCTCACCCAACCTTTCAGCTGTAATTAATATTTTATTATATCAGATTTTATCACTAAATAGCCTAGCAGCAGTGTATTGAGTCACACGGGCTCACAAAAAAGGCAATAGTGAGTTATTGATGCCAAGCAAGATCTTTATAATGAGTTATGGTTGAGAGAATACAAAGTACATTCACAGTATCCAGCTAATATTCCAAAGCAATGTATGACTTATCTTATCTTGATCAA
>ML675601.1:51728000-51992309 GCA_007922155.1 Mesoclemmys tuberculata | reverse complement strand
TGTTTTCATTATTACATCTTATGAACAGGACTAGTTTAGGTCCACACGGGGAATTATTAGTTAAATTGGAGAAGATAGGGATTAAACATGAAAATTGAAAGGTGAATAAAGAACAGGTTAAAGGGGAGACTACAACAGGTTGTGCTGAAAGGTGAACTGAGAGGCTGGACAGAGGTTACTAGTGGAGTTCCTCAGGGATCGGTCTTGGGACCAGTCTTATTTCACCTTGTATGACAGGGCCACACCTGATGGCTATAGGAGGGTGCTACTATTTGAGGTCAGAGTAGGTGCGCTACAGGCCCCTCCCCCAGCCTAAGGGGAGGAGCCACCGGATGCAGGACTCAACTGATTGCCTGGGACAACAAATGGGAAAACAGGAAGAGGTGTGAGGGTCAAACAGAAGGAACAGGAAGGGGACGCCGAGCAGAGAACCCCAGACAGCACCCACTGCTCCCAGAAGGTGTCAAGGGAGCCAGTGGACGCCACCCAGAGGAACTCGGCCTGGATCCGTGAGTGCACAAGGGAATGGAAGTAGACCTCACAGTCACAGGGTGCCCCTCCCCAGCCAACCTCCTCTCCCTGGTGTTATAGACGGCCACTTTGGCCAGGGCCGAGAGGAGGCTGATGAGGAGGTCCCGCAACTTCATGGGGCCATGGATGGGGTATGCGTAAATGAACAGGTGCAGGGAGAAGTGCAGCTAGAACCACAACAGGAGGTTCTGGAGAAGCCAGAAGAGGGGCTGCAGCATGACGCACTCCAGGTAAGCATGCACTAGGGTCTCCCTCGTGCCGCAAAAGGGGCAGGTGTCGGAGCGAGGGGTGAGCCACGCCAGGTACACGCCCGTGCTTATGGCTCCATGTAGCTGCTGCCAACCAATGTTCCCAGCAGGCTGTGGGGTCAGGGTGGAGTACAGGTGCTTCTAATTGAGAACCAGGAGAGGGTGGGTGGGTGCAACAACCCACTGCTAACAGCCCCTCCCCCAGCCTAAGAGGTGGAGCCACTGGACCTGGGACTCAACAGATATGGGGGGACAACAAATGAGAAAACGGGAAAGGACGTGGGGATCACAGGTTTAAACGAAGGCAGAATGGGACACCGAGCAAAGAAACCTGGACAGAGCCCACTGCTCCCGGAAGGTGTCGAGGGAGCCAGTGGACGCTGCCCAGAGGACCTCTGCCCGGATATGTGAACGGATGGAGGAGTGGAAGTAGCCCCACAGTCGCACAACACCCCCTCAGCCAATTCTCTCCTTGGTGTTGTAGATGGCCATTTTGGCCAGGCTTTGGAGGAGGTCCCACGACTTTGTGGAGCTCTGGATGGGGTATGCATAGATAAACAAGTGAGGGGAAAAGTGCAGCCAGAACCGCAACAGGAAGTTCTGGAGGAGCCGGAACAGGGGCTGCAGCGTGGTGCGCTCCAGGCAGGCGTGCGCCAGGGTCTCCCTCACACCACAAAAGGGGTAGCTGTTGGCACGAGGGGTGAACCATGAAGGAGCTGCCAACCGATGTCCCCGGCGGGCTGTGGGGTGAAGGTGGAGTACAGGTGCTACCATTTGTAAACGAGGAGGTGGGTGGGCATAAGGGGAGGAGTCACTGAGCCCAGGATACAACTGATTGCTTGGGACAGCTGATGAAAAAACAGGAAGGGTCGTGGAGGTCACAGGGTCAAATGGAGGGATCCAAAATGGGACACAGAGCAGAGAACCCCGGACAGCGCCCACTGCTCCCGGAAGCTGTCAAAAGAGCCAGCAGACGCCGCCCAAAGGAACTCTGCCCAGATGCATGAGTTCACCAGGGAACGGAAGTAGGCCCCACAGTCATAGAGCGCCCCCTCTGCCAACCTCCTCTCCCTGGTCTTGTAGATGGCCATTTTGGCCAGGGCTAGGAGGAGGTTGACAAGCTGGAAGAGGGGCTGCAACCTGGCACACTCCAGGTAGATGTGCGCCAAGGTCTCCCTCACGCCACAATAGGGGCAGGTGTCAGGGCGAGGGGTGAACCATGCCAGGTACATGCCCGTGCGCATGGCTCCATGAAGGAGCCGGCAACTGATGTCCCTGGCGGGCTGTGGGATCAAGGTGGAGTTCAGGTGCTTCTATTTGAGGACCAGGAGAGGTCCACCCACCGCTAAAGGTCCCTCCCCCAGCCTAAGGGGAGGAGCCATCAAACCTGGAGCTCAGTTGATTCTGGGGGACAACAAATGAGAAAACAGGAAGGGATGTGGGGGTCACAGGTTAAAACAAAGGAAACTAGAATGAGACACAAAGCAGAGAACCCTGGATAGTGCCCACTGCTCCCTGAAGGTGTCTAGAGAGCCAGCGGACGCTGCCCAGAGGAACTCTACCCGGATATGTGAACGGATGGAGGAACAGAAATAGGCCCCACAGTCACAGAGCACCCCTTAAGCCAACCTCCTCTCCCTGGTCTTGTAGATGGCCACATTGGCCAGGGCTTGGAGGAGGTTGATGAGGTCCCACGACTTCATGGAGCTCTGGATGGGGTGTGCGTAGATAAACAAACGAGGGGAAAAGTGCAGCCAGAACTCAACAGGAGGTTCTGGAGGAGCCGGAACAGGGGCTGCAGCCTAGCGTACACCAGGCAGGCGTGCGCCAGGGTCTCCCTCATGCTGCAAAAGGGGCAGGTGTCAGGGCGAGGAGTGAACTATGCCAGGTACACACCCGTGCTCATGGCTCCATGAAGGAGCCGCCAACCAATATTCCTGGTGGGCTGTGGGGTCAAGGTGGAGTACAGGTGCCTGAAGGCACTTATATCAGCCCCAGGCTTAACAAATCCCTGTTTCTTGGGTAATACAGCCAGGGTTACTCCAGGTTAATTGGGCCACCTGAAGCCAATTAAGGAGCTTGCCACAGCAGGTAAAAGCCTTGGTTTCAGGCAGACGAGCAGCTGAGAGGGAGCTGGGTGAAGGAGCGAAGCAGAGTGGAGTAGATCTGCTACGAGGCTTGGAGCTTGTGCTGTTGCTGCCACAGCACCAAGCTACAGAAAATAGGGAGAAGCCCACCAGGCAGGGCCAAGGGGCGCAGGCCTGAAGGGGGACCAGCGCCGCTCAAACAACTGGACAGAGAGACACAAGCAAGGAAGGGGGAAAACCCTCTAGCCAGACTCCAGGAAGTGGACTGCAAGCAGGGGGGCCACGGACAAGCAACCCAGGGAATGTAGTAGCTCCTGAACTAAGCCATTTGAGGCTACCTCTTGTAGGGTCCCTGGGTCAGGGTCTGGGGCAGAAGGTGGGACCGGGCCCACTCCCCACCCAGCCACACCAGTGGTGTAGCCGCAGGGGGCACAAGGCCAAATAGGCCCCCTCACCACACTTTTTATTAATGATCTTGACACAAAAAGTGGGAATGTGCTAATAAAGTTTGTGGTTGACACAAAGTTGGGAGTTATTGCCAATACAGGGAAGGATCAAGATATTGTACTGGAAGATCTGGATGATCTTGGAAACTGGAGTAATAGAAATAGGATAAAATTTAATAGTGGAAATTGCAAGGTCGTGCATTTAGGGACTAATAAGAATTTCTTCTATAAGCTTGGGACGCATCAGTTGGAAGTGACAGAGGAGAAGAGCTGGGCGTATTGGTTGATCACAGTATGACTATAAGCCGCCAGTGTGATGTGGCCAGTGTGATGTGGTCCTCGGATACATCAGACAAGGTATTTCCAGTAGAGATAGGGAGATATTAGTACCGTTATACAAGGTGTTAGTGAGACCTCATCTGGAATACTGTGCAGTTCTGGTCCCCCATGTTTAAGAAAGATGAATTCAAATGGAAACAGGTGCAGAGAAGGGCTACTAGGATGATCCATGGAATGGAAAATCTGCTTTATGAGAGGGGACTCAAAGAACTTGGTTTGTTTAGCTTAACCAAAAGAAGGCTGAGGGGGAGATATGACTGCTCTCTGTAAATACATCAGAGGGATAAATACCAGGGAGGGAGAAGAATTATTTAAGATTAGCGCCAGTGTGGACACAAGAATTAATGGATATAAACTGGCCATCAGGAAGGTTAGACTTGAAATTAGATGCAGGTTTCTAATCATTAGAGGAGTGAAGTTCTGGAATAGCCATCCAAGGGGAGCAGTGGGGGCAAAAAGCCTAGCTGGTTTCAAAATTGAGCTTGATAAATTTATGGAAGGGATGGTATGATGGGACAGCCTAGTTTGGCAATTGACTGATCTTTGACTGCTGGTGGTAAATATGCCAATGACCTGTGAAGGGATGTTAGATGGGGGGGAGTTCTGAGTTATTACATAGAAGTCTTTCTTGGGTATCTAGCTGGTGAGTCTTGCCTCAGGGTTTAGCTGATTGCCATATTTGGGGTTGAGAGAGAATTTTCCCCCAGGGCAGATCAGCAAAAGCTCTGGGATTTTTTTTTTTTTTTTTTTTTTTTTTTTTTGCCTTCCTCTGTAGCATGGGGCATGGACTTGCTGATGGATTCTCTGTACCTTAAAGTCTTTAAGATATGATTTGAGGACTTTAATAACTTTTAATAAGGTTAGAGGTTTATTACAGGAGTGAGTGAATGAGGTTCTGTGGCCTGCATTGTGCAGAAGGTCAGACTTGATGATCATATTGATCATCTTCTCACCTTAGTCTATGAGGTCATATTCTTTTTGCACTCTAGTTATTTGTGGTTTACTAAGCTATGTTACCACTTCTGCAGTGTGGGAAATGTACAAATCTGAACATTGAGTGATGTGCTTATTGTTCATCTTTATGATGGTACAAACCAGAATGAAGGGGAAGGCGTTTTGAATAAGGATTTGAAAATGTAGACAGCTTTTTATTTACGAACAGTAGTAAACAGGACTGGGGAAAATTGAGTCATTTCTGTTGCCTGAAATTAAATAACTTTGGTGATCAATGGTTTTCATCATAAAAGCATCCACATCGTTTGGGCATAATTGACATTCCCAGCTCAGGAGAGAGGCTGCTGATGCACTAGTATCTGTATTTCTGCTATGAATAGGTGATTGCTGCAAAAAAAAAATCAAATAAAAATCAAATTAAAGATAGAGGTCACTGACAGAACAGATCAGAAGAAGCTCTGTGCTTGAGACTAGACTCTTAATTCTTTGGTATCAGCACAAGTACACACTCCAAAAGTATAAGTGCAATAAAACTTTCTTCTCTTTTTTATGTTTGTACACCAACTGCTTAGTCCAGAGCATAACTGTGTAAGGCCTAGACTTTCCTTTAGGCAGAGCTTTGTGTCAGAGACAGTGTGTAGCTGTGCTGCTACAGCAATTCCTTCCATGCTTCTGTCTTGCTTCCAGGAGAAGTAATCTCCTACAGCCCCTAAATGATGGATGGCTGGTTTAGTAGATAGGACACTGGAGTGGGATTCAGGAAACCTGGTTTTATTTCTTGCTCAGCTACTGACTTCCTCTGTGCTCTTAGGCAAGTCATTTAATCTACCTGGTGTCTCAGTTCCCATCTATAAAATGGGGATAATATTTCACTGTCTCTCAGGGATTTGGGGGGATAAAAATAATGATCTTGAGGAGCTCAGATATAGTGATGAATGCCATATAATGTAGCTTTATAGATGCATTACCAGGTGCAAATTACTTCCCCTTCTCCCTCATTCCCCATCATGCCAGCCAGCAAAGCTCTGCTTTGGAGAATAGTGGCCATATAAGCAGTCTTTTCTCCCACCCCACCCTCACCTGGCCGCCACACAGATAAAGCTGCAATTGGGGGAGACTGAACAAGGGAATGGGAGAAATTTTACACTCTGCAGTGCCATATAAGTTTTGGAAGGCCTTGAATAGCTAGAGCCCACCCTTTTCTACTTAGGATTCAATTCTGCACTCATTAAAATCAGTAGCACTGCTCATGTGCTTAAAATTAACCACTTAAGTGCTTTGCTGGATCAAAGGTAAAGCATGCATCACATTGTGGGATCCAGCTCTTATCTTGGATGTAGTCTGAGTAACGACAATAGAAAGGTAAAACTAAACAAACAACCCTAACTACGTTGCCTACATGCCTGTGCACAATTGCATGCCAAAGATGATAGTAAATAAACTTTCTTAGAACATCATGGCTTTGAATAGACAGATTACCTTTGATTTTTAGAACAAGCAGTTCTACTGAAGAGTAGTAATGTCACATTGTGTTTCACTTTGTGAGTAATCACTTGTCTCTTTTAGATCAGCCTCAGGTAAGAGTTCTAACGTTCTCACCCCAAGAATTTGATTCTGCCCTAGTCTACGTGCACGGCTTACAATACTTTCTGTGCCAACCATGTTTGAAAAGAATAAGGCGCCCGATAAACATAAATAGAACTTTAATGTCTGCCCTAAGGGAAAAAGGGGTGGTTTTTTTTAAACACATGGCATAAAGCCAAAAATAGACTGATACTATGAATCTAAACTCTTCTATCCACAGAGAGAGAACTCTTCCATACCACAGAGAGGTATTTGTGGCTGGGGTGAACTAGCAGGTGTGTGGAGCCCTGTGAATATATATTGAGCAGCCCAGAAAGTATTAAATAAGTCATCCGGGGCACTATTGTGGGAGTAGTTCTTGGATAAACTTCCCAAGAAAATCTTTTGAAAAATATATGCCATGGTGCAGTCTGATACATTCTGAAGGTAAATTTGATTGAAAATTCTATATGTGTATTATAGTGTCACTTACTGGCAATCAGCTTTCTGTAGGGTACATTGTTTGAAGTATAACTTTACGATGTGTCCCTTGCTTTTGTTTTACCTTCATTTCCTTTTTTTTTTCCTTTCCTTTCTTATCATAGATCAGGGGTTCATCCTTTCATATCTTCAAAGTGTTGTTTCTTCCTCTCTCTCCTTTTATGGCTTTTCCTCTTTCTTTTGCTACATTATGGTTTCTCCTTCCTTCCATATTCTGTGTCTCCATCTTCATCACCCCTAAATCTTATTTCTTTCCTACCCCTATTTTTCTTTTACCATATCCCTCTAATTTCTCTCTTTCTCTTCTACGTCCACAATCATTCACTGCAAACCCACAGCCTGTTAGCCATACACCCATAATCTCCTTTCGTGGTGCTTTTCCTCTGATAAAAAATATGCTTGCAGATCTCTGGTGCATTCCGCTCCCCAGCTCATCACTCACTGCCCTGTGCTTGACATGTAACAGCTAAATCTCATTGATTCAACATGGATGACAGTGAGCTGGCATGGCTGCACAGGACATTACTGACTCACCAGGCAAATTTCAGCTGCCCCGTGAGCAAGTCTGAGGCAATTTATAGGTATAGGCCTGAAAATGCTCTGTGGCCATGTGTAGTTGTTTATATCAGCACAATCTGAGTGTATGATGATATCATTCAGTGTCATTAGCATTTTAAATCTACCTGTCACTCATTTTACATTGGTTTAAAAGACTGCACAAGGTGCAGGGCAACAGAAAATCAGTCATCCCAAAATGTACAAATTTCCTTGATACTTGGGATATCGAGGTACGAGGAACAAAACCTGAACGCTTCATTAGTAAGTGTGAAAACCACAAGCCATGTCAAGGGCATCTGAGTGGCTCAAAAGTAGTCAAGGGGACTTGAATCCTTGTGACCTGAGTTCTTTGGCACCATCTTCTCCTTCAAGAATGAATGAATGAAAGAGAGCTTACCTTTACCATAGGAAAGCAAGAGGTTTGAGTATGTGTGCTCAGAAGGTGGGGAACACTATATTATAAAGATATACTATTTGTATGTGTCCTTCTGATGAATAAATAATTATGAGGAGAAAATACGTGGTTTCCTTGAAGCACACAAAATTACCATTACAATCTCCTCCTTCAAGTCTGCCACATCTGTCTCAATATGCATTCAAAATCATCAGTCAGAAATGGCTTGACAAGCAGATGAGGTTAGCTCGTACTTACTTTATATTTTTGTAACTAAAAGAAAATAATTCCAAGTGTGTAAATGTGTCACAATTGCAGAGATTTGTTTGCATCCCTCTCACCCTACTCTCCATTACTCACTTGTCTTCTTTGAGTGTAAGTTGTCTTCTGTTTGTGTTGGTATGGTACCCATAACATTACATCTTTGAAACTAATTAGTATTTGGGCTTCAGTTTTCTTAGGTAGAAAAAAATGTGTGTACCCATCAGGATTTTTCTTCAATGGGGTTCATTGTTTTTTAAGATGACCTGTTCTGATACCCTGTCAGATCAGTGAGGGATTGGGTTTCAATTATAGCAGCTGCGTCTGGTCTACACTAGAAAATTAGATCAACCTAGCTATGTCACTTGGGCATGAAAAGCCACAATCCCTTAGCGACATAGTTAAGCCCCTGGGTTAATTCCCTGGGTAGACAGCACTAGGTGGATGGAAGAATTCTTCTGTCAACATAGCTACCACCACTTTGGGAGGGGGATTTACTACAGTAATAGGAAAACCCCTTCCATCACTGTACTAAATTTCTTCACTGAAGTACTACAGAGGTAGATCTGCAGTGCTGCAGCAGTGCCACAGTACCATTTTAAGTGTAGATATAGCCTAAGTCTCTGATGCTGCAAGTGCCATTGACAATAAAGGCAAACAGCCAAACTCTGACACCTTTACTTGTGTTCTTGTTCAGCAAGTAGTCCTATTGATTTCAGTGGCATGGCTCAAGTAGTGATGTACTACTCAGTGTCAATAAGGGTAGCAAAACGTGGCCTTAAGCCTAGGTCTTCACTGCACATTTAACCCATATGATTGGCGTCCCCACTGCAAAGCTCTCCGCGTTGCTGTGTCCTCACTGTTTCTGCACTTGCCCACATATGTTTGGGAGCATATCCCATTGTTCTTTGTGCTCACATACTCTAGGATCCTTTCCCAGTGTCAGTTGCAGGAGAACTTGTCTGTGCGTTGAGGGTGAATCGTCAGCAGTTGAGAGACTTAGCCTGCGTTCTCACTGCAAAGTGGGCAGGTTCCAGCCTGAGTGCAAAAGGAGACTGGATTCTAACCCCCTGCCACTCCCACCCAGTTCAGTTAGCACAGGCTTAAAGCGCCTCCAGTCCCAGGTCAGTGGTTTTGTGGATGGTGTGGGGGGGTTGGGCTAAAACCCAAGTAACAGCCTGTTTTAACTGTGCAATGAAGACATACTGTGATGGTCTTCGCTTGTGGCGCAGAGACTTAGGCCCTTAGACATGTAAAGAGGGTTTGGTGGGAGCCCAGCCCCTCTCACTCCACAGGGCTGTGACCCAAAACCCTAGCATGGTGATAAAAGGGCCTGATGCCCAAGAGCACCTTAAGGCTGCCATCCCTGGGCCACTTCTTACCATGCCACTGTTGTCTATAGTTCGTAGTCTGTAACAGGAAAGTGTGAAGGGAACCTCCTTACTGTTCAGCACCTCTTCGCAGCCAGCCATGGCATGGGGTGGTGGCTGCTGCCTCTTATGCTTTGGACCTCTGGCAGGATTTTGATAGAAATCCTGCGTTTTGCAAAGGTTCCATGATAAACGGGTATGTTTATTGTCAGAGAGTTCTTGGTTAAGGAGTCCCTGATCTCTGCCAGTGGATCAGCGTGCTTCGTTTCACCAGAACTCTGGATACATCTATCAGGAATTATAGGAAAGAATTGTGTCATGAGGATTAAGAGACTCTAGTAAAGCTTGTATTTCATCACATTTGTTAGTTCTTTTTGGAGTACACTTATGGGAGAAAGGAAAGTAGAGAAACTGTGGGTCTGTCCAAGGAAAAGTGAGAATGATCTTTCCCTACTTCAGCTGTAAATGGGAATATTGGGGGGGGAAGAATCAGAGTTTGGGGTTTGTGATGCCTGGCAAAAATATCCAGTACCAATCTGGCATAGTTAATGCTATGTGAAGAATGTGGATTCGGAGATGCTTAATCCAGTTGCCCACAGGGAATGTTGGTGACCATATTCTCTGTCCTTGTCTTTGTAATATAGTGATTTATTAATTTCCTGGTTAGGCAAAGTCTCTCTGACCTGATTACACATCTATTCTGAACTGGTTCTGGAAAGTTGGTGAATAGAACAGTACAGAGATCTCGTCTGAGACTCTGCATGTGGTTCATCATCAATCCTGAGATGTCTATAATCTGTCTAGGTTTTTCCAAGTAAAAGTTCACTTAACATTGTTAAGTTATTCTCAGAGAAACTTCTGGGAGGTGTCATAACCAGTTTACCTTCTATACTCAGATGAACTATCCAAACATGACTTTGTAACCAAGCAGCCTTTAAAAGGCTAAGATTTGCTTCTCATTCCTTTCATCAAGATGTTTCTGTTGGTCATAAGAAGGAGGATGAGCTAAACTACTAGAGACCTTAGTAGCTGTGCTAAGTAATTCTGGAGACAGAAGGAGTAGACGACATTTCTTGATGTTAATTTGTTACAGATTTCTTTTAGGGATTGTTCACGGTCAAGATCCTAGCATCTATTTTGAATCCTAGAGAATTTAAACATGGAAAAGGGAATAATTCGAATGTTTCTGTATTTACTAGAAACCTCAAAATTCATAGCAGATGAACTGTGGCCAGCATATGCTGTCTTCAAAGCTCCTCTGACTCTTCTGCAATGAAGATATCATCTAAGTAAATAAGCATTTTTGTTCTCAGGGATGTTGGGTGATGAAAAATCGGTCTCGCTCTTGTAATGTATGCCCTTGTAGCAATACACAGGCAAAATAACTTTACTTTCCACTGATGTAGTTCTCCTGTACAGGAGGACCCTTAAGGATTTCCTGTTTGTATGCTAAGGAAGGCTTTGCTTGGATCTATGTTTTGCCAGAAAACCCCCTTTGTAAACAGTGACTTGTAAATCTTTGAGACTATCCATGCGAAACAATTGGGCAGTCATAAAAAGGTCTTAGAGTTTTGTATTAAAAAACCAGATGCCATCCCCAGTGGACTTGAGCCTGTGAAGCTGTAGCTTATTTAGGCCACCTGAGAGTTTACCTTTGGCAGTATCTCTAGGGGCTGAAACTGAGCCTTCTTTTATCTTCTCCGTTATGTCTATTAAGATATTTCTGCCTAGGATTCCTTGCACTAGAATGTAGGTGAAATATGCCATTAGCCCCCCTTGACACTCACTGGAGGTCACTGTAGGGAGATTTAGTGTTTCTCAGATTTGAACAGAACACCTTAGCTTTCCTACTGTTATCTCTGACTGCGCTGGCCAATGATAAGGAAAGACTTGCTGCAACTAACTGCAGAGAGGCTGCCTAGAAGGGACTAAGAAGGTTTGAGTCACTTACTTTACAAGTCAGTAAAAAACACTATTTTCTTGTAGCACCATTTTGTTGTAGTGGGATCATTCTAGTCAAGACTCAACAGGTGGTTAGCACCAAGGCCAAGCACAATTTTTTCAGGCCCAGTACAAACTTGTAACACAGGCCCTCTCCCACACACATACCCATGGGGGTTGCAACCTGGGCCAGGCCCCCTGGGGCCTCTGGGGCCTAGTAAAGTGTACCCTTCCCCCCCGTGTGGAGGCTCTGGTTAGAACTGAATACTATGTTTTAGTCCCCTTTCCTGCTTGTCATGGGGCACCAACCATCCAATGAACTTAGAGATATGACAGAGCCTATGGAACTTGTAACTTTTGTAAATCTTCTTATTCCTCTTTTTACTTCAAACAGACAGATAGACAAAAGTGACACACACACACACACACCCGCGCACACACTTCCTCACAAAAATGTTAATGCAATGTTAAGATTAGGAGATGAAACGTTCAAATATTGGGAAAGGGCAATGATTTTGATTGCTTAAGTTTTGTTAACTGAGCAACATTGTGCACATAGTTTGTCCTTTTCTTCCCTTTGTTAAAGGTAAATCTTAACATAACTATCAAAATATACAATATTTGTGTCCTGATTAATTTAATGTAGCTGAAGAAACCTACTTTTTTTTTTTTTAATGTCTTGACTTTGGATGCTTGATCTTATGACCTTAACTTTGCATTCATGCTATGGTTGGGAGGTTTGTATATTTTTCTCTCAATATTTATTTGGGCCTGGCATGGAGGCAATGACTGATTCCAGCTAAACAGAACCCAGAGCCACTAAGACCCTGGCCTGTCATCCAAATATTTTACCCCCAATAATACTTTGGGGGCTACCTTTGACAGTCTCTTGCAGCCCAGCTGCAACCACAGACAGATGCAGTAATCATCTGTCCCTTTGCTGCTCTCAAGTCTTCCTCATAATTAGTCACTAGAATCCCTGATTTCCCTCCCTACCCACCCTCAGAAATTCCCTTTCTCCCCAAAAGAAATTTTCTTCTAGGCCTCCTATACAGATTCCTTCAATTTTTCTGCTCAGGCAGCATGCCCCACCCCAAACAGACTACCGGTAATCCTTTTTTCATATCTTCTCAGACTGCCCCTTGTTCAAAGCCCAGCCCTCCTTTTTAGACTTGTGGCTGTATGGAGACTGCTTACAGACTACAAAACTCTCTTCCCAGGTATACTTTGCCTGAATGCAGGAGAGTTCCAAATTTACCATGTGGACCAAATCCAGCCCGTGGCATTTTATAATGCTATGCTCAGCCACTCTCATCTTTGATACCATGTGCAAAGTTCCAACTTTATCTGAGTGGCAAGAACATTGCACACTTGGTACTATAAGAGTGCACTGGCTCTACTTCTGTATTAAAAGGAGAGGGCAATTCCAGCCTACCTTGTTCAATAAATATTGTGTGTTCCTAAGGCTCCTGACACATTGGCAAAGTTTGAGCACCTATGCTGTAATGATACCCCTAAATAGAGGGTTTTCATAATAATCGTCCCAACAGATTAATACCATCTCTGGTGGCTATGCAGGACCTGGCTCAGTCGGAGCAAAATTGTAGCTGGTTGCCAGTAGTTTGCTTGAGTAACAATTTACCTGCTAACCATAACTCCTGTTTCCTTTCCTTTCAAAACAAAATTCCTTTTTTCCTTTTTGGGATCTAGTTTATACAGAAGTACAGGCACTATAATATTGTAAGTTATATTATGGGATACAGCAAACTGTTGAGAAATCTGGAACTAGTCTAGAATAACCTTCTAAATAGGAAATCAAATGGATTGATGAACTGATTAAAACATTCAACATAACTCCATACATAGGTGCTTTAAGCTTTATACAGACCTCCTGTGATGACAAGAGATCTGAAGAAGAGCTCTGTGTCTCTAGAAGGCATGTCTCTCTTTCACTACCAGAAGTTGATCCAGTAAGGATCAGTTTATGAGGAAGTTGTATTGCTATGGGACTGTGACCACAAAGTGTCACAATAATGTGTATGTTTATTTTAAATGGGAAATGTTGATTGATGAGTATGCTTAACAGATCATGAACTGTTGTCAGAGGTTGTGATGTTATCTCAAAAAAAAAAGGGGGGGGGGGAACATTTATATGTCAAAAACCCAGCTGAACCTAATCAGATTATGTCATGAGGAACAAAATGACCACAAGGACTTGTTAACTATTTTATTTGAAGTACATGAATTAAATGATCCCAGGATATAAATGAAATAAGTATAAATAAAGAAATATGTGCTGATAAAGAGATTAGAGATGAGTATAGCTGTTTCATTCTGCTGGTGTTGAACTAAGCTGAACATTTGAATCCAGTCACTATATGGCTGTATAATGGTCTGATTAAGTATCTTTATAAAAGCATCAAGTGACAGAGAAAGACTTTAGATAAAGAACAGAAGACTTCCAATTAGACTTTGCAAAACAGAGAACACGGCATCATCTGAAAAAACACCCCATGTGAAATGTTAGCAAAGGAGGTTACACAGCTGATTAGAAGGGGGTCACAGTAACTTTGCAAAGACTGCAGAGCAGTTTATTTTAGGAAGACTGTAGAAAAAAATAGGGGATCCAACATGATAGCATGTAAAGACTTACAGATTTTGCATTCTGGGAACAAACACCGCAGAAGGCGCAGAGAAACTAAATTACTTGCCCAAGGTTACATAGGAAATTTGTAGCAAAAATGGGAACTTTTTAGTCCCAGTCCAGAACTTTAATATCTTTCTTCTAAACAAACGGACAAGAACCTGATGCATTCAACCAATTGAAACCATCGAGGCAGGTTGGGAACTAAACTGACATTCAGTAATAGTAATTGCTTACATTTTTAAATTTGGAATTACTTTTGATTGAACTGTAACTAGCAGTTCCATAGTTCTCAGGTGAGACAAAGCTAGACTGGTAAAGACTTGTATTAATGATACGTAGTTTCATACTGGTATCAAAATTGCTTCCTTTGAGTAGAATAAGTACAGAATAAGTTTGCCACTTTGTAATAAGACATTGATTCGTTATTTGATTTATTACACCTTTCTAAACTTTAAGGCCCAGTTCAGCAAGGTACTTGAGTATGTGTCTAATGTTAAGCACATGAGCTCAAATGCTTAATTTTAAGCATGTGCTTAAGTACCTTGATGAATTGGGGCCTTACTTCTTCAATTAATATTTCTGCGTAATGTCAACAATATTAGTTGCTGTGTTTAATGCCTTTTTCTTTCTTCTTATTATATTTGATATTCTGTTTTCATTGATAACATTTAAAGATTTAGGAAAAGTTTGGAGTGTCTACTTTAGTTTCAAATAAATTTCTGAGAAACCTGATAAATTAAAATTACCAAACCAATAAATATTTCACGCAATATCAAGAAATCCACACAAAACCATAATGTATCTAATTGAATTTTTAAAAAATCAAAATCGCAACAATTGTTTTTCCCCTTCTTTTATAACTGTGCATAACATTTGAATCCCCAAATTAAAGGGATGCTCTTCTCTAGATTAAACATTGTGGCATTCTATTTAAAAGGAGATTCTGAATTCAGCGTTCAGAGGCCTTACTGTCTCGTAGTAGAAAAGCATAGAACAAATTAAATTTACAATTAAATTTAATTCCTCAAGAAAGTTCAGTTTTAATTATACCAATATCTAGTATATCTTTGGCACTTTCTACTTTAGGTTTTATTTTCCTATTACATGGATATAGATTCTATTCTAGTTAAAATGTAGATGTGTGAATGGGAAAGGAATAATGCAACATTAAACAAATGGGAATATGACTAATACATTAGAGGAAAAATAGAGTTCTGATTCAATGCTTGCTCAGTTCACTAAGCTTGAACCTTAAGATTCCTTTTCAGCATCAGCAATTCAGTTGTTACATATTAAAAGAAACGGTTTTAACAGTAAGATTTTGAGCAAGGTTTTCGAGTATAATTGTAATTGGAGAGAATTTATAAAATTCATTAGCAAGATGATCTCATTTATACAAATGTAAAACATATTACTCATAAAGTTCTGTCAGGTTACCATTGACCCAGGTGCTTATAATGTGTTAATTTACATCAGAGAGGCAGCAGTGTGTGGAAATTGGGCAGCAGATAGGATTTAGATATTTTTCATTAGCACTTGGACTTTGATAAAGGGGAACAGAAAAGAGCTGCTTGACCTTTCAGTTCTTAAATTATTAAAGAGCAAATAGATTTGAGGTCTGGATGCTTGCAAATCTAATTTGTCTTGTGGAGTAAGGATGAAATGACATTTTGGGTTGGAAATTGCTCCAGTCTACTTAGTTCTTTCTTTAACATATCTAAAGATGAATAGATGGAAAGCCTTGAAAATGTAATATATATGGAGTAGTGTATATAATATAACTGATACAAACTTGCCAAAGTAAAGGTATACATGAATAACAATTTTTTCTAAAATATCTACAGTTTCTATCTATAATTGTTCTGTGGAAAATGAAAAGAATATTTATTTTAAACAAAACTCAAGCAAGCATTTAAAATTACCCTGGCCCAACATCCTGGACTTGCTTGGTCTTGGACTGGTGCAGAAATAGCATTGCTAAACTGAATGGCCAGAACAAGTGTTACAAAATCCAAAGCTCAGACATCGTTGAGAACTATGGGATGTTACCTTGGAAATGGTATAAGGCGTGAATTTCTAACTTTCAAGTAGCATAAAATAATGATCTCTAACTGTACAAACTCATGATATATCAGTTGCTAAATCAGGTGAGAAATTAAGTTGGGGGAAAGCAAGATTGTAATCAGAGCTATGTGATTTTAAAATGTGACAAGCTAGAACTAGAAATCCTTTGGTGGTCCAATACAAATGTTTGCTGGACCAACTAAAAAAAAAAAACTACCAAAAAATGGCCTGGTCTTAGACTAGTAATCAGCTGTTTGGGATAGGGACAGCACCTAGCATAGTGGAGTCCTAATCTATTACTTGGGCCTCTTGGTGTTACAGTAATACCAATAATTAATAATAATCAAAACAAAATAATTTAATTCTATGCATTCATCTATATATGTAATAATTTATAAACATATATGGTATCTTAAATTATCAGGGAGACCATATCCTCCAGAAGTATATGTAATGTCATGGCTTTGTAGCTATTATATACTTGAAATGTAATTCATTTGTTAATAACACAAACTACACAAGAAAATATGGTTAATTATTAAATTTTAATGGTCTTCTAGCCTTACCAACTCCCTTCCTGGAAGCTACAACCATTGTCCTTCTCAAGGAGATGAATAATGATCAAGAGTTACTAATCCCCAGGGAGGCGAGAAAGTTACAACCAAATCTTCTTGAGAGAGGTTTCCCATTCAAGAAATTTGGGAGCACTGACTTACTATTTTGAAACAATTGCAGGAATGTTATGATTTCACTGTTTTCATGTATATTCAGAAATAATGTTTGAATGTCCACGGTACCTTTTACATTCGAGGAAGATGAGCAGTTTCTTCTAGGCCCTGATTCAGCAAAGCACTTTAGCACATGCTTAATTGCTTTGCAGAATACAGATGGATTTAAATACATGCTTATCTTTAAATGTGCCTAAGTGCTTTGATGAATCTGAATTATAATAACTGTACAATTAAGAGAGTTTATGCTCTCACTATTAACAGAAAGATTATGCAGAATTAGGCAATTGGTCTATTTAGTATTTTGTTTCTGTTTTGTATTAGTGAATGAGATTTCTGTTTCCCTCCTGTTGTCACAGTTCCCAAATTTCAAATATCACTAACAAAGTAAATGCAAAATAACTTGTATTTTTAGCAATCAAAAAGTATATTCTTTTTGCTCAATAAGACAGTCTGCTACCAACACTTTTAAACAGATTTTCACTTTATTATATATTTCATAAACAATTGTAATGCCAAAATTTAAGCAAATATAATTCCTGACTGAATTTTTTTTCTATTTGTCTCACCTGTCTTTGTCTATCTTGATAGTTGTGCTTTTTTTTCAAGCAAGTTAACAGGCTAAAGGATTGAATCCACAGCCTCCTATCTGCTTTTTGTAAATAAAATAATACCTGTTCAACATTTTAACACTGATAAAATACATTTTTTAATGTAGAAGTGTGCCAGCAATTAAGTGTTCTGCATTATTCATCATCTTAAGTGTCAGATATTCATAGTCAATTTTATTTTCCAAAGAGAAATTAGTTTATTTGGGAGGAAAGCGAGATGTGAACTATAAATTCCTAGACCTGAGTGCTGACAGTATGTTTTTATGCTATGTCCTTTGCCTTCATCTGTTGTAATTTTTTTTTACATAAATATTTGTTGGTGTGCTAATGTGATTTCAGAAGGGATTGGCTGATTCAGATGTTTTGAAATAACTTACATTTTCTCTCATTCTTTTTCAAATTTATTAGTGTCTATCAAATAGTCGTTGAGGAAGAGCGCCCTCGCAGGACCAAAAAGACAACTGAAATCCTGAAATGCTATCCAGTGCCCATTCATTTCCAGAACGCTTCTCTTTTGAATTCTCACTACTACTTTGCTGCAGAGTTTCCAGCCAACAGTCTTCAAGCTGCTCAGCCTTTTACCGTTGGTGATAACAAAACCTACAGTGGTTTCTGGAATACTCCTCTTCTACCTCATAAAAGCTACAGCATTTATTTCCAAGCTGCTAGCAGAGCCAATGGGGTAAGCGTTATGACAGGTGTAGTTTTTATATAATATTAATGTGTAAACAGATCATTGGTTCTGGATTATGTGTTGTTCAATTTAGTTGTTAATGAGAAAATGAAGAAACCATGACATTTAACAGGTAGAGTTTAAAAAATAACGGTTTTCCTACCCAGTGTTGCATGGTTATTAAGGAATACAGAAAAAGGAAAGGAGAAAAAACTATTCTTGTCAATGGAGAGTGGGCCTGATAGCACATCATTGCCTGTACTGCCACCATTATTTTCATTTCTTACTAATGCTCCCAAAAGTTGGCCAGTGTTTCTGTCTAACTGCCTTGTTTTACAAAGGAAAATGCTGTGGCTACTTTAAGTTCAAGCCAAACATGATTTTTGCTCTTATAGCATCTGTATTCTTGGCTTGTCCAATCATATTACCTTGGTTTACGACAGTTTGAACTACCATTTTTACTTTTGCTTGTCTTGAGTGAATTAGAAACAGACTTTTTTCTCCCAAACAGTGAAAGAAAAATAAGTAGATGGAACTGAAATGAAAAGTGTGTAAAAAGACCTTTGTAGATCATGTTTCATCTGGCTGATTCCTCCTGGAATTGTTTTCCATTTCCTGGGCAGATGTACCCTTCAATTCCTGATAAGCTTTGGCTGTCTCCATTGACAGCCTAGACATGTTTTCTGCCAGATACCATAATGGCCCCCTCTTTCACAGTACTCTGGCAATAGAAATGTGAAACATTATTGATTATTTTCTTTCTTAAATTGTCCAATATGAGGCTTAGAACAGTAAGAATAAAATCTCCCAAGGTCAGTGAATTGCCAAAGAAAAAATGCTTCATACATCATGTCCTATACATTTATTTAATCTTCTAGATGAATGTTAAGTGAAGTATTTATGGTACATGGCCAAGTATATTGTGTTTTAGTTGTCCATAGCATAAAAAGTGCATTGGAGTCACTTTGGAGACTGTTAAATGTGTGATCAAACAAGCAGATTGGACAGTTTCCTTAGATTTTATCAACAGTTTAAAAATAGAATGATAAATGGCTTTTTTGTTTTGGATACAGCACAAGAAATGACCTTTTCCTCTTTATTTGGTACAGGAAACCAAAATTGACTGCGTCCGGGTGGCCACAAAAGGTATGATTAAATTACGTCAAATTTTCTGGATTTAAATCTGTTGACCTTTCTTTCATACATTTTTGCAAACCTTCAGAAATGTTTTCTTGGCTAAAATGACATTTCTAAACAGGTCACTGTATGGTAAAGTAATTCCTTTCATGTCTGGCTGAGAATTAGGAAGCTTTCTACAAAAGCACAAATTTATTACACATTTTTAGTTGCCTACATGAACACGTTTTCTTTTCAACCATATTCTGTGGTTTTTATATGATCTCACAATAAGTATTTTTGACAGTTCTGTATCTATAATAGCACTAATAAAGTGCCAGTAGCAAAGTACCCACTGGCTATTTGTACACATGAGTAGTGAAAAATTACCTTTTACTCATAAGCATTTCTCTTATTTTAACTGCTTTGTAAAAGAAAAGCGGAGGAGTCAGACTCTTCACATTGGTGATGCAGACCAGCTCTTTCTACTGCAATGCCAGGATCTTGTATTAGTAGGAGACACAAGTTCAGACAGCAATAGAGGTAATCCTGATCCTGAAGTAGAAAAGGTCAATTATATTGCTGAGATAATACGCTTTGGCTTTGGAGACTGCAGTGGTTTGTGTGTATCTGAGTGTAGCCATGTTTCTGTAGTACATCCACTGGATGGCAAGACAGAAGTCTGAAAGAACATTTGGGGGTGGCAATGTAGAGGTGGAAGGGTAGAAAAAGGAAGGGAAATGTTGGCCCCAAAATGAGGTGGCAGTTCCTTCTGGTTTGGGTGCCTGGAGAAACCGCAATAAAAATATTTCATAAGCAATCTGACATAGTCTGTTTTCAGAGGATCTCAGGTTAAGTGACTCAACATAACCTCATATAGTTTAGCATAATGAAATGTCCTAATTGCAATGCAGAATCAACATATAGAGATTTTACAATTCAGCAACCAAAGGTGTCCTTTTTTCACCATACCTAGGTAAGGTTGATGAGACCCTTGTTATTTTGAAATAACTGAAATGTCAGCATGTAGTGCCTCATTTTAGTGCCTAGAAACTTAAATTTTGGTTGGGCTGCCACCTTCCCTAATATAATAAATGGCATTTTTGACACTTTTTGAATCTAGTTCCCAAATCTCTGGAAATGAAAAAATATCCCTAAAGTTCAAGTTACTGAGATGATTGTTTATTAAACAATAACTAACTTTCAAATATCTTCACTATAATCAGATGAAACATAGAACAAGAGATGAATTTCAGCAGAAAGTGAAATACTACACTGTTCTCCAGTAGCATAACTGAGTCCAGCAAATTTACACCATGAATCATGATAAATAATTGCATAAATTATTTGGAGATTTGTATGCTTAATGAATGTTCAATCATTTGGATCACTTGATTGACTGAACATTTGTAATGCTCATTTTAAGAGGAAAGTGTTGCTTTGTGCAATGAAATAGCTTTCAAAGCAACAGGCCATTTCAAAGTAACCTATTTGGTGAAGTGGAAGTGGGAAAATGGAGATTTTACTTTAAACCTGTCAGTTTGTTTTATGTTTTGAAAGTGTATTTCTGAGTACTTTATAATATCTTTGTCAATAAGAGATAGAAGAGATTAGGGCTTTGAAACAAGAATTCCCCCAAGTAGGGCTTTGCAATTTTAAATGTGCCAAACCTTAATGAGGGGCTGCTCTAAAGCACTGTTTACTGTGCAAATAAATTTACCATAATATAATACAGACCAGTTTCACCAGTTACTCAAAAAGATATGCAGGATCTGGTGTATATTTTAACATGTTTTATATAATTGTTTTATCTATAGTTTAAAGGTTAGATTGTGCCTCAGTCTGGCAAGGAGGAGTGAGCCTTGCACGCCTTGGGTTTCCCACAAGTGCTGAGGAGAATAGCATTACCTCTTATCATCTGTGAGGTGTAAATCACCTCATCTGCAACAGGGAAGGAGGCAGGGCCTGGCCCCTCACCCATCCCCCTCTACACTTGTCTGCTGTATTGGCTGACCATGCCCTAGGGAGCAGCCAAAGGGCTGATGCAACACGCACACTCCCCCAGTCCAAGGAACAGAGAGGTCTCTCTGACTAGAGTCTCAATCTCTAATAGAGCTCTCCCTGTAAAGTGAAGCTTTACACTGCTTGTAACTATACAGCCTAACCCTCACTGGTGATTATTTTAATATATGTGAAGTGCAGATATTAGACAATAATAGCTGTGTTGTGTGGTGGTGGTGATATATGTATTATAGTGGGCACTTGTGCTTCCCATAGAAAAGGTTGCAAAACGGTCTCTATCATAACATTTATTTTAACATGTGCCTGTCTTTCCAAAGTCTTTGTATTCAAAACATCCTTGTCGACTGAAATTTGAAGATTTTTAAAGACTGACCAAAATTTCTTCAGCCATTAATCATGAATATACATGTCAGACTTTGGTTCTCAAATGAAACCTAATGTTGCAGCCATTTATAGTTCTTACTACTGTGAATAGTCCCATTGACGTAAATGGAACTTCTTGGGATTGTAAGCATATGCAGGCTGTCATATGCCTTGAGGCCCTGATCCCAAAAACATTTGCAGAAGCACTTAATTTGAAGCACTTTAATAATCCCCTTGACTAAACTGGGGTTACTCGTGTGTAAAATTAAGCACATAGTTAAATGATTTACTGGATCTGAGTCTATATCATAAAATGTATCCTGTAAAACACAGTAGCGGGGCAGTGCAGCCGGGTTCCTGTCGTGCTCCTAAACTTCACCAGAGTAGAAAGCTTCTGCAGCTCCACTCGGTGGAATTTAAAGCGTGCAGGGAGCATGTCAATATCCTCCTCCAAATTCTCATTACCCCAGGTGATGTGCTGGTCAGCTGAGCCAACTGGTCTTGGTAAAGCCACCTGGTTGTCTACAGTCAAGGAGTGTAGCCAGCAGGTTTTGAATTTTACTCCCATAAGAGGGGTGCAGGGCTTGACCTGAACATAGATTTCAAAGCCTCTTAGTTCTTCCCCTCCCCTCGGTGGTCTCAACTTCAGATTATTAAAAAATGTTGTGTCCCTCAAGACATTCATTCGGTTGGAATTCTGTTGGAACATGGACTGAGTTTTGCAATTGTTAATACATGGTACATTTGATGCTGTTCTCTGTTTTACATTTTCTGGACTCGGTCCTGCGAAGTAGAGAGCATTCTTGCCCCGATCCAGCAAAGCACTTAACTGAGGACTTAACTTTAAGTACGTGTAGTCCTGATTGAAGTCAGTGGGACAGTGCATGTGCTAAAGGTTAAGTTTATGTTCAACTGCTATGCTGGATCAGAGCCATTGTGCTTAGTACGTCACATGTTCAAGCTCTATAGAATCACTGAAATGTCAGCATAAATGGGAAAAGAAAATGTCATGTGTCCAAAGTATCTTTTTACCTAAAGGCTTTATGTTACAAAATATGGCCTTAACCCAGGGTACACCCATGTGCATTCAAATGCGAGTTCTATGTCTGTATCTGGATAATACCGTATAATTCCATTTTTTTAAATCCTCAATTCAAAACGGTTTAAACAAATCTCTTGTATTATAAGCATTAGCTCTCTACAAATGAAGCCTATATGACAGATGACTTTGAGAGATCATATAAAAATCCTGATTGCAATGATTATGTTATTTTAAGACCAGCATGCTGGGTTTTGTCCTGCTCCTTTTGAAATCAAATGGAACCTTGCCACTGGCTGTGCTGGGAGAAGGATTGGGCTCCATGTTTCTTTTTATATGATTATGAGGAAGAGGTCTCTGGTGCTGCAAAGTAAGGCTTCGGTAATGTTTATGGATATTCAATGTGCATACAAATGTGAGGACTAAAGGGCTGTCTTCTATGTGAGATAAGATAATTAAGAAAAAACAGGACAGATTTTCATGCAGGTAACAAAAATGGCTTTCATACGTCTGCTCTTTCTTTAAGCTAAATGACGATCATATCTGTGAAGAGAAGGCTGAAAAATACCAAAACATACTAACTATACAATGATCAACTTGGTGGTGATTCTTGACTTACATTATGAATATACTTCCTGATATGACTTCTTTCAATGTCTGGATAGTGACCATTTTGGCATCTCCTAGGACTCCAAATTCTCAGACCAAATAGAAAGAGAGGTTATTATTCTGCTCTTGCGACATTGGGAGGCTTTCATTAATTATGAGAGAGAAAAGGCTATTATAATATTTTAAATCCAATAGCAACAGTACTCTAGCAGCTACTAACAACACTGTGTTTCAGTGTTGCAGAGGGATATTTCAAAATATTATGCAGCAGCAGTTTTGAGTTTAATTGTCTGCAGATGGTAGATGATCTATTTTCCTCACTCGTTGCCACATTTCTAATAGCACCCAGGCTGTTCTATGTAAATTAGTGATCTTTCATATATTCTTGTCCTTAATTTTCCAATATTTTTTCTTTGCATCATTTTCCAGCTGCATCATGTGGGATCTGACCTTTTAATTTTTTTTACTATTTCTTAATCTGTATGTACCATACTGTGTTTAACCATTTAAAGACAACCATAATGCTCCTGGCAAACAAAGAATCATAAGATGTCATCATGAACTACAATGATACTTATCTGTTGATACAGCCCTACAAAAACAAACAGCTGACAGGGATAGGCTAGGTATACTTGGACCTGCTTGAGTACAGGGGCTGAACTAGGTAACCTCTCGAGGTCCCTTCCAGCCCTACATTTCTATTATATGAACAGTTAAGATAGTATAGGTGTTTAGATAATTGTACTTTCACTTTTCATTGTTTTAGTGGGAGAGTATAAAACCTGTTGAAGCCCAATCTGCAAACAGTTGCACACATGTTTAACTAAAAGCATGTGAAAAGTCAGTTATACTGCTCACATGTGTAAGTGTCTACATTTGCAAAATTAGGGCCTCAATAAGGAATATACAAGAAAAAAATGTGTATTAAATCTGGTTGAAGGATATTGTACAGGAAAATGATATTTTAAATAAGCGTAGGAAAAATGTAATGTGAAAGTTTAAAAAGCAAAAAGGAAGTTGGTGTGATGTGTATTTTGACAAATTAAGGGTGTGGTTTCGGAATAAGCACTGAATTTTTGCAGATTAAACCCAACGTTGTGGCCAATGGAGTCGAGCCTCAGCCTTTAATTAAATCAAATTTTTAATTTCTAAATAATACACTTTGATCCCCTTTTTCTGGACAAAGATCACACACACATGCTTATTAATATTGCCAAATAACCAAACTAACAAGTTAAGAAAAACTGAAGATGAAGAGGTGCTTCTGTGGGTTTTTTGTTTCATTTTGGGGGTTTTTTTGTTTTTGTAAGACGTTGAGACAATAATATTGACCAAGATTCTTCTTGCTAGCATAGCTTCAGTCTGGCTTTTTTTTCCTCATGCATGCTGACCTGGAAATCTTCCTTTGCCTTAGCTGCGATAATCGTGACTCAGCTTACAACACCATACATTCGCATCGCCCCTGCTGCAGGCGACGACCAACTAACAGGTCAGACATTCAAGTATAGCAAGTCATCTTGCACATTTCGGTCTCATTTTCTTTGTTTCATTTTCCCTCCATGTGTTCTTCATTCTCTGCTCATAGATTGTTTACCACGATATAGGGTTTTGTTTTGGGGTTTGTTTTTTTTGTTCAGCTTCTACATCCATTGAAATTAATTTATGTGCTTGGCACCGAAGACTTACACGCTTATATTCATGTATGTAAAACAACTCCACTGCATGTTTCCACTGTGTATTTGATCTTGGGGATGTTCCTTGAAGCCAAATGTTGTAAAGTAATGCAGCTGTCCTAACTTGCTACAGCTGTAATATGAAATGAGGTTTTAATAGAAATATATATCTGTGTATCAAGGCGTTGTGGTTTTCATCTTGTCAATTTATTTTGGGGTCAGAGAGGAATGCTTTTACAAATCAGAAAATCTTGGGGGGGGAGATTTAACTGCAGAGTGGTTTGAAGGTAGGCGCACCTCTCAGTATTTCAATATACATAAAATTAAAGAGAGAGAAATAAAATGGAAACCCTGGTAATTGCATCACTTGTGGGTCTTATATTTAAAAGAAAATGGCCTGTGAAGTAACATACAGAAAGGCCCAAAGCTGTGAGGTTTTAAAATCTAATTTGCAAAATAAATTCAGTATACAAGCGAGACAGTTATTAAGCTGTGGTCTGCCCAAAGGCCAGTTCAGAATGTAGCAAAAAATCCTTATGAACAAGGAAAATGATTTGTTTTGTCAAAAGATGAACACATTCATAAAGTTTTTGAGGAATTTGGAAACCAGTGTATTCTCAAACAGAAAAAAAGTGCATTAAATTCTTCTAAGATGAGTTTGATGGAATATATAATACAGGAAGTTAGATCTACTCCATCAACGTGTAGTGCTGTGATAAACCTATAGGCATTTCCTAAATTACTAGCATAATTACTTGGGAAGGCTCCAAATGTTGCTGTTGGAAGGGAAGAAAACAATTCAAATGCTTGGCATCTGGATACTGTTAAAACCATCCAAAGAGAGAATTAAATGATACAACATAAAATAAAAGGGTAGATGATCCACCATAGTTGTGTGTATATATATATATTTATATATTATTTATAATTATATAAAACCAGCCTTTACTTAAATTAGGAGAAAATTACGAAATGTGTGTTTGTAATAGTTCGTAAAATGTTAGCTGATTCATATGCAATAATTTATGTTGAAACTAAGGAGAAAAAAAATGTAGTGAGGTGATGCAGGGAGTAAGGAAATACAAGCTAAATTCCTTACCTCTTTGAAGCACTGTCTGCAGCCATTTTCAAAACTTAAATTCTCTGGGTTCTTTTTTGGAGATTAAAAGTAAAACTTTGAAGAGATGAGGAATGTCTCTTCCACTTACTTGAGCTTCAACAAAGTTCTGACTTCTTTGGAACGGGAAAGAAATGTGCATATATAGATGTTCTCCATTTTGAGGATTAAAGCTTTTTATTGATGCAAAACTTAGTAGTTACAGAAACCCAGTGAGAGATGTCTGCTATGCAAGAGAAGAAGGACTACAAAGTTAACATAAAGAGGGGAAACCATAGTTTTAAATACCAAAGTACTTAATTTCCTGCTTTCTCACTGGCTCATTTGTAACAAAAACAAAAAAACAACAATAAAGGTGGCTAAGGCCACTTCTAGCAACCATCATCCTTCAATTGCCTTTCAGATCTGCTGCTTTCAATTTTTCATTTATTGCACAATAATAAATTGTTCAGTGGGGGGAAAAAAGATATCAAATACAGGCAACCTTTATGAAAGGGTCATTCCTTCTGTTGGAATACCTGTAGAAGGGAGGCTAAAAGGGAAGAAGTGTCTGCTGGGTTTCCTTGAATAGATTCCTCCTTAGTTCTGCTACGGAGAAGAGTGAGGGACAAAGAAGCAATGGAGCCTGCCCACAAACCCTGCAAATCTCAAGACAACTACAGGAAGCCAGACTCATCCACACAGAGATTTGTGCCTCCACATCTTCTCTGGGTCCCCAACAAGTTCCCTACTTCATGGAAGTGGTATTACTCTAATAGAACCAAGTTATAAAGGCTTAGGCTCCTAGTTCTTCTCGTAAAGGGGATTCCCACTTTTGAATTTCCTCCCTCAGCAATGTTGGGAATGAGGGAGCAGGGAGTGATGTGCGTACTGCATTGGAACCTCCATTGCCTAGCCACTTCCCTTGTGCTGACTTCTGGGTCATGGAGATCCTTCTTTGGAGAGAGAAGAAACGCTTCCAAAGAGGTGTTTGAGCACCGTTTCTGCCCGGAAGAATCTACATGTGGAGAGTCTCCTTCATGTGGGGATCATAGTGATATGATTGGATGATTAATTACAGTGAGGCTTGCATTGTAAATAAGGTTGCATAGCATTTTCTGTTATACCACTCTGTTCCCCCTGCTTCTATAGTTCAACATATAAACTTTTGAGCCTGAAAATGTCCATGTTCATTTTCACCCAAAAGTGATTTCTGTTTTTTAACACCTTAGGGGGGAAATTTCCATTTGTTTTTTAATTGTGGGAAATGAGAGGAAAATGCTTCTTCCATAATTTAAATTAAAATCCTGGCCACCTTCCTAAACAGTGATAAGGCCATCTGCTTTTCCTGCTCAAGTAAACCACTCTGGTTCAACTCAGCTCTCATTTACAACCCTATCCCCTCAACAATTCCCCTTCTCTATCAGCAGGTTTATGAGCTTCTCATCATTTGTCTTGCGCTCTGTATTTCTGCTCTCTCCACCTTCCTATATATAAAAGAAGAGGGCTTCCAGCTGTCAGAACAGCCCCCATTCATCATTCATGTCTTGTCAGCCTCTCTATCGCTTGGATCCTACTACTGGGGGGGAGGCAGCAGCTTTTTCCTTTACTTGCTGCTAAATGCCTTGGATAGAATTGGGTCTAAGTTAGTACCACATAGTGTGTTGCTGAGGCAACTATGCAGTTTTGTCAGCAACAGGGGAAAATAGGCTGATAAAGCTGAGAGAAATGATCAGTAAATTCATAATTATCAATAGTTGGATGATGCAGGAACTTTTCTTTTAATAGTCCATTACAAAAATAATTAACTTGAAACCCATTTAGTTCACCTATATGGTCAGAAAGATAGGGAGAATATTTAAATATATTGTATCTGTCCATCTTATGCCACTAGAACTGACTGCATATACATGGGACAGAAAGTGTTTCTTACGGACCAATTATTATATTATCTGGCCCTGATTTTTAGACTGGCCATAACATGGGCTTCATGTTTGCACCTATAATGGTTTGCAGATATGGTTGGTGTCATTCACAGGTTTAACTACCTGATTGTACCTGTGTACATTAGTGAAGCATCTAAATATGATCTGATTGGAATAGAGACTAACTCACATGACTTCAATAGATGGGTATAAACTGTTCAGGAAGGACAGGTAGGGGAAAAAAGGTGGAAGAGTTGTACTATATGTAAGAGAGCAGTATGATTGCTTAGAACTCCAGTGTGAAACTGGAGAAAACCCTGTTAAGAGTCTCTGGGTTAATGTTAGAGGCGAGAGCAACAAGGGTATGTCATTGTGGGGGTCTGCAATAAACCACCTGACCAGGATGACGAGGTAGACAAGGCTTTCTTCACACAATTGATGGAAGTTTCCAGATCACAGGCCCTGGTTCTCATGGGGGGCTTCAGTCATGCTGACATCCGCTGGGAGAGCAATACAGCAGTGCACAGACAATCCAGGAAGTTTTTGGAGAGCACTGGGGACAACTTCCTGGTGCAAGTGCTAGTGGAACCAACTAGGGGCTGTGAGCTCCTCTTGACCTGCTGCTCACAAACAAGGAATTGGTAGGGGACGTAGAACTGGATGGCAAAATGGGCAGCAGTGACCATGAGATGGCTGAGTTCAGGATCCTGAAAGAAGGAAGGAAGGAAGGAAGAGCAGCAGAAATATGGACCATGAAATTCAGAAAAGCAGACTTTGACTCCCTCAGGGATTGATGGGCAGGATCCCCTGTGAGGATAATATGGATGGGAAAGGAGACCAGGAGAGATGGCTGCATTTTAAAGAAACCTTATTGAGGGCGCTGGAACAAACTATCCCAACATGCAGAAAGAATAGCAAATATGGCAGGTGACCAGCTTCGTTTAATAGAGAAATCTTCAGTGAATTTAAACACAAAAAGGAAGCTTACAAGAAGTGGAAGCTTGGACAGATGACTAGGGAGAAGTATAAAGCTATTGCTTGAGCATTCAGGGGTGAAATCAGGAAGGCCAAAGCACAATCGGAGTTGCAGCTAGCAAGGGATGCGAAGGGTAACAAGAAGGATTCCTACAGGTATGTTAGCAATAAGAAGGCCAGGGAGAGTGTGGGCTCCTTACTGAACAGAGGAGTCAACTTAGTGACAAATGATGTGGAAAAAGCTAAAGTACTCAATGCTTTTCTTGCCTCTGTCTTCACAGACTAGGTCAGCTCCCAGCTACTGCACTGGGTAGCACAGTATGGGAAGGAAGTGAGCAGCCCTCAGTAATTAATGAAAGAGCAGATTTAGGACCATTTAGAAAAGCTGGACATGCACAGATCCATGGGGCCAGATGCAGTGCAATCAAGGGTGCTGAGGAAATTGGCTGACATCATTGCAGAGCCATTGGCCATTATTTGAAAACTCATGGTGATCGGGGAGGTCCCAGATTATTGGAAAAAGGCAAATGTAGTGGTAATCTTTAAAAAAGGGAAGGAGGAGGATCTGGGGAACTACAGACCAGTCAGCCTCACCTTAGTCCCTGGAAAAATCATGGAGCAGGTCTTCAAGGAATCCATTTTGAGGTACTTGGAAGAGAGGAAGGTGATCAGGGACAGTCAGCATGGATTCACCAAGGGCAAATCATGACTGACCAACCTGATTGTCTTCTATCATGAAATGATTGGTTCTGTGTATGAGGGGATAGTGGTGAATGTGATATACCTTGACTTTAGCAAAGCTTTTGATACGGTCTCCCACAGTATTCTTGTGAGCAAGTTAAAGAAGTATGAGTTGGATGAATGGACTATAAGAAGGATAGAAAGCTGTCTAGATCATGAGGCTCAACGGTTAGTGATCAACGACTCAATGTCTAGCTGGCAGCCAGTAACAAACGGAGTGCCCCAGGAGTTGGTCCTGGGGCCGGTTTTGTTCAACATCTTCATTATTTATCTGGATGATGGGGTCTATTACACCCTCAGCAAGTCCATGGATGATACTAAGCTGTGGGTTAGAGGGTAGGGAAAGGCTATAGAGTGATCTACACAAATTGAAGGATTGGGCCAAAAGAAATCTGATGAGGTTCAACAAGGACAAGTGCAGAGTCCTGCATTTAGGATGGAAGAATCTCATGCACTGCTACAGACTGGGGACCAACTGGCTAAGCAACAGTTCTGCAGAAAAGGACCTTAGGGTTATAGTGGACAAGAAGCTGGATATGAGTCAACAATGTGCCCTTGTTGCCAAGAAGGCTAACAGCATATTGGGCTGTATTAAAAGGAGCGTTGCCAGCAGATCAAGGTATCCCTTCTAGTTGGTATTGTTGAGGCCATAACTGGGATATTGTGTCCAGTTTTGGGACCCCACTACAGAAGGAATGTGGACAAAGTGGAAAGAGTCCAAGAGAGAGCAACAAAAATGATTAGAGGGCTGGTGCACATGACTTATGAGGAGAGGCTGAGGGAGCTAGGCTTGTTTAGTTGCAGAAGAGGAGAGTGAGAAGGGGATTTGGTAGCAGCTTTCAACTACCTGAAAAGTGGGGTTCCAAAGAGGATGGAACTAGACTATTCTCAGTGGTGGCAGATGACAGAACAAGGAGCAATGGTCTCAAGTTGCAGTGGGGGAGGTCTAGTTGGATATTAGGAAAAACCTTTTCACCAGGAGAGTGGTGAAGCACTGGAATGGGTTACCTAGGAAGGTGGTGGAATCTCCATCCTTAGAGGTTTTTAAGGCCTGGCTTGACAAAGCCCTGGCTGGGATGATTTAATTGGGGTTGTCTGTGCTTTGAGCAGGTGGTTAGACTAGGTGACTTCTGATGTCCCTTCCAACCTAATCTTCTATGATTCTGTGGTAAATGGCATCAGTTGTACTTGCAAGTATTTGCAAACTGGGGACACAAAAAGGGAGGCCGGGTTTTAGAATTCAGCAAAATAAATATAATATTGTTATGAACTGGATTGGACCTTGTTATGGGTTGAGTTAAAACCTCATTATGTGTAAACACATAGTTCATGTAAGATAGTTGTAAGAGACTGTTAAGGGCAATACCTAAAACAAGGCACAATGGATCCTGCCCATGTGGGCATCATGTGGGCAGAGTGTTCACTGGTTGTTGTGCTAGCCAGGTGCGTGTGTGTCTCTGTGGATATGCCAAAAATCAAGCTGAAAGAGGCTCAGAAGCAGGAAGTAAGCTGAGAAGCAGCCTATGAAGCATGGTGTGACCCTGGAGAAGCCTACAGTCAGGTTCTGAGTCTGATGCTGGCTAAAGAGGCTTGGGGCTGTAAACAAAAATCTATTCCTTGTTTTTTAATTCTTCCTGCATTTGAAGAGGCAGGACTTCATACATTCTTGTAAATAAACATGATTGAATCAAAGTAAATATCAGACTCCATCATTCATTACTGCCCCAGGGCCCCAAACTTTGACTGGCTGCTCAGGTTAAAACGAGGCAATACTATGAATATAGTAAAACCCTGTTTTCCAACCACCTTTATTCAAAACTCATTCATGTGAATCTAGGTTAAGTTTCCTCATTGTAAATCACTTACCTACTAACTCTCTTGTTTAGCTGAGTCCCTCTGCATGTTCAGATATTTGGAAGTTCTCAAAAGATTTCTGATAGACAGGTTTGTATCTATATACGATTTTCATTTTCTATTGAAAGTTACAGATGAAATTCTTATTCTCATACTTAGATAAAAATCAAGGGCAACATGAAAAATGTCATCTGAATATTAACACACAAGAAATATTACATAAATTATGTATTAGAATAAAATAACAATTATTTTCAGATTAAAGCAATGATGCACAGGAGAAAACTGTAAGCCACTGTGCCCTCCTTCACTATTTTATAAAATACTTCAACAATAGTTTCAGAATGGCCATATTTGGTACTCACTGGGCCCTCATTTTTTTTCCTCCTGACTCCATTTTAATGAAATAACATGCTTGGAATTATGATTAAAATGTTCCATTTTTAAATGCATGTTCCTTAATTGTTTAAATGTGTCTGGACTACTTACTTTTGAATTAAAATATTTTCATTTATGATTTAGTAGCACAGACACCTACTGCACCAGATGCTATTCAGATTGATTTCCATCAATACAGTTTTTGTCATCCACTGTTTGTTACACATGCAGCTGGACGGCTAAACTTTGTGTTGCACAGTCTTCGTAAATGAAATGTGATGATTCAAATTCAAACAAGATGCATCAGAGATTTTTGTAGTTTCTTGCTAGAATAAAAATACTTTCAAAAAAGAGAAGAACTAAAATATAATGATGCTCATAAATCTTAAATTAAATTAATTACACTGTACAAAACTTAAGGTCTAGATGAGCAGCATTATTAAAAACTTACACAAAAATAATTCAAATTGGCTTTTCCTGCTTTATGGAGTTATTGGCCTAATAATGTTTAGAACTTCCTTAAAATGTGAGATGTGGTACATGACAGTTATTGGACTACAGGCCAAATTCTGCTCTCAGTCATTACCACTGGAGTAATTCCACTGAAAGTCATTGAATGACTGAATTTTTTTATGTCAGTGGATTTACTCTGGGTTTACATCAGAATTACTGACAGCACAATTTGGCATTAAATGTTTATTAAAACAAATAAACAATAGCAGCGTGAATTTGGGAAGGATTATTTTCCCATATATCTGTGTCATTGAACAGAACTTCCTAGGAGAAGGAGTGACATTTTCCCAATAATTGTTATACAAAGTCTAGCTTCTAACAATTAAAATAAAATAAAAAAGTTAATTTGTCATTCTGTTTAAAATGTTGATCCTCTAGTAGAGCATTAAGTAAGCAAGTCAGGGGATCTGCACAACCATCAAATGTACAAATATGTTCCCCTTTCCCTGCAATCCCTCCAACAGAGCACCTCCCTAGTAGCAAAAATATGATGGATTTTAACAAGTCAAATGCCATATATTCAGTAATTTATTTTAAAAAATTCCTTATGAGCTACACAAATTGAAGCTGTACATCCCCTTTCCCATATAAAGAATCACTCATCCAGATTAGTTTCTTTGTCCGAGTCCCTCTCCCATCTTTTCATCTGGGTTGTTTCTTACAATATCTTGTTCAGTCAAAATGGTATGTATCTCAGAAATAAAACCTTTTTTTCCAGCTTGAGTCTGGGTCAACTCCTTAAATGTGGTTAAAGGTTCAGATGGAGTGGCCTTGTATCCAGATTTCACAATAAAATATTTGACTTGTAAATATTTAAACTACAGGATCTTTATATTATTTACATTATTACATATGTTAGTGTGATTTCAAATCAAGACCAAGGTATAGCTTTCCGAATTGAGCAATCCCAACTCTTACCCATAATTAATGCTTTCTTTGATGTTTCCTTGAGATAAATTCCTGATTATTATTTAAAGTAGTAAGGGAGAGGGCCTCGGCAACAGGAATTTAAAAAAAATTGTTCGAAGCTGCTAAAATGGTCTGGATGAATAGCTGATTCTTTTATTTTTGGTGACCTATTTTTTTAATTGTAGAATATTAGAGTTGGAAGGGACCTCAGGAGGTCATCTAGTCCAACCCCCCATTCAAAGCAGGACTATCCTCAGCTAAATCATCCCAGCGAGGGTTTTGTCAAGCCTGAGCTTAAAAACCTCTAAAGATGGAGATGCCACCACCTCCCTAGGTAACCCATTCCAATGCTTCACCACTCTTCTAGTGAAAAACTTTTTCCTAATGTCCAACCAGACCTCCCCCATTGCAACTTGAGACCATTGCTCTTTGTTCTGTCATCTGCCACCATTGAGAACAGCCTAGCTCTATGCTCCCTGGAACCCCCTTTCAGGTAGTTAAAGGCTGCTATCAAATCCCCCCTCATTCTTCTCTTCTGCAGACTAAACAAGCCTAGTTCTTTCAGCCTCTCTTCATAAGTTTTGTGCTCCAGCCCCCTAATCATTTTTGTTGCCCTCTGCTGGACTCTTTCCAACTTGTCCACATCCTTTTTGTAGTGGAGGGCCCAAAACTGGACACAGTACTCCAAATGTGGCCTCACCAATGCCAAATAGAGGGGAATAATCACTTCCCGCGATCTGCTGGCAATACTTCTTCTAATACAGCCCAATATGCCATTAGCCTTCTTGGCAACCAGGGCACACTGCTGACTTATATCCAGCTTCTTATCCACTGTAGCCCCCAGATTCTTTTCTGCAGAACTGCTGCCTAGCTCGTCAGTCCCCAGTCTGTAGCTGAGCATGGGATTCTTCTGTCCTAAGTGCAGGACTCTGCACTTGTTCTTGTTGAACCTCATCAGATTTCTTTTGGCCCAATCCTCCAATTTGTTTAGGTCCTTCTGTATCCTATCCCTCCCTTCCAGGGTATCTATGACTCCCCCTAGCTTAGTGTCATCTGCAAACTTGCTGAGGGTGCAATCTACCCCATCTTCCAGATCATTAATGAAGCTATTGAACAAAACCGGCCCCAGGACTGACCCCTTGGGCACTCCACTTGTGACTGGCTGCCAGCTAGACATGGAGCCATTGATCACTACTCGCTGAGCCCTTTGCTGTAGCCAATTCTCTATCCATTTTGTAGTCCATTCATCCAACAATTACTATGAATAGGTTCATTTGGGTGCCAGTGTGTTTGACTTTTACCCAGTGTTTGGATTATCTGTTTTTACCCAATTGATCACATCTTTTAATTGAGATGTATAACAATAATAAACCAAATTAGGGAAAGATAGTCCATCCCACTTCATAGGCAACATACACATCTATAGGACACATCCTTCGTCTTTTGTGTTTCCATATGAATTTTAATACTGCATCCTGCCATGGTTATCCTGTCACAGATACCAATAGGGATGCACTGAAACAAAAATAATATTTTACGGAGGACACTCCTGTTTACTGAGGCTACCCTATCTATGCAAGAAATTTCATATTATTCCATTCCTTCAAGTCTTTTATTATTGTACTCCACAGTGGAGGGAAATGTGCCTTTTAAAAAAAATGAACTTTTTCCACAGTATTTATTCCTAAACATTTTAAAGGTTCCTTTACTCATTTAAAGTTATGTAGCTGATGACAGGTAGTTTTGACCCTTTCGGGAATATTAATTCCAAACATTTCAGATTTATCAGTTTATTTTGAAGACTGAAACCTGCCCAAATTCAATTGTCCTGTAATTTTTCATGAGGCTTCTGGATCCTGCAACTATAACAAGGCATTGTCAGATATAAAGCTGTTTTGTGTTTGAATCCAAAAGGTGTTTGAATGCCCCTTATCAAGGGCTGTTTCTCACCTTTATTGCAAATGACTCCATTGCCAAAACAAATGGGGGGGTAACGAGAAACCCTGACTATACCCTAGACATATTAAAAGGAGGGGATTGATTATCATTAACCAATGCAGAGGTTTAAGAATATGTAGATACTTAGGTGCTAGAACTAGGGGTGCTGCACCCCCTGGCTTATACATCATATACAGGGTTTACAGTTTGGTTCAATGGCTCTCAGCATCCTCACTATACAAAATGTTCCAACACCCCTGGGTATATAGGGATGATATGCCCCTATAAAACTGATTTCCATAACCAAACCTTATCAGAATCTCTCTGAAGTACTTTCATTCCAATCAGTTGAGTTTTCCAGTGTCCAAAGAAAGCAGAGCACAGGAAGAATTGCTAGACTTAACATTATAGATCAAATTCAGAGCTCTTTTGATATTATCAGATAGATGCCTACTAACAACAAACCCAGATTGGTCAGAATGAGCATATTTGGACAAGATGACAAGCTCTTTGCTCAATCTTAATATACATTTTAGCATCCACATTAATTAAAGACATAGTTCTATACAATACACAGGTGGTAAAATCTGTTCCTTCTGTAGGAGTGAGCACAATTTTTGCCTCAATCCATGAATCTGGAATCTCATTCACCTGCAAAATAGCTTTTAAAAATTCAGTTTAAATATGGACCCAAACGTGATCTAGAATTCTATATAATTCCCAGAAAACCCATCGAGACCCAGGACTTTATTGGATTTTAAATTCTAAATTAAAACTTCAACTTCCTCTGTAGGAAGTTGCCTATCGAGAGCTGCCACATGATTCTCTGACAGCTAAGGTAGTTTGACACTTCTCAGATATCTCTAAGTTTAGGACTTGGATGTCCAGAAGCATACTAAGTCCCTAAAAAAAATAAAAAGATCAAAGAAGCAAGACTGCCCTTGATTGGGAGTGCATGCATTGGCTAAGGTGAGCAGTTTACCTTAAAGAACCCTTAATTAAAATACATCTCTGTACCTATTAAACGTGCTCATAAACACATAGCCTTTAAGGTCAGAAGGGACCAATATGATCATCTAGTCCGACCTCCTGCACAACACAAGCCACAGAACCTCACTCACCCCACCTGTAATAGACCCCTAACACAGGACTGACATATTGAAGTAATCAAATAATGGTTTTAAGACTTCAGGGTACAGAAAGTCCGCCAGCAAGTGGCCTGCCCCATGCTGCAGGGGAAGGCGAAAAACCCCCAGGGCTTCTGCCAATCTTCCCTGTGAGACAATTCCTTCCTGACCCCAAATAGGGTGATCAGCTAAATCCTGGGCACGTGGGCAAGACACACCAGCCAGACACCCAAGAAATAATTCTCTATGGTAACTCAGAACCCACCCCATCTAATATCCCTTCACAGGCCATTGGGCATATTTACTGCTAGTAGTCAAAGATCAGTTAATTACCAAATGGGCTGTTCAAGCATATTATCCCCTCCATAAACTTATCAAGCTCAGTCTTGAAGCCAGCTAGGTTTTTTGCCTCCAATGCTCCCCTGGTAGGGCTACTCCAGAACTTCACCCATCTGAAGGTTAGAAACCACTGTTCAATTTTAAGTCCACACTTCCTGATGGCCATTTTATATCTATTAGCTCTTGTGTCCACATTGGTGCTGAACTTAAATAATTCCTCTCCTTCCCTGATATTTATCCCTTTGATGTATTTATGGAGAGCAATCATATCTCCCCTCAGCCTTCCTTTGGTTAGGCTAAACAAAGCAGGTTTTCCATTCCCTGTATCATCCTAGTAGCTCTTCTCTGCACCTGTTCCAGTTTGAATTCATCTCACCAGCACCTTATATAACAATACTAACACCTCCCTATCACTACTGGAAATACCTTGCCTGATGCATCCAAGGACCACATTCGCTTTTTCATTGTCACATCACATTGGTGGCCTATAGTTATCCTGTGATCAACCAATACGCCCAGGTCCTTCTCTTCCTCTGTCACTTCCAACTGATGCATCCCCAGCTTATAGCAAAAATTCTTAGTCCCTAAATGACCTTGCACTTTCCATTTTTAAATAGAAATAGAATGAAATTTAATAGTGCTGAAGCAATAAAAGAGAATTGTATAGGAGAGAGTATTGCCATCCCTCTTCTATTGGATTGCCTTGGAAAGACATACGGTAGCTGTGTTCAAGAAGTATTCGGGTATTTTATCATCAGTTTTCTTCAAATGTGTTTTACATGAAAAGATTATACTAGGAAAATCCTTTTTCGGTGAACAAAATCCCTTTTCCATTTTGGATTGTTCATCCTCTTAACATTAACAATCACGACATTAATAAACTCACCCATGTGTACCAAGTCTGCTCCTGTGCAGTATATTATGTTTTGTTAAAAAAAAAACAGTGAGACACTCCCCCCTCGACCAGCCAGATCTCCATCAAATTTGTGCCTCTTCCTTGAATAGGACCTTCTGGGTACACCAGCTTAAACACAGTAATTTTAATACTCCCTCATATATTGCTTTTCCTTTTCTTAACACCTGTATTGTTGTACCCCGATCCTGAATCTGATTGACCATATTTTTTGTAAATTCTGAACTCTACCATTTTTATTAATATATTATTATCTATTAAAACATATAACTATATTTAACCAGCATTTCTGTTCTCTTATCTCTATTTCTCTCCTTCCTTCCTTCCTATGCATTCCCCCACTGTTGAATGGTTCCCTCTAGCTCTCTCTGTGTCTTCCATGGGTATGATAGTTCCCTTCTGGAGGGCTGAGGTTTTTTGTTTTTGTTTTTGTTTTTTAATATATATATTCTCAATAACCAAGCCTTAGCTAATCTTATCATACCCTTTTATAACGTCAGGCATACTGATGATATACTACTTTTGAGTTCACTTATCCTGAAAATTGTCCACCATAGATGACTCTTCACCAGTTAATATACATTTTGGAATGTCTGTGATAACTCTAAGGTCAAACTTGCTTCAGTAGGGGAGATCTGTGTTTCCTGTGTTTGATATTAAATAAACTGTAATGTTATACCCATTAAGTATACTTTATAGATATACTATTCTACGGCCCAGCTTCCATTTAACTATATCTCTTTATCATTATAGCCATTATTTACTGTAATGTCTTATCCCATATACAAATCTTGTTCTTTGGGATCTAGACTTTCTTTTGCTCTTGTGTGTTATGATGTCTTGATTATGCATCTGTTTTGAGCAATTCTAGCTCCCTTTAATCTCACTGATTCCCAGTGATTTCGTGGTGACCTGTGGGACCAATGCCTTTGATCCCATTCAGATTGTTGTTGATCTGATTTGCCTATTCCCGTGTCCAAAAGTATCTGTTCCCCTTCTTTTGGATCTGAGAGAGACATATATTTGTCCTTCCATTTGAAGGATAGTCTAGATTGTATCTTATATTGTTTTTTCTAAGAATTACGGTCACGTGATAGAGTTCTCTTTGCTTTCTAAGGGTTGAGGTTGCCAGATCTGGGAAAATTTGCATGGGCTGGTTAAGAATCATCAGTGGTTCAGCTCTTTCCCTCATTGCCTTCAATATTTCATCCTTGTCTTCGTAATAGTGTAGATGGACAATCACATCTCTTGGTCTGCAGCCTGCTGGGGACCTTGGGAAAAGGGATCTGGGAGACCTCTCAAAATGAATGCAATCCTTATTTTTAATCTAGTTTATTTTCAATATATCATGGAAAATATTGTCCAATGTATCCAGTGAATTTCTCCCTTCGGTCTCCTCTGGAATACCTTTAATCTTTGTGTTGTTCCTGCGTTCTCTATTTTCCACGTCCTCCAGTTTTAATTCTGTTTCTTTTTATCTTTTTTCAGTTAGTTGGATTCTTTTATCTAGATTAGTAATGTTGTCCTATTGCTCATTTAATCCTGCTTCCATTTCTGATATTTTCCCATTAATCTCATTAATTTCATTTTCATATTTTTAACGCAGTGGTTCTCAACACGTGGGCCGCCTGCTACATAGCTGTAGCCCGTGTAACAACTTCAGGGCCATACAGGTAGTATATATATTGTGTGGATGCGGCCCACATAACACAGAGAGAGTTGCATATATGGCCCATAATGGTAAATACGTTGAAAACCATGCTTTAATTTAACCCTGGAACTTTTCCTTCATCTCCTTATTCATCTTTTTGATTTCTAACAGCAGGTTCATCAGCTCAAGCTTAGTGACTGATGCTTCTCATCCACCTCCATAATTTGTTTGCTGGAGGAAGAGTTACTCTCTTTCATGGCCATGTCTTTGGGTTTATTTTTTAGGAGGGGGAGGTCTTTATATTGAAGGACTTCTGTCCTTTCGCAAACGTTCGTCTCTCAGGATGGCTGCTCCCACCCATCCCAGATTCACATGTATTGTGGCATGATGAAACCTGAAGCATTGTGGGTAACTAAAAGTCCATTTTTTGTCAGTTGACAATACAACCCCCGCATATATTTACAGGTGTTTATTGCAGCATGAATGAGATTTTATGAGCTTATTTTTCCCTTGAAACTTCTACATAGATCCCATTCACATCAGTGGGAGTTACGCACAGTTATCAAGGGGAGAATGAATACCTTCTTTGTGAAATGTCAGAACCATGTACGGGGTCACTGTGTGGCCAAATGACAAGAAAACAATGAGAGAGAGAATCTCCATACTGAAATTCTTACTCTATTGTTGCGTTAGAGCTTCAACATTTGTTACAATGGAGATAGTTCAAGGATTCTGATCCTACCTGTTCAGCTGGGCAGATTGTGAAGTGAGGAGAATATTTTCTACTTTCTGCAACACCAGCTGAGTGCGTTTTAATGGGCTGGAGTGTCACTTGTAATTTATTGCCCTTTTTGTTCTTTTATGTGTTATATTTGTCATTTTTGCTATGGCACTTTCAGCTGTAAAACAGCATAGTTACAAGAAAATGTTAAGAGGATACAGGAATGCCATGGGAGCTGCCTTTTTGAATGAACTACTGAGTCAAATGTCAGGCATTCTCCTTCTGAAACAGTGCAGCAAAAGCAAGTAGTGTTTTAAGCCTAGGCAAGTTTTCCACATGTAGCACAAACAAAGCAGCTAAAATTAAATGATTATACTGAGAGAGTATACTGAGAACACTGATGGCTATTGCTATCAGAAATGCTCACGCACAACATCCAACTATAAACCTGTTCCATTTGTAGAAAAATAGGAATCTGAATTGATTAAAAATCAGTTGATAGTGTGATGGAATCAACAATATTAAGTTCTCTGTTTCATTATTTTTACTGTAATTAGGATTTACTATAGGGTTTGGTGAGAATAAAATGGTAACCTTAAATATGAATTATAATTACAATAATGCCTAGAGACGCACCAGTCAGGGATACAGGGCCTTTCTGTGCTGAATATTGTAATGAGTTACTATTATTTGAACAGTGGCTGTGGAAGGTTCTGTCTGCAGTGGAATCAATGTAGTTCCAATGCATGGTTAAGAGAGTGAGGAACAAGATTTGGGGAACCCATGCAAGGAATCCTCCTTAGGCAATGCATGCATACAGTCTCCAAAGGGGCAGATTGACAGGCCAGGATAAAGAAGGAATCACAAATCTACCAAGCATTCTCTCTTCACAGGGACGTGGTGGGCGCAACCAGAAAAAAGGCTACTACTGCAGGCCATAGGATGCAGATTCTTCCAGACCTGGAAGAAGATAGTAATCCTTCTCCAGCCCTCAGAAAGCATCCCAGTCCACAACCTATTTATGAAGGCTTTGCACTGGAAAGTGAGAATTTGTGCATTTGCAAATATTGGTGGGTCATATAGTTGGCATGGAGGCAGTTTTCGATCCCTTAAAGACGCAGCTAACTGATTTGGAATTTTGTGGATTCCAAACCAGGACTAAGAGAAGAATTTGGCCCTATGTCCTTGTAAAATATTTGGTTTTTATACACATAGGTAACTGAAGCTGCCAAAATTTGCCCATTTTGTCCATTCCAATTTGAAAAAATGAGTTTGGTCAGTAATTTGTAATCCACTGTGAAAGAGATTTTTTTTCCTCATTATTGTGCAAAATGGAAAGGTGAAAAACTTTAGTAAAAGCAAAAATATGAATGAACAGCAGCATAAACTAAAACAAATTAGATAAATCTCTACCATTTGTATGGTACAGATTGACATTATGTCTCATCCAAAATGTGTGAGCTTCAACAACAGACTGGAGTAGCAACTAGTACAAATACAAGAGAATAAAATCATGAATTAATTTTTTAGAGAATGTTTATGTATGTCAAATCTGCAGTTTCACTATGTGAAAAATTATGTCTCTGATTATTGCTTTCCAAAATTGAACATGTTCTGCATGCACCACAGTAGAAGATTAAAGAGAAACAAGGGAAGAGTGAGAAATTCAGAAATGTAATCAGAATATAAAAAAATAGTGTGTGTGAATTCAGTTTTTTCCATCTGTACTTATTGACTGTATTCATAAATAGTAAACAATAAGAAATGCTCTATAAAGAGAACTTTGGACCTGTTTGCAAATCTGACAAGATTTGTGTCACTGAATTAGAACAAGTGGGTAATAGAACCTTGTAATATTTCATGGAAGCATTTAAGAGCAGCACAAAGCATTAAGAGTGTACTACAATTAATAGAAGCGATAGTGTATCGAAAGATACAGTAAGCAGGAAGGCATTACTCTTTTATTTTAACCAAGAAGACCAATGTGAATGCCAGTTTGGACAAAATAATGTTATGATAGTTTCTGTATGCCATGAAAAGAATTAAAATGTTAATACGTAATATCTAAGGCAGCATTAGCTCTTTGGAATAATCTTTCAGCACTATGCAAGACACTACCATTATTGTTAAGGGGGTTACACATCTAATTCCCCAAGCATTATACTGAAAATGTACATCTCTGTAATAATGGGAGTTAGACTGCAATACTTCACTTTAGAACACTGTAATTGTTAGGGTGACAATTAAGTGTGTGTATATTTTCAAACGTATTTCTCCTAAACTTTGCACTTTAATGTACTTTTTTGTCATTTCATTTCCCATTATTGCTAATAATTAAGAAGTTGGTGTGTAAATAGAAACATCTCAAGCAAGCTAGAGACAATTTAGGGTTTTGCATCAAATCCTGGATTTTATGCTGTCATATGATTTTTGAAGAAAATCCGGACAAAAGGCAGCAATTTTTACTGAGTTCTGCTTTCATATTTTCAATTAGTTCAGACTTGAAGCTCAAAGTGAAGCAGAGGAAGAGATGCAAACTTGTGAGAGTCAGAACCAAAGAAATTATATATGAAAACCCTGTGAAGCAATGTACTCATGTTTCATACAACCCTAAATTTGGTATCATCGAATAAGACAGCTTCTGTTTATGACTAATTATTTTGATAATAAGCAGCAAAGTGAAAGGAGCTATTGGAAAAAATAATTATTTAAAGTATTGTTGCCAAAATTTGATAGTTTAGAAAGTTTTCCCTGGTCCCTAAAAGTCTGCAAGCAATTTATGAGAAATGAAGTGTAAATAAGTAATAACCAATTATGTATTCAAGTGGGGGTCTATTCTTGTTGATACATTTAATGTTGCTTCAATAAGGACAGCTTGTTTATTGCTGAAACTGTAAATGTTTCTGAAATTTGCACAAATACAGTATTAGCACTGTAACCAGCTACAGAGACTGATTTCTATGGGATTACTTTTCCTCCCTTATGCTTTTTAACTTCAGTTTCCCTTCCCAATCTTCCCCTCTTTTTCTCATCCAAAATTGGATGAAACCATCGACAACTTTTCATTTTAAAAATGAAATTGAATGGGAACGAAAAGAATAACGAAAGGATTTTTTGTACAACATTTTAAAAAAAGAAGTCTCTTGTATATTTTTATTGTCACAGATAATACTTCCTTCATTTTGTAATGCTGTGGGCTCTGTTATGCCCTCCTCCAGGGAAACCTACAAATGGTGAACGGAGAGGTCAGGTAATTCTGAGAGACTGACTTTGCAACATTACTAGTGAAGCCTCTTAATAGGTGGCAGGGAGGCTAGTGGGCACAGGAGGCTTGTGGAGTTGAGAGGGAATGCAGATTTTCAACATATACATGGGAAAAGACCATTTAGATCAGAGATAAAGGATATTCAGTTTTAAAGCTGTGAACTCTGCAATGCACTGCTGCCTCCTGCTACCCCCCCTGGAAGCACAGAAACAGACCTTGCTGCCATTGACAGTGGGATTGAATGCTCTTTGGAGTTAACTCTCAGTTGTCAATCTGCAGAGGATAATTCTCTTTTAGGTGAGAACCCCAACTCCCTACCCACAAAATCCCAAAGCCCCCAACCCCAAAGAATTCCAATTAATCAGCTTCTATTGGATACTAGACCCTTGCCTGCACCCACAAGGCTGGATTTGCTGGATGTTCAGGCATTGGGAACTATCTAGCTACATGTGTCCATTCAAGCAGAGCAAAATGTCATGTCTAGTCTTGACTGGTTAAGTTTCAGCCTGTGATGGTCACTGAGCTTCCAGAAGTATGGGAGAACTTCATTCCACAGCCTGCAGTCTGCTTCCATGTGTTTTCCATGGTGATGGCAAAATGGAGTATTAGAGGGTGAGCTCCTGTAAGGGATTGCTGTTATCTCCCCGAAAGAGAGCAGAGTGCCAGTTATCATTGAGGAAGCTGTCATGCATTGTAGGCTCAAGACACATTCTCCTGGTACTGACAATCTGGCTAGCTGCAGACCCATTTTAAATCTTTGTTGGTGTACGATGGTTTGAGAAGTGGAAGCAAGACAACTCATAGGCTGTCTGATTTTCTTGACCTTTCTTATTCTAGTTTCAGATCTAGGTTTGGTAAAGAAACGGCCTTTTGTGTGTTGGTCAATGGTCTCCCCCAGGTAATGGGTGAAGATCAGATGTCCAAGATGGTGATGGTTCCAATCATCAATTGCCTTGATAGCACTGACTGTAGAATGGTGGCTGTCTGCCCAGGGACCTTAGAACAATTGCACAGGGTGACTCTGGACTTAAATCAATTCCTTTCTCTCACAGATACATTTCTGCCCCAAGGATATTTTCGTACAGGGTTCTGGAAGGGTCTATACATTCAGAGACTTCAAAAGGGACATCTTTCCCCCTTCTTACTCAACATGTGTTTGGGGCCATTAGGAGATTAGTGGAGAAAAATGTGTTACAGTATACTGATGACACCCACCTTTATGGCCCATGTGATCAGAGAATCATAGAAATATAGGGCTGGAAGGGACCTCAAGATGTCATATAGTTCAGGGCCCCACACTGAGGGAGGATTAAACATGCCCAGACCATCCCTGACAGATGTTTGTCTAACCTATTCTTAAAAACCTCCAGTAATGGGGTTCCATAACCTTCCTGGACAACCTATTCCATTGCTTAACTATCCTTATCGTTAGAAAGTTTTTCCTCTCTAAATCTCTCTAGCTGCAGATTAAACCCATTACTTCTTTTCCTACCCTCTGTGGACATGGAGAACAATTGATCACTGTCCCCTTCATCACAACCTCTTTATAACAACGTTGTCAAGTCTCCACTCAACCTTCTCTAGACTAACATGTTCAGTTTTCAACCTTTCGTCATATTTTTTCCTAAATCTCCTGTCTTTTTTTTGTTGTTCTTCTCTGGATTCTCTTCCATTTGTTCATATCTTTTTTAAAGGGGTATAATTGAACATCTTCCCTTGTACAGATAATAGGGCCAGATTCCCCAGCAACAACCCCTACATTTCTCAAGAACATTACAGTAGAACCTCAAAGATACGAACACCTGAGGCGTGGAGGTTGTTCGTAACTCTGAAATGTTCGTAACTCTGAACAAAACATTATGGCGCAGTACCATACAGTCACTGTCTTCCAGCTGAGGCTGGGAGAGATCTCTGGAAAGGTGGCACCTGGGAGCGCCGTCTTGTTTGCAAGCTGCTTCCTGCCCTATTCCTATTTCTTGCCTTTGGGCTGAACTCAGGGCACTTGCCCTGCACCCTTGGCACTACAAGGCCCAGCCCTCAGCTGCCTGTTCCCAGGGCTCGCTCTGCTCTATGCACTGCTTGCCACTCCAGATACAGCACGTGGCAGGGGGTTGGTGCCAGCTCACTGCCAGCGCCCCTCCCTTCCCTGTCCCTTGCATTCCTAGAGGTGCTGGCAGGATCCAGCAGTGCAGCCACGGGCAAAGCTTGGGCTGCATTAGAGCACAGACTGTGGCCCTTTAAAACTCCTCTAGAGCACAGCTCCTCCACTCCAGCTCCAGGCCAGTAGCTCAGTAGCTCCCTGTGGCAGTTTCTTTCTTGGGCTAGGGACTGACCCTCCTGATGGGGTGGTGCTGAAAAGAGTTCCCCCCTCCCGGGGGGAGTGGTGATGGGGGGATGAAACAGCACCCTTGGCTTACAGGAAACAGTGCAGACCCTAGGCCGCTTCAGTTCTGCATGCCTAAGATGCAGTACAGGCACAATATAGTACTGGTATTTGCTTTTTTTTGTTTTTTTTAATTCCCCCACTGCTGCCTGACTGCTGACTTCCAGTTTCACATGGTGTTGGGTTGACCAGTCAGTTCGTAACTCTGGTGTTCGTATCTTTGAGGTTCTACTGTGACTTATTTTATTATCATGACCTCACCCTCTAGCCCCCCCTTGCCTTTGCCCTCTCACAAACACACGACCATGGCTCACAGATGGAAATGCTAATTGATGTACTATCTGTCTTTCCTTCTTGAGGAGGGAATATTTTCACTGGGACCTACAGGAACTCAGCTACCTGGACCTTGTTTCTTGTGATAGTGCCCAGGTAACTTCGCCAAGAATCTTAGTTTCCCCATATGTGCCATGGAAGTGGGGAACTTGTAGCTAGGTGCATGACACATCTCCCTGCTTTTCCTGGTCCCAACTGGTATGCTGTTCTCAAAGCAGCCTTACTCACCAGTCTATACTTCTGGTTTCCCCCATTCCATGGCTGCATGCTGGACTCCAGCTCTGGGGGGAGCCTGCAGTGTGATAAAATTAACTTTGCCTGTGGGGAAAACTGGACAGCAAGAGTTAGGCAGATGCTGACAGGGCAGGGTTACAGGAAACAATATGGCTGGCTACAGCAAACTGGCAAATTCTGTGGGGAAATTGCTGAATTCCATAGCATCTTGGTAAAATGCCAAATTCCACAGTTTACAGAATCTGAGTCCATAGGGCAAGGCCCTGATAGAAAGGAATAGGGCAGTTTGCACCTCTGAGAGCTGTTATTTCAAGCTTTCTGCAGACCCAGTTGGATATCACTGTGATAGTTTGCAGTCTGCTGGTGTTTGAGTGGTTGTCTTCACAGTCGTAAGAAACATTCATTTCCAGTGAAAGCTGAGCACAATTCTGTGGAAGGAGGTGAATTCCATGGCAATTAATGTGGCAGTGGAATCATGGAATGCATGTGACCTTGCATTTGGAGTATGAGTGAGAGCTAACTACCTAAGTCTAAACTGATGGAAATGGATTGTCATAACTGCCTGTTGCCATTCAGTGAGCCCCCTTGTTTGGAGGCATGAGCTCACCATACATCACGTTGGATTGCAGTTCATGGGATCTTATTAGACCTCTGCTGCACTTAGATGATCAGATAACAGCTGCAAACCCAACTGCCTCCCTGCATATGCAGTTGTTCACGAGGCTTTTACCTTTTACTTGTGATATGGACTTTTCTATTATAGCCTATGTTTTTGTCACTTTAGGATTAGAGTCCTGTAGTGTGCTCTTCAATGGCTGACATGTTGGCCATGTCCACACTAGGAAAAAAGGTAGGTTTTAATACATGATAAAATGCACCTTTTTCCTTGGCTTTTTAGGCCTTTAAAATTATTTGAAAAGTTTGTGGAGAACAGGGCTTCCTGCTTCTTCAGCAAGTTATCTGTACAAAAGCACATTACACCATTGCTGTGTGGTCTGCACTGACTGCTTATTAGTTTACTGTTATAGTCTAGAGCGTTGATTATGACCCACAAATCCTTTAATGGTCTGAGATTTGTCTACATGAGAGACCAGCGCTCCCTTCTTTTACCCTCTCTCTTCCAGTACAAGGGAGAGTTTGGGACTGTTTTATCACGCTGTGGAGAAGGGAATCTTTCATTTTTGTTAGGTTTTCTTGATGAAAAAAGGAGCTATTGGAAAATAATTTCTTTCCAGAAGGAAAGAGTTGTTTATTGTGGGGCATTTTGTATTTGTTTGTTTACTTTTCCACCCTATTTTAAGAGTTAGCAACTAAATGTGGGTCAGAGATTCTATTATAGAGGGGTTTTAGCAAAATGAATTTTATTTCTTCTTCGAGTGATGGTCCCTATATGTATTTGAAATTCAGGTGCACATGTGCACCATGTGTTGGAGCTGGAAGTTTTCAGTAGCAGACCGCACATATCATATGCTGCCTTGTGCTCAAGGCAAGGTTATAAGAGGCCATGCGGGGCGATACTCCTCCTTACTGCTGCATGGTCGGAGTCGGAATCCTCTTTCCTCTGCACTAATAGCCTGACTACAAGAATGCTTTATCCCTTATATATAGTTAGCTGGTTTAGTCTTTCTTAATTTTGTAAATAGTTTTATAATTAGTAAGTGTAGTTGGCAAGGCTCATCTTCTGCAACTCTGGAAGTTCCTTATGGACAAGACACTCTGGCCACATGCGGAGTCTGATCCAGGACCGATGAACCGATGGTGCACCTTCACCAGCAGTGAGTGCCCCACCAGTCACATCCTGCCCAGATCTGAAGATACTGGTACAGGACAAGTCCAAGCATGAAGGTCATAAGCACTCTCATGGACATCACAGCAAGTCCCTGCCGCGAACTACTGTGAAGCACAGTGTTTCCTCTTTGACCTGTGCCACCTCCTAAGTTCCTTCATCCTGGGGGTAAAGTTAAGAGGAAAAGGATGCCCTAATACCACTAGTTACCACATCAGCCATGCATAGAGACAGCTGTCTTCACCATGCACCTCCTTTGCAACCGAAGTGCCCACACTCCCAACCGCACATGCCTCCATGCTCCAGCAGCCCAAGAGACGTCCCCTAGACATCTGGGTGAATCAAGCCTTGCTCCCAATGACCTGCTATATCTGCCCTCTCCATTGCTCTCAGTACCACAGCCCCTGCTGTGGTGATCGCACTGCTTCTCTTGGGACAGAGACCACGCCTGGTGGTTGTGCACGGACCATCTGCAGCAATGGCTCCATTGCTACTGAAGGTCTTTTTGGACTTAGAGGATTATTCAGAAGAGGCACCGCCATTCTCTCCATGTCCTGACACAGCTTGGCTCCCGGATAGCTGCACCTGGCAGAGTATGCATTGGCACTGCTGCCCTGGTATAGATACCGTTGCGGCTTTCTGTATCCCCATGACCCTACACCCAGGGCACAGTGGCCGCCTTGAGGTCTGTACCATCGCCCCATCCACTTTCTCAGGCTTTGCACCCTACTGTTGCAGTTTGTGCACCATAACCATCCAGTTTGGACCCAGAAGCAGAGGGTGAGTGGGAGCCAGTCCTGACAGTTGCCTCATCCTCTCCCGACGAAGCTCTGATTCCTCCTAGCCCTCTTGTCTCCTGATAACCATCGCCTGTATCCAGAGCTGTTACAGCAGGTGGCTCTAGACTTGGGCATACCCCTGGAGCAAGTCCAGGACCAACACCACCAGCTGTTGCAGCATACCTCCCAGGAGTGCAGAATCTCTGGTGGATGCGCTCCACCAGACCTGGTGCCTCAGTCATGAGTGGGAGCTACATGACCTCACTTTCTGCTTCGTCTGCCATGCCTGAGGTATCTCATGCTGGGATCTTTTTCGTCATTCACAAAAACTGCAAATTCACTATCTACTGCTCCCAGAGAGCCAAGGGGTACAATTACCAAGATGATGCTCTCCTCCTTCCATGGCGGGGCGGTCTCCGCTGTGCCTTACCCCCCATTCCATTCTTTCCCCAAATACTGCACAAGATCCTCCATGATCAGGCTATGATTTTACTGATAGCCCCCTTTTGGCCCCAACAGTTCTGGTTTTCAGACTCTCTGCCTGCTCCCCAATCCACCTCCCTGTGCTGTTGGACCTCAGCACTATGGCAGAAATCAATATCCCAGCCCTGGGCATGCGTCGCCTCACTTCTTGGTTTTTGGATGGGGCTTGCACGTGAACAATGCCTGCTCAACTCCGGTGTTACAGATCCCCCCAAGGTACAGCCTGGAACAAGGGTACCACTATGCCCCCTTAACTCTCAGCCTGGGCTGTCCCTCACAACTGTTTGCTACTGACAAGCAGCAAACCCAACCAGGTGCTGCCGTCACTCACCCCGACAACATGTGGAGCCCCACACCCAGCTAGATTGCATGAATGCTCCCAGAGCCACTCATGAATCTCACAGAGAAAGGCATCAGCCAATTTGCCTCAGCTCCCTTCTCTGCACCCTGAAGTTGCCCTGCAGAAGTGATACCTCTTACATCCTCGCACCCACCTCCGCGCTTATCACTGCTTGATACTCACCTGTGTTTGGAATACATATAGGGACCATCATTCAAAGAAGAAGTAGGAGGTTACTTCTCTGTAACTGGAGGTTCCTCGAGACATGTGGTCCCTGTTTGTCTCATCCTCTCTGCTGCAGACTGTGGTGCTTAGCGGTCAGAGTGAGAGTCAAGGAGCGTTGCTCCCCATGGCCTCCTTCTAACCTCTCCTGAAGCACGAGGTAACGTATGACCCACGTGAGGGTCAACGGCCACTGCTACTGAAAACTTCTGGCTCCTGTGCATGGCGCACACGCACACTAGTGTTTGGAATGCAATAAGGATCACTTGAAGGACCTCAGTTACAGGTAAGTAACCACCTCCTCTTTTTGGTGGTTTGTTGTGTGGCTGGTGATTGTTCTGGGGAATAGTCAGGGCTGATTTAGCTTGCGGGGCTGTTTTAATTTTCTTCATTTTCTATTTTTGTTTTAGTGGACTGACTTTTTTAAAATTATGTGCAGGCGCCTGAAGCTTTAAGGAGGGCTCTAAAATAAATAGCCCTGTGACAGGGGGTACGGCTAATCACAAGTGTGTAGTTCAGGGTGATGCTAAGGGTTTGGCAGTTTGATTTGATTATGGCATCTATGAATGTTATTTCTTATGTCTACCAAAAGTGTGAATGTTCAAAAACACCCAAGAACCCTGCTTTTTGCTTATATGCAGTAAAGTGAATCACCCAAAAGTGAGTGTTACAATTACAACTCAATTGAAAATGAGACAGATTAGGCATATCCATCAGTGACGCTTCTTTGCATTTCTTTTCGTGCCGTTCTCCATTCATTTTAGTTTGCATCTTTGTACCAGGAGGAGTGTAATAAACAACGTTAATAATTCATAAGTAGTGTTAGGCAGTGTGCTTCTATTCTGATAGACTTTTCTGATAGACTCCTTCTGTTTGGGAACTCTGAATTTAATTGCATCACATGGTTCAACACCTTTATTCATGGTATGTGCATAAGACATATTTTCATGAGTGTAAACAATGAAAAACAAGCAGTGTACAACACACACCAGCATGACTTTCAGTGAAATACAGAACTGTTACTGAAGGAAAGACAACTGAACACCAGTATATAATGTAAAATAATCACGAATAAAGCAGCCTATACTCTCCCATGAAAATAAGGTCTTTGTTCTCCCTATACAGTATATGAGTAATTCCCCAATACAAACCAAAAAAGACTGAATGGAAGTTAGTTCATAGGGAGAGAGAATTGGGACAAAGGGATTTCAGCATCGGCAGTGGGCTCAGTACTGAAAATAACCTAGAGAAAGTCACATTCCCTGCCCAGCAGAGAATACTGTATACCACTGAGCTTTTGGCAAGGAAACAACAAGGCAGAAAGGGAAAATACTGTAAAAAGGAAAATAGACTTTAAGCCAATGAGTTTACAAAACTAATATATTCAAGACATGGGCTAGAAAGAGAGAAAAAAAAAACATTGATCAAAACCACCTTCTGTCGCAAATTATACCCTGCCCAGGGTCTATCAACACCTCATAACTTCAACCATATGGACAAAAAAGCAATACATTTTTTCAAAGAAAAAATAAGAAGCGTTGGTATGAAAGCATCCTATGAAGTGTGATTGGAGGAGCGGGGGTCTTTCTACGCCTCCTGGAATTCTGCCAGGAATAATAAAACAAAGACTTGTGAGCAGAATACATGCTGGTTAGCAGATGAGGCCTGAATGTCAGTTGCTTACAGTATAAACAGACTAGCTGGGATGGTAATTCATTTAAACTACAAATTTGTACATTTTTTGGGTCATCTCCAGAACAATCTAAAATCCTGGCATCTGGACCAAAACTTAAATAGAAAGTGCTTTAGACTTGCTTGTATCCTTGTAGCAGTGTCGCTGCTGCTACAAACTTAGAAATCCACTCAATCATCCAGTCTTATGGAAAATCCCATGTAAAGGGGACACTGACATGGAGTGTTTTAGCCAATATCCTTTCGAGGAGGGCGGGAGATTTTTTATCAGCCCATGGAAAAGTTCTGACCACCTTAGAATGTGGATTCCAAGGTTCAACAAGGATCCCTATTCTGTGTATCTCTTTGCATTCCCAGAGAGGACCTGCCTCTCTACAATACTCTCTTCCCTTTCTCAGTCAGGAAAAAGCTATTTATATGCTTTTATATTTTACCACGTTGCCCCTCAACCTAACTCTCCACTGCCAACAGCTGTGTCACCTATTTGTCTGCTTTTCCCACAAGCATCTTCACTTTCCAGCCTTTATCATGGAACGTCCTATCCAAACCCTTCCATAAAGACATTATCCTTTTCTTCTTCAGACCTTTCCTTAAGATCTACAGTGATGCTTACAGAGACACCAAGTCATAGCAGCTAGCTGGATGGGCAATAGGAATTATTTATACCTATTTATTTGCCCTATGTAAATATATTTTCTTATAATTGTTTCCCTCCCACTCCTGTTTCTTCTGATAGTTTGTGACATCCACTTGTTACAGCTTGTCTTAATTAGACTGAATCCTCTTTGGGGCAAAGGCTGTTTTGCTCTGTGTATGAATTGTTCTAGCACAGAGGGGCTTCCAATCTGATTTGGAGTTTCTAGGTGACACTTAAATATCAGTAAGATACATTAATAATATAATGCCTTCCCCATCTGCTTTTGTGCTTTGCTGTGCTGTGACCTTGGAGGGCTTGGGGATCTTTAAAGCCACATTTTCTGATCTTTTCAACCTTGTTGCTATGTGGCAGTGACAATAGATCCCTTGGAATAGATACTCAAAGGCAGCATCACACATCTGTGCCTTCCATTTTGCATGATTCCAACTGCCTAATCACGATGCAGCTGTCACACAGGGGTATAACATTTCATTTCCCTGACCTGCTCTGTGAAATGAGTTAAAGGTAGGTGCTGAAAAGTGATAATACTTGGAACATGCTGCCTGCATAATAATTTGATTGCATGCTTTAAAAGAGTATGAAATCTTGTAGGAGTTATTAATTTTTCCTTAGGGAGAAGCAGATGGACATTTACCAGTTTCTATGTAACACAGGTCAATAGCTAAAGTAAAAACAAGATCATAGGTTGGTTAATAACAGGAAAAGTAAGTTTCATTGGAAATTGAGACGGTCTAGACCAGCTGTGTTGTTATCTGGGAGGCTTTTTAACTTGTCTATTACATCAGTTGATGTAACACCAGTAAATGAAATTTAGCTAGAAAATGTTTGAAAATGACTTCTTGAGCAAGTATGTTTAGAAAGCATAAAACTGCAGAGTCGAAGTAAAGAGACACCCAGTTGGTCAGTCTTGAGTGCGAAATGAAGTGGAGACCAATTTATTTTAATTAAAGGGAAGGGATTATTTATAAAAGTAAATAAACAGCAGAAAAATGAGGATTTGAATGAATTGCTTTAGTTCAGTTGTTTTGAGTAGTTGTGTTTATCCCGTTATTCTGTTGTGCCTATTTGTAAGTAGGACTGGTCACTCCTGGCCATTGGGATGAGAATATTTTAATGATTGTTAATTCATAGACAGTGATCCAATTATCTTTTCAGTGGACATTTCATAAAAATTTCCAAACAAGCACATTCAAGCTTTATTCATTTAAAACAAACGTACGATGTTTTCTGTCCCTCTCTTTAATATTGGATTTTTCTGGTGGGAGGGATCTTTTATTATTCAAGAAAACTGTCAGTAACTTTGATAAACAAATTCAAATAAATTTACATTCTATTTAAAAGAATTATATTTTTTAATTTATTCAAACAATTTCTTAACTCCAGTTTGAATAAAGCATAAGTAATACACTGTTTATTGCATCCTTATTTTACATGCAAGAGCCTATTATTTTAACCACCAGCATTGTGCTTGTCTCTTAAGAAACCACAGGGAAAGAGGCAGTTCCTGCCTAAATAGATAAGCAAAATTATTCAGACACAAAGAGGCAGAGCCTTCCCACAGTACCCAGCCAGAGTAACTTGGCTGGGCACTGGGAACTCTGTAATGGGGAAAAGAGAGAGAGGAATTTTCCACCAACTCCTCCAAGCCATGGAGCAGTCAAAGGGTTGTTCTGCAGGAGTTAATTTAAGAATTAAAAGTAGCTGAGCCACTAAGTAATAGTGAGCATAATATTATTAGGTTCAACATCCTAATGTGAAATAAGGTACCAGAAAGTGACACTAAACTTGATGAAGGGAGATTTTAATCAAATGAGGAAGCTAGTCAAAAAGACCCTAGAATCAAAAGTAAATGAAGTAAAATCCTTACAGGTGGCATGGATGCTACCTAAGAAGATATTAACTCAAGAAAGAGATCTTGCAGTCATTGTGGATAGTTGTCTGAAAACATCCACTCAATATGCAGTGACAGTCAAAAAAGCTAACAGAATATTGGGAATCATTAGGAAAGGAATAGATAATAAGACAGAAAATATCATATAGCCTCTTTATAAATCCATGATATGCAAATCTTGAATACTGTGTGCAGATCTGGTCTTCCCATCTCAAAAAAGATGTATTGGAATTGGAAAAGGTACAGAAAAGGGCAACAAAAATAATTAGGGGTAATAAGACTGGGACTTTCAACTCGGAAAAGAGACGACTAAAGGGCAAAAGGATAGACAGCTCTCATATCACGATTGGCAGGGAGAAAGTAAATATGAAAGTTATTTACTCTTTCTCATAATACAAGAACTAGGGGTCACCAAATGAAATTAATGGACACCATACTTCAAGCAAACAATAGGAAGTATTTCTTCACACAATTTGCACAGTCAGCTTCTGGAAATCTTTGCTAGATGATGTTGTGAAAGCCAAGACTGTAACAGAGTTCAAAGAAGAACTAGATAAGTTCAAGGAGGACATCAATGGCTATTAGCCAGGAGTGGCAGAGATGCAAAACCCTGCTCTGAAGTGTTGTCAGCCTCTGTTTGCCAGAAGGTGGAAATGAGCGATGGGATGGATCACTTGATGATTACCTGTTCTGTTCATTCCTTGTGAAGCAGCACTGGGCATTGGCCACTGTCAGAAGACAGGATATGGGGCTAGATGGACCATTGGTCTGACCCAGTATGGCCATTCTTATGATTCCCACAAGGCATGCAGAATTCTGAACAAAAACAAAATCAGGAAGCAAGATATAAATCAGTCTGCGTAGCTGGCAAATTTTGAGAAGTTATTTGAGCCAAATAAAAATCTTTCAAAATCTGGAAATATAACCCCAATGAAGTCAATAAACAGCAGGTGAAGTGTAAAAGGGAAATTAAGAGGGAAAAGTTGGATTCTGAAGAACAAATGGATATAAAAACAAACATGAAATTCTTTTAATAGATTAGAAGCAGGAAGACTGAGAGAGAAACTCATTGGGTTCACTGGATCACCAAAGGATAAAAGGAGAAATTAAGGAATAAAAGGACATTGCTCAAAAGCTAAATGATTTATTTGCATCAGTCTTCACTACAAAGGACATTAGGAAATATAACTACAATGGTACTACTTTTTTCTGGTAATAAAAAATGAGGTACTATCACAGATTGAGATGTCGGAAGAAATTGATGGAGCTAATTGATAATTTAATAAGTAATAAGTCACCAGATCCAGATGCTATACATTGAAGAATCCTGAAGGAGATTAAGTTTGAAGTGGCTGAACTGCTAACAAAAATATGCCATCTCTCATTTAAAAACAACTACGATATTGGAGGATTTGAAGGTAGCAGATCTTGTAACTATATTTTAAAAAGGCTCCAGGGGTGGTCTGGGGAATTACAGACTAATACCCTTATATCTCTACCTGACAAATTGGTTAAAACTATTGTAATAAAATGCCAGTACTGTAAAATCATGATATAACAGGGTATAACTGCCCAGGTTCCATAAAGGAAAATCATGTCTCACTCTTTTCTTGGGGTTTGTTGAACATTGTTAATGAATTGAAGGATAAAGGAGAAGCAGTTGACGTAATATACTTAGATTTTAAATAGACCTTTGGCAAAGTCTCTCACAAGAGGCTACTAAAGAAACTAAGTGAGAAACAAAGTATTGTCATGGATCAGAAATTGATTGAGACAGGAAACAGTAGGAATAAATGGGCAAATTTCATCATGGCAAATGATTAGCAGTGGAAGTATCTCAAAGTGCCATGGTAGATTAGTTGTTGCTAAATATATCTTTTCTGTGGAAGGGTGAGTGATCAGTTAGGTAGTAATGTTTTTAGATGATACAAAGTTATTTAGACTAGTCGTGTCCAGATAAGATTCTGAGGAACTTCAGAGGGACAAAGCTAAATTAATAGGCAACACGATGATAGATGAAGTTCAGAGTTGATAAATGCAAAGTTATGCGCATTGCAGGGAGAAATCTGAACTGCTCATACGCCTAACATATTTTGTGAAGACTTCTGCTCAGTATACGGCTATGGTCAAAAAAAGCAAATGAGATGTTAGGATGCATAAAGAATGGGACAGAAAATAGTACAGAAAATACACTAATAAACCATTATAAATCAATGGTCCAATCCTATACAGAATAGTGTGAAGCAATACTGATGCCTCTTTGCAAAAAGGATCCAAAATGAAAAGACGTTCAGAGAAAGGTGACAAGAATGGTTAGGATCATTACACTGATGAGGATAGTTTACTTCATAAAGGAGAGAAATGAGATACAGGATGAAAGTATATAAAATAATGAATGATCTAGAGAAGTAAAACAGGAGTTTCTGTTCCTCCTGTGTCATAACACAAGAACAGTGGGACATACAATGAAATTGAAAGGTGGGAAAGTCAAAACTGATAAAAGGCAGTACTTTTGCACTTAACATATGGTTAGACCATGCAGTTTATTGCCAAGTGATGTCACTGAGTCTAAGAACAAAGCAACATTCAAAGAGGGATTGGACAATTACATGGATAACAAGAATATCCAGATTTAGAATAGTTCATGCTAAAAAGAGTTTAGAAAGATATAAAACTTTATGCTTCAGAATTTAAATCAATCTCTGACTAATAGGAATTAGGATGAGGCCATCATGGGGGAAGTTTTATTCCACATCTGCCTTTCAGTGGGGTTTTTCACCTTCCTCTGAAGAATCTTGTGCTAAATACTGAGACAGGACATTGGACTAGATGGACCATGGTCTGAACCACTATGGTGATTCCTATGTTTGTATATCCCTACTCTAGCCTCTGCAGCTCCAATGTCCCATCTCCATGTGTGAAAACTCCATGAGTGTGCTGGAGGAGCTATATGGCTATGGATCCTCCCTCTCAACCTTCAACCCCAAAAAGACACTGCATGCAGCCCTGCACAGAACCCTAAAAGAGATGATCTCCATGACATGTAGAATGTGTGCATGTTTTGGATGGGCTCCTGGCATTCTTCCCTTCCTCTGCACATTGTAAACGTAGTAGTTCCATTACGTTGAGGGCTCTGTACAGTCCTGGGACAAAGGTGATGGATGTTGAGTAAAACACATTGGATGATGCAGAGTTCTATCTTAGCGTGTAGCAAGATTTTATTTTATTTCTTTTTATTGCTAGGCTTGTGCATTTATTATTCTGTTGAGTTAAGCTGGTAGCTTTCATAGAAGGAGCAAATTATAAGGAATTATTTGAATTAAGAAGATGGTCACGTTGCACTCTAGAAGATGATGGGTGTTCCAGTCATATTAGGCAGCATGGATCAGAGCACAAAGAGGAGAATGTGAGAAGAATAGTTCTTACAAATGATATTTGAAATCTTAGATCTTGCCGTTCATTGAATTCTCATTTCCCTTTGCTTGAACGGAACTACAAACTCCATATTGTTCCTTGTCATTTATATCACCCTTGATTCAGCGTTTCCCACCTGCTATTTTCAGCTCAACAGCTGTTTTCTGCACTAAGAAGGTACTTTAGGTATCTTCTAAGTACCTGACACACTTCGAGTGCTGTATAAATTATAATAATAGGGAGCTTCTTTAAAGAAATCCCTCATGTGACATGGGGAATTAAAAACAGGACTGTTTAGAACAAAAGTTTATGCATATCTGTTACAGAAGATATAGAACCTGATTCTGCTATCCTTGCATATATTGAGTTTTATTAGTTCAGAATTCCCATTTATTTCAGGGACTATTTCAGGGTAAGCTATTAGCCATAGTAAATGTGGTGGAATTGGGCCCGTTATACTTTAATACACCCTGGCCAGAATTTTCGAAAGAGCTTGGCACCCGCATTTGGGTCCAAATATTCAAAAGGGGTCAGCTCACATTTTGGCACCAGTAAAAGTGGCCAGATTTTCACATTCAGTGTGCTAAGTTCTTTTCAAAATCTGATCCGTAACTGTCTCAACTGGAGCTTCTGAGTGCTGACCACCTTTGAAAATCTGGCCCTGATTGTGGGAAAGGAGCAGATGAAAATTTGGTCCTATGCAAATTGCTCACCATAGCAATATTTCATAAAAAGGCAAATAAAAGGACAATTAGACTGTAACTGCAGCTTTGTGTCCTTAATGAAACCAGGGGACTGTGATGAGAATGCTACTTCTAAAATATTATAGTTTAATTGCGTTTTATCCTCTCTTCTCTTCCCATCCAAAAAAAGCAGTAATAAGAAAACAAATAAATAAATTCCTGTTTCTAGGACTATCTGGCCTCTTCGTAAAAGTGATGCAGTGTCTCAAATGATAAATGTCACATTTCGATTTAAAAAAAAAAGTGTAAGTCCTCAAAAAATATATTCAGTTTAGTGAATTGAACATTATGTCCTTAACATTTTTCATCCTGAACTCATTTAGTGGAGGAAATGGATATTTCATCAGACATGGATTTGACGTTCCATCACATTATGCAGTAAACAGTACAAATGGTGGGTTTTTTCAATGGGGAAGCTGGAAATGCTAAGACAGTAGCTGCTGCAAGGCACTGGTTATCTCATTTAAACAGATATTAAATGTGGGTGCCAGTAGTGTGATCATCAGCTGCTTCCCACTTTGTGAATAAATTGCTTAGAAGGAGTCTTTTGCCTACCAGATGTGACCTAGATTTAGATTTCCAAAGGCAAAAAAAAAAAAAATCTATTGTACAAAAAAACAATTGCTGGTAAAATGCATGGTAAATGAGCTTATCTCACTTTTCCAGGTGTTTAAGCTAATATGTTATGGAATTACTGCTTCATTTATGAAAAATAATTGAGGAAAATGTTCCAGCAAATCAAATTTCAGTAAAGGCTTAGGGTAGTTATTGTGGTGTTTGCAAGTTTTTAAATGGCAGGAAGAACAGGGAGCCAACACAGATAATAAAAATATAGAAAACCGTATGTGTGAAGAGGGTCTTATAAAAGGGTCAGGCATGGGTGTAGTATCCATCTTGTTGTGGTTTAGCAAAATATTGTAGAACAATATGAACAATTACAATCCTTTCAATGCATATGAAACCAGTTTTTTAAAAAAATATCAAAGCATTGCTATCTGTTGGCTCTGATAAGTCTTATTACTATGTATGTTAAATGTAATGGAAGAAGAAAGTGTAATGTCTTTATTCTTTTTTCCTCCTCCTCTTTTAAATCTTCTACCTTCTTAGGAGCTGCTACTCGGAAGCCAGACCCAGAGCCAGAGAAGGAGTCAGACCACACTGTTAAAATCGCTGGAGTCATTGCAGGCATCTTGCTGTTCGTTATTATATTTCTGGGGGTTGTGTTGGTAATGAAGAAAAGGTGAGCAGTTAATAGATGTTTTCTGTGTGTGTATTTGTGTCACAGCATTTCCTACAGCAGTTTTCAGTAGGATACAGGTAAAAATATCCAGCCACCTTGCTGCCCTTTACCACAGAGTTAAGGAAATGCCGCTTATTTTCCCTGAAGCCTCGTGGTATTGTATGAAACTGTACTAATGAATTTTTCATCCTGCAAGCACCTTCTTTGCGAATTAAGGTTTGTGGCCTTGTGGTAAAAGAAAAACAACTGAAGGTTAATGATTCTAGCACTGTGCATATTTCTACTGCATGGTGGGTCCAAATAAGAACAATATTGCCGTCCCAGAAGGGCAAGCCTCAGCTCTGTGCAGCAGCTCAGCTGAAAGTTAGATATAGTGTGCTTCCCCACAGAAATCTGAGAAAGTTGCCCATCTTGAATGTAAAAGAAAAGCTCAGTCTAAATAGGAAGGGGATGGGGGAGCTGAGATGAATTGTGGTATGGATTGAGTAGTATTCTGTGCAGATTTCATTCCATGAAAACAAATGAAAATGGCTCTCATGTAAAGATGCTGGGTGTTTCCAAAAATAGGTTTGACACACGTGTTTAGCTTTTGAGCTTTGGGCATCAATAGGAAACTGCTATAGCAATAGAAGTAGCTGCCTTTTTTTTCTTTCTTTTTTTTTTTAATGGAAAACTGTTGCCTTTCTGAATACCATAACAGTGTAAAGGGGTAGAATGGCTCTTGGACAGGGGAAGGGAGAAAACTGCATGCTTCTGGTGGCTAGGAGCTTGGAAGGCTGTTGCTTATGTTGGGAGAATTTCAACAGCAAGTTGAATCAAGGTTTAGCCATCTGTCCTGAGGTGTTTGTCCTATGAGTGCTCATCCCATGCCCTTGCCTTCCAACTTACCTCCACTTAACTTCCCTGGAACTCCCTGCTGGCTTTCCAGTCACAGTCCAGTGTTCCTTTCCCTTCCATAAAGGAAACATAGACCCACTTGTGCTGGCCCTAACGTACTGTTTGTAGGCTGGTGATTGAACTGTGAGTGCACCAGTGTATGATAGGTCTAGAATTTTCCAAACCTGGAGCACACTGAGCAATTTGTGATAGGGTCAGGCTTGGAACACCTCAGATGCACATTTAAATAGGTGGCAGGCAATAGTGCACTGGGGCACAACACAGAGGTGGCTGGGCCCCAGTTTTCTTTAAGATAGAGGGAGGGGCAGTGGAGGGAAGAAGAGGGTCCAGGAAAGGGAAATGTGAACTACAGCCAGTGGAGGAGGGGGTGTGACCACTATGGGAGCTAGAAGAGGCAGTGAGAGAGCACCACAGAGAAGAGAAAAAATTAGAGTCCAATCTAAATATTATCTGGTACACTGGAGCAGTCCTGCAAAACCCAGACATTCCCAGTAAACTACTGGGTTGATAATCCTGTGTAGCAAAAATAGTATCTTTTCTGAAATGCAATACCTTTTCCTTCCATATACTTGCTTTTAGTTCTTTGCAGCCATCATACTCTCCATTTAAAGTATAAAAAAGAGGCCCCAAAACCGCTCTGTGGAGCCAGACATATTGCTGGCATGCAGTTATAAAGGCTCTCCACATTGCTTTGCCAGTTCTGCATCACTTAATCCTGACCTACATGAAACGCCCTTCTTAGTCCGCTTCTGAGCCTCTCCTGAGCACGGATTGCCGTTTATAACAAATTGTGCCAGTGCAGAGTAATTCCAGCTCAGAGAATGACTCCTGCCAGGGCTCTTCCTGCCTCCCAGGGAGAGCTGCCCAGGAGCAAAGGAAGGGCTGCCTGGATCCTGCTTCCTCTATAGTCTTTTTCCAAGCTGCTTCAGTTGCTGTTGTTTTGCTTCTTTCTCCCGGGGAGAACTGAGGTCATTTATAGGCCAATCCCTAGTGAGTGGAAAGGAACCAGCTCCATGTAGTTGGTGGCAGGTGCGGGTTCTCTCTACCTCCACAGGCATAATAATTCTTACTGACTTCATTTGGGACAAATGTTCTTAGTGTGACGGGTAGGGTGGCCAGATTTTTAATTTGTGAAAACTGGACATTGCTGCTGGAACCTCCTCCGCTCACTGCTCCGCCTCTTCCCCCAAGGCCCCGCCCCTGCTCTGCCCCTTCCCTGAGGCCCCGCCCCTTGCCCCCCCACAAACACCATTGCTCTCTGCTTTCACCATCACCCTGCCTCTGCCAGCTGAGAAGGGCTCTTGGTGACTGGAGCAGGACATTCAAGGGACAGCTGCCCTCCAGGGGATGTGACTGTGGGAGGGAGAGAAACTCTGGGGGGGTTGGGGTGGGGTGACTGGGGCAGGATGAGGTGGGGGGGGAGAGCTGTGCTCCAGAGGTGGAAGGAGGTGATTGGGGCAGGGTAGGGAGAGCCACGCTTTGGGCATGGAGGAGAGTGACTGGGACAGGATGGGGGAGGGGAAGCCATGCCCCAGGGCGAGGGGTGACTGTGGCAGAAGTGAGGGAGCTGCCCATACCTCTCTCCACTGGAACAGTTCCTGATTGCTCCTCCAGGCTCCAGCGGCAGCTGCTGCTCTTCCCGACCCCCTCTCTCCCCAGCTGCGGAAACCTGTTACTGCAGGTAACCGGCAGTGCTGACAGGACACTGCCAGGTCCCTTTTCGACTGGACTTTCCGGTCAAAAACAGGATACCTGGCAGCCTTAGAGATGGGGACAAGTCTGCTAGTGATTAAACAAGTTCCATCTTGTAGAGTAGATGGGACTTACGGGTAACTGGTTTTTAACTATGTCCCTGAACACACGGCAGCCTTGAACAGAGCAAGGCTGTAGAGTATGGTTAGGACTCATCTACATTACAAGATGTAGCCAGCTTTTAATCAGATGCGGGGATAACTCTCTTGTGTCCAGGTCTCCTAACATATAGTTGTAGCATGGACAGGCCCTGAAATGACTACATTTATGACCCATGCCACACTTGAACCAGTTACTCACTAGAGTACTAATTCACTATGCCACCCAGAGTCCCTGTGTTTTACCTAGGTTCAGTTACTGTGTATACATTATGCATTCAGTGAGAATTTATAATTGTCTTGCAAGCTAAGTACAATTGTAATGGCAGGGCAATATCAGCATGTTGTTCGTTTTCTGGTGCTTTAACTACTTCTGAGTGAAGCAAATGTATGAATGCTGTAACTATGTGATGATTATACGTCTTGATAATTGGTCTTCAGTTACTTCAATGGGAGTTTTAACTGCATAAGGAATTTAGGACTGGGTCCAAAAATAGTACCTTGCATTTCTGTGGCATTTTTCATCAGAGAAACTCAAAGCACTTCATGACTCTATATTCATGAAACCTCATAATTCTCCTCTGAAGTGGTTCTTAATTATTATTCTCTTTTTACAAAGAAAGGCACAGAGAAGTTAAGTGACCTATGCAAGGGCTCATAAGAAATCTGCAGCTGGGAATAGTGGCTAGACTTTTGCCTCCTAGTTTGATGCGCCAACCACTAAACCCTTCTTCCAGCATAAAGATGCTGGTTGGTCTAATGGCTACTACAGTGGGTGGAGGACCTGGGTCCTGGTTGTGATATCAATTTACAGTGGTGTCAGAGAAATCAGAATCAGGCCTGTAGAGTGTCCTGCTCTCAATTATGATCTGTCTCTCTCACTCAGGACTTTGTCCAAAGCCCATTGAAGTCAGTAGGAATCTTTCCATTGACTTTAATGGAATTTGAATCTAGCGCTCATTGCACAGTCTCAAGTACTTTACCCAATCTCCCCTTGCCTCCACCATTCCTGCATTGAAAATTGCAGGACCGCATTGAAAACCAAATGCATCAAAAAGATTTGTGCTTTCATTGGAAAATTTTAAAAAAGCAGTGGAATGAAAGTGATATCAATATTCCTGTAACATTTGGTAAACAATAATAATAATAAATAGGAGTGCTTTCCAAAATTATATTAAGGCTCTTGAATAATAGAGAAAGGGAGGGATGGATAAAAGGCATAATTCAACCTGCTATATTGTCTGTTCTTTTCTTTTTTCAATGATTGATATTTCAGTTTCCAAAAACTATGGAGGTTGACAAATTAGGTTTAATGGGAGAGGTTTGCTTGAGGGTGTTTTTATTTGTGATGCAGCAGTTCCAGTTTGTGCTACCATCTTGTTGCTGCTGGGGGAGTACACAAACCAGTGGCTATTCGTGTTTGACTGCGTCAGACACTTCCTCAGTTCTTCACAAAAATAAAGGGTTGTTTTCTTGTGCGCCTTCTATGTTTTTGTTCTGAGATGAACTTTCTAATAGTTTCCAATGTAGGTATCTGTTTAAATGAGTAAGGAATGACTAGTGCTACTCAAGAATGACCTTTGCACACTCTGGTGCTGAGCTTGCAGTGCACAATCCACTTTCTTGATGTAGCTCAGATTGTTCTGATTTACACCAGCTACCAACATTTCCCAGCAGTCAGTATGGAAACAGGGATAATTCAGGTCACAGGGAAGACCCAACCAAACCCTCCTTTCCCCTTGACATGCCCTCTGTGCCAGCTGCAGAAGAGAGGTGGAGCAGAAACCATTATATTAGCTATGCCATCTGGGTTAAGCTCCTCTTTTCATTAAAAAATGCTGAAGGACCTATCCACATATATAAAAAAATAAAATGGAACTCAGTTTTTAAGGTTGCATTTCTAAAACTGAGATTTTTCCAAAGCACTGAATGATGGCTTTGCTAAGTGATCTAATGTTTTTGTAAGTCTTAGTTTTCTATTTCTTATATTACCCAGGTTGAGATTTTATATTTTTATAACAAATTTTCTCTTTGCTGCCTCTCATAATTGTTGGGAATTTAAAACTACAGTATCTAATTTTCAAGAAGTTTCATGTAAAACCTCATGATTATATTATAAGAACTCAGTATAAAAATAACTTGAACATGCAATATTTAATTTTTCTCCTATTGAATCAAATTGTAATTTGATGTATTCACACAAATTAAAACACCTGAGTTTTCAACATTTTTTAAACAGAATAATTTATCTCAATAACATGTTTGGCAGAATTCTGCATACAAGCAGCAGCAGTGCTGCACTGATTAATTATATTTATTGTTGTTGCTAAAATTGTTATACATCTTTTAGAAGTATGAGAACATTTATACTAATTACATTAAATCCCTGTCATGGCAACATATGGCAAGGAATAGGGTTTTTAGTATCATGAGATTCTAAATGGGAACTAGAGAATGAGTAATTTCTGAAAAGAGAAGGGAAAAAAAGATAATTATGATTACACCACATACCAAAACAACATCCTCCTAACACAACATAGGTAAATGGAACTGTTTTCACACGGCTCAGTCCTGCATTTCTCCTTCAGGCACTGAATTTAGTAGGAGATACACCTGAGTAAAGAATGCAGGATTCTATCCATTGCCTTCCTTCTACCATATTCTTGGCTATCTTTTTAAACCCAATTTTAACAGGTGAACTTTTTGCAAATGTGCCATGTGTGATTAAGCATTCAATACCTAGCATCCTGCGTTTAAACAATACCGTTAAGCATCAGAAAAATGGGAATAAAAACTGGGAAATATTTCTGAAGGCATCCTCAAACAAAGAAGATGAGAGAGAAAATGTGATGAAAGCCTAGTTTTCAAAAGGATGCCTGTAGCATGTAGCCTAAGGCAAATTAACATTAGTGGTAGTCCATTGCCAGGCCTGTTTACATGTTTTTGCAGTTGTCAAAGCACTGTCTATGTGTACTGTGAGAATTAGAGATGCCTATCCAATTTATTTCAGTCTTTTATCTTACCCGTATATTAACATTATCTGTAGCTATGTCGAGGAGATGTTTTTGGATAATAAGCTTCAATATTTTGAATTTGACCAGGATAAAATTCATCCTTTTGTGGAGGGCTGTGCCCTTCCATGCTTCTGGAGCCTGGCTCAGGGAGGAAGAGAGGTGCAGCAGCAGACAGCGGTGGGTTCCTCATTGGCTCTGAATGTGCTGATGTGGAGGGAATCGTTGTGTGGGAGGCCAGGTGGGAAAGAGCCCTGGATCCATGCTGACATAGATGAAGAGACTTGGGATCTATGTGGCCTTTTGTAGTATTCCCATAGGCAGAAATGGTAGAGGTGCAGGAACTGTTCTGCATTCTGCCCACTGACTGGGTATAGTTCTGTCTTGACACCACTAGCAAATCCTGAATATAGTGATCCCTAAATATAGCCCTTTTACTTGGGCTCTGTGTGGGAAGGAGTGAATTTCACTCTTTCTGAAGTAATCTATCCAAGGTTATAAAAGTAATTCTGACACAAAGGAGCAAGTAACTTATTTTGTTTTTCTTCTGTAATTAAATGCCTAATGAAAAGTGGAAACATACTTTTCCTCGACCATTTATTTGGCTTTCTGGAAACAGGGTTTGGGTGACAATCTAAGCTAGTAATAGCCATGATAGGCTGTTTTAATGTCTCTAAGAAAGGAAAGCAACTGGAAAAAACCTCCAAAAAAACTCCACTGTACTCTGCCAGGAAGAGAAGTATTCTAAGGGTATCAATTCTGCGGGATCAATTGAGCAGCAGAGGAGACCTGCTCAATCGATCCGGAAGTTGATGCTGCTAATCCAACCCACGCAAAAAGGGTAACAGTGCATCGACGGGAAGGCATTTCCCATCAGCACAGCATAGTGGAGACACCTCAGTAAGTAGAAGTTAGGAAGTTGATGGGAGATACGCAAGCTACTCTATGTAGCTTGCGTATCTGCCTTTGAATGGTGCCGAATTTCTCTGGTAGTGGATACCAAGCCTCAGACTTTTCATTGCTAAACTTCTGACAAATGCATTAGAGATATTATGTCCTTTTTCCTAAACCAATTAATACAATGACAAATAAAAGCATGTTTTAACACTTCACATGTGTGTCAGTGTATGTATCATATGGATGTATATAATACATAGTATTATGCATCTAAAATGTTGCTCAGCTGTTAGACTTGTTTTAAACTGTCTAATTTAACAGTTCAGTGAGACATTATGTATTTTATTGCTTAAAGTTGTATGGAACTTGGATATGTCATCTGTCCGTTCCAGATATATTGCATGATATGCCTGAGATGCATTCTTACTATCTTTCATTTGTGTCACCACATCTGGTCTCAGTTCATCTTGATTTTTCATACATTAACATTTGGCTTTTCTTTCCTTCCATTTCATCTTTTCCACCACTGCCTAAATCCTTCCACCATCATGGCAGAAGAAGCTATCACTCCTATACTTATTACCTGTAAGTAACTTCCTTGTGCATCATCAGAGACATGCTTTCTGCCATGTTGTTCCATGCATGAATAATGACTGCTAACAATGCATCTTCCTTTGTGAAACTCAAATACTTTGAAGTTTTATAGTTGCTTAAAACAGCATGGTCAATAATTTCATGTCATTTTAACCAAATGCAGATTTTCTTACGTTTTCCTTGGCCTCAGACTGTGTGTTCAGTATTTTTAATACAGTATGTGATTAATTTTTTAATTGAAAAATAGTGGTAGGCATCATAAATCTCACTGGCATTTTATAATCATATTTGGAAGATAAATTATTTTTAGAACTGATTTAGGATTTTCCCCCTCATTTGTCTGGCTAAAAATATAGTGATATTTAGACACACGTGCAAGCATCTGCATCCATTGCTATCTACATTTTCCTTTTATTTCACAAATAAAGAAGGTGCATAAGTGTCATTAGTTATGATTGTTTGGGTTGATCAAAAAGGCAGGACATTGATTTAACAGGAAGTATATGGGTCAGAAGAAAGATCGTTTTCTGTATATAAAGAAGTCGTGTGATGATGCAGTCTTTAATAACGTAATCACATAATACTTTTCTCACAGGGCCCCTGTTTCATTCATTGCACCCAGTGGATGGTGAATGAGACAAGGTTTGTGCAGTGGATGATGCTGTGGCCTCTAGATATTTTACCTCATTCTCTGCAGAGGTTGGAAGGTGTGTGTATTGAATGAAGCAAGGGACGATAGGATGGTCTGATTATTAAGGCATAGATTAATACTCAGGATACTGGATTCTAGCCATACTTCCTTTGTGACACTAGGCAAATTGCTTAAACCATAATTTTCTGAGACTGCCGATAAATATGTGTTTCCCAGGTACTCAACTGGAGACATATGGTGCCTGATTTTCAAAAGCTTTCAGCAATGCAGTTGAAATGTATGGGTGTTCAGCACCTTTGAAAAAAGCAGGTCTTACATGTCTAAAGCTGAGCACTCACTTAGGCACTCAAAGTTAGTGGACTCTTTAGCAAATGTTGGCCTAAATCTCTCTCTGCTTCAGCTCTTGGTCTGTAAAATAGGAATAAAAATAAGGCTTTCCATCTCACACGAGAGTTGTGAAAATAAATTCATAAATATTTGTAAGATATTCAGATAGCATAGTGATGAGCACAGTAGAAGAGTTCACGGGGAAATAAAAGAAAAATCTGTATTTGATGCATGGTGGGGGAATATTTAGGAAATTCAGAGGACAGAAATAAATGCTGAACTGCTACTTCATTCACTGATCATCCTGTACATTAACGGATGGGAGGGGACTTGTGCTTAAAATACTATTGAATTTTATGTAATCAAAAATTGTATCATAATACATACAAATTGCCTAGGTAAGCTTAATTCTGTCATTTTGTAACCTACAAATGTTTTACTTTGCAACCCTAACTATAATTTTAAACACTTTTTGGTACGAAAATAAGCACACTTGTAATGTATAGTGTGTATAATATAGATTTAAGACACACATACATATTCTTGTGTTTAGAAGTGTATCTGAATTGCTTAAAACTGGAATTAAAGATGGGACCACTCTCAAAATTGGTAAGCCATAATTAGTATTGCCTATTATTTTATAGTATCTCCAAGTACACTAGGCTCTTCACAAAAGACATACTAGAGATATTATCCCAAAGATCTTACAGGCTCTGATCCTGTAATTGGACATATGCAGGCAGACCCTTGTGACCACATAGCTCCAGTTGTAGGATGAGGACAAGTGAGGATGAAATATACACAAAAAAGGGATAAGAGTTTTATGGATATATGATTGGATGATTACTCAGCTTAGCCATACGTATGTCTTGATATTTCAAATATTTGGTTGTAACCCACACATGTATGTAGGCTGTGCTGCTGACGTCAGTTTTTAGGAGTAATATATTGAAAATGTTGACCTTGCAATTGTCCATGTAAGACCTGGTTTCCTGCCATGTTGTTTTCTTTTGTGTTCATACACAGTACAGAAAAGTAGTCAGAGCAGGAATAAACGTCTGTGGTAAAATGACACAATAGTCTTATCACAATAGTAATTACTGATTTAATCATAGTGCTCTGGGTTTATTAGCACTTATTTTGTAAACATAAAACCAAATTTGCTAATGCTAACTTTTGTATTAAATTAGAGATCTAATTTCATATATAATAGAGGGGCCTCCCTCAGAAAATAAGTATTATATTCCTAAAGGTTTCCATTGATACAATGAACTTTGCTAATGGCTTGGTCCTGCAGACATACACTAGTCAAAATGGTGCTTGTTACCTTGAAACATCAGTGGGACTACTCAAGGTACCAGTGCTGTGCCTGGTATCTGTTTGCAGGATCATGCATTTATAATATTAACCAAAATATGATTTTAGTCGAATAAGAATTTTTTGAAGATCCTTTTGATATAAGTTTTGTTCACTTGTTGTTGCCTTAGCGAAATTAAGATGCATATCTCTTTTACCCTGATCTAAGGCCCTAGTTCACCTGTCCATTCCTCTTAGCAGAGCACTTAAGCACATTCCTCAGTTCCATTGACTTCAAGGGAACTTAAGCATGAGCCTAAAGTTAAGCACATACTTAAATGCTTGGTTGACTAGGGTCTTAAAGAGGTATTTGGCTGGCTAAGAGTATTTGTGTATCTAAATGTGTATAACTAGCTCTCTTTTATGAATTCATGTTACCTCTAATGCTTTGGTGGAGGGGCATGTTAGTGGGGCGGAGGGGCGGAGGTTGTTTTGTTTCTCCTTTTCACTGACTATGATCTTTTTGGTCTTATTGGTTTTATGAATACCTAAAAAAAACTGTAATGAATTCTATCCATTCATTAGTTTTTCCAGTGTATATATTCCCCATTTTTCAAGTCCAGACAATATCTAAAAGTTTAGCCAATAATCTTTAGGGAAGTTTGCTTCATAGGAAGTTGATAAACAGTGAAATCTGTCTTAAACTACCATGCCAGGGAGCAGCAACAATCACTTAATTAATAGATATTGGTCTTTAATTGAAGGTAAAAATATAAATGTACTGGGGATGTGGGGAAAACTTGGGGAACCTTTCAAGCGGTTGCAGAAAATAAGGAGTTACCTACAGGAGATGGTCCCTAGTACAAGTTTTACTGTACAAATTATAAATTTAAACTACTTTTTATTTAAGAAATGCTGCATATTTCTATAGGAAAATTCTATACATTATTCAGGCTTCCTATATTTTTTAACTGCCTTTGTTTTTTAAGCGAACATTTCCATTGCATATTTCATAAAGGAGCAGCACAAACTTCCATTTTTATGCAATTTTTTTTAACAAAAAATAATTAAACATGCACCTTTATAAGAAGAGGTTTAGTCTTAAATGAATTAAAACAATACTGTTTTAAATTTTCTGATTCAGCCAAAACTCCTTCGACTATTAAATAAAATGGAACTGTTGATTTACTTTATAATTCAAATCTTCCAATTTCAGTGCCATTATAATATAGTAGCTGATGTTGTTTGCAACTGTTTTTTTTAAGACCTTGCTCTGTAAGAATTTGTAATAAGTAGAGTTGGCCAGAAAATGTAATTTCTCTTTTGCAGGAAATTCCTGTGTTTCAAAGTTTCCGATGGAAAGAAAATTTCAAAAACTTTTGATTCAGGACATTATAATTAAGCTTGGCAGAATTTGATTTTTATTTTTTTATAATTTTGGTGGATAATGTCAATATTTATTTTTCAACATTTTAAAAAAATTATCAGCACGTTCAATTTTCACTATTGCGGGAAATTGTATGGGGACTCAGACAATGCAGGGGTCAGATAATAATTATTCAATGATAGTAGATATTGAGATTGAAAATTAAAGCTTTATATCTGTTAATACACAAATTGTCAACACTGCATGTCAAAGTATACAAAGAAAATATCCTTAAATCGAACTCTAATAAGTTCTCAAGAAGCATTTTTCTTACTTTGCCTGTCTGTAAATTTTGGTTATCATCAGTGGAAATATTTTTTGTAGGTTTGTGTGTGTGCGGAGAAAATAATATTTACCAATGTTTTCTGATAAAAAGTGAATCCTTCCAAGCCTAATTATAATATAAATATAATATATAAATATTAAAGTTAATATTTTAATATAAAAGTTTAAATTAAATTAATCAAAACAATACAATGTAACATTTTTTACCTTGTCTAAATTAAACAAATCAATTCATTTTGACTTTTCCTATCAAAACTTTCATCAATAATGACGTTCCTGTGAAACATTTCCATTTAGAATGAAAGATGTTTCCATCCAAAATTTTCAACCATCTTCAGTAATGGGTATTTGACCCCAATCTGCACTTGAATAAAATCTAAACAGCAGCACAGTTGACAGCCATTCAAAAATAGATAATTAGGACCTCTCTTGATTATTCTGAAGACCAGCAAAATGCTTCTGGGGAAAGCAGACTACCTAATCTTCTCAAAACCTGTAAAGTGTGGGTCAGCTGTTTGGCACTCTGGAGAAATTAATTCTTCCAAAAAGAACTGGCTAAGCTTGGGCCATGCATTGTCTCATCTCTTGTCATGAGAAGAAGAAGAAAATACATGAATAGGAGTAATCAAAAGTTGGGCACTGGGAAGGGAAAACGTATTGGACTAAATTCTCTACACTGCTTTAAAACTTAACCCTCACTGGAATCAATGGAATTCTGTGGGCTGTAAATCAATAAAGAATGTATCCCATTTTTCTAAAATGATCTAGGAAGGAGGAAATTGATATGGATTTTAGACATTGTTTATTTTTAAGAGAGTCATCCGATAATATGGGTTGAAATATGGTGCTATTCTTAATTGACCATCAGTGTTCTGGGTATCATATTAAAGTTTACTGATTAGTCATTGTAAGCATAAGATGTGACATCTAACCAATTACATCATCCAAGAATCTATGCTCTAAAATGGATACCATTGTTTTACATGGAGTAAAGTTTCCTAATGTGCTGGGGGCTCTCTCTTTCTAGTGGCCGGCCATCTCTAAAGCCATCCTAATTTTTTTTTTAAATTGGCAGACGGCATGCACTGCTGTTGGGTCATCAGAGGTGTTGCCTACAGCTGTGCATATTTGACACCCACAGCAATATCATTTTATCTTGTATTTGCTAGGTAGCCAGTCAGGAGATGTTACACAGAAAGTTGTTGAGCACTGCCATTAAGGATCTTTCTCCGTAGTAGACTTTGGTGCTTATGCCAGAGTCATTCCTCCCATTCTTTCCTGGGCCAAGTCACTATCATATTCTATACCATTGACCACAATGAGGAAGCAGATTGTTTGGGCTGTAAGCAAGAGCTGATCGTTATGTCTGTGTGAGTTCTTCTGTTCATAAGATTACCCCAAATTCAGTTCTAGTTGTTAACTCTGCAGCAGTTTCCTCGACTTAACCGTTTATTCCATGTGGGAGAAGTAAGAATAGGTAAGCTGCCATTAGTGATGTTCATGTATAATGACTAGTTTCCTCAAAATGACAGCCAGCATTGATATAAATCTGTTTTCTCCTGACATGTTGTGGGTTTTTTTGATGGACAGAACCCCAGTGACATTGGTGAGAGCAGTAAAAGTACATTAGTAGCTTATTATGTAACTCCAGTTTATCTGATGAACTAGAAAAGCCTGTAGATCACATAAGAGCAAGTCCCATTGTTCTGGCCATGAGCATTAACTTTTATTTTTTTATTTCTTTTTAAGTCTTTCATTTTGTTTGAGATTAGATTGAAGCCATATATATATTCTTAGAGTTCAGCAATTAGTGGCCAGAAGCCAAAGTAATTGCACTGGTGCAAACCCAGCAGTAAGTGAGGAAAGCCACTATTTGTACCTGTTGAGTTTACCCCAGTTTCTGGCTACTGACTGATTAATTGCAGCTGTATTTAAGTATAGATGAGATCTGATCTTGGGAACAGATTAGTAACAGATTGCACTAACCAACTGCAATGAGTTAGGAAGATATAACATCACCAGATATCTACAGATAAAATGTGTGCAAAATTCAAATGACAAGATTGCAAAGATAGCTTTTGTTATTTCTGTTGTCCACTCGGTTGAGTTTAATATCTGAGGTGGTTTGCTGTGAAGGTGATAAAATTTAAATATTTACTCAACATAATTACATAGTACTAAATGGATTTTTTTTCCTCTTGCTGATTCTGGTCCTCTTCTTGCTGGTCCTCTTCTTCTGGTTCTGGAGTCAGTTCTATATTTCCATCCTCAGTCACACATTGGAGTTGCTCCTAGAACTCCAGCTGGCTGCAAATTCCCAGGTGAATTTCCCAGAGAGAATTAGAAACAAGAATATTGGAGTGTGAAGGAATTTTTATGAGCTATTGTCCCTTTAACTAGCAAAAAAATCTTGTTCCTGAGAAGAGAGGTTTTGGAAGACATTACCCCTGAGATTAGAAGAACATGAATATGTTGAGCTGACCATTAGATCTGTTACATTAATTGTGTATTTACAGTGTCCGCTTAAAGCCCCTGTAAGATACCATACAAAGTTTATAGACATTGGGTTCTTTAATGACATCTCTGTAGACACAAAAAAGAAGATGGGATATCTGTGATATCGTCAGAATCCTGAAATATTTATAGATATACAGTGTCACAAAGCCTAAAACAAATTTGGAATTTTCTTATTGTCTTGCAAGCTAGTCTTACAGGATTTGGGGATGTCCCATAACTTGGTGCAGATGGCCACCAGTATAATGACACAAATTGAAGTCTTTGCTGAATCTACAGCACCTACAATAACAAATGAACATGTTACAGAAAATACTTATGCCTAATATACATAAAAATACATATTGCTGGGTTATTTGCTGTCTGTTTTCTATGCAGAGGCACAATATCTAACTTCAGTGCAGATAATAAGATATCTCAAAACTAATGTTTTTGTAAATTAAAAAAATCACGCAAGTCGTATTTGCTTCTGCTAATTCCTGGTTTCTTCACCATTCCCCCAGTCAAATAGTTGGATTGTTTTACAGCCACAGTTTACACATGTTCCCATGTAGAAAATGTACACCAAAGAACCAACCAAATGCCCATTAAAATTCAGAATACTATTAAATAAAATCTTGTTTTCTGTAAGATCTTTCTGAACTTTTTAGCCAGTTTTCTTATCTGGAGCCACAGTTAGACAAATTGATGGAGCTTTCATGAACTGATACAGAGGTCAGATAACAAAATTAGTTGACTTGGAGGAAAAAATTGGCTTTAGCTCATCATTTCCAGTGATCCTTTAGATACACAATCTAAATTTACCCCTCTTACATCTACAGGTAGGTTAGCACTGCCATTTTCTGGAGGTACTCCTCTAGATGTCACCAAGGTATTTTAGCCCAGTCGTCTTGAATGAGAAACCTTAATCTGTAATGTGCTAGGTTTTTGTGTGTATAGAATAAATGTGTACTACAGAGGGAGTGAGACGAGATATCAGGATTGATTGATTGCTATGCTGGTCACACAATTACATTCAGTTACAATCCTTGTTCCTTCAGTGTCAAGCAGTAAATTTTCAGTTGAGCCGAGGGTGTTTTTTTATTCTCCTTAAAGGGACAGTCTCAGTTTATATGTATTATTTTTTACGTACCAGAGATTTAGAAACTAAACTCTAGTATGCTTATAGCAAAGTGACTTTGCAGTCTATACAGTTTGTTCCCTGCTCATTAGTGAAAGCTTAGTCATGTCTTTCTAGACTAATACACAGAGATTTGAATTGGTTTCTGAGCTTTTGTCATACACAGGAGATGTCTGACAACTCCCTAGCTTGATCCTGAAAGACTAATTTAATTATACCTAAAGTACAGATGAAATACACTTTTCTTTTGGATGGGTTGGTGGATCTTCCCACTCCGTGATGGAGAACTCATCTCTATTTCAGTGTCTGTGTTTCCTTCTTATAATTGAGCTTGGCTCTGGCATTGTCACCACTTCATCTGTATGGGCCAGGTTCACTGTAAAGTTGTGGAAGAAAGGACTGAATTCATACTTCACTGTTCCTGCTGGTGATCTTCAAATTTTGCTAAGGCTTTTGATTCACAAATCAATCACACTTAGACTCAACAGCAATCAGTCTGGGCACAGATGCTGTGCCACAAAATACCAACATTTTGTTGACTAAGGCTTTATAAGAGGACATTATAAGCTGAATAATATTCATTCACTTTGCTCAAGGCTAAAATAGAAGCATCCCTAAGGTAAAAGGACAACTGACTATTTTATGCCTTTCTGTCTCTGGCATCTCATTCTGAATTCATAGATAACAAAAGCACAACTTTAAAATCTTTCACTGAAACTCTCAACAGTGCTTGGAGATTTTTTTTTCCTGTTTAGTATTGGTGTTTACTGTCTGCAAAGGGTAGTGTCCTTGAAAACATGTGCTCCTTAAACCCAGAATATGCTACAACATTGTTGCTATAAATGTCTTAACAACAAATAGGAAATTGTGGTTTTACCATGCAGTATAGCCTAAGTAATTTTTATTGCTTAAGAACTGTAGTTTTCTAATAGATTGAGTTGTTAGTTTGAACGGTGATTTAATGAAAGCCAACAGTGGGACCATAAGAAATTATGTAAATGTTGCTTTGTATACTGAGACTTCTGTACCAAAAATAAAATAAAAATAAAAAACGGGGGGGCCATAACATGGTGAAACCAGCCTAAAATTCTTTTCATTAATATACCAATATTATGTCTCTTGTACTGTACAGCAAAGAGCAGCTATAACATGATGTTCCTATCTCTTGAATAATGTCAGAATAGGGCACTGAGTTGCTTTAGTCATTAGTATTGTATTAACTTTCCTGAGTAATTATATTTTTGTGTGAACTTTTTAGTCTTTATCCATTGACTATCCCTTGAATCCTACAGATGATGCTTTAGCTGAAATACCTTTATTGACCCTATCAGCAGGGGTTATGACTAGATTAATGATAATCTGTCTCAAGGTAGCATCTGTCAGTATTCTCTCATTTCCTCAAGGAAAATCCTTCTCAGCATGAAGAGTTTGCACATCCTTTTTTCTCCTCTTTTCTCTTCTTCCCTCCCTTCTCCCTCCCCCATCCTGAGCTTCTTTTCTACTATAATGCAACTGAAAAGGACATAGTGCTACTGCAAGACCCCCTCTAGCAGGACAATGATGGACAGTGGCCATTTGCTTTGAATTGTCTCTAACAGACTAGAGGTATCATTCACTTCCTGTTTTTCTCTTTAATTTTTCTGTGCTATTCTCCCCTGCTGAAGTGCTTCACTCTGACACGGGGGAAAAAAATTGCTTCGGTCACCCTCATCTGCTGCTTTCACAATAGTTGTGTTAATTTGTCATGCTGCCCCTCCGCTTCCATTGTGAACATATACTGCAAGAATTCTGCCATTAGTGAAGCATTTTCTAGCACGTTTCAAGAAAATGGCCCAAACTATCCATAGCATAACTTCAGTGAAGTCACTGGGATTACATAGTATATGGAATTGACCGGATTGCAGTTGAATTAAGCAGGCAGAGAGAGTGGAAGGATAGTGTGGTGTGGCCACAGATCAAAACACTGCTTGTAAGTCTCTCAGCCTTGACAAAGTGCCCCAATTAAAAAAATAATAATAATTTTGCAAGAATTATCATGGTTGTTGGAATCAAGCTTATTTTTCAGTTACAATATAAGAGGAGAATGAAATAATCCAGTATTTTATTTGGCTATTGATTTCAAGTAAACTACAGAAAGAAATCCATATTATTGTCAGAAGAATCTTGCATAGTTCTGGTTAGTGCCTGTGCCAACCCACAGCAGCAATGATCCAAATAAAAGGAGCTAGCATCTGGAGTCTAGCAGAATTTTATTGCACTGGTGCCAGATAAAACCTGTAACTGCCTGTGCTGACCTGCAAAACAATACAGAAGCCAATTTATTTTTCTTCTTAGTGACTGAAACTCAGAATGGCTTCTGCTGAGATTTCTCACACTAATTCTTAAATCTGAGACCTATCAAAGTCAGATATTGGGCCACATTCTTAGGTGCTCCTGGGCTACATTCAGCGCACTGCAGAAGGGGATAATTTTTCTCCCTCTTTCTTGTCTTCTGAACTTGGGGGCACAAGTTAGAGTAATCTCACGGCAGATCTCAGTTCTCTGATAGAACCTCAGAACACCAAAGGAAATCATACTTTGGTCATACTCTTTACACAGGTTGGGAGATGCGAGGAGCCTGTGGCGTAGTGCCATTTGAACTTGCTTAATGCCATTCCAAGATTAACCTTGCCAGGCAGTACAAGGAGCCAGAAGAGGGGCAATACATCTGGCCACTGTGTTAATGCTCATAAGAATATGCCTATCCGTTACAGTAGGTTGCTGATTAGGATAAACTAGCATTTAAAGTCTTTATTCACCTACTGCAAATATTTCTTAAATTATCCAATATTCATACAGCATAAAGTTGTTATAACTTACAGTGTCAGTTCGAGTTTGGAGTTCAAAAGGGCTGCAGGATGATGGCCTATAATGTTCTAAAAGGGTCAAATGAAATGATTAAATGGATGACATTTATTTAGATTGTATGCTTTTGGAGTCAGGGACTGTTACATGTGTACAACCGGGCTCTGATCCTTAACTGGGACATCTAGTTGGTACTACAATAAAGTACTACTTCTGCTACTAATGGTGATATAACATGGACAGTATTTTAATATTCTATGTTCTGCAAATTATACACCAAATTAAAAAAATAAAATGAAAGTCATGCGAACATGCTGGTAGGAGGAGTAGGGAGCTGTGTGCAAAAACTGAGCATGACTGTTAAGAACCAGCTCTTGTTACCCATAGAGAGTGAACCAGCAGGAATAAATTTAGATGGATGCTGAATAAAGTGCTGCAACTCTGCCTCTCTTTGGTTGGATTCAAAAACGGTAAGACTGGAGTACTGCGCAGTGGTTAAATGTTCTTTGCAAGTATCACTCTCCATCTACAAATGAAATTACTAATTACAATTAATTTACCTTTAACCTACATTTCACTCCCTCTTTCTCTCTGTTTCACCACAAATTCCACCCTCTAGTCTCCAATTCTCAGGTCCTCCTGTATCCTATCCTACTGACTTTATCCCTTTTTATCTTCTCTCCTTTCTGTCTCCCTCCTTCCTCTTCCTTCTCTTTAGCTGCCCTCTTTCCTCAGGCTCCTTTCCCTATTCCTGCAAGCACTGTCATGTTTATCCTGTATTGGGAAACGTTACCTTCAAACCCACCTCCTTCTCTCACTTCCTTCCTCTTCCTCTGCTGCCCTTTATCTCCAGAGTCTTAGAGTGTGCAGTCTACTTCATGCATCCTCCACTTCTTTCCTTCCAACTCTTTCTTTGAGCCCTTCCCAATTAACTTGTGCCCTCTTCTCTTCACTAAACACGACTCCCAGAAAAACATGACTAATAACTTCTCAGGTTGGGACCGCATTGTGTTAGGCACACAATACATGCACACATAGTGAGGGGAGTATGTGACCCAAAGAATGTTCAGTCTAAAAACACAGGTAAATAGCTGAAATAAGGAATCATTAATATGCCACTTTTACAGATGGCTACTGAGGCATAAAGAAATTAAATTACTTGTCCCGGGTCACATAAGCCTGTGGCAGAATTAGGAATTGAAACCAAATCTTCCAAATTCAAAATCTCATCCCTTTAGCCACAAGACCACTCTTCCTCTCCTCGTATGGTTTCTGAACTCTCTCTACTTTAGTTTTTGTAACAATAGAGGCTATTTAAAAGGGCATTAAAGTGGAAGAAAAATGTTTTACTTCAAACAATAACATGGAAAATATAATTATTTTTACTATATATTGTTGAATGTCATGTACTTATTTTTAATGAAGAAGAATCTATATTTGGTAGCTACCACTAAGAGTATATCCAAAACCTAGAAAAGCAAGAAGATCTTCAATTAATGCCACTCTGTTTACTCTCAAGGGATTACATGTGTGAGATCCATGTGTAACATATGTACTCTGGACCAAATTTTCACTTGCATTTCTCTTTGCACTCTCTGCATGTAGAGAAAACTGACTGCAGAAAGGGGAATTCACTCTGAAAAATGCCAGGTGCCCATGCTGTGCCATCCTCCCATGGATTCTGTTGTAGGAGGAACAACTTTTAATTGTGACTGAGGTTTATTGGAGCCCACCAATGTATCTCCCAGTCAGCCTAGCCTACTGGCCTATGGTGAAATCTACTCCCACTTACGTCCTGTTTATTTTAATGGGAGCCTTGCTCAGAGAGGGAGACTGATTTACTGGTAAACACTACTTACAGGAGATGTCTCCAGATAACAGTTGATGTTTGCTCATTGTATTATATGAAGCTTTATCATATTGTACATTCCTTCTCCAGAGTAATAACAGGGACTTGTCTCCAGTGTAACGAGTCCATCAATTTTCATTACCTCTGTAAAAGAAACCTGCAAGATGTCTACAGATAAAAATATTTATCACATCACATTTTTTGTATCATGCTGTCATCCATGGCTTGCATTGATATAATAATTGCATGACATGCAACACCATTACCTAATTTTAAACATTTAAAAGGGAAAAAAAGGAGAAAAATTAAGAAACATTTGATAAATGATTTAGACTTTCCTGCACTCTGCACATATCTATAAATATTTTACCATGTATTATCATCAGGTTAGACAATACAACAATTGAAATTTTGATGGCAACATAAATGCAATTTAACCCATTCATGAGGAATACTTCCAAATTCTGGAGGAATCAAACATTTGGAGTTTTATATGGTGGCACTAACACATGGTGATAATTAACATAGAATTTTATAAACAGTGTAGCAAAGTAATTGGTGCATAATCAGTAAGAATCTTTTAGGGAGCGCATTTGCAAATAATTTGGCAACATTACAGTATTAACTAATTTAAGCATGTGAGGCTAGATCTTGGCTCTGGCTGATACCCACTCACCAAATGACCAATAAAGGGAAAGAAGGGGCCGAGGTAGGACTACTGGGGCCTGGCAGGGGCTGGTTTGTTTCTCAGTGAAAGTTATAGTACTCTCAGTGCTGCTCTAATTGGGCCCCACTGCAATAACCCTGTAAGGGCACTTCAGCTTTAGGGAAACCCCATGACTCTCCCCTTCTTCCAAAACCTTGCTTCCTTTTTGGGACAGGAGTAACATAAGGGGAACCCTTAGGTAAAAAGCTTTTGCCCCACAGCCTCTCTGACTGTCAATGCCAACCTCCCCCTAGGGTCTGGCCTTCAACAGTCAGGGAATAAAAAAGTTCAATAGTCTCACAGTGACGTTAACTTGGCCTCGTTGCCCACTCTGCACATTTTTAGGTACATATCTAACAGCATAATCTTTACCATCAACACCAGTAGGCCCCAGTTACACAAGCACTGAAACACAGGAGTAACTTTACACACAGCAAAACTTAATAGGTCTCTTCAAATGTTAGCAGCTCAGAATCTTTTACTAAAAGGAATGTGCAGAATAATCCTGTCAATCTTACTGCGGGAACCTTCTCATAGATCTCTTGAGTTCTGAGCAGTAAGTTTGTACAGTGAGCAGACCTGTAATATATTTGTCTTCTAATTTCTCTGTTGATTGTTAGAGGAGGGAGAAGTCCTGGGTTAACAGATCTAAGAAACATAGAGGTGCTTACACACATTTGCACAGATACAAATATGTGGATCTGCACCTGATCCACAGGCGCGAGAATAAGCTATCCAACCCACAGTCCGCCCTCTCTCTTTTAGATGTATCCGCATGCACGCCGCCAATCAGCTGTTTCCAGCCAGCCACCCCCCATCAGCTGTTGTGGGGGTGACTGCGCACTTAACAGCTGTTCCTGTGATGCCTGGGACTGGCAGCTGCTCCCCAGCCCTGCCTCCCCCAGAAATCCCGGAGGTCCTGGAAAGTCAGTTCATGACGCTGTTACCATCCGATCTGAAATCCACAAAAAATGGTTCACAGATATCTGCATCCAGGGATGTGGATATCTACAGATTTGCAGGGGTCTACTTACAGAACATGCATGCTTTGCAGGAGAGAAGTTGCCTCATGTACAACTTACGAGCTTTCTAACGAAATAAATACTTCAGTACAGAATCTGGATTTATTTTGGGAAAGTTCTCTACAGTTTCTACAGGTGTATTAGCTACCCATTCAACATAATGACTCCTGCGTCTTACAGAGGCCCATTAACTGCACTGGAATTCTACATGAATTTATAGGATCTGCTAGTGGAGATCAGATTGCACGATTCTGTCCCAGTCCTGGAAGGTGCTTGCAGTTAGTTCTGTAGCTGTGCTGTCAGAAAAGGACTACTGCTCATATAGAAAACTTGAGTTCTCAAACTCTTATGGTGGGATTATCCAAATCATTCACATTGCCCTAACTCTGTTCTCATTGAAGTCATTTGTAAAACTCCCATTGACAGAAGGGAAGCTCTGAGCCCTTTAGAAAACACTTTTGAAAATTCCTCCCTTATTTTGTAACTTATTTTAATTTTTTTTTCTCTTCAAATCAGTAGACGGAATAGTCCTTGGAGAGTATTACCTTATTGGAACATTTCATGTGTTAAAGTTAAGGGAATTTTGAGCTGTGGTATTTCTGAGTTAAAACCATAAAATTTTCTTACAGTGGAAAAAGGTGGTTTGTATTTTTCCATCTTTGCCCATTAAAAGCAGTTAAAGGGACTTTGCTCATATTTTCATAGATATTCACCTCTGAGTTGAAACCAGTCATGCACAATTTTGACTCCAAAAAGGAGAATTTTTCAGTTAAGCCACTGAAAATGGGGTTATAGTGAAAGCCCTGATGAAACTAACTGTAGCAAATACAATCAAGAGTCTTGTTTACTTCTGTTAGAGCAAAATAATGCCTACCTATTAAGAATAGCTTTCTATTTTATGATTGCCCGTTATTATTTGAATCATAACGTTTACTATTTTCTTTCATTCAAAAGAAGGCATTAAACCCAAATACTTTGTGAATATGCCTGCTGCGTGAAAGCTTTAATTAAATCTACAAGTAGAGCTTTAAAAGAACAAGAATCAAATTAATTGCAACAAGGGCCACGCATTTGTTTCTGTGACAGGCCAGAGCGCTTTGGAGAAAAGGCAATCTGTGTACCCTTATCTGAATTAGTAAACTCAATATCACTTTTCATTAGAATGGTAGGTCATTGTCATGCATCTTCCATCTGACACTGTTTACATGTTAATGACCTCACAAGTAGTCTGTTCCAACTAGTTTGCTGTAGGATTCCAAAGCTGTAAATCCATGAAGTGGAATAACTGTCTTCTGCTTTCTGCACCATTGGTTTTTGTGAGTTCTTCTCTAGATTGAGCTTCATAATTAGGCAGCAGCATAATTAAGGCAAATTCAATAAATGCAAATAGGGCAAAAGGATTTATAGCTGATTACAGTTGTTATGCCATACTTGAGATTAATTTACAAGCAGCAGTATCTGACTTTTCAATGATGCACAGTCTAAAAGTAGAAGATAATATTTGTTCTTCAGAAAAATATCACAGCTAAAGTTGGTGAGTGCTAGCCCATTTAGAAGATAATGGAACACCCATGCATATTTCCAGACAAAGATTCAATGGAATATGTTGCTTTAGTTGTTTAGTGTCTGATGGCTTTGAATCATAACCTGATGATGATGAGATTGATTTTGTGTTTGTTTATTTCCCCCACTGTACAACATAATTAGCATGCTGCCTAAAATTATATCCTTAAAAGGAAACCTCATATTTATATCTAATAATTTGACAAGCCAAAGGGAAGCTTTTCTGCCTTAAAGTCTTGGAATATTAAAACCTTGCCCAGATGAGTAAAATTAGTTGAGCAGAAGAATTTAGCACTGAGTAAGTAAAAATATCTAAAGTAAGGGCCCATTCCTGCACCATGCTCAAGTACTTCTGGAAAGGTGCTTCTACGCCTGTTAACTTTAGTGGGGATCAAGGCTGCTCAGCACCTTCCAGAATTTGGGCCCAAATTAGTGTGGCTCAGCCATTCTGAAACCAGAAGAATTTGGAAGCCTGTTTTACGCTAGTCTCAAACAGGTTATAATTAGTATTGCACGACTTACATTTTATGGCTGTCCCTGTAGCAGTCTTGGGAGTTGCTTCACAGGCAGAGAATAATGATTTCTACTTTACTTGCTCACCTTAATATGCAAAACAACTTTAAATGTGTGCTGTCCAGTCCTTTCTGCTACGTATCTTTGTACTTGCTTTTCATTTGCTAGTTACTGAAGGTTAAAAAACAGGAATCCATGCTTTCCATGTCTTTTTAGTGGCAGACATGTAGTGTGTAGAGTGCATTGTAAAACGGAGTCAGACATTAAACCTCTTGTCAATTGGATAGAATTGCTAGGGCTTCCAAAAGCAAATTATGTAAGAGTAAGGTCTGAAGGACTCTGAATTTCTTTCAGAACAGCAGAGCATTAATAAATCACTGTCTTGAGGTAAGTAATCAATTTCCTGTTATACTGCATTTTATTTAAACAAATATTGTTGCAGATTGTGAACGAGCAGGATGTAAATTTTATTTTATAGTGTAAATTAACACTGCTTTTATTTCTTGTATTTAAGCATTAAAAATCGTCTACAGGGGACCCTTTGCTTCTGCAGACAGAGAGTATGTAGATCTGACAGAAAGGGTAGAGGAGAAACTCACTTCCACAGCATTATTACCCTTCATTGGGACCCCAGTGATATGTAACTGGGAGTTAAAATTTGAAGCAGCTTTTAATTCCCTTTGGATTTCACCATGACTACTCCTATGGAGCCACAGAAGGAATTAGCCGGTAATTGAAAGAGCCATGTGAAAAGAGGGAAAGCTAGACCTTTCTATGGAGACCTCTGCTGCTTTGGGATTACAACTGTCCCATAGGATCCTTGCTCTCCAGAAGGTTCATATCTTCTGCAGTCTCCCTTAAATCTGAGTGGATGATCATTTAATAATCCTCCAAGTTTGATATTTTAGATCCTCTTCTTTGGGTTTCTTCATGGTATAGGAGATCTGTCTCATAATATACATTGCTTTTAAAATGAGCTTGCATAGCAGCAGCATGTTTTAGCGGTAAATAGCATGAGATTAGGGCCTGGTCTACACTTACCTTCGGGATTCAGCAGCAGTCGATGGGAGATACTTAAGTGACAAAAATCACTTGCATATCTTCCGTCGACTTCACTGCATCTGCTCCGCGTGCCGTCCACACTGCGCTGCGTCGAAGGGAACCACTTACCGGGGTGGTTTTCCTGCGTCGATTGCTGGATCAACTGAGTGGGTCTACACAGACTGCTCAGTCGATCCAGAGCAATTGATCTGATGGTGGCGAATTTCCTGCCGTCAGTGTGAACCAAGCCTAGGAAGCAGCAGGTCTAGATTTATTTCTGGTTCTGCCATTTAACACCCTGACAAGGTCACTTACCCCTTGAGTGTCTGTTTCTTTATCTGTAAAATGTTGATAATACCCTAGCACAAAAGGAGTGTCTATTAGGGGTCTCATTTTCTGAAGTGCTGAACGCCTGTAGCTCCCATTGACTTTGGAGTTAAGTGTTCTCAGTACTTGTGAATATGAGGCCCTTTGGACTCAGTTTAGATCCCTAGTTCTAGAGCCACACAGGAGGGGGACAAGAAAAGATGAGCACTGCCTGAACAATAGTACCTGGAGTACATTATGCAGGCTTCCAGGGGCACTGTGTCCTTGCTAGTAGTCCTTGCTAAACCTTTAGAAGAGATACAGCATATGTTCCATCCGGCTATTTTGCTACCTCTTGGAGGAGGTTTTCAGCACAGTACTTCTAGCTAGTACACCCTCTTTGCACTAAAATGTACTTACTACATTATTTTAACTGCTTCCTTCATGAGAGCAGTAGAGGAGAGAGAGTCTATGCATATTTTCCCCCAGGAACAGTTATAAAGTGACCCTTTATGTTTGTACACTTTGAACATATGAAGTGCTATTTAAATGCTAGATGGGTTATTGAAGCCCAAATACAGTGATAGGTATCTTAGATACAAGTATAATAATAATGAATACAGTAATAATTTAACCTACTCTCTTGCTCATATGTGCATTAATAAAGTAAGACATTAAATGTAGTTTACCATTTACAGGCTAATAATTTACTATCCGATTTGAATAAGTCAAATAGCCATGGGATGAAATTAAGATGGAAAAAGTCATATGATGAAATTAGCTACATTCACATATGCATTACTTATAAAGATTTTGCTATGATTAGAGAGAGACCAGCAGCAAGTCAAGCAAATGAGATCAAATGACCCACAGAAAGAGAAATTAACCTCAACGATAAATAAAAGGTTATTATCCACTACAAGTGCTCCAAGACAAGCTGTTCTTGATTAATCATATCTTTCACTTCGGCTATGGGCCCTGATTATAGCTGCCATTTGGATTAGTTATGGATGAAAACATCTTAATGTAGAATAAAATACTACTGCATACTTACCCCTTTCTTTTACTGTTGTGTTTTCTGGTAGCACAAGTACTATCTAATCTAGTCTCATTGCTTTTTGTCACCGTTATCCTAATTATTCAAATTCACACTATTTCTATATTTTATGGCAAACAGGTTTGTCTATTTGATGTGTTTTCTATCACATCTAATCTATGGTAGGTGTTTTGAGTCTGTACGCCATGCCTAACAGGTTAAAAAAAATTGCTTAGTCCACTTCAATTTATTGATTTTTTTCTCTCAGGGGATACTTGGGACTTGGGTATTGTTCAGTTTCTCCTGCATCTCCCCTCAGAAGTGATGTCACGGTAGACCTAGGAAAATGTCTGAATGAGATGATTTCTGAAGCCCAATGAAGTCACACCTTGTATAATCCAGAGCAGGTTGCAAGAAATTATTTATTCTGCCCTTCCTTCTGTCAAGAGTTGCTCACACTAATCATATTGTTCCTATTCCCCTACATACCACATCAAAAGTAAAGAGCTTGTTTTTTACAATATCTCCACATATGCTGCCACTAAAACACCAAGCTGGCCCTTAGAATGCTTTCTAATACTACACCATTTGCAATACTTTGTCTCACTTATAAACAAATTGAGCATTCCAGCAAAATTGTTCTCAGAAGGTCAGCAAAATTCTTACTGTGAAAAAATAGAAAAGCATACAGTCAGAACTCTGTGCTACACAGTGGAAATATAGTGTATGTTTAGCAGTGCTTTGAAGTACTGTTCCATAAGGAACGAACATAGGAAAAGTTTAAGCTATTTGATTTGGCCTGCAGAAACTCTTGAGAGAAAATTTTCACTGTAAGGAAGCACTGTAAACATATAATTCCTCTTGCCAAGTGTTACAGATCTGCATATATTTATATTTGTGTGTGTGTATATATATATATATATATATATATAGTGTATATTTGAAGATGGGGGTTTTGAGGGTGCACATTTCCTGTTCTCTTGCAACAACCCCTACAATGGATGGATCTAAGAAACAGGAGGTTATTAACAGGCTCGACCTACCCTTCATTTTAGAATGACTTTTCATCATATTTTTCAATCCCTTCATTTCAGCCATAGTAATTGCTACATTCACTTAACATCTTGAAATGGCTATTACTGAGCCTTTGTTCACTTACTAATATGGAAGTAATTAATCCACTTTGGTGGAATTGTCTACTATGAATGTGAATCCGCTAAGTCAAACAATAACTTTGCTAATCTAAAACTTACTTTTAAAAAAATAACTAAAAGGCCTGTGTTTATTTCATTGCTATATTTAATATCTTTGAACTATTTCACTTTTCCTATTTCCATAGGAAACCTGTTTAATTTTCAGTGTCCACAGATAATTTTAAAGTAAATGAAAACTTGGTCTCTGGAGCTCTGCCTGGTCTTTGACTCTTTGACAAACTGGTGCTTTGAGAGCCCTATTTCTCTGTGTAGGTGGCTTTAATTTAGTAACAACCACAAAAGGTTACTTTAAATGGCCAACCTCTTCTCAATCAACCAGGAGCCTCTCTCTCGAGGTACCTTTGCACTGCCATTAAACACCTGCAGCTGGCCTGTGCCAGCTGACTTGGGCTCGGGGGGCTCAGGCGGTGCTGTTTAATTTCAGAGTAGACTTCTGGGCTCAGACTGCAGCCCAAATTCTGGCACCCTTCCACCTCAGAGGCTTGTTGTAACCTTGGCAAAGAACTCCAGATCACATTATTTACAATCAACAAACACTTTCACTGTGTTTGAGGCATTAGCTGGGGGAATCATGTGGACTCCGTCTCTGGCAATTTGCCACATGCGTGGTTGGGTTTGCTGAGTCCATTGTAGTTCCCATAGAAATTTATTATGATTATTTCTTAAAATTGCTGCTCCAAATGTTTTTGGTACAATGCAAGATACTGTCCTTGCCCTGTAGAACTTACGAGGATCCCCTCCTTTTCTTTTTCTTCTTTTTAAAATCTTCAGTGGTCCAAGAAAAGGTTGTGTAGTCGTCTTCTGGGTTTCTGTTGTCTTGCATCACGTATCACATGGAGGCCAATATATTAATGGATTTTGGGATAGCTAGGGCAAAAAATTGCAGAAGGACTTTGCCTTTTGTGGTTCAACCCTTCTGATTAGTCATCGAAAGCTCCCAATCAAAATTAACTGATTATCATATACCATCATTTGTCCTTAGTCTTATTGGACTCCAAAGCAGGACCTCTGGACTGTGCACTCCTCCATACGGATTTATACAGCCCTGCCTGATAAAAAGCGAAATTCTGTGTACACTGTGCTCTTTTGTTAAACTTTTCACCAGTTCTTCTTATAAACTCCCAGATGCTTGGCTTCAGTACAGTTTCCAATAGCTAGTGCTCTATTTCTTTGAGAAATTTCTACTTTACAGATATTAGTCAGCTTTAGTAGCATTACTTTGCCTCATTGAGGGAAATTACCATACAGTACATCTTTTTATTGCTCATTCTGGCCACATATCTTCAAAATAGAGGTTTTGCATGGTGGAGTGCTGAATAGGCCAAAATAGTTTATAAACATTGAATTACCAAACAAGAGCAGGACACGCACATAGGATTGAAGATATATTTACACAGCAACAAGAAATAGTCAGGTGGTTATCCAGGATTTGTAAATTTTTGGAAGTCGTCATTCACCTAACTGAATAATCCCTGAGGAGCTGCATTCATGTATCTCTTTTAGGTATTGCTGGCTCATTACCTACAAACAAAATGTTCACAGAATATTGGCCCCTTTTACCTCTCCAAAAGCATCTGTTTTGTTATTCTACGTCCTACAATACTGGTTAACCCTTCTATAAAATAAACTTTTGTCCTTTCCATGGCTGTACAAGAACAGCGAGGGAGGCAAAGTTACACATATGCCAGTTTTGTGTCATGTACACAGACCATCGTCAGGCAGTCAGATGTCGAGGCCACGTTAAATAGAAAAGCCAAAGTACTAGAAGTTCAGGTATGCAAGTTTGCTCAATCTAGCAAAAGTGACTTGGCAGCACTTTGTAGTTTCTTACGTTTGGAGTGTGTGATTTTTGCTTTGATATCAACCCTTAATCTATTATTAATGCAGTTGTATGTAGATCAAAACTAAGATACTTAGTCACATCAGAAAAGAATTCTAGTCTATTTTTTATATAATTTGATGTTTATATGAAGGAAATAAAGTGCAAGGATACTAATGTTTGGTATTGTACATCCCTATTCCTCTTTTACAAACTGTGATCCTGTACATACGGTAAAATAACCCTCCTTAGATTTTTATCTGGAGAACTCGTAGGTGATAAATAACTCTTTTTTTCCCCATTGTGAGTTGCAGCTTTTTATCAAGCTTAAAGATCAGAATCTGCAACTTTCTTGAATGACATCTAAATAAACTTTATAAATGCAAAAATGTTCATCATTAGCCTGTATTCACCAGCTTTTCAACATTAACAGGGTTTATTTAGTCCCTCTAATAACATCATTATCATATGTAATTATAGCAAGGCTGCTGATGCCATTATAGTTAACATTATGTCAGCACTTCCATTCTAAAACCTGTTTTTCATGGATTTATGACTGAGCCATAAAAATTATGCTCCAGGAAGAAGCTTTACCTATTGCAGCTTCACCTTTGAATAATTGTTCTGTTCTTCAACAACTGTTGTTGTTGCTGTTTTTAGTTCAGACATTTTGTTCATTTGTAATTCTAAAAAACAAACCATTCATCCCTTTAAATGACACTTTTGTAACTCAACACTTACATTTTTAAGATGGAAAATTTGGAAGCCCCTCAGGGATTGGATTGTAATTGGATTTTAATTCTGCTTGTTAATAATAATGTATCAAGGCATACAGCATATAAAAACAAATTTTGTTGTCAGCTTTCCTGTAAGAAGACCTTGCAACAACATATGCACACGGGAAAGCAAAGATGGCAAGCTATTAATGTCTGAAAGTTGGCAATAGCACAGGCTCAAATATCCTGTTCATTATGGACCGTACCATCAGTTGGAGGTGTGAGCCCTTCCCACAACGTGCCAGTCCACTGCCTCCTATGTGCCTACTCTGCTTCTCTGCACGGACACACTCGGGTTCATGCCTTTCCTTTCAGCTTCCAAGCTGTCTTTCTAGTGGGTAATATCTCCCCCTGCTGATTCCCAGTCTAACAAAGATGTAGATAACTTGAAGTCTTGGGAATCAGAGCACAGTAAGAGAAAATATCAGGGAAGTGGAAGAGATTTGCACTCAGGGAAGGCATGTCCAGTTGAAACTTACTGCAAGTAAACTTACTGTCCCCATCGTACCCTGCTCCCAGGACAGAAAACATCTCTCCCAGGACTGTGCCTTCAAGTGGCTCTTAAACTCAGGAAATAATTAGCCAATATCATAAGGTTTAATATTCCTGGGGATTCAAGAGTAAAGCTATGTTGTGGGAGGAGAGGTTGCTTAAACCCTTCTTCCTCTTCAGATCACTGTAGCCTGGCTTTACCCATGCACATACACACAAAGTGATGCAGGCCAACTGACTGACATTGTTGCTGTGAACAGATTGGTGTGGTGTGAAATTGAGACCTGTGGCCCAAAGGTTATGTTTGTTTTATGTAAAATAGACCACTGCAAGGCAATGAGATGTTGCATAGTGGAGTGCCAACTCAGTTATATTATGGATGTCTGAGAATTTCCTACAGAAGCTAATTGACCAGTGAAATATATACACTTAGCATCATTTTTTTCTGTTTTCATTTTGGAGCTTGTATGCAGATGGCAATTTTACGCTTCTCTCTAATATCTATAAGAATTTTTCCTCTGCCTGATTTCTTTTCAATATCTCTTTGCAAAGCATGTCAGCTTTTCATCTTGGAAGCTAAAAATAAATGTTATACCAGAATCAGAAGAGATTGAAATTAGAGGTTGATTCATAAATAGAAAAAAGAAATTACACAAGCTTTCATTAATTATTCTGTGGAGTAGTTTGTTCGTTTGTGGAAATGGTGTGTTGAGCATCTAGTATTTTTCTAAAGAAAGTAAAATATCTGAAGCTATATCATTTTGCACATTACATCTGTCTATCCCATAGTCATGTGGAATATCTGTTTTTGTGTTAGTTGTAAGCATATCCACAGCTGTAATTTTGTTACCCTTCATTGTGGCAGTCACAGCTGCCATCTTCCTTTATAGCATTAAACCAATCCATAATTTCAGAGTAAACTCTGCTAGAAATGTGCCAGAAATATTTTATGCAGAACAGGGTCTCTAAGACTTCCTGTACGTAAGGGCAGGGTGTTAGAATGCAAAATTAAATGGTATTCTTACATTGCTATTGTAACCGTCCGTGCCCAGGGTAGCCCACTGATAATGCCAGGGTCAGGGCAGGCTGCAAAAGGAGAGCAGATTCTCCCAGCACTGGTGGGTGACACCACAGTCAGACTTCCCAACCAGCCACAAACAGTGCTTCTGATTCCCCCACACTGGTTATCAAGAAGCCACTGTGCAAATACACACAGCCCCCTTTACTGCACTTCAGTCTCTGGCTCCCAAACTGACACTAGGTCCAGTAAAGAGACCAATCATTTAAACTCTATGCTCTTTACTAAAAGATTCCCTCTGATCCCAAAGGATCAGCCACAGTACCAGTTCACTATAAGTTTGGATCTTACCCAAAATACCACGCTGCCAGCCAATCCTTTAGTAACTAAAACTAAAGGTTTATTAATAAAAGAAAAACAAACAATAAGAGAAGTGTTAAAGGCTTAAAGCAATCAGATACATACAAATGATTTTAAAGTCCATATACATCAGGTTTCTAGAACAATTGTGGAGTTGTATAGTTCCTCTGGTATACATCCAGTACCTGGATGGGTCTAAGTCCTTCAGTTCAGTTGCAAAGTGTGTCGATCCAGAGGTGTGTCCGCAGCTGGACAGGAACAAAGACAAAATGGTTTCTGTGGTTTGATCTTATATACCCTCTGTTACTGGCCATGTGGCTTGTGGAACTTTACAGGAACCAAAATGGAGTCCATAGTCACATGGGCCAATCCTGGTAACTCTTCAGGTATGCCTTTAGTTTCTTCCTGGGCCTCTGGCCTCTGTAAAGGTCTTGATGGGCCATTAAGCGGGCTATTGTCCTGTGGCCTCTCTGTCTGGGGTGTGTCTTTTACAGCACAGTTTGAAATACAGGATATCAAAGATCTCCATAACTTTCCTCACACATATCACACATGAACACAAATATTATCATCTTATTCAGCATATTATAACCTTTCTAACAGTACCTGACATGGCGTGTCTTACATGAATTGCTATGATTTTGACACATTAATGTCAAATAACACAAATGCCCCCCCCCCTCCTAATGCAGTGCATGACAGCTATGGTTTCTATTAATTGTTTATACTTCACTTCTAGAATAACAGGACATCCTCCTGTGAGACTTACAGGTGGTAATGAGTTAACAATGAGGACATAATAAAGTGGGCATTACCAAAATTACTTTTTCCCAGCCCAAGGTATTTAATGTAAATTGAACTATATTGTAATCCTTTTAATTATCCTGAAGTTGATGATGGTGTTGCTAAATATAGTTGTTTTCAGGAAATGCAATGTCCACTTCATTTTTGAGTATGCCTACTCTCCGTTGGTTCCATTTCCACCGATAATATGATGTGGTATCATAAAAGGTTGCATTTCTATAGCACATTTAACTGAGAGTTTCAAAATGAATTAAGCTTCACAAGACCCACGTGCGTTACTGAAGATTAGTAGTGGTATACACATTTTTTACATCAGGGGCACGTCCAAAAACAGAACCCAAGAGTCCTGAATCTCGTGCTCGGAAGTGCAATCTTTTAGTCAAAAGTAACCCACAAACTTTTACAGTGAAGCACTTTGCTCCCCCCATCCCAACCTTTTTAACATGGAAGTTTGGCCTTCAGATGCTATTAGTCGTGACATTTAATGGTCTACTATGATCCAAACAGAAGATCATTTGGGTCACAGAGCCCAAGCATAATTTTTTGGGACCCAGTACAAACTTGTACCGTAGGCTGCCTCCCACACACATATGCATGGGGGTTGCAGCCTGGGCTGGGCCCCCTAGGGCCTCCAGGCCCAGGTAAAGTGTACCTCTTTCCCCCCCCCCATGTGGGGGCCTTGTTCAGTCATGATGTATACTGATCTGTCCATCACATCTAACTAATAAATAATGAAGACAGTTGCAATCTGCTCTGTTTTTTTCAACCTAGGTGCAGCCACTATTTGCGTCTCTCTGAAATTGCTGCCGTTCTTGTGCAGGCACTGTTATGTTATCATTGTTTTAAATCAGCCATGTTATTCTAACATATATAATTACGCCAAGCAGATCTAGGAGTTAAGGTAAACAAAACAGAACTTCCTAAGAAGCTAGCATTTAGCAACCAAACTGATCATCTTTCCGAAAAGACGAATAAAATTGGAGAAAAGCTGACTCAAGCTAAAATAGCTTCTTATTAAGAAAAGCAACCTACCATGGCAATTTAGTAGTACTGGTTTGTTTTGACACCAACTATTTTTCTCTTGACAACTGTCAGTGAATTCATGTTCACGTGATATTTACTCTCATTATTCTGCTGGCAGTTAAAAGGCTATTTCTGAAGTCAGGCAGCCATATCTGAGTTTCCAGCTAAATTGAACCCCATTTCTTATGCCTTTTGTTTGCAAAACAACTTGCTTCACTTTGCAGCCATTCAAAAGATTTGGTGGTTCAGGGAGGCTGCAGTGTGGATTCAGAGAGAATTTTTTCATTGCTTGCAAAATTGTTAATCGTTTGACGACCAGTTGCATAAATGGTATTTTTGCAACAAGTATGTCTGTTTGTTCATGCCAACAAGTGGAAAGGGAATTTTTAATAGGGTGTTTTGTTGTGGGGATAGATGTCAGCAGAAGAGTAACAAAAAGCAAACAAAACAATATAAATCAGATGCAGGGTGTTGCAGACGCTCCTGTGCCACAATCAAGACCCTATACTGTAAACAAGTAACACAGCAAGGAACAGGATGCTTTCAATCTGTTGTGTAATAATCTACCAGGGAAGAGTGTGCTGGAGAAAAGCCTAGATATAAACATACTTTATAAATAGGAATTTCTTGGCTTGTGCTAGCTATGGGTATTTATTAGGCCTTATTTATTTGTTGTGACTGTAGCACAGGACTAATTTATAGCCTATTCTGCCTGGATATAGCACAGGCAGGAAGTAGCATGGCCACAGCCAATGTGTCCAACATATTCCATCTGTTGAGAGGAAATGTAAAACTCCACTCTAGGAATGACATCTTTATAATGCTTTTCTTTTAATTTTCAGTCTGTTGAAATAGTGCTTATCCTATTGTGCTAATAGCATGTGTTTAATAGGGTTGCCAACTTTCTATTTTCTGAAAACCTGACACTATAGCAAGAGCCCTGGACCTTCCCTCTCCCCCACCTTTCCCCTCCTGCCCCCCAAGACCCTGTCCCTTCCCTGCCTCTTCCCTCAGGTCCTGCCCCCACTTGCCCCTCTCCCCAGCTTCTCCCATCACTTGCTGCTCTCTCCTCCCTCCCCCTTCCTTGTCACTCAGTCCCCTCCACTTCCCCTTTGGTCCCCCTCCAGCTGGACTCCCTCTGCTCTGGGGTGGTGACAGGAGCTGCAGCCCTTGATGTGGAGCCTGCCTGCCCACAAAATGCAGGTAGAAGGTGGCCCTGGCTGAGCAGGGGCTGGTGCGGATTGATGATCCCCTGGTAAACGGATTTTTGGTGTCCAGTCAGTACATCTGACTGGACAGTGCACAGGGAACTGGTCTTTCCAGTCAAAAACCGAGCACTTGGCAATCCCAGGACTTAAGGGGATGCAGTGTTTAAATGCAGCTATACTCAAGTTGTTTTCTCTCATTTATAATATTCGAGCAGCAAGAGCTTCACATCCAGTCAGAACATAGCTTCCTCTCAAGTGCATGTTTCAATCTGACATGAGTGTTGAAAGGAAGACTCAATTTATTTCTCATTTATCTGTCTAATCTGTCTTCATACTGTGTGTATCTGAGTGCCTCAGTATCTCTGATAGAGATAATGCCCTTATTTTTGAAGGAAAACAAATTTTCCATGTAAGTAAATCTGTGCGTCTTTTCTGGTCACATAAAAACCTTTGGTGTGAAGTCAGTCAGAACAAGGTAATATTCATTATCAGGACATTTGAGGAGAGCAGAAATGGAAGTGGCCTCTCTCTGAGTTTCCATCACTGAATATCCAGATCCAAAGAAGGGCATAGCTGATAGGAAACTCATTCTCAACATCCTTTTTCAGAACACAGTCTGCCTTTATTTACACTTTGTATAGAAAGACTGTTTCTCTACTGGATGGAGCCCACTTTCTCCATTCATATCATATAAATTCTGGGCCAAAGCCTCAGTGGGTATAAACAGATGTAATTCCGTTGATGTCTCTGGGTCTTTTCCTGTCAGTGATGTGTAATACATTGGGAGGTGCCTTTGAGAAGGAGGTTCCATGCTCAGAATCTGGCACTGAACCCAACGGAGAGAGAGATTAGAGAGCTGTTGTGCCCCACAGTGGGATACCCCAAGGTGAGAAGCAGGTAATTGAGGTGGCCAAAGGACCTTATAGGCTAGGTCAAAATACAGGAGGCAGGGGATGGGCTTTATAAGTCTAGAGGTTTGAATAACTTTCCAAACCTTTGGATTCTTATCCAGATCTCTGAACTTTTTGAAATTTGCCATCACTAATGGTATGATGGCCCCTTAATTTATTTATATAATTATTCCTGCTGAGTAATTTCATCAGTTTGTAATAGCTCTGGTTATCCAATTACATGGTGTTTCTTTGGCAAGTGAATCTAGGCTATGTTTTTCTGGTTTATTTGTGAAACAGTATCAAAAGTCTTACTAAAGTTATGATATATCATATCTACTGTTCCTACCCTATCCACAAGGCTTGCTGTCCTGTCAAAGGAGGATATTAGGCCAGTCTGACATGATTTGTTCTTGACAAATCCATGTTGACTATTATTTATCACCTTATTTTCTTCTAGGTACTTACAAAATAATTGTGTGATTTTTTGCTCCATTATCTTAAGATGACTGGTCTATAATTTCCTGGGTTGTACCTATTCACCTTTTTAAAGATAGGTACTATATTTGCCCTTTTACAGATATTGAGTATCTCTCCTGTCCTCCATGAGTTCTCAAAAATAATTGCTAATGGCTTAGAGATCTCTTCAGCCAGTTCGTTAAGTATTCTAGGATGTATTTCATCAGGCCCTGCCAACCTGAAAACACTTAACTTGTCTAAATAATATTTAACTTATTTTCCTATTTTAGCCTCAGATCCTTCCCCCTTTACACTAATGTTCATTAGGTTAGTTGTCCAATCACTGCTAACTTTTTTGGTGAGAACTGAAACAAAAAAGGCATTTAACATTTGGGCCATTACTGCATTTTCCATTATTGTCTTTCCCTCCTCATTGAGTTAATGGGCCTATCCTGTCCTTGGTCTTTGTCTTGTTTCTTGTCTTGTATTTGTCAAATATTTTCTTGTTACCCTTAATGTCCCTAGCTAATTTAATCTCCTATTTTGCTTTGGCCTTTCTAATTTTGTCCCTGTTTTTTTTAATAATCATCCTTTGTAATTTTGTCCTAGTTTCCACTTATGTCTGATTCTTTTTTGAGTTTCAGTCATTGAAGATCTCCTGGACAAGCCAGGTGGTCTCTTACCATATTTTCTATCTTTCCGACATATTTGGATAGTTTGGTCTTGTGACCGTAATAAAACTTCTTTAAAAAACTACCAACTGCCCTGTACTGTTTTTTCCCTTTGACTTGCTTCCCATGGGATCTTATCTACCAATTCTCTGAATTTGCTAAAGTCTGCCTTCTTGAAGTCCATTGTCTTTATTTTCCTGTTTTCTGTTATTTTTTAGAATCATGAACTCTATCATTTCATGGTCACTTTCACCCAAGCTATCTTCTACCTTCAAATTCTAAAATAATTCCTCCTTGTTCATTGGAATCAAATTTGGAACAGCCTCTCCCTTAGTCACTTTCTCCACCTTCAGCTTTGGGGGATGTGCATGGATTCTCCTCCTCTACCTTTCAGGGTGATTCCTCATGATAACCTGCATTAACCTGAAATAGCCTTTTCTCATGCAGACTTGTAGTAATGTGATTGCATTATTTTTTGATGAATCTGAGTGCGCTCCTGGTCACTGCTCCAAAGCTTTTTCTTTTTATTTGTGGAAGAGAATTAGTTCATCAGGCATTCAGAGTCATGTTTTTCTCTATTGGAAGTTGATACACTCATAAATTTATAATCCACATTGTGTTCCAGCAATATGTTAATGCTGAGTTCATAAGATTAATCTGGCCACATGCTGTCTTATGGTTCCACTAATACAATTTTGAGTAACGTCAGCATTTTCACTCATTTCATTTGCAAACAAGAAAGAGTCTTTGCATGACACTACATTATGTAAACAGATATATCACATGGGCAGTGTTTTGATCACTGTTAAATTGAAGAAGCCTGAAGAAATAATGGCCTGCTACTGCAGTTGGTGAATAGGGCAATACTCTTAATTAATGATACACTGCACTATCTCATATATACATTAACTTTTATAAGTATGGAACTTGTCACCTAGCCAAAAGAAAAATTTCTTTGGGAGACAGTTTTATTTATTTATTTGCAGATGATCTAAAGGCTAACAATTAAAATTAACCAAACAATAAAAGTGAAAGAGAGTGCTGAGTTTGGAAATGTATGTACCTTTAACAAAAAGAACCTCATTACAGTGTTGCAATTAGGACAAAAGAAAACCCTAAGGAACAGAGTGACTGGAATGCTGCAACTGCTTTTGGGACACTCTGGTGATGCAAATCAGCCATTAACTACATATAACTTCCCAGTTAAGCCAAGTTTATGGCTGCTTTGCGTTGCCAGAGTAATACAAAGCAGCTGAAGCATACCAGTGAACTGGTCCTAAATGTGTGAAGAAAAGGAAAATATGGGTTAAGAGTTTCACAAACAGCTTTAACTATGACTCTTCTTGTCAAGGCCACAGGAGATAAAGGGATATTATTTTGGGTAGCAGGAAGAGGAAGTTCACTTCAATTTCTGGAAGAGCTAAAGAGCGTAAATTATGCAGTGTCTGTATGCTCAGCTTTATAAATGTGTTGAGTACTCTACAGTGGTCAGCAGGTCTGTTACAGCCTGAGGTAAAACTCAGAGGAAAAAAAAAGCTGCCAAGCTTCAGCTTTAGAGAATGGAGTTCTGCCTTGTGCTTTGTTTCAGGACTGGTGGACGCTATTTATTTATTTTACAATGACTAAATCAAATCAATCAAATTTAGGGCCCAATCCCAAGAGATACTAAGCACCCACAACTCCCATTAAATTGAGCTGAGGTCAGCAGGGCTTACGGACAGTCAGCATCTCTCAGGCGTAGGCCCTTAATGAGGAAAATATTATTGACAAATAAAAAAATATACCACTCCCTGGTGAAAAGATAAGGTATGTTCACCATTTAAAGGTCTTAATCTGATCTTTCAAACAATGCACACATACACATTGCTTAGCTTCAGGAGTGCATAATAATATGCCTGATGATCTGTGTTTTAATGTATGTCTGTACCGAAATTAACCCCTGCAGATGGCTTCTGGGGGCTGACTCAAGTTGACAGGGCTCAGGAAGGGGACCCTATGAGGTGAGAGAGTCCCAGAGCCCAGGCGCCAGCACAAACCCAAACTTCTACACCTTAATGAACAGCCCAAGCCCCACAAACTTGAGTCACCTGGCACGGGCCACCTGTAGGTGTTTAATTGCAATGTAAACGTATCCTTAGAAAGCATGGACTGAGTTCAAATGTTGTCAATAAACCTGCTTGATTTTTTGGTTTTGTGTCCTACTGACCAGAAAATGATGATCTATCTGGAATTCTGTAGTGTTTAGCACACGGTGCTGTACACAAACTGCATTTGAGTGTCAGCCTTTTTGGTTGGAGTAGATAACAGGAGGCAAGTCACATGATGGAATTGGTCGTTTGCCTCTGTCCTTGACTGGTTGTGATATCTTGCGATCAAGATGGTCAGTCCGGGTTATAGGATTTACTAGCTGCTGGGAAACCCCCTTGTGGCTGTATCTGGGGATTAGCTTGGCCTAATATGGCACCCCCTTCTTCACTTGCTCACACCTTGTTCTTTAGGAGTCACCGCCTGTTCTTTAGGAGTCACAGAGCTTTCTCTTCATGCAGAATCATAACTAGGCATTTAACATCCAGTGCGAGCAGGCATGTTGCACCCATACCTTTTTTGTGTGTGCGTGGTTATTTTCTGCCCCTATGACTTCATTCCCTGGGCCGCTGCCCCGCTCGCCCTACCCTGGTTATGGCCCTGTCTTCATGGCTTAGTCCTCTGCCACGTCACTCCACAGTTTTCCCCTTCCAGGGTAATAGTCTCTCCAGACTAGCTGTCTGGGTGCCATTCCAGGAATTCTTACCAATAAAAACTGCCACTTTCCCAGTGGCTACTAGGGGATGCAGACATGCCCTCTACTCTGGGTTCCAGTCCAGGGTCCCTACAATCAGCAGCCAAGGTCTGCACCATCTCAACCCTTGCTGCTTTTTCCCTGGGTTTTTTCCTACGCTGCTGGCTTTCTTCTCCCCCACCCTGTGGATAAAGCCCTTCTCTCAGAGTCAGGTTCCCAGGGCATCTGCTCCCCCTTGGTTTCTTCCTTCTCTCCTCACTAGTGGCAGACTTCTACACTGCTGTCCCTTCTGCTTCCCTTTCCCAGCTTTATACAAGCCCTGCCCACTCCTGCCCCGAAGGGATCCCTCTTCAATTAGGGCTTGTCAGTCAAGCCTAATTCTCCCCCCAGGTGCAGTTTACAAGGTTCATTAGCCCTTCTGAGCTACTTTAACCCCTTCAGGGTTGGTGTGGGGTAAACACCCCATCATGTTCGAATTCGGCATAAATCATATTCCGTTTTTCCTTTTAGTTGAACACTCAGATCCTGCTGTAAGCATTTGTGGGCAGGGGTGGAAATCTGAGAGGCAAACCAGAGACCTAGTTCATTATTTATACCTTCTGTAAACCACCTCTCCTTTTACTGCATGCTCTCACTATTATTGATATGTGGGCTCAGGTATTGCCCTGTTCTGGAGTCCTTCCCCAGACAAAACTTCTCTTAAATGAGAAGTGTAATTCTGAGACTATATTATATTATAGTTATTATATTATTATTATAGTCTCCATTAAATATATCAGATTTGTTAATTTTGTTGCATAATTGCAACCTTAATAGGAGTTTTTGTGTGAGGAATAATTATATTGACCATATGGCTTCCATCACGCCAGTGTTTGAGGACCTCACAGACCTAAATGAATTTATCCTCGCAACATTTTCCTGTGAGATAAGGGTTATTATCATACCCTATTTTATAGATGGCAAACTGAGGAACAGAAAGACGGACTTGCCTCAGGGCACACAAGATATCTGCCACTGCCAGGAATTGAACCTAGATTGTGCAAGTCCAGTGCCTTAACCACAAATCCATGCTTTCTGTCTTCTAGAATATTGCACATATAATCAATGCCTTTTGAAAATGCATAGTAAATACATTCATAATTGGTCTGAAGGTCAGGACACAGCACCATTTGCTAGTTGAGAGTGTGGTCCTTAGATCCCTGCAAGGGGAGGTCGGTGAGGGTCTCGGCCCATGGTTAGTGCAGTTCTTTACATTATCTTGGACGAACAATTTTCACCATGAAGAGGAGAATAAGGTGTAACTTCTTCATTGTGGCAGATCACAACCATTTAATCTCAGTCCCTGCTAATTTAGCTGATGTGCACTCTTCCTTGTGAATAGTCATTTCTGCCCTCTCCCCCCCGGTGCTTGCACACAATGTGCTGCTATTCTAAAGCAACCCAAAAGATAAATTTTTTTGAAGGAGAACAATAACCATAAATATCTATCTTAAAACAGTTTACAGTATGTAGCTTGTTTATTTGAACTATATGGAAATCATTATTACACAATGCAAATAATAGAATATTTTCTTAAATGGTATAGTATATGTAATGAAAACGTGTTGTGTAAACTAAACACCACTGTGTTGAAACCACAGTTTCCTGCTAGCAGTGTTGATATAATAAATAAGCAACTAATTAAATACTTTAAATAACACAGAGAATATTTCTAGCTGCTAAAGTGCAGCTTTTCATATTCCTATCCCCTATGTCCCATCTTGCAGATTGTTAAAAATTGTGCTTTCAGATCTAACCTTCATTATATATCTAGGAGTGATTTATTCTTTGTTTTCGTAACTGTCTATGAATTTTATTTCCAGTAAGCATGCTGTCATGAAAATGAGAAGAAAAGCCAGAAAGGAATTTCACTGGCTGGTATTGAAGTTGAAAGGGTCCTCTTCAGATTATTTTACAATTGTTCTCTCCAGAATATAGACACAGTTTTTTACACATAAGGAAGAGGGGACCTAAAAACTTCAGAAAGTCTCTGATCCTTTAAGCTGCCATTGCTACTTCTTCTAAAGCACCAGACCACAAGACAAATGCAATTAATCTGTGTTGGGTAGTGATAGTGAATTTGTTTGGTTTTTTTTGTTGTTGTCTAACATTTATCCTAGGTTTTCTGCTTGGTTGTTTACAATCCCTGTTGTCAGAGTTTTCCATGTGTGTGCATGCATGCACGTGTAATTACTATAATTAGTGCCTACCTCTTACTGCTCTTCCTGGGGTTTCATAAATAGCCATCTCCCTAAATATGACATTTTTGATTGGTAGTCACTCACAACATTCTCAGATGTATTTTATCATCTTCTTTGTGTGTGCTGAATAGCATGGAGGGGTGAATAGAATCTTGACATTTTGAAGTGAAGCTTTTTTTCTCTTTTTGAATCTCTATAGTTATTTAGTGAAATGCTGCAGCTGAGTTTTTTATTATTATTATTATTGATATATAAATAGAAGGAATATTAGTTTTGAAAGCACAATAGCTTCTTAGAGAATACAAAAATTAGAGAAAACCAGGAAGACTGTACGTTGATGTCAGTAGCAGCTTTGAGGGGGGGAGAGAGATTCAGAAATGAAAGGAAATGGCCCGCAGCCTAAGAGCTGCAACAGTGAAGTACACCATTAATGGTACAAGAATAGAAAGTACTGTGATAAGGAAGATCGTCTTTCTGTAGTTCACTTCACTTAAAACTTGTCTAAAATTCAATTTGAACTTGATTCAGAACCGTGATTGATTGGATTGGTGCTTCACATCCATAAAAATACTTGACCCATGTATGCTGATTATTCCATCTATGCTGATTTATTCTTTTTAACATTGTTTCATCTTTTGTCCTAAGTTACTTTTACTCCTTTGTATTCTCTCAGTCTTCCTTGTGCTCTATAATGTTCAACTCTAGTCATAGTAACAGCTACTGTACTTGAAGGATTTTCTCAATGCTTTAGTCTGTTTTTCTTTAGTATTTGACAACACACAATGAAAACTTTAAAAATTTTAACTAACGGCTGAAGTTGCTATTAAGCATACTGCAGTTTTTATGGAGTAGCTTTCATGCTATTATTGACCAAAACATTGTGTGGTTAAATGGTTCCACTTTATTTAATTTGCTTGTCAATTAGATAATCATTAAAGCCAGAGGTACAAAATTTATTCAGTGTAGAGAAATGTTAAGAGTGTGCTGTAACATTCAAAGAACTGCGATATAAAAGCGTTAAAGAATAAAAATGTGGTAGGAACCCCTTCCAGATAACCATCCCGGGAGCAGTCATTTGTCATTGAAATAAATTCTGCTACTATCTGAAACAGGCAAAATGAAATTTGTCAAATGTGACAATTTTGTACGATTAAATCAGCATTATCTGCCTAATGGCTCATCCATCAGAAACATTCACATTACATATATACCACGTACATTGTTGACAACTGTTTTGCAAAATTCTGGTTCTTTTTAACTGATTAAGTGCCATATGTCAAAGAAAAGTGCAAAAGAACAGGCACTTTCTTTCAGAAATACCTTCAAGTAGAAATCTTTATCCTTTGGCACTGGAGGAGACGTTTCCTAAATAATTTAGTCAATCCCTCTATCCATGGCAATTCAGAGTGTAAGGTCTGTTTCCATTATCACTCTATTGTCTTAAGCACAGTAATATTTTAGAATTATATAGCACTATTTATCCCAAAGGCTCCCCAATCTCATTAGAGCTGCAATGTAACCACTTCTTGAGTAGGACACAGCAGCTGACTGATGCACAGCAGAAGGTAGAACATGGGCTGGAACGAAACAAGGGGAAATTTTGGCTTGAGATATTAGGGCAAACATCTATATGTAAAGTGCCATGTGAGCTTGGTGACAATGTCTCAGTTATTAAACCCACACATAATTGTTTGCTGCTTAATTTATCTATTTCAAGAATGATAATGTGAGTCTACCTAGGTGGAATTTGAACCAGCTATTCCAGGGACTGGTATTTTGTACCCAACACTTTTATATTAGTAAATCATCCTTAAAACAGCATGTCAGATTTTTTTTCTCATTCCAAACAAACAAAATTGGATTTGTAAATAGATTCCAATGAATAATACCATATAGAAGGGATAGATCAATAATACTTATTAATCTAAAGCTACACAAAAGCAAATTCCCTTTTAAACAATTTGGGGTCCACATTCCTGCAGACAGTTTACATGCAGAGATCCCACTCATGTTATTGGAATCACTGGTGTAAATTTTCCTCTCCCCTAAATGTCAATGGCAGACTAGATTCTCAAGTCTACTTTTAGTAGCCTTAGGAAAAAAATAATTTACAATAAAATAAGGTGTTCTAGCACCCCAGAGTTTGTGAAATGAAATAGTTAAAATGAAGAAATTTTAAAATGAGGCCCAGAGTAACTCAACATTAAATGTGAAGTTGTATAATCAGTTAACAATGGCATCTATAGTTTGCATATACTGTGGGATGTCAATCGGAAATGGTTGATTTTAAGGAGAAATGTTAGGCATACAGAATGTCACATCATAGCATATAACATTATATTGCAGTATACCATTAGTCTATGGGATGCAGAATGGTACACACACAGGCAGTGTTATACTGGCATTCCAAAATAATTTGATATATTCAAAACAAATAGTGGTATTTTTAGTTTACATCTGGACTACCAAAAATTAATTCTTTCGTCTATCCACAGTTAGCTTTCATATATAATTGCCTACCTGTTCATCTTTGGACATAATGTTGATGTATACCATATAATATGATATAATCTCATTTTAGGTATATAATGAATTTCAGTTTCCTAAATGGAGTTCATATTTGGAGACATTTTTCTTCCTCAGAAAATTACATTTCTGAGAGAAGAAGCTTTATGGCAAAATATTAGAAATCAAGCTTGGATTTCTCAGTTCTAACAAAATATTTGCAATGGCTCACAGTTAAGAAGTATACTAGATGTTTTGATGGCAGAGTCATACCAACTAGACTAATAAGGTTCTATCAGTGAGACTTTCATAAATCCTTGAATGCCCATGACTTCTGTTGGCTGGACCTCAAGACAGTGATACACATAGAGCAATGAAGCTATAGGACTGCCAAGAAAATGTTGCATTCTTCTTAGTTAAATAAAAGATAGGCAAAACAAGAACTTTGTGTTAGACAAAATCCAGCACACTCTTTGTTCATTATGACATTAGGCTTAGAGGTAAAGCTTAAATGCTGAAAAAGCCTTTCACACCATTTCAGAGGTGTGAGCATTCCTGGCAAACCCTTCACATAAGGCATTTAAGTCACTGTCTGTTCTATAGCTGATGACTGTCCAGATGGATGTTAAACTCTCATGTCACTTCTTTATAAGAGCATGATATAATGCCACTCACTATTGTTGTGCAGGGACTGCTGCTGTCTTGCCTACAACAGTTTTCATAAACCCAGCTCCTCTCCTAACACGCATAGGAAGATGGGAAAGTAAAAGAGCAGGTCATAAATTTAGCCCAGCTAACAGAATTTACTACTTTCTTCCATGTTTATTCATGGAGACACACATCACAGAATCTTGACTGGATGAAACATCTGGCCCAGTGATGGTAAAACACTCTCCAGCTTTCTTTAGCTTGAAGAGAGAGATGTTTAGGGAGGGCATAGCCATGTTTTTCATATCTGATATCAAATACAGAAACACCCCACATAAGCTGGAAAATGAACAGAGGTTGTGCACTTGGTATGTGAATCGTAGGATAAAACAATTGTGGATGATCCTTGTGATATACCCACCACACCACAGAATTCCTAAATGCCCTACCCAAAATGATGGCAGGCCTTGTATTGGAATTGCCTAGGCTGACAATTAAGAGGGACTTCAGATGGCAAACAGAAAACAACAGCTCTAACCAGTTTCAACAAAATCTTGTGACCTTTGTGTCAGCCAGAAGCTTACAACAGATCTCCTTGATGCATCCCTCCTCGGAGAACACACAGGGAAGGCAAATTCTACCTAATTTTTGAACTGGGTTAGAACTGAAAGGAATGATGAACACTCATGATCGGTTTACCACCTCTTCCAATGACAGCCATGACTTCCCGTTTCCATTAGCAGATAAGACTTCTCCCATTTAGTCTCCCTAAAGAGATTAATAGGTCTTATGGCGTTCCAGAACTCACTGGGAAATAAGTCCCGTCTTTTTCTGGTCCATAGTGAAGTTGATCTTGTGAGGCACCGTCACTGATGTGATGGTTACCAAATGCTCCCTCCCTCCTAACAGCCCAGGGAAAGCACCTTGTTTTACCAATGACCGTAGGCAGATGAAGAGAAAAGGAAGAAGACTAGAGTCTTACTGGTTGCGTTTCAGAGAGGCTTTTGTTCCCCTGTAACTTTAGTTTTCTATGCTGCTGTGCCATGGAGAACTCTCTCCTCTTCTGCCATTGCAAATCCTATTTCAATTGTTAACTCATTTTATGGAAGGAGCTGTTATCAGATGTGGTCAACTACACAAGGACCAGGGTGATGGGATCCCAATGCAAGGGAGCAAGTGCGCTATCATTCTTTCCTGAATTACAACCAGTATCACAATCAGAGATCTTAGTGCCACCCCTTGTTGCCCAGTCAGCCACATGCAAGCTTGATGCAAACACAACCTGGCTGTTGAACTACTGTAAGGAGTTCTTAGGTCATCTATTAGATAGGATTGTCAGTGCCTCCCTCAGAGAAGGCAAACTGCTGCCAAGCCTCATGCAAGATATAGTTGGAATTTTTACCAAAGAAACTAAATCTTGGAGTCATTGGCATAGCCAACTGTTTCTTGGTCTCTAACTTCCCATTTCTGTCAAAGATTACTCATAATGGAAGGATTTGGGATACTCTATTTTCATTTTACCACATTAAAAGTCAAAATTATTTCCTTACTTTCTAGAAAGAAGTGGTCACATTCCAGTAAAGTTAATCAAATTAAAAATTAGTTCAGAAATTAAATTTAAAAATACATATATAATACTATTGTTTAGTAGTATTCAATATTTTTAAACAGTATGGTCTAATAGTAAAAAAAACCCAACCCTTTCATAGCTTTTGTCAAACATTTATATAACAATGAAAAATAGAAGTTGGACTATGTTAGATCAAAATGGATCACAGCTATTTGGTGTGAAAGAAAGAGTGCTTGCGCAGTTGACATATGGATCTTTTTATCATGGCAAAAGGTTAACAATCAGATGCCACAAAGTTCTGTGCTAGGACCAGTGTTGTCCTGTATATCTATTAATGATCTGGAAAAGAAGTATAAAAATGAAAACAATTAAAATGTGCAGATGATACAAAATTACTACATAAGTGAATTCCAGAAAACGGGGCAGGGGGAGGACTTCACTGGGACCTAACTAAGCAAAGAGAATAGACAACATGATGGCAAATGGATTTCAGTTGATAAATGGAAAATAACATACATTGGATGGAACATTTGAAGTACTGCTGTACTTTATCTGGGTATCATTGTGGACAGCTTTTCAGTGATGGCCTCAACTCAGTGTGCAGCTTCTGTCAAAATGGAACAAAATGTTAGGCTATATAAGGAATGGAGAATTATATGGAAAATATTAGGAGAATTATATAGAGAATATCATTCCCATTATATAAATCACTGGCTTCTCTTCATCTAGAACACTGTGCTCAGTAATGGGCACCCCGTCTAAAATAGATGTTGCAGAATTAGAGAGGGTTCAGAGACAGGCAACATTAATCATTTAGGGGCATGAAAAAATGCTCATATGAAGCAAGATTGAAAGATTGGCATTGTTCAGGTTATAGACGAGACAAATAAGGGGACATGATAAAAGTATGTATAATACTGAATGGTACAAGATGGTAAATCAGGAGCTTTTATTCTACATTACTCATACAAGAATCAAGAAAGATAATCGACAAAATTAAAACATAGCAAATTCACACTTATAAAACACTTTTTCACACAATAATAATTAGATTGTTAAACACATTGCCACAGGATGTCATTGAGGCCACTAGCAAGATTCACAGATGGACTGGATGTTTTTAAAAATGAGTTTTGAAAGTGTCATAAGACCTCATGCTTCAGGGTTTACGCCCAACTCTAAGTACTAGGGGTTCGGAGACTTTCCTCAGTGGCAGACTATCCCACATCTGAGCGCTGTGGAGTTTCTTGCATTTTCCTCCAAACATCTAGTTACTGTTGGCCGCAGTCAAAAACAGGATATAGAACTAGATGGGCCACAGGTCCGATTCAGTATATCAAGTCTTAGGTTTTTATGGAAATGAGGTTGGCTTATCAAAAATTATGATTCTGAATTGTCTGACTGTAGTGGTTATCTCCTTTGCTTGTAATTGTTCATAAACCACTTTCATAATGCTATATAAAATAAAATGTAAAATCTTGTCACTCCCTATTTTGGATGATATTACCTTTTCAAATATTTGCTGTCAACAAGGACGTTCCAATAATTGGTTCACAGAATCAGATTACACATCAGCAGAGCAGCATTCTTTTGTAGTGCTACACTGCTATTAAGAGAGTTTTTATATGCAAATATATCTAATGAAAGGGGAAAAAATCTTTGAAATTTTGGACTCAAATTGCATGGCTTATACAGACATCCTGGCATCTACAGAGTGAATCCTAGCCCTTTCTGCAGACCCTACCTCACAAATATGTATATTTTTCATTTAATACCTTGGCAAAGTCAATGATATTTATAGATTTTCTTCCGTTTTCAGATGCTAGTGAGAGTCAGGATATGCTAGCTTGTGGTTTTATAAAATGTACCAGTTTATCTTTAGTTTAGCCTGCGATTGCTGGAGAAAGTACTTTTCCTTTGGGAACTGAATGTGAAATAACTGAAGCAGATTGAAGTTGGCAATGACTAATGAAGTCTTGTTAAAGAGTCAGGCAAGTCGGTGGGTACCACATAGCATGGATTGAGAAGAGAGCAATAGCAGCCTTTCCATTAATTTTCTGTTCTTTTTTGGCATGTTTGTGTTTTTGCAGAAAAATTTTTAAGAAAATATTTCCAGATACATATGTCTAACCCTCTCCCCCCCCCTCTTCCCACACACACATTAGTTATAGTGGAGATAATTCCAAGCTTCCGTGTTTAATGAGCCAGTCTGGTTGCCTAAAGGTGTTCAACATAATACTAATGTTAATCAGTCACACAAAATTTATGAAGCTGGAGCACCGGTTGAAATTAGCATGAGTTATAACTGCAGTCATTTATTTCTCTGAGAGCTCCCCATACTTCAGCAATTTGACTCTATGGCCCATTGTCTTATGCTCTGACACAGAAAGTCATCAGTATTATAAATATTTAGGCTATAAGGAAAAATTTATATACCACATAAATACTGTGGGTAGAAAAAGGTTTTTTTTGGCATATAATTTATATATGCATAAAATTCTTTCTCTTTCCGTGCGCGCGCGCGTGTGTGTGTAAATAAGTGAGTGTCTGTCTGTGTGTGCATATATATGGCTAAAGCAGTGTTTCTGAACGCCAGTCTGTGGACCTGCGCAGGTCCCTGAGATCTCCCTGTCACAGTTTAGGAAGGCAGCAAGCCAGTCCCTAGTATAAAAAAGGTTGAGAAACACTGGGCCTAGAGTGTGTACTCTGGACCGTGGGCAATGCAGTGGTGTAAGGAGGAATACGAACACACCTGCCTAGGCTAACGATTTTGAGTTCAGGCATGCAAGAGAAAGGAAGTGGTAGAGCCAAGGCTCAGTCCACAGCCCGAATATCCCCCAGTGTGACAGCTGAGTCAGCTCAGGAATTGTCATAATTTGTTCCTGCTGTAGCCCAACAACAAGTTACTGCCTCACCTCACCCTACTTGGAGCAAGTTGGCAGCAAGAAGGGAATTGTGGAGATACGATTCCTTCCCTTTACCACTCCTAGGGAGGGGCAGCTATATGTGGCCCCCTACACAAGGTGGTGGCCAAACTGCAGTGTAGATCTTAGTCTGTTCTTCTTCAAGTAGCATCCCTATGGGTGCTCCACTGTTGGTGTGTGTGCATCCCTGAGCGACTGGCCAGAGAATTTTGGTAGAAGTGTCCATTCAACCTGCACATGTGCTCTCCCCATGCTCTGCCATGAGGCTAATCAGCATTGCACGGGCGAACTTTCCCCAGTTCCTTTTCAACTGCCTCTGGCTAGACACAGAGCTTTAGCTGATCATTAATTTCCTTAAAATTGTTCAATTTAGCTGCCTTTAGGAGTTTCCTTTTCTTTGCTTTTACTCCTTTGTCTTCTATTTACCAAAAAATAAAAAACCAAAACAACCTTTACTTGAAATTTCATTTTTCTTCAGTTTCTCCCTCTGCCCATCTGGGAACCCCCCTAGACAGGGTTTGGTCCAGTTCACCGGGTTTCAAGAAGTGTCTCAGTTGCAAGAAACCTGTCCCGGTTACTGATAGACACTCTCTCAGTGCATTCAGTGTCTGGGAGAGAATCACTACCCCCAGAAGTGTGGTTTATGCCAACAAGTGAAAGCCAGATCCAGAAAGGATAGAGAATTGAGCCTGAACTTCTCCTGATGGAGGCAGCCCTTCAACCATGCTCAGAGCCACACCAAGATCCTGGATGGTGGGAATCCTCACTGTAGCCCTCTACATCTACATCTAAGGGAGGTGAGCCAAAGAAGACAACCATTCACACAAGGCTTCTGAGAAAAAGTCCGTGAGTCCCCACAGTGAGCCCTTCAACTAGCCAAAAACAATCTCCAGATCACTCAGTATCTTTAATGGCACTGAAAATGTCTAAATCCATTACCCAGAGCTCGCATAGTACTGCCCCAACAGAACATATTGGGCTGCCTAAGGACCTGATGGGCACATGCAAGGAAACATTTGTACCTAGTGGGCACAAGAAATTCAGAGAATCCACCCTAAGGAAGGCTCCTTAAGTATAGACATAGTCGTCAGTTCCATCTTTGGCATTCCAGACTCCAGCAGGTTGCACTATCAGGACTGTATCACTGACTCCTTTGGTACGGATATCTTGACACTGTCAACTACCACTGGTACTGATGCCTATGGCACCGCCGGACTTCTGGTATGTAACAGACCTTTCAGTGTCTGACGTACTGGACTCATTTCTACTTGGTACCAGGGCCCCTGTACTGAATCCACCCAGAGTTCCAGACTTGCCGATGACATCAGGCCATGCACCCCTATTTTTTAACACTGAGTCAGATAGTGAGCAAGAGGATATGTTCTCCCACTGCTCTTCTCATCCATCCTACGGTACCCATTTCCAATATGGACCTCAACCGTGCCACCCCTCTGATTCCCAGCCATGGTATGGGCAACCATGGTACCAACCACCAGGACTCTTCCCACCCTCTCAGTAACCTTACTGGGACCCTGGGCAGGCACACACACACTGTGCCTCCCATGGCTTTAGCATGGTCTATCATGATGCAAGGAGATGCCCTCCTTCAGCTGTCACCTTGAGGGCATCCAAGCCCTCTGAACAATTAAATGAGAAACAAGAGGCTAAAGTTAAGGAGGAAACTAGTCCCCAGACTAACTTCTCTTCTTCATCACCATTCGAGACAGTGACCTTCTTTTTGAAGGTACAAAGCTGTTCACTGAGAAGACGGATGCTTCCCACCACACTTTAAAAGATTGCAGGGCTACTCTTCAATCACTGAGTCTATATGCCTGTGCAGAAGAGAAAATGTATCCTCAACCTTCGTTCAGACCCCATTTGCCACAATATTCATCCTAACAATCGTATGAACCCCCTAAGAAAGTCCAGGTCCTCCAAATGGAAACCTTTGGATCTCAACCTACTTCCTCAAGCCATCCACCTCAAAATGACAGTTTTGATGGGTTAGACAAGGTTCTGTGAGACCACTCTCTTCAATGTCGTCCAATGCTGGAAAACCTCTCTCATCCCTATGGATGCCATCTCACCCTGTTCCGCAGCACCAGGGAACAGATAACCTCCAACAAATGGGTGCTGGAGGTTATTCAAGATGGGTACTCCATCCATTTCATCTCCCCAGCCACTGCCCCACAAAGGCCCTTCCCCATCCCTCTTCAGATAGACCATCTCCTCAGCATAGGAGCCATAGAACCAGTGCCCCTACATCTAACAGGCAAAGATTTTTACTCTCGCTACCTCCTGATACCCAAGAAAAATGGAGGTTGGGGATATTAGACCTCGGAGCACTCAACAAATTGGCTAACATGCAGAAGTTCAAGATGGTCATTTTGGAGACGATTATTCCAGCATTACACATTAGAGACTGGTTCTCGGCACTGGACCTTCAAGATGCTTACTTCCACCTTTCGATCATACCTCATCTGTTGCCTTCTCCAAGGGCATCCCTATATGAGAAATCTGCAGAGCAGCTACCTAAGCATCTGCACATACCTTTGCAGAACACTATGCCATCCTGGGGGATTCTGCTGCAGACGTCAGATTTGGCACCATGGTACTATCATCCGTAACAGACTCAACTCCAAAGCCCCAGCCTCTTGTGGGGGATACTGCTTGGGAGTCACCTACAGTGGAGCACTTAAAGGAACACTACTCAAAGAAGTAGTAGTTGGGCACCTGGTGCAATAATGATGGTTCTTCGAGATGGTGGCCCTATGGGTGCTCCACAACCCACCTCCACTCCTCTAGTTAAGAAATCTCATCATAAATTCTGTAGTAAAGAAGGAACTGAGTACAGTTCAGTGGTTAGTGTCTGTCAGAGCATGGGGCAGCAGTGCATGTGCGGGCTGAACAGACACTACTACCAAAATTCTTCAATCAGCAGAGCAGGGATGCAGACACACCTACAGCAGAGCACCTATAGGAGGACACATCTCAAAGAACCATCGTTACTGCACAAGGTGGGTAACTTCTTTTTTCCGGCCGTGTGTAGCACTTCAGTAAACCACAGCAGTGGTGCATTACATTTGGTCTCAAAATGTCGTCTTAATGAAATTTCTTTTAAAAACCCTCTTAAAATATTTGTAGGTGACAGTATCTAATGGTAATATAGAGACTTAGATTGGAACATTTTAGAAACTGACTCAAGCTCTCCCTCCAGTTTAACTCTCCTAGCCTGCGTGCACAGAGAGCAGCAAGATTTGTGTTTTCCAGCTCATTAAACTGACAGCAGAAATTAGTTTGTGGTATTAAAAACTAAAAAGTTAAATTACATCTACACGTGTCCTTTATGCAGTGGGGCATGTGGAAATGTTTGATTTTAATGTTTGCCATAATGGAGAATTTAAATTAGAATGTTTGTCAAATCTCTAATCTTTGTTGCAGAGTGGAATATTAATTACGCTTTTAACTATGAGAGGTAAATAAAATGAGCATCCACTGCCTGCCTTGGGGTAAATTGCAGATTACTAACGACGTGACATGGCTTACTAAATGTCAGTTTTGTCAAACAAATTTAGAGGAACAGTTAAACTATTAGCTTCCTGTTGTTAGAAGGTTTTTTTGCCATGAATGACTGTTTCAAGCAGCAGGGGCACTGTACCATATGGAACACTAACAGAGTTAAATTGAATAAGTAAGATGAATGAGGAGATAGAACTACAGACACACTCAATTAGTTTATAACTGTCTATTAACTTCTGTTGGGGGTTTTGAATAAACAATAGATTAACTACTACACACCTATTTTCCCCCCCTGGTTTCTGAAACCAGCAGAAAGACTATGTGATAATGGCATATAGTGAAAGGGAAACTAAACACAGCCTTTTATTTTTACACACTTCTGCACAGTGTTTCATGACTCAACCTATGTGATATTGGCAGTAGTTGTGAAAAATAAAATTGTTCATCTTCAAGAAGCAGATCAAAAGTGTGTGCGTGTAAACTAGCTTTGTCATCTTTTGGATGAGATGGAAAAAAATGAAGTAATCACCGCTTGTGGTCATTTAAAATTTCATGTAACTTTTTGAAAATATAAAAAGTTCCATTGTCCTGACCAAATTTCCATTTAGGTAATTAGACGCTTCCTCACTGAAACCCTGCATGCACTTGAACATGATTTTCTTCATCTGACAGTCCTAAACTGTGTATTGTATAATAGCATTGCTCTGCACTGTTAAACAACTGCTGCACTCCACCCCAGGTGTAACTGCATTTTATGGTGGGTGAAGAGATTTCTGTGTATCCCTGTATAACACAGGGTTTAACATAAGGCTTAATTAGCAAATATCTATAAAGCATTTAGAATTCCCCAATTAAAGAAATAGTGGTAGTGCATAATCTTAATAACACTACTGTCTTAAATTGCACAGAAACATACACTTCATATAACACTATGTGTAAATCATTTGAAAGTATGGGGAAACGTTTAATTCTTCAGCATGTTTATGGCTTACTGTGATGAGGCAGAGAAACTGCCCACCCACACAACGAGGATAAAAGAAAGCTTTTGGACCCAGCTAGTCCCATGCTGTTACACCTGCAGCTAATGCCAAGCCTGGAGGGGGGATAGAAAAAGAGAGAGCCGGGCCCAGTTCAAGGCTGTCTGGCAAAGAGGCAGGAACTAGCTACCACTCTACCTGAAAGGAAAGATCACTAAGCTGCCAGCCAAGGCAGCTCCCAAGGAGCATGTTCTGTCTCCCATCCAAGGAGACTGTGGAGGAAACCTCAAAGCCTCCAGCAATTGAGGTAACTTAGACTGTAGCCCAAAAACATTGTGGGGTTCAGTGTCACCAAACTTATGGCTGCCCCACCTAAAGGAGCCCAAGATCCATGAAAGGGTGCTATAGGAGGCAATCCACCCCAGCACATTAGGTGATAGGGGGTAGGCACCAAACTGAAGGGACACTGATAGGAAGTAACCCAGGGCAGTGGATTTAAACTCCCTGCTTTAAATGCCCCCTGTTCAGGGGTCAACTTCACACAGGGCCATGGGCTGGGACCCAGTGGAATGGAAGGGCCTGGGTCCCCCTACCACTACTGTCTTAACAACTGAGGCACTTTGGCCAGGGGAACAAGGGGCTGGAAGTCTGGCACACCAACCAGTAGGCCTCCAAGCACCCTGTTACACTTACTAGACTACATTTTGCAATCTTAACATTCATTTTATTGTAATATGCAATCTATACAGGCTTCCATGTCTTTCAAAAGCAGCTATTCTAGTGAGAAAGTATTATTTTTTTGCTGTTTGTTGGTTTGTATGCTGAAATCGTATCTCAATAGATAAGACAGGTGTCCACACAACTGCTTCAACTTGCATTTCACTGAGCATCCTGATTTTGCAAAACTGTTATTTATCTGGCTCTTTTTGTAACCTTCGGGTTCCAAAGGAGCCGTCATATTTTTTATCTCTTGGAAACCAAAGGATCTGTTCTTTCCTTGTCAGGCAAGGCAGAAAATTCACGCGCACAGTGCCAGTTACCATTACTATGGAGTCACCCATGTAGAGCTACTCTAGAAAATGTTTTTAAAGAAAGCCACCATGTAAATAGGCTACATATGTCTTTAATTAATTGCACAGATGTCCACTCATGCTTAAATGAATAATTTATTTTCATAAAAGTAACCAGCATAATACTTTCTTTGATCCAATGTTTATCACTCTAAATGTTACCAGTGACTGTTACAAATTACTGTCAGATGGACTCTAGTAAACACTGTACACAGTAATTTGTGTATGTGGTTTAATCTAACTCTTGTAATTACCCACAGTGCAGCTCTATAATCTCTTCAATAAGAGCACAGCATTAGCGAATAGAATAAAATATGTGTAGTGAAAAATTGTTTTCCATGCCATCTTTCACAAAATAAATGTTAACAGAGAGTTGTTCATTCAGTTCTTAAAAGAAAGCTGCACTCGTTTTGTTCAGCATGGTGCTGAAAGTTCATAGTCCTGAAGTCCTCGTTCAGGTAAATCTCCCACTAAAGATAATAGAGAGAAGTTGTTCTCTCATTGTGTAAAGAAAGAATTATATTTAGAAGATGTCACTTTTCAGCAAGATGGCAAGACAGAAATGTCAGTTTGGATTAAAACAGAAATTGAATCACAAATACAGTGTTCAATTTCTATCTGCCCAGAGAGTGTTTTGGCATATGACCTTTAAAAATTCTGTCCCTTGAACCAAATGGGAAGTTAAAGGGACACTGTCTAGCCTTTTCAGGTTAGGATTGTGACAAGTTTGAAGTTATGTATTATTTATTTATGTAGGTTTAGAAAACAAACAAGCCCCCCATCTCAACCTCTGGGTGCTTTCATTTAAGAATGAATATCTTAATAGATCTCACATCCCATGCCAACAATAAATATACAAATATTCCCCCAGAATGCAGAAAAATGACATAAAATCTCCTCCATAGCAAGCACAATGGTATTTTTAAAATCCCTTCAATCCTTATCCATCTTCAAAAGCCATGAAAAAGGTGGCTTTTGTAGTGTGAGATAGAGCTGGCCCAATAACAGTTTTGCAGCTGCTTTGTGCCAACAAATTATTGCCGTCTCTGTCATTTTCAGGAGGAGATTGACTAACACAATGAGTGCAGTTTTCCACCTCTTACCCAGGCTCATAACCCTGATTGACCAAGGACAAGAATATCTAAGGATTTCCCTGGCCACCACCTTCCCAATGAGTTTTCCTCTTAAAAAGGAGATGACTGACCGTCCTTGTTAGGCATATGGTTACAGGCTTGCATGCAGTTATTAATATTCATAGTACTAATATGCAAAAATATGCATGTGAATTATTCAGTACTGGAAGGATAAATTGAAAACACTAGGTTGCTACAGGGATTTTGTTCCTTATTTAAATATACAAATTTAGGAGGCAGATTATGCAAATTATCCTATATTCCAATGGCAGTCACATTTCCTCAAAAAGGGATGACTACACAGTCTTGCTAGATTGTGCAAATCAATAAGGTTACTCACATTAAATGATACTCAGCATGAGTAGGGATTACATAACCTGGCCCCAAATAATTTGTGGAACGTTTTACGTTTAAAAAAATAACTTTTTAATGAGATCCCCATATGGATCTGCATTTCTCTCCAAGCTGTTTCTAAGGTGCCTATCACCAGGTTATTTAAACATCAAATAGAAAAAATCCTATAGTTTTTCATAAAAAATGTAAACTTTTCTATATGCATTTTGCACCATTTTATGGAATTTAATAGAGAATTATATGCCTTGTATTATTCTCTATTAAATTCTATAGGATTTACATCCTTATTAAATTGTTAGATTTTTCAATAAGGGAAGTGTAATTTTTTTCTTGTAACTGTCACGTTTTGCATCCTTATTCTATAAATAGTTAGTGTTATTTTTAACAGCAACACATTCTCTTTTCAATGAATCAGTGGAAAATGAGTAGCTTTTAATGGTCACAGCAGATAACTTTGACTTCTGGGTTCTGTTCTTGGCTGTGCTTCTCCCTGCATACAAGAGTTTGGGCAGGTCACTTTAACTCTCTGAGCCTCAGTTTAATCATCTACGAAACATAGATGCTGTGAGCTTTAATAATTTAACATGTTTATAGTGCACTCTGAAAATTCCAGTTATTATTGACATTATAACTGCAAGCCCTTACTTGCTAACATTCTTGAATGATGCTCAAGTATTTCAGTTGCTTGCAGGTGCCACTCTCTGAAAAGTGTCACAATGCATAGCAACCAGTGATAAAATAGGCACAATTGCTGAGAAAGCTGCACTTAGCAGAAGAAAGGACTATGACATTATTTACAGCTTTTTCCCTGTCTCCTTACGAAGGATTTAACTGTTCAAGCTCTGTTTATCAGCTTCAGAGTCTTTCCTAAGAAAATAATTATTGGTGTTTCTCTAAAATGCCAGCATGCCTGCAAAAACCCATTTGTAACAGAAGACAAAGTTGGCATTCGGATAGTTTTTTCTTTAAAAAGAGAGAGAGAGAGAGAGAGAGAGACCAGTGTGGTGCCTGAACAAAGGTTTGCTTGCCATGAGTTTGGGTTAGCCACATTACTTATGAGTGGCAAAAGCCATGAGTCAGATATTCAAGCTATGATAAATAAGTGAACGTTTTTGTACCACATTGCCATGTGTTCTATATATACCACTGTTTTTACCAAAAAATCTATTTTAGAAATGTTTTAGGATGTTTTCTTGGTACTATTCCTTGCTTTCTTCTGTCTGGAAAGCCAATGAGCTTAGTATTTGTCCAGAATCAGAGAGACAGAAAGATTATAATCAATACATTTAGAACACCTTGACATAAAGCTGATGCAGCCAGCTATTATACTGCATATGGCTTAGAGTGTGTCTAGCAGAGCTCTGCAATGCTAATCTTCTGTTAAACACCCCAAGCCAATGGTGTGATTTGGAGCAGTCCGACAGCTACTCTAAAAATCCGCAAAACCAGCCCTCTGGATCAGGGAGTCATCATCGGCTCCCTAGCCTTCCATTCCACCTCACTTTTCCTGAACCCAGTGAATCTTGGGCATAAGAGGGAATCTCAGCCACCATTTCCGATGCTGATGAGTCACAAAATATTGACCTTCAACTGATTATTAGTACATGCCTGAATATTGCCCCTTCTTGGCATTGGGTCTATATAAATTTGGAGGCATGTTGGAGGGGTGGAAATTCCCTATCTGTGGAGGAGGAGGATGCAATTCTGTGGCAGGTTGATTTTAAAAAGAAAAACTATGAGTGGCTTGAACCTGCTTGAGGGGCTTGGAATGTTGGAGAATGGCCTGGGGAGGGTGAAGGATGGATTAAAGAGAACAGACAATGAAAGGTGCATGATAGAGATGGGGTGACATTATGTAAAGTATTATAAGCGTAAGTTTGTGATAGCCATGTTACACATCATGAGTGACAAAGCCGTGAGTAAGTCATGCAGGTGAACACATCAACTTACATATTTTGTAAGTGACACAGGAAATCTCTCTTAGAAGTGTGTTAGAGCATTTTAAAGCATTTTCATTTTGACTGTATTTTGTATCCCTGTACCCATAAATCCAGCTGCCTTAGTTATTATCAGTCCCATAACATAGGGCTTAGAGGAGCGCTAGAAATCTCTAAAAAGAAATAAAAATGACTTTTACATTTTAAAATACCAGTGTTAATCTCAAATATTTGTACCCATTCAAGACTTAGGAAGAAGTATTGAGGCTCATTGGGAAGCTGGGACTCTCCCTCTCCAATGGTATAAAGATCCTATTTCGAACCCTGCGTAGCTGCAAGATATTTGACTTATGGGGCTTGTCTACATGAAGATTAGTTTGTGGCAAGCTGGGTGTGAATCTCGTCTGCACTAGCCTGCTGTGGTCTAACTATTGTGTGCACCCTCCTGATGTGCATTACCAGTCTGCTGATGTGCTTTGGTTGAGTCCTGTTTCAAAGAGGACTAGATCAAAGCGCTCTAATGAACTGTTAATGCACATCACCAAACAGACCATAACAGGGTAGCATGGAGTTGATTCACACCTCAATTTGGCGCAGTCTTATTGTTTGTGTAGACGAGTCTTAAGCACATGACATATTAATGTGGCGAAAACCTGTCACTAGAGCAGAACTGAATCTTGCCCAACCTAGGCCTCAGGCAGGGATAAATCGTGGGATTAGGGATTTCACATTTATGGGAAGGCGAAGGAATTCTGTGACAGATCAATTTATAAAAAAAGGCAATTTTTTGACGATGCTCGGGAGGTTTGAGTATTAGAATGAGTCCTAAAGAGAGAGATGGTCTAGTGGGCAGAATGCAGTGAAAGCAGTCAAGGTGCATGATAAATGAATTTATCACATGGGCTGTCCAGTGGGTCACAGAGATATGACCTCCACAAATGGGGTGCAGAGGAGGGCATAATAGAACACATTTGCACGCGTTTAAAATGCCTCCTATCTAGCTCTGCAAAAGGAACAGAAAGCTGGGCTCCTACAGTGCACACCACCTGTGGGAGTTTGTGGCTGTGCTCACAGTTGACAGCTACGAAATAAGAAGGTAGCTTCTTTCATCATTAATCAGCTATTTCTCTAAATGATGATTAGTCTCAGGAAGAGAATTTCAAAATGTGTCATAAATAAATAAAAAACCTTTCATGTTTATGTTGTCTGGAACATATAGCGCACCACCACCCAAACTCCTGGGTAGGGCTAGATGTTTTCTGTTTCCTCACTCTTTATTAAGATCAGATGATAGTACAAAAAAATGAGAAAGGGGGAAAGCTCTTGCAATGTCAAATGTAAATTGAAAAAAAAATTCAAAATGGTATAATAATAATAACAATAAAAAAGTCATGCACACAATCTCTAAAAATCACCCTGCAATATACAGTCTGGTGAAATAAATCTTTTTGCTATCTTGAAATATGCACAACTCATTTCCCTATGTATTTTCTTTTATTGTGTATCTTTTAAACTAATATTGTGTACATGTGTGTGCGTAAAAAATAGAAACAAAGCATGTTCATTGATGATCTATATAAATAGAATAGCATACGGGTTAACAAAAGAGAGACCCAGGTTTGAATGGAAGATTTGGTTTATTGCTCCTTCACGGAGTTGGTCAGAAGACATGAAGTAGTGTGGGCTGTTGTCTGGCTGGCCAGAAAAGGTGTGTCCCTCTTTTAGGGATACAGAGCCAGAGCTCTCCATTTGGTGCAGCAGCTTCATACTGGGGCCACATGGGGATGCAAACTTATACCCCCCCCCAGGTGACCAGAAGAGAAGAGGACTATGAATGTCCATGCCAATGCAGCAAAAGCCCTCTTTTACCTGGACCAAGTGGAGCAGCACCCACCCTCCCATCCTTGGAAGTAGTTAAATACCAGATTTGGCCATGCTCCAGCTATGGGCATTACACCAGCCACTCCTTTCTCAGTGGGCTGGGAAGGAATTTTTCTCTCCCTGCCAAATTGGCCCAGGTGAGGTGGGAAGGGGGTAGGGATTTTGTTTTTCCCTTGGCTTGGGAGCTTTGTTGGGGCAAAAATGAAATGGGGTTATGCTACGATGTCACAACTCCTTGTGCAAGTTTGGGGCAGATGTCCAGTGCAGATATTCTGTAGGGAAGGGATACAGTGATCAGAAAAAAATGTCTGGGTAAAGGATTTAAAGGAGGTATTCTCTAAAGGTGTGGAAACGGGGGGAGGCGGAGGGGGGATTCAGGGCTTCTATGACCAGTAGGGTAAGGAGTCAACACCCCTCTTCTTTATACCTCCCCAAACCTCATTCAAGGTTGGGGTGGCAAGGTCCCAGCAACAGGTTTTCTGGGAACCGGGATGGACAAAGGGGTAGGCTTGACAGCAGTCCCTCCCTGCTCCTCCCAGGTATATGTAAATGATTATGGAGTTACTTGCACCATACAGTTTTCTCTGTTGGTTACTCTCAGACATTTAGGAATAAAGTCGAAGGCTAATTTAACCACATCCAGTGTCTTCTGTCCTCCTTCTGACATAGTCAGACAATAAGAGATTGGTGGCAGTGCTCTAGCTTTTAACGTAACCTTTAACTTTCAAGTTTCCATTGATTTTTGTGTATCTCATTCAGAAAGCCCTCACGAACATGTATGTTAACCTGATCGTATTTTGTTTCTTAGATTTTTTTTTCAACTGGTTAATTTAAATAAATAAGTAAATATTACACCCTGAATTATTTTTCATTGTGACCAAAATCATGCAATCAGTTTTGGACAGTTTTGAAAAAAAAAATTGTCACTTGTCGCTATGTGCTTTGTGCAGTTTCCCATTTCTGAATTTATGGGTGAATTTCACTAAGGGCTAAGAGCACTGTCTTGAACCAGAAACAGTGCAGGCAGGAGGTGTTCAAACATTCACACACAGCTCTGCAAATGTTTCTCAAGCTTTTTCTTCAGAATCCCGGCCCTTTTAGCCCAAGGACTTTCATGAAGCCAGTCAATCAAGCTAAAATGTCTAGTGGTCTTTTTACGTGGACGAAGACTAAGAAGTGACTACTAAACTCATTTGCACTGTTACCTGAGTCAGCAGTTGAACTCATTTGAAGTAAAGGCTGATGTACCAATCCATTGCACCACTGTCACCAGTTTGCCCACTGTCTTTGAGTCAGTCACCAATATTCCCACTCAGATAGACACTGAGCTGGCAGTGAAAGAAGAGCTGTCAAAGCAGAAAGGTCATCTTGGGCCTAATCCTATAACTTCTTTAGACAAACTCAGAAAAGATCAGATGCCAGGTCATTTGTGCAGGATAGAGATCTGAGATTTGGAAGAAAACAGCCCAATGTCTAATGATGTCATTATAAATCTTCTCAAGATCGTTGTGAGTACCAGGAGCTCAGACAGAATTTAGTGGGATCAGGACAAGAAATAGAATTAAGGCCCCTCTGTGGGTAGTCTACTGTTGCAATTCTCCTGCTTTTTCACCTACTACCCCTCACCCCCTTTTTTTCTCTCTTTTCCTCCTTATCCCCATTGTTCTCTCAAATTACATTTTGTTAAGTCATGCATTATTTTGCACATGTCTTTTCAAAATAGAGAAAATTGTATATACTTTATTCTTTTTTCTTTCTGGCCCTCTGAGACCTTAACTACAGTTAACATAGCCTATTGATGTTCATTCAAAACAGACAAAGTGTACAGAAGATAGCTAAAAATCTGATAAATGATGTAGAAAAAGGCATGAAATGGTGGTAACAGAGGGCCAAATTCTGCCCTCAGTTACACTGATGTAAATCCAAAGTATTCCATTGACTCAAGAACTCGTTTAAGAGAGTCAGTATTGTTTTTGCACATTGGAAATTAACAGATTTTTGCTGCTCCATAATTTACGTATAATCCCCACGCACACACTCTTTCTTTTGGCCTGTCAGTTCTTGTTCTGACATGAATGAATATTTCTTTGTCAGCGTGGCATAAGGGAACAAACAATGGAGATGGTAGTAATCTTGAAACGCTATGGCTGCAAAAATACTGCATCGAAAAATTATAGCAGTGGCATGGCAATTTTTAACAGAGGTAGCATGGCAGAAATGAAATGAGCAATGTTAGCACTTGCTCTGAAGCAAGAAATTGATAATGAAAGAGAGGGCGAGGCACCAAAAATATATATAATAATCTACCATATCTCTGTTAGGCAAGGACCTGGTCACTGTCAATCTCTTATGATCTGTGCCACTGTATACCAGTATACTGTATACTTTGCTTTGTTGCAATGTGTTTATATTATATGTGCTGGACTTCATAGGAGCAAGGTTGCTTAAATGATCATGTACAGGATTACAAAGGCAATCCTAAATCAGGGACATTCCTAGGACAGGGTTCTGCTTGTCTTTGTTTAGTTTTTCTTGACTACCATGCTCCTGGTGGCTGTTCAGTAGAAACAATGTTTCCCTGGGGGTGGGAGAACTTGTAAAGCACTTTACAAACCTGATCACCAGATCTTGCTGCAAAATACTGTGCTTTTAAAAAAACGTTTCTCCTAACTCTCTTTATTTGCTGTCTGATAGAGTGTTGACAGTACACAGTTTAATGCCAGTGTGAAATGACATTTCTGAGCATATTCCATTTCAATATATAGCGTATAAATGTGGAATTGAACAACATAAGTTTGCTATGAGCAGAGCTTCACTATCATTAATGTCAAGTTATTCCTATTTTTCCTCCTCACTTGATTACACCTGCTTCATATTTCTGTCTCTGTCTATAAAGTAGTCCATCTGGAATTTTATTGTTTTGCTAAGAAATATAAAGCTGAACAAAAGTATTTATTATTTATGATGGGACATACTGTTTCTATTGTGTAATGCTTAAAAACTTTCAGTGTTTTGGGTAAATTAGATTAGATATCCAGGTTCCAAAGTTTTGTTTTCTGGAAGGAGCATCTTCAAATAAGCAGCAATCTAATAAATGTAGATTAGGAAACTGTTTACAGCTGGTTACAGATTCAGGGTGTGCCCTGTTTAAATAATAGCAGGGTGTTAGAGAAATCTGCAGACAGAATTATTATTCCATAGGTGGTGGTTTTAAAATATTTGAGCATCTTGCGTTTATAATTGCATTTATAAATGCAGTCTGAAAAATGCTTTTAAAAAAATTCTTTGGAATAATTTAGAAAATAATTTTGTAGCAACTCATAGGATTATACAATATTAAGCCAAGATCAATGCTGGTGCAAGAAAATGCAATTTCAGTGACGTCAGTGGAGTTGCATGTGCTTAAGCTCCCACTGAAGTCAATGGGAATTTTTCCCTTTAACTTAGGGTATGTGGACTGCTGGGGCTACAGGGATCAATGCAGCAACATTGATTGAGTGGGTCTGTGCAGACCCGCTCAGTCGATCAAAGAGCGCTCTCCAGTTGACTGAATTAATCCACCTCCCCAAAAAGAGTAGTGCTGTGTCGATGGGAGGGCATCTCCCATCGTTGCAGCGCCATGATGACACCGTGGTGCGTCAACATAAGGACATCAACAGGAGATATGCAAGCTGCATTATGTCGACTGCCATCACCACTGTAGACCAGCCCTTAGAGACTTGTATCAAGTTCCAGGGATGAATTTGGTCCAATGTCCTTTGTAAGAGTCTTGTACTGGCCCAGATCTCTGATTTTTTTTTGTATAATGCAAAATAATGTCTCATTTAATTCAGTTTACCCACATCTGTATGTACTTTGCTGGATCAGAGCTAGCATATTCAACACCTTGCTATATGAGAACACCTTGCTATTAGAAAGCTTTATCCAGAGCTGATGCGCCTTTAAGTCATGAAAGAGGAAATGCCCATATAGTATGCAAGATTAGCATGGCAGAGAAGTTGAAATTTTCCAGTTTTGTTTTGTGGGACTTTTTGGGGGGAGATTTGCTTTTATTTTTGCTCTAAAAATACTGATTGTGGTGTGAAATTTTGTATTTGTGACTTCTTTTCATCTCACATAAAAACAAGGTGAGCCTAAGACTTCTAAATATGAGTCTGAAGAAATCTTTTCTTGACTAGCCACCAATTTTCAGGAGATTTCATGCCACCCTTTTCCTACATTCTTGTTTTATCAGTCCTCAACTCATTATAAAGAGTAGTTGGGTATCTTACAGCATCCTGCCAGATGGAGGCTACCTAAAAGTTCTTAACAGCTGTCATCTTCACCACCTTAGTAATAAACCTCTCTTGACTTAAGTGGGAGCTACATATGTCCAGGAACTGTAGGATCATATAGAAAAAAAGCAAAAGAGAAAAAGGAACTTAGTCCTTTCATGTCCCATTTCCCATACATCATCTCTCTATTGGCATCTATACCATGGTACATGACCTTATCTCACTTGGATTTAAAATCATATTTTTCTGAAGTATTGGCATAAAAAGCTCATGTTTGCACAACAGTTTCTAACTTGCTTTTGAGATTATGTGCTGAAGAAAAGGTCCCATTCCTGAAAATTCTTGTGACTCAGAGGTGACGTGTGGAGGGGCACATGGGGCCATCTGTCCCCCTCCCCCTGATTTCTGCTAGGGTTTATATTTTTATTTCTTTTGTTGCTGAGAGTGAGTTCAAAATATGTGTCCCTCAACCCCTCACTATCAACACTTACACGTTGCCTCTGTCTTCTGTAATGGTTGTCATTTCCTCTTGTATTGCTAGTGACGCCACTTGTGGGGTCAGTTTGTAATTATTGCTTTCCTGGTTGCAGAATTTGCTTTCTGAGTAATTAGAGTTGAAATTTTGCTTCTTTCTTGCTTGTCTCTCTTGTTTATTGCATTCTCTGCTCTTCTCTGAAGAAAGGGGGATATCCGGAGAGAGCAGGCATGAGGTTATTTTGCTGTAGAGGAGTTCATCAAACATTCTATCTCCTTTGTGTCCACATTTACTCTAGATCTAAGAGAGTGAAGGGTGAATGGTTATATGAATCATCAGAGTTTTGTGTATTTCTTACATCTTGTGTAGTTAAAGGATCCTGAAGTTCTTGTGGCTCAGTGCAAATGATGGGGGATCCGCAGAGATTAAAGCATTAGGCAGTATCCAAAATACCCGAGTAAAAAAATGTATGTGCCTTGTAAGTTTATTTGCTTGATTCCAGGGGATTATTTTGCTCACAATACAGAAGTCTAACTGTTGTATATCAAATTCTTGAAATAGTTATTTCAGCTTTGATGTTTTCCCACATGGATCCAGTTACAGCATTAGATTCAGAATGTTTTTATGATAGTAACAACTGTGGCAAGGTGGGGAGTGGGGGAGGGAGAAGTACTCCACCCTCGTGGGCCCTGCGCTCTTCCGGCTTGGCCGGCAGGCAGCTGGGGGAAGGCCTAGGGAGGGGACGGGGCCCGCTCTGCCCCTGGCTATCACTACCTTCCCTGGGAGTAGTCTGTGGTCCACTCTCAGCTTCCCCAGCTGGGTGTTCTGCCTCTGGTGCTGTGGCCACGCCTGTGGAAGCTTCAAGCCTCTGTAGATTGCAGGCCGCAGCCTGCCAGCTCCAAGCTGCCAACTCCAAACTGCAGGCTTTGGAACTGTAAACTCCACAACCCACACTGCCTGCTTGCACTGGAGGCTTTTAAGTGTTTGGGGCGGGGCTCCTTGATTGGCCCCAGGTGTCCTAATTGCCTGATCAGCCCCAGGTGGCCTAATTAGTTAAGCAGCCCCAGGTGGCCTAATTGCCTAATCAGCCCCAGCTGAATCACCCAGGGAATAAGGCTTTGCTGAGCCTGGGGCTAATATACCTGCCTTCTAATACTTTCTCATAGCCGTCCGGCCTGACCCTGTCACACAACTGTAAAGTACCTCTTAATCTGCTATACTCCACATGTGGGGAAAAAACTTAAAATGAAACACTGAGAAAATATTAGTGCAAGAAGATGATAATATGTTGGATTCATTCTCAAGGAAAGTTATCTAACCAGTTGTAGGATCTCAGGTTTTGCTGTCAAAACAATAATACAAGGGTGAACTTTAACTTTCTTGGGGAAGAATGCAAATTTCAGTCTAAAATAAAGGACTCTCTATATAATGGCAGATAATTAAGATGTACACTATCAATCAAATCTCTTTTTATAATGCTGTTGAGTAACCAGAGTCCTGTATTTGTCCATGCTGGTGACTATGGGTTTCCATATCACTGGAATGCAGTACAGGACACTCACATTGCATGGCTTCTCTAGGAAACTTCAGAAAGATGAGACAGTCCTGTGGCCCAACAATTACTCACCATACAAGAATTCTAGATAAAAGTGCTGAGCTTGGAACATTGACAGCAGTTGATGGCTTAGGGGAAATGGATAATGCTCAGAACTCTGGTGATGGGGAAAGGAAGATCACTGAGATTATCTAAAAAGATCATTATAATTGATAGAAGGGTAGTTGAGTTCTGTCAGTCTATCTTGTAGACCAGAGTCATCTGCACATTTCAAAGCCTGCGTAGTAGAGAGGCATGGAACTCTCTCACTGGAGACCTGGTGTTGTGCGTTCTTGGACAGGAGCATTTCCCATTGGTCCAGGTGACACAGAGATAAAGAGAAATATCACTTATGAATGAAAGTGCAGACATGAAATTTGGACACCCTCATTGTCAACATCTAGGCTAGGGATTCAGGTCCCAGCCTGGATAGTTGGAGAAAACACTGTGGCCAGGAAGGAGGTCCGTTCACTAGTGGTTTGGGATTAGAGAGGACCTGTAGAAGGAGAGCTACCCACTGCTCTGCCTACCCCACCACATCCTTGAAAACAAACTGAAAACTTTTCAGTAGTTGTCTGTTTATTGCGGTGGTGCAGTCTCCAGGCCATAGTTAGGGTTGTGTCAGGATTTTCAGTTTCACAGGGCAATGATTTCTTAATATTTTATGCATTGTTAGAGAATAATAAAACCTGAAAAATAGAGATTATAGTGTTGAAGGATCTCTAAATTTCTATGTATCTGTTATATGTGACTTTTTTCTGTAAAATATTGTTTAAAAACGGGTCAGAGAACAGATTTGGGATGAAAGTATCTCATCTTTTTTCAATAACTGTTTTTGTCAGCATGCCATAGGGAATTTGAACCAAATTTCATGGAATCAGATGCTGTTCTACATAAGGAAGGGTATCAGAAGCTCGCTGTTGATTAGCAGATGATATTTAATAAGTGTTAAGTTGATTAACATTGTCTGAAAAAAACAGTAGTGATTGTAATAAATTATTCCATAATGTATTTTCAAAGTGTAAAACTGATAAAAAAACATCAATTGTGTGCTTACTGAGTTTTCTTCTTTCCCTCCCCCTCCCCCAATGTTCATTTCTTAAGAAAATTGGCAAAAAAGCGGAAAGAGACATTAAGTAGTACACGGCAGGAAATGACAGTGATGGTGAATTCAATGGATAAAAGCTACACTGAGCAAGGCACCAACTGTGACGAAGCTTTCTCTTTCATGGACACGCACAATCTAAATGGAAGATGTAAGTTCAAAATGCTTGGGGATGCAGCAGTCTCTTATTTTTGAAGGGGGAAGGCGGGTGGAAATGGTTCTCAAAATACTTCTCATTACGCAATCAATTCAGCGGACAGGTTATTCACTCGTGGAAAGTCCATGGGATCCAGTATCTCCCACTGTGCAGCACATCACAGCATGTATTCTAATGAGTAGGACTGTTAGACATCAAGAATAGACTTCTTTAAAAATAATAAGGATAATTGAGCTTTTCTGTCTTTCCCTTTCTTCCACATGAAGAGCAGGAACATTGCAGCAGCAGGTGTGGATTTGCATTTCCCCATCTGTTTATTGTGCTGAAAGTTTTATATCTTTCACACTGCCCCCACATCCCTCACCCCCCATTTTAGCAAAATTTATTTTGTAATTTCATAACTTAGTATCTTTATTATCCCAAACTCAGTTTCTCAGTGTTATCAGGTGCTGGATAACTCTTTCTCACTTGGTAGCACAGAGAAAGAGCTGAGTGGAATTTATCAGTGTGGCGTTTGATAGGCAATTCTCTGAATGTTTCATGTTTGTGATATATCCTGAAAATGAAATTTTGGGCAGTAAAATTTCACACATTAAAATTGCTCTCACCTGCAGAATTTGGTTTGGGTATAATAATTGTGTAAGGACCATGCCTACAATAGATCAGTCATTTTCACAATGGCTTAACAGGAAGAACAAAGAGAACCAAAAATGTTTATATGGAGTAACACAGCAAAAAGCTTAAACAAAAATCCCTTTTTTTCCCTCCCATACCACTAATTTTGCACAGTTTGCAAATTTAACTAAATTTTAATTTGGTTTCTTGTAATAACATCATATGAGGAGGAGTTTCTGCTTTTTAATAGCATGCTTAAGATTTTTCTTTAAAGACCTCAATCATGCAAACACTTTACTAGATTTATGCAATGAGACTTCTCTCGATAGTATCAGGTTCCAAGTTGTTAGATGTTAATTTACAATTTCATCACTGTTCAGCACTTTCTTTTAAATAATACTTTTTTGTGGATCCAATCCTAGCCGATTTATTCATAAGAATAGCCCATTGCAGTCTCTTAGATTAGTTGTAGAGTTTAAGGCTAGACGGGACCATCAGATCATTTAGTCGGACCACCACTAGGTCTCGTACACTAAACTTCACTCATGGGAGTAAGGGGATCAAGTTTTTGCTGTTTCTTTATTTTTGCTGTGGTGGTGTTAGATGGTCACAAAAGCAAAAGTACTTTTTACAGAGTAGGAAGCAATAAGTTCTTGGTGCCAGATCCTCAACTTTTGTAAATCATTATAGCTCAGTTGAAGTCAATGAAACTGTGACATTTTACACTCACTGAGGATGAACCTTAAACTCAAACTTGTCATAATGTATCATGTAGCTTGCATATCTTCCATTGACTTACTTACGTTGCTGTACCACTGCATCTCCATTGCGCTGCATTGATGGGAGGTGCCCTCCAGTCAACACAACCTTACTCCTTTTGAGGGGGTGGCTTAATGTCGTTGACCAGAAAGCACTTCCAGGATCGACTGAGTGGGTCTCCACAGCCCACTCAGTTAATCCTGTTGCATCGATTCCTGCAGCCCCAGTGTGAGAGTGTGAGATGTACCCTATGAGTCCATGAATTAACTCAGTTTGGACTGTTTCATTTTACACTCTTATAAAAATTACCAGTGTTTAAATCCTAGTAGCAATACTGAAATGTGAATCACTGATTGAAAACCACCATCAGAGAGAAGAATAATATTCAGGACACAGTACTGTATGCATACATGTTACCTATCTATCTGAACAATTATCAGTACAGCAGAGAAAAGAAATGCACTGTAGAAGAATATTTGGCTGTCCTATTTGCCATATTGTTAGGTAACCTTATTAATTCTCAGAGCTACTGTCATCAGTAAATGCTGTCATTGTTGCTTCCTTATTTGAGGATCTACATTCAAAGTTACCTTCAGAACATAAAAATACACTAGCTATCAATGGAAAACTTCACAATGGTCAAATTGCTTTATCTGATCAAAATTATTTTCAGAAAATTGGTCCATATTAGCTAATCCGTTCTAGTAATTACCCAGCATACTTTTTTTCAGATTTGCTTCCATTGAAATCATTGCGAGTTTTCTTCCATTGCCTTCAAAGGGAGCAGGATCAGGCCCTAAATTAAATCAATTTAATATGCTTATATTACCAATCTGAAACAGCTACATTTCTCTTTATTGACACTGACTAGATTTTCTTCTCTTTACAGCTGTATCCTCACCCTCTTCATTTACAATGAAAACTAACACATTGAGCACAACAGTGCCTAATTCTTATTACCCAGGTAACCAGTTTTTTTGTCTTTTTTCATCCCTTCATAATGCAGTGCACCAAAATTTCCCTCCCTAGAAATCAAAATGTATATTGTTGTTGTTTTATTATACACTGCCATAGGAGCTTTATACATTTTTCATATTATAACTAGTTACTTACTGTGGCTTTCTGCAGGAAAACTGGGGGTCATTTATCAATCATTTACTGTTCTCTCTCTTTTTACCTTTCTGCATTCACCTGCTTATGATGTATGACAGATCCATTTGTGCCAACTGCAATTTTAGGTGAGAACATTTCCCTTTATCAAAATTTATTGCAGAAATAATTTAGAAAGGTGCAGCTCTGGGTTACAGAACGTAATATCTAAGACACACTATAGCATTAGGTTTTTGGGAGGGGGAGCTTTTCTGCAGTGAGAATGCTCAGGACAGTTATTGGACTGGATTCCTACTGTCATGGTGCAAGTTGGGGAAAAAAGAGAAAAATTGTTTCAACAAGTGGTTTTGTGAGGCAATGTTTATGTATGTATTTGGAATGACAAAAGAATTTGATTATCATGGCAATTAAATTGGTTTCTCATTGTTTTCAGTTTTATCTGTGAACTGAAGATGTCACTTTTGTAAAAATAATATTTTCCTAATTAAGGATGATGTAGAAAATCAGTCAAAATATAGTTCTGGCCATGTACCAGCCAGCTATTATTTCTTTGTACAACACCACGCAGTTTTCTGACATGTCTGTCACAGTGAAGTTTCAGAGATGTTGTTTTGAACAGCAAAATGACAACATGGCACTTTATAATAATACGATTTATTATGTGTCAGGTGTCACAAAAATGAATCAATGCACTCTAGGACAAAATGCATTTAAAGTATGAAATGTTTCCACTAGGAATTTATGAGGGGAAAAAAATCCTATTTGTACGATACGAAGAGAATGAAGGGAAATGGCATTTCCAAGCTGTTATAATAAAATTAGCATGAGACGCTATTGCATTTGCAATGAAGAAGTAGCAAAACTGTGTTATGACTTGTACTTTCTTACTAACCTTAACCTAAAGAGATTTTTTTTTAAATTAAAGAAAGGTATAACAATGCACTGTAACAAGAATTCTAACCTGAGTTGAGATGCTTCTTTAGCTCTGTCTTCACAGTGGTTTTATCTTTACAATACATATTTTTCTTCCTCTTCCCTTTTCTCCAAATCACTATGAATTTGTATGTAAAGTATAATACATGTCATTTTCTGGCTTTAAACAGTTGCATTGAGGTAAAAGAAATTAAGTATAGTTACGTGACAGTTACAGAGAGCTGCAGTTTAGGAATGTGATTTCTGAAAAACGAATGCAACAAAATTATTGTTGTGGAAGGATAATTAGGAAAGCTCATTTAAATATGATAAAAGGAAAAAAACCTGTGCATTTTTATACTTTGTGTATATCAGGGAGACTGTAATGGTAGTTACTGTAACAATGTAATAATCTGCATGAAATTTGCAGAGGCTTTTAACTGTTTAAGATTTTAAATTCCTTTGTGTGCTTTCCATTCATTCAGCAGCTCATCCAGTAGATGTTCTGACCTTGTGGGTGGTCAAGAAGAAAAGCTTTGTTACCAGGACTAAAATTTAGAGATTTCTATCAGAATTATGATAAACTTTGCAAATGGGTTCTCAGATATTTTTTAAATAATTTGTTAGACCCTAGTGACGATGATAAAAATTTGTTAGGTTTCTCTAATGAGAAATAATATTTAAGCAAACAATTATGATATCAAACAAAGATGCATTTTGTGGGACAAAATCTCCTCTGAAGCTGTAAGAGAGAAGTTAAGATAGATAACTAATGTGTGCATTGCTGTCTGCTAAGCAATCTGTGCTTACGCTTCTCAGAAGTGCACCCATGATTTCACTGTAGAAAATAAATATTTTTATTGCCTTACATGTTAAGGGTTAAGTATCCCTTTATGATTGGCATTCCAGTCAAACAAAATTAATCATCAGAAAGCTGCATACATACATGAACAGTGCTAGATATTCAGCTGGTCTAAATCAGAGCAGGTCTACTTCAATCAATAGAGCAACACAGATGAGAAACTGGCTCATAACACTTTAAAACAATTCATTTTGCAATCCATATATTTTAATACCTGAATGGCTGGCTTCTTCCTGTAAGTAATGTCCAATCCTGCAGTCTTTGCATGTCCGGTGAGAGTTTTCATGACATAAGGATTGCAGGGTCAAACCGCTAGTTGGAATCAGTTGAGCTGTTCTACATGACCCTAGTGGGAAGGGGGTAGTATGATGTAATTATTGCAAAGCTCAGCATCTACTAAAGGGTTCACAACATGCTTACACTTTTCAAAATGTTATGAGAAGAGACTTAGGCTCAACGTGCTAATTAGCATCTTCTCAACCTATTGAAAATGATTGGCTGAATGAATAGGAAACTTTTTAAATGAAGCAAATGGCAACAATCTGACTTCTCGATGATTCAATATTTCAGTATTCAGTAATTTTCAGGCAACTGAGAGAAGCTAATAATAACTTAAGAGAAACTTAAGCCTCATAACTTAAGGGAAAGCTTGACAAACAAGCCCTTAATTTTACTGGGTTGTGTATGCCTAAATCAATGCTCAAAGAGAGGCAACTGGTCTGGAAATGGCAGGTAGTGCCTGCCTGTCCTCCTGTTTTGAACAAAACTCAAAAGAAGGAAAAAAGTCAGTAACAAAAGAAAAGGAACTCAACCCAGATACTTCACTGGTCCTGCAGATATCTGCAACTCTCACAGTTCAGATAAATGCTGATTAAATATTCATTTTAACAGTTCTTACCCAGTGCTGGAAAAATATATTGGAATCAATAATTGGATAATAGAATAGGGATCAATAACTATAGTCACCAGATAAACTAAATAACCCCCATGTCAGCTAGCAAAAGCAATTGACTGCTACATCTGAGATTCTCTGCCTTGCTGTCACTTTCAAAGGCAAAGCAAGAAGATGGCAAATACTGTATTTCTGGTGGATTCATATTGTACCAGCCAACCCATAGATCATAAACTTTTCATTTAAAGTAACTTCAAAAGATCAGTCCCAAACATAGCATAATAGTTTTAATCTTGAAGGGTAGTAGCTAGATGAAACAGAGAGGGAGTGAGGAATGAATGTTCTATTTAGTCCCCAGAGAGTGAGAAGCTTATGGGCTAAACTGTCTCAGTATCACAGCCCAGAAACTCTGACATTTGATAAGATTTGCAGTCTGAATATTTAGTAAGAGTTTGAGTGATGGTGATGCCTTAGTTTGAACAAAAATAAAACCTACAATCTAACTCTACATACATTTTAAAAAGGAAAAAAAAATCATACAATCAACTTCTACACTTTTTTTTTGTCTTTTGTGTCTTAGCCACCTTGTAGTATTCAGGTGTCATTTCAACAACATGCTGTAACTACACATGTATATCGCCTTTCATGCCATGCATCCCAAGGTGCTTTGCAATACAGTTTTACTGCATGTTAGGCAAAAGCAGCCAAATTTAATTATTGAAAATATAAAATAGCTTTCCGTTAAATTGGATGAGGTTAGTAAAGTGGCAGGAGACACAGTGAAATATCCATATTCATGTCCATATTTCTACATGTTATTTTAAATTTAGGTTGAGGAGCATTGTTCACATTTGAAACTATTCACTGAGGACCAGATTTAATCTAAGTTTCATCAGTGTAAACTGATTGTAACTCCATTGACGTTAGTGGAGTAACTTTTAATTTACACTGGTAAAATCTAGATCAGAAACTGGCCCTTAATGAGCAGTTGTAGCATTTTTTGGTGTTTGTGTGAGATCTGGGGCCTTTTCTAAAAGAAAATTTTGGTAGCTCTATACTATAATAAATTTAACTAAAGAATATGGACGTCATAGTATTTAAGCGGTCCCCTTTTACAACACATTTGACATAGCAATCATTTTTACAATATGCCAATTTCATTAACCATTTCCCATGGTTAGTGTGCAGGCATTGCACCGAATATTTTGACCAAATTAAAACACATTTTTTGTTATCTCAGTTAACTAAACAACTATTCTTTGAAAAATACAAAATTACTATTTTGGTCTTTTTTTTTTTTTTTAGCGAAGAAAATATTTATTATGATACTTAGCTGTCAGGCTTTTGGGTTTTTTTCTTGCCAAGTATTAAAAAAATTAAAAACTCCATGAAAACAAGGGGAAAATGATATTGCTTCTTGAATCGTGCCCTCTTTCACATAATCAGTGGCTCAGCCAGGATACCAAACTGTAAAAGTTAAATTACAAACATAAAATTACCTGTAATTACTAATGTAGTACTGTTGCTTATGCCCTGTTTCCTTTTTCTCCTCCTCTTTTTTCTCCTGATATGGTTCTTCTTAAAAGTGCCAATAAATGGTAAGTTGCCCATTTGCCCCATCAAAGAGGTGCGGAGGGGGCGGGAGAGTGTGTGTTTCATAAAAATTTTGAGCAACCCAGTGGGTTCTGTTGTGTGTTGGCTTGCATGTCAGTTGACATATAACATTTTATGCCTAATGTGATGGCCCATGATATATTGTGAAGTTGTTGGTACTACAGCATGCTAAACAGCTAATCAAAACATTCTCCCTGACCAGATAACTCCTTTCATTTGTCCTCTTGTATTTTTTTTCGAAGTGTTGTATCAGATCTACATTTTCATTGCAGTCCTAGCTTAATGAACCATAATCCATTTTGTGCATTTTTTATTTTGCTCACACCAAACATTTGTTCTGAATTCACAGTGCAAAATCGAATAGTTCACTAATCTAAGAAGAATACAAGTCCTATTTTATTCCAGTGGGACTTGATGAAGTTTCAAGATGAAACTTCTCTACAGTTTAGAACTGAATTTAAATATTGTTTATAATCAGTTAGTGTTTAAAACAATATTTATTTTTATTTATTTATTTAAAACAATATATAGTTTGGACTGTTCTGCAATGCTTTCATTGTAGAAACATGGACTTCGCCTCATTCCAATTAATCTTGAAATCTCCCTGGATAATTTACTAAATGGATTTACTTTTTTTCTATCAGAGCCCTCATAAACAGTGGTTTTATTAGAGTTGATGATGTCAAAACCATCCTTATAGAAATCAATGTATTTTATACTTTTAATAAGTGGAAACAACCTGGTATATTGTTTGGTTTTCTTTTCCCAGATGAAACTCACACGATGGCCAGTGACACAAGCAGCTTGGTCCAGTCACACACCTACAAGAAGCGAGATCCAGTAGATGTGCCGTACCAGACCGGACAACTTCATCCAGCCATCCGTGTGGCTGACTTGCTGCAGCATATCACACAAATGAAATGTGCAGAGGGCTATGGATTCAAAGAGGAATATGAGGTAAGTGCTAGGTCTAGTGGCCTGATTGTTGTGTATTCTATGATGCCAGCTATCGCCTTTTTGCTACCTACACCACAGAACAGGAAAAATAACCACTGCATGCAGAGAGCCCCCCTGCAGTGTGGACAAAGTATGTTTAGGGCACCTTCTCTACTGTGCTAGAAAGGCACTAACAGAATTTTATGTGTAACAAGTCAGAATGAACAGTGAGATCTAAATATACTGCTTTAAATTCTGTATCTAATTTCAGTTAGCCAGGGTATATCCTGAAAAGCCCAGTCCACTGTGTTGCTCAAGGAGCCCTCTGTTATGTGTTACCGAGTTGTTACTTTCTCCTGAAAAAAATAGCTTTTCAAATTGTAAGATCATAGCACTGTCACGTGATGCTATGCTTTGAAATACAAGTTCTATGAGCAATGCTTCCTGGCTAGTCATGGCTAATGCATGCTGGCAAAGACTGTAGCAATATAGCACATTATCAAGGCTGTGGGAGTGCCTACAATGCCACTTCTATGTTCTGCTGAGATCAATGAAAAAGGCCCCCCAAAAAATTCTTTCCTGTCCAAAACAAAGCATTATAAATGCCAGCTTTAAGTTTAGTTATGCTCTAAAGTCACAGGATCTGTAATCTCACATTCCAAGTTATGTGGAATTGAATGGGCAGAGATTTCTCAGTCCATACTCTCCTATGAAATGCAAGCCTCATTGGGTTCCTTTATATTCTATTTTGTTCCATAATTTAGTGTCTAGGTCACAGAAATGAATTTCCTTTACACGTTTCCTTCTGCCTTTTTAGGACAGAGTTTAAGGACCTGATCCTGAAAACCCTTATTCACATGAGTAGTTCTTACTTAAGTGGATGGGATAACTAAGCTGACTAACGTTATTCACATGATTAAGAGTTTATAGGCTTGAGCCCCAAGAGCTAGTAGCATTAAAAACATGCATTCAGGGGGAATGTTCACCTGTAGGCTGGACAATAAATTGGTATCAATAAAGATCTGAAAGAAAAGCTAGACCACAAAATGAATCTGTCACAGAAGTGTATGAGAATTCATGTTGTATTTCATAGTGAGTGCTTAGGTAGTATGGTGATGGGCACAAAATGCAAACCTGGACAGATATAAATACTGGCAGGCAGGTGAGTTTTGAAACTGTTTTGGCCTGTTTCAAAATACTCTTATGTTCTGTGACCCAGCCTGATGTGGCCACACAGGAGAGTAAGATCTAACCTAGCCCTCCTGAGTTACTCTCCACGTCATGGCTCAGCAGATGGAGGGAGAGCAGTGGCTGCATGGCTGCTTGCCCCTACGAGCAAGTTAGCAGAAAGGGGCAGAATAGAGTAGATGGGGCTTTGGTTTCTGCAGAGCTGCAGAGCTCTGCAGAGCTGAGGTGGTTTGAAGGAAGGAAGGAAAGAATCTACAATGGGAAAGATCTGCAGTAAATTACTTTTCCCAACCCATACACACACATCTCCTTCTCAGGGCTCTTCTTGGGGTGCGCACAGCTATGCACTGCCCCTAACAGCTCACGCTAGCCTTGTATATATAATACATACACTATGTACCTCGTTTAGAAGCTTTGAATACTATAGATTTACCTAATTATTTACCTAATTACAGACCCTTTGAGTAAAGACATATTTACTGACATAGAGTGTGCTTTTTACAAATGGATGATAGTTATGTTTTTCGAGTTTGTTGTGCCCTGCTATGCAAAATATATGTTATGACAGTTGTTTAAATAAAATATGTTTCTGACATTGCTGTTTAAAAATGACAATTGAAAACTCTTGTCTTTGGAAAAATCTTTGTTCCCCAGCCTAGACCTTGTATACCAATTTTAAGCACAGAGGAAACCTACAACAATTTTATAAAAAATACTGTGAAACAGAACGTATAGCTCACAGCTTTAACTACAGTGGATCAAATGGTGCTGCTGAAAAATGATTTCCAGGAAATCACTTAATTTTAAACTTTGCAATCTGATGGATGACACCCAATTACAGACAGTAGGTGTAGTTATGACTAATGTCTGCAGATAAAGTACATCATATAGCCTACGGGAGATGGTGGGGGAGTGGGACTTGAAATATCGCAGCAGTAGTTGGAACTTTCCATGTGGAAATTGTTTAGGATCAGAATAGACCATAACAAGCCATATCTGTATTATTTCCATGGAACAGTCCTTCTGTTAATGCATTTCTTAGGACTCATTGATGCATAATTGAAGTCTTAAGCTGCCAAACCTATTAAAGTAATTACCTTTGTCTTGAAATTATCTACTGAGATAAATGCACACTGGGCGCATAGTTCTTGCTACAACCTAAGCAATATAACTGTGTCTCTTCCATATGCAATAAAAAAACTATCCAGAACTTCCAGTCCTGCTGAGATTGAGGAGCTCCCTGTTTAATCTGATTTTCAGGCAGATACCTCTTCTATTTGCCAAGGCTGGTATAAGCATATGGAGAGACGTATTTCTATTAAAGTATCAGAAAGACAACTGTCCAAAGGAAAGAGAAATATTTTGGCAGGGATTTTATTTGGAATGGACTTTCATAGATGATTTTCCATCTGACAAAATAGCAGGATTACACTCTCTCACCAGGGAAATCCAAAGACATTCAATCAGGATTCACAATAGAAAAAAAATTTGTTGAATTCAACAGAAAGTAATGTAGCACATTACCAGCTAGTAGTTGTTTAAAGTAATAAAAGGATGCAAAGTATAATGGGTATGCTTAGTTAAAAGTGCTTTAAAATGAAATATAACAATTAAGGCCACAATTCAGCAATGTGCTTAAGTACATGTCTAATTTTAACTCCTGTCAATTTCATCCAGAAGTTTTTGGAGTAACATAATTGATGTAAAAGAAAGAGTTGATAGGTCACCTCTAACCAAGAGCAGCCTAGTGCAAGGTGTGCCTATGCATTGTTGATAAATAGCATAGTCAAATGCTTGACCACACTTGGATCATTAGTTCGTTTTGAAATATACTCAAGAGACTCAGTGCCAGTCAGGTTTATTAATATGGCACAGGAAAAAAGGTTCTATATGATACCAATTTCCAAAGAGCAGTCCTGTTCAGTAGTGTTACATTCTCCTTCCATAGAAGGTGTGCTCCCCACAGTTACATCCATCAAGTCATCTTTTTATACCCAACTTGTTTACCCATAAAAGGTACTGTACATATCACCTGAAACTGGATTCAATTATCAGCTTTTTACCTTGTTTGTTTCTGGTACCATGTTGTACCCCTTTATCTTTTCTTCTGAACCCATGCATTCCAGATACTTAGGGTCATGAAGACACCCCCTATGTTTGTGAGGGTAACTCCTTTTTTGTTGCTATGAGGAAACAATTATATATCCTGATACTAACTGTTTCCCTAACTACTTAAGCCGAAGTTTACATCAGCTAATGCAAGATGTTATGAGATACTTAGCATAAGTGAACAGGAATATGGTATAGGCCAGTTTAGGCTATATCACTGTTACAATATTTGTGTTTAATGTTATTGGTGCTTAATACACATTTATATATATATATATATATATATATATATATATATATATAAATATAAATAAATGTATATTTACCATATATATATGGTATGAATAATACATATAATTAATGTGGTGTGTATATTTATATGCTAGCCAGGATATGTTAGTCAGCAGCATTTTGGGCTCGATCTTGCAAGGTGTTGAGTAATATGCTGAGCATTCTCAAATCCCAAAAAACACATTGGATGTTTGAGGGTGTTGAGCATCCTTTTGCCTCAATCCTGTGAGGCGCTCAGACTCCTCTACTCCCATTGACTGTGGGCTTTCAGCAGCTTTCATGAATGGGCTTTTCATTAATATTAATTAACAGAAATACACTGTAAAACCCAATTCTGCTTCTGCTTCATCCAGTGGCAAAATTATGTGCACAGTTGACTTGACTGGTGCAGGATCAGGCCCTAATTAGCTGTGATTGTGAAACGGTGAGAGCCAATATACACGTCTTTAACACCATGTCTATAACAACTTCACTTTCTTCTTCGAGAGTTTGCTCATATCAATTCTATGTCAGGTGTGTGTGCGCCGCATGCACTGGTGCTGGAGACTTTTCCCTTAGTGGTATCCGTAGGGCCAGCTCTAGTGCCCTCTGGATTCGCGCACACAAGCTCTGGTATAAGGGATGTTGCTAATTCCCATCCTTCTCAGTTCCTCCTTACTGTCCGAGACAGTGATGGAATGTCCTCTTGCCTTGGCAAGCTCTACAAACCAGTGGTTTTTCTCTTAGTCATAGTGTATATAGTTGTATATAATTAGTTAGCTTAGTTTATTAGTTATTAGTAATAATGAGGATGTAGTCCCACGGTGGACATAGCCCCAGGGAAAGAGCAAGCCCATTAGCAAGGATTTTTAATGAATCTGTTAACTCAGGGGTTGTACTGTATGACTAGAGAATTGTGAACATAGTTCTTATTTTTAAGAAAGGGAAAAATACCATCTTGGTAGTTATAGGCCTGTTAGTTTGACCTCAGTAGTATGCAAGGTTTTGGGGAAAAAATTGAAAAAGAAAGTAGTTAAGGACATTGAGATTAATGGTAATGAGGACAAAATACAACATGGCTTTACAAAAGGCAGATTGTATCAGACCAACCTGATCTCCTTTGAAAAACTAACACATTTCATAGACAAAGGGAACACAGTGGATCTAATTTATCTAGATTTCAGTAAGGCATTTGATATGGTTCCACATGGGGAATTATTAGTTAAACTGGAAAAGATGGGGATTTATATGAAAATTGAAAGGTGAATAAGGAACTTGTTAAAGGGGAGACTACACAGGTCATATTGAAAGGTGAACTGCCAGGCTGGAGGGACGATACTAGTGGAGTTCCTCAAGGATCAGTCTTGGGACCAATCTTATTTAACCTTTCTATTACTGACCTTGGCACAAAAAGTGGGAGTGTGCTAATAAAAGTTTGCAGATGATACAAAGTTGGAAGGTATTGCCAATACAGAGAAGGATCGGGATATCATACAAGAAGATCTGGATGATCTTGTAAACTGGAGTAACATAAATAGGATGAAATTTAATAGTGGAAAGTGCAAGGTCATGCATTTAGGGATTAATAACAAAAAAAAATGTCTATAAACTGATGAGGTATCAATTGAAAGTGACAGAGAAGGAGAAGGACTTGGTGTATTGGTTGATCACAGGATGAGTATGAGTTTCCAATATGATGTGGCCATGAAAAAAGATAATGCAATCCTAGGATGTATCAGGCAAGGTATTTCCAGTAGAGCTAGGGAGGTGTTCGTACAATTATACAAGACGCTATTGAGAACACATCTGGAATACTGTGTGCAGTTCTGGCCTCTCATGTTTAAGAAAGATGAATTCAAACTGGAACAGGTGCAGAGAAGGGCTGTTAAGATGATCAGAGGAATGGAAAACCTGTCTTACAAAAGGAGACTCAAAGAGTTTGGCTTGTTAGTCTAACCAAAAGAAGGCTGATAGGAGATATGATTGCTCCTATAAATTGTGGTATAGAAAGGACAGAGGGCTGTAGGAAAGTTCTGGAAGGGCGATATATAAGTGCTAGAATGATTCGGGCTTTATACCCTATAGACTAGCCAGAGTCCATAAAAGGTAATTAGTGTCAGCTGACACCAGTTAAGACCCCACTCAGGTGCCTATAAAAACCCTCTACTCCTGAGAGACAGTGTGGAGTAGAAGGAGTAGGTGTGTGGTGAGCAGAGGAGTGTGTGAAGTAGAGAAGAACAGAATGGAGTACGGTGGTGTGTGGAGAAGTGGAGGAGAACAGAACGGAGTACAGCAGTGTGTGGGAGAGAGGTGGAGTCCTGAAACAGGTACTGGGCTCAAGAAGCCAGAAAGACAGAGGGGGGAAAGTGGCCCAGGGGAAAAGCCTGCCACTGCAAGTGAGGTGCCAGCAGCACATAGCTGCTACTCAGAGGGCCCCTGGGCTGGGACCCGGAGGAGCGGGCGGGCCCGGGTCCCTACCCCACTCCCTGGAAAGACGGGGTAACCAGCAACACCCTGGCCCACTGTAAGAGGCAAAAATGCAAGACCCACTAGGGAGAAGCCGACCATTTGCCACAAAATACATCAGAGAGAGAAATACCAGGGAGGGAGAAGAATTATGTAAGTTCAGCGACAATGTGGACGAAAGAACTAATAGATATAAACTGGCTATCATGAAGTTTAGATTTGAAATTAGACAAAGATTTCTGACCATCAGTGAAGTGAAGTTCTGGAACAGCCTTTCAGGGGGAGCAGTGGGGGCAAAAAACCTAGCTGGCTTCATGACTGAGCTTGATAAGTTTATGGAGGGGGTGGTCTGATGGGACAGTCTAATTTGGCAATTAACTGATCTTTGACTACTAGCGATAAATATTCCCCGTGGCCTGTGATGGGATAGGTAGATATGGTGGGTTCTAAATTACTACAGAGAGTTCTTCCCAGGTGTCTAGCTGGTGAGCCTTACCCACATGCTCAGGGTTTAACTGATCGCTATATTTGGGGTCAGGAAGGAATTTTCCCCCAGGGCAGATTGGCAGAGACCTGAGGGTTTTCGCTTTCCTTTGCAGTGTGAGGCATGGGTTAGTTGCTGGTGGAGTCTCTGTACCTTGAAGTCCTTAAACCATTATTTGAGGACTTCAGTAACTCAGTCATAGGTTAGGGGTCTATTACAGGAGTGGGTGTGTGAGGTTCTGTGGCCTGCGTTTTGCAGAAGGTCAGACTGGAGGCTCATAGTGGTCTCTTCTGACCTTAGAGTCTATGAGTCCATGCCCTGATTTTCTGGCTTCAAACTGGGTGTATCATGCAAAAAACCTATGCTCCTATGAGTGATCCCCATCAGAACTGCCTGAAATGCATTGAAGAGACTCACATGCGAGTTAAGTGCAGAATCTGTAAAGGGTTCAGACCATGCACTGAAAAAGAACAGAACATTATATTAACAGCACTTCTGATAGAGTTGGCTCATAGACCGGCCTCTGAGCTGAACCATTCAGACTTGGCTCGGAGTGCCCCTTTGGCACCAGTCCTCTCCTGGCACCAATTCCCATCTCTGGTGTCTAAGAAAATGCATAGAAAACAGCACGTCAGAAGAGGGTGCTCCCCGACAGCAAAGAAGGACAAGAAGGGAACAGGGGATGAGTTAGACTCGCACCAAGCCACTCGTCTTTCCCAGAACTCGGGTCGGCCACAGCCTCAACCCTCAGAGTTCCATCTCTGACCCGGGACCCACCACCAACTCCCAGGAACAGGAGGGGCAACCAGCACCTCATGGTACAATCCCAACCTGAGGTGGCCAAGGACCTGCTGTCATTCCCTTTGCTGCCAACACCTCAGGAAGGGAGATCTCTGCACCAAGACCCTTCATAAGTACTGTTGTCTGCCAGCTCTTCCAGAGGCAAGCCTGCAAGGGGGGCCCTGCGGCAATCCCCAACTCCACGACACTGCTCCCCAGCTCCACACCAGTCACTGGTATCTTGCCAGTGGTCCCTGGACTGCCATCGCAAGTCCCTGGAGCCTCAGCCCTGGTCTCCGTAACGCTGCTACCGATCCCCAGAATGTCATTGCCGATCTCTGGACACATGGCACCACAGAACCCTGGTACCGGTCTCTGGAGCCCAGGTACTGCACCTCCCAATACAGTGGAGAGGTGAAAACAACAGTCACCAAGAGAGGATTCCTCCTCAGATTCGGAGGGTGAAGAGAGAGCCCTATCCAGGAGCCAAGCAAACGATGCTCTCTTTGCAGGTTTTTCCACGGGCCCACCAACAGGCTCTTGGCTGCTGGGGCAATGGCCAGTGCCCTGGCAATTTTGTGACTCCGGAGGGTTCCCTCCTGTCCCAGGATCGCACTTGCAGCACTCACTCTCTGGGGCATCAGAGAGACAATCAGCAGCGGTGTCATGCCCAGTACCTGACCTAGACGAGCGATCTGACCAAGGTGCAGAGGTACCAGCAGTGGCCTTGGACAAGACTACTCCAGCCAGGGAAGAAGAAACAATTCCTCCACCCTTGCTGGCCCCATCCTCTTCCTCGCTGGATGAAGAAGTGGCGAGGCCCTCGACTACGGTCCCGCAGGATGACTTTAGAGGACACCAAGAGCTGCTCAAGTGGGTAGCCTCAAACTTAGGTATAGAGGTGGAGGAGCTGAAGGAGCCCACTTACACACTTTGACGTCTTGGTGACAGTGGCCCCATCTGAAGTGGCCCTCATGGTCCATGAAGGAGTCGTGAAATTCATCAAAGCCTTGAGGCAGACCTCATCTTCTCTGCCCCCTACATATATATGAGAGAAAGTTCCTGTCAAGGGCATCGGATACTTGTATTCATACCCCTTTCTGGGGTCATTTGTGGTATCAGTTGCCGACAAGAGGGACAGACAATGACAGGCAAGTTCAATGCTGAAAAATAAAGATGCAGAGAGGTTTGACTTTTAGTTTATTCTGCTGCCAGCCCTGCATCTGCACATATCAAACCAGCAAGATCTGTTGGGAGATATGACTATAACATATGGCAATCTGTGGCCAAGTTTGCACACTGCCTACCCAGGAGTCCAGACATGAATTTATGGCCATATTGGAGGAAGGCAAAACAGTAGCCTGAGCCTCTCTTCAAGAGCCTTTGATGCAGCCCACTCGGTGGCCAGGACAGTGATGTTGGCTGTCTTGATGAGAAGGACCTCATGGCTTCTATCATCTGACCTGGTCTCTGAGGTCCAACAGTCGATTCAGGACCTCCCTTTTGACAGTGCAGCCCTGTTCTCAGAACAGAAAGACATCAAGCTGTATAGTTTGAAGGACTCCAGGGCCACACTGTGTTCCTTGGGCCTCTATATTCCTTTGGCCTCCAGAAAACATTTCAAGCCTCAGAGAGTTGCGAGCCAGAGTAAGAACGAGCCCTATAGGAAGAAAGGCTGAGGTTATGAGTGCCTCCAGAGCCAATCTCCCACTGCCACATCCCAATCCGGCTCTAGTCATTACCCTCCTGTGGGAAGACAGGCCTTTAGAAGGTGTGCCCAGGACTTTACCAGGATCCAACACCCCCTTTATTTTTGGACCACCTTTCATCCTACCTCCCTGCCTGGGTTGCCATAACTTCAGACCAGTGGATGCTAAGCTCTATAGCAGTAGGGTACACCCTCCTGTTTGTTTCCATTCCTCCTCCTCACCCCCCACCCTGTCCTTCTTTAGGGACCCTCCTCATGCGTAACTTCTCATCCAGGAAGTTTAAGTCTTCCCACGGGTAGGGGCCGTAGAGAAAGTTTCCCAAGAACTGAGAAGAAAAGGGTTCTACTCCCATTACTGTCTGATTCCAAATGCCAAAAGGGGCTTAAGGCCCATCTTGGACCTGCATTGCCTTAACAAATATCTCAAGAAGTTGAAGTTCAGCATGGGTAGCTATGAGTTGCGGAAAGCAGGCCCACCCAATTGGTTGCGGAAGTTCTGCTGCTGACGCTCTGCTTAAGTTTCCTTGGCAACTGGAGTGTCTTGAAGCTTAATTCCTCAGCCTGTCACTTCCCGAACTTCCTGCTTCCGGTCACGTGACCAAAAGCCGGAAGTTCAGGAAGCACTTGTTTTTCAGCCAGCCCACCCGTGTCAACCACAGGCCCTGCCAAAAAATCACTTCTGTCTATGCCCTACTTGTTTGCTACCCCTGATGGAATTACATCAGTGGGAGAATTTAAGAAAAAAAAACGGGGGTAACTTAAACTCGAAGGACTGGTCCACACATAATTGTTGTACTAATTTAACTATTTCAGTTAGGTAGTGAGTTTATACTAATATACCTCAATCAATACAATCCTTAGTGTAGCTGTAATTATAATGGTATAGAGGTAAATTATACCAAATTTAATCCCCTTTATACCAATAACTGCATCCACACTAGAGGTTGAACCAGTTTAACTACATCAATTTCTAAACCAACATCTTTAAAGCAGACCCAAAATTCTGTCTATACAAGCTCAAAGGGCTAGTCGAGGCTTGGAAAATTAGGTCTATTTAGTAAACTTGTTGGTTAACACATGTTAACAAATGCATTTTAAGCAGCAGTTAGCACTTAGTTTAGACAAAGACAGAAGTGTTTCAAATGTGTTCACTGGTCAAGGTCAATCCTTAGAATACTGTGTTGAAATCTGATCATCCCAGCACAAAAAGGAGATAGCAGATTTGGAGAGAGTTCAGAGATGGCCAGTGAGAATGATGGGGGCATGGAAAAGCTCTCACATGAAGAGAGATTTAAAAGTTTGAGATTGTTTATCTTAGTGAGAAAACAAGAGCTGTGATCAAAGTAAACAAAATAATGACTAGTACAGAGAAGGTAGACTGGGAATTTCTATTCACTCTTTTTCTTATTACGGAAGCATTCAATGAAATTGAAAGGTGACAAATGCAAAGATGGAAAATACTAACAGGTTATATGAAGAAATACTTTTTAACAAAGTGAACAATTTGCCACAAGGTATCATTGAGGCTAAGAGCATAGCAGGATTCAAAATAGGATTAGACATTTATGTGGATAACAAAAATATCCAGAGCTATAGAAGAACATATTAAAATAAAAACTAAGACCTTTGAAAGGGATATAAATCCTCAGGCTTCAGGGCATAAGCTAACCTCTAAATGCTGGAGGTCAGGAGGAAGCTTTCACATAATAGGCTATCCCACAACTGTCCATTGCAGGCTTTCTTCTCTGAAGCATCAGGTATGGGCCACTGTTGAAGACAGGATACTGGACTAGATGGACCACCAGTCTGATCCAGTGCGACAGTGCCTATGTTCCTTTTTCACATTAGTGCTTAACGCAGAACACAACCTCTTTCCTACCCTCTTTGTCTCTCCACTCCATTCATAACTTTTCTTCCTGTTTGTCTTGACTGCCAGAGAACATTCTGAAGTGTTACGCAGCTGAGGTCCTTTTCTGAAATCCTGGAAATAGGAGGGGAAAGTTGCATTTTTTGTTATTGTTAAGCTGACATAGCAACTGACAGGACCCAGCTGGTGCTGCTACTCTACATACATTCACTTTGACAGAGACAGCCCCTGTCTCACCTCCAACCTGCATACTTTTTCACATGCTCTTTTCAATGCTTATTTTATATTCTGAAGCATCAGCTGAGTCAATCGGTTGTCACAATCAGCGGAGGTTATTTTCTATCGCACAGGATACAAATAACAAAACAAAAAGTCACTGGAACATTGGGTAGAAATGGAGGTTTTGGCAAGCAGTGTAAATACACTATGGACAGCAATAGCGCCTGTGTCTTCCAGTGTCTGGAGAAACCAACTGCTTTTATGCTGGATTTCTCCCCCTTCGGATGATGGTGATGATGATAAAATCTGTCAGAAAAGTGTGAAGACTTGTCTAAAATAATGAGAATTTTTCCCTCTTATTCTGAAAATTGTCAGAAACACTTCTCCTTGAAGATCTTGCTTTATTTTTTCTTTGTTGCTGTTAGTTTTCTATTTATTTTTTCCCCTTTAAATAAAACATATTAGGTGCCCTGCTTGTTTAAACCATACAGAAAAGTACATCTTTCCAGTTCTGTATTTGTATTTGTCATGTTAATCTTTGTGGAATCTCTCATCTCTGGTTTCCGGCTCTTGTTGGGCTTTGTTGGTTTCTTTTTAATTAGTCCTGAACATTTGACCTATCAGCCTGTTTTCAAACTGAATCTCCAAGGCCTTGTCTACTGAAAGTTATAACGACGTAACTCTGTCCGCTGGGGGTGTGTGCGATTTTTGTTTGTTTACTGATACAGTTGTCCCAATACAAGCCCTTGTGTAGATAGAGTTATACTGTATATGAGTATAGTATTCCTGTTCTATTGGGTCATAGCTGTACTGCTTGAAGCTGGTCAGAAATTCTCTGATGAAGCAGAGTTTTAGCAGAAAATACTAATGTGTCAGACTGGAAACTTTTCATGAAAATATTCCAGGCACAGCAAACTTTCATCAAACCACAGATGGCTGTATCCTACCTGGTTTCCTGGTGGTCTGCTTGGGACTCTAGGCTTCCAAGGTTTCTTACTCCATAGAAGCCCCACCAAGGAGACAGCTCTATGGCTGGAGAACTGGGACTTCCAGGGTGTTCTGCCCCACCATGCCAGAGCTTCCAGGCTCCCCATCATGGATTCAGGAGCCTGAAACTGTAATTGAGGCTCAGCTCCCAGCTCCACATCTTGAGCTGAGGCTTTCAGGGTTTTCAGTATCCCTGCCACAGAGCCAGGCACTTAGAAGTTCTGGAACAGGCTTCCCCATCCTGTAGACTGCCGTGAGCATGGGGACCTGGGCTTCCAGGATCTGTGGCTATGGAGCAGCCCTGCCATGCAGACTGCCTTGGGGCCAGGGATCAAGAGCCTCCAGGGTCTATTGCTCCAGGACAGTAGCACCATGAAGATTGCAGTGGGCTGGGACCCCAAGGCTTCCAGATTTCTGAGCTAGCTGGCTCCCCAAGATACCTGACTCACTGAATAACTGGGGTGAAACAGTAAAGAATTTCAGTTTTAATCAACAGCTGCTGGAGTTCTTCATTTCAGAAGCACTGTTTATAGGTGTTTCCAAAACCAATTTTTTTTCACAATTTCCAGTGTGAGGAAAATTTCAAAACATTGAAATTTCCTGTGGATCAGAAAATCCTAAGTTTCAGCCACCGCTAATTTTAGTGTAAAGTATCTTTTTATCATTATAACGGCATCCCCACTAGGAGAGTTGTACCGCTTTAACAATAGTGGAATAGTTAAAGTAGTACAATTTTCCAGTGTAGACACTGCCTATTTCTCTTCCTCTTTTAGTTGTTGTTTTTTTAATAACTCTTCATAACATAGTGGATAGTTTCCAATTGTTCAGGGCAATAAACATCCTTTGCCAGCAAGGTTTCATTTTTAAAGCAGTTGATAAATGTCTAGTTTGTCTTCAGTTTAGAAGATAAAAAGTCCTTCAACTTACTGAATTTCTATTAACTGCTCAGCAGCTTTTGTGGTCATTTTGCGCATGCGAATACAAATCTTTGCTTGCTAGATACATATTTTCTTTTATAACCAGTGCGTTTGTGTGCACACAGCGAAGAACCCTACCAAGTTCTCAATATCTTTACATCATTCATAACATATTGCCTTCCTGTACCATGGCTGCTGTAGCAAACCGTCCAGTGATCTTCTCTAATACTGAACAAAGTACTTTATTTGCACCGCCTGTGCCCAATGCTGCAATGTGTGTGCCATTGCTACTAGTCTGGGTTTGGAACCATCAGAAAATGCCTTCTATTCTTCAATAAGAAGTAGTGGGAACAGTCTCAAACATATAGGATCATAGGCTGCAAGCTTACCCTGTGTTAATAACAGCAAGTTTTCTTTATCCGGTTTTATCAGTTTTATGCTGAGGTAAGCTTTGGGAAGCATTTTGAGGTTAAAGAGGAAAGCCTGAGAGCTGCTGAGTTTAGCAACTGTCATCCTTACATCCTTTAGGCAGAGTCACTTAGAATGAAGATTTACCTGCAAGGTTGGCAGTGTTGATCTGTTCCCTCCTTGCTGCATAAAAGTTACAGTATGCTTATAAGTAAATGGGCGAATTTTGTCTGATAAACCCGGCTACAATTTGCTGTTGGGCATCAGCACTAAAGACTATGTAATTAGTTCTTCTTTAAGTACTTGCTCATGTTGATTCCAAGTAGGTGTGTGTATGCCACTTAGTTAGTTGTGCTGGTTCTTAGGATAAACATAGTTAGCACCCAGCTTGTTGGGGTCTTTTTTCCCCATCCCACCCCGGGCCGGGGCATGCCTGCCTTCAACATAGGCAGAGTTGTCTCGCTTCCCCCTTAGGCATTAGAGACCCTAGATTGGTGGTGCAAACCACACATGGCATGTGCAGAAGTACCTTTCTCAGCACCTCGCCCCTCACTGTGTCTAGTGATGGATGCTTTGGCGATGGACTAGAGAGCTCACCTAGGGGAACTCAGGAGCCAAGGACATTGGTCCCTGTAGGCTGACGACACGGCCCAGCAGGAGGGTCACAACCTTCCTTAGGCCCAGGCTCTGAGGAAGGCCACAGCACCTTGCTTTAAGGGGAAAAAGCTAGCGGGTTATGAGTCTTTAGCCCCAGCCCCCAGGCAGGGCTGGCTATCCACACAGTCTGTAGCCCCGGCACTCAAGTGGGGCAGACACAGCAAAGTGGTCTATAGCCCCCAGCCCTCAAGCAGGTCGGGGCTGGTAGGCAGTCTGTAGCCCCTGCCCTCAGCCAGGGCGGGGCAGGAAAAGTGGTCTATATCCCCCAGCCTTCAGGCAGGCTGGGCTGGCAAGGTTGGTATTCTCTGGCAGGCAGGTTCAGAGGAGCCAAGCACTCCTGGAGTGGCTAGGGAATGGGGGAGAGGGATGCAGGTCCACCCGACTCCACTGCGTCCCAGCCCAGGGCCCTGTCAGTGGCAAAGTGGCTGCTCTGCTCCTGGGGTATTTGGCCTGCAGGACCCTGATCTGACCAGCAGGAGCATCGCGACTCTTCCTCGGGCCCAGACTGCGAGGAAGGCCACAGTGCCTTGCAACAGTCCCACACAGAGTTCCTACTGCACAACAATATAAGAGAGCTGAGAGCAGTATGCCTGGTCTGTCAGGCTTTCCAAGTTCACCTAGAAGGAAAGGGGGTATTTGTCCTGACAGACAGTACGACAGCGATGTTTTATATAAATAGATAGTGGAGCATGATCCTATCCCCTGTGCCAGGAAGCCCTCAGACTGTGGGACTTCTGCATCACCCGATTGATACACCTGGAAACATCCTACCTTCCTGGAGCTCAGAACGTGTTGGCCAACAGCCTCAGCAGATCCTTCCTCAGTCACAAGTGGTCGATCCGATGCAAACAGGACGTATTCCTCCAGGTTTTCTACTCAAAACCACACGGTCGGGAGTGCAGATTGCATTTGCTGGATGTCAGGTGTGCCTTGGCCTTTTATATCGAAAGCACTAAACAGTTTAGGAAAACAACTCAGCTCTTCATAGAATAGCAGATAGAATGGAAAGGCTACCTGTTTCTTCTCAAAGGATTTCTTCATGGATCACTTCATGGATCAGGGCTTGTTATGACTTGGCAAATGTACCTGCCCCAACATTAACAGCTCATTCCACGAGAGCACAAGAATCCTCCGCTTTATTCCTGGCCCAAGAACCGATCCAGAACATTTGTAGAGCGGGAACATGGTCATCTATTCACACCTTCGCTGTCACTATGCTATTACCCAGCACACCAGAGACGATGCCATTTTTGGCAGAGCAGTGCTTCAATCTGTGGTTCTTTGAACTTTGACCCCTCTTCCTATGGTCTAGCTTGGGAGTCACCTACTGGGAATTGACATGAGCAAGCACTCGAAGAAGGAAAAACGGTTATTAACCTTCTATAACTAGTTCTTTGAGATGTGTTGCTCATGTCCATTCCAAGACCCTATCCCGTTGGAGTTTTTAGGCTCCCCACTACCAAGTGAAATGCATGACCCTGAGTTAGACACCTAGGTTCCCTGTATAATGCATGAGGATAGTTAGGTGCCTGAGAATGGGATGCCCGAAAGCCTGCATGTTGAGTGGGGAGGAACTGCCTAAGATAGCCAGTAGGACATGGCCAGGAGAGTGGAGTAGGCCAGAAAGAAGTATTTATCTACATTCAGGATTCACAGCCATGAACCTTCTCTTACAGTTAGGCCTGGAAGCCAGGTCCTTCTTTAAGAAAAAAGGAGGAGGAGGAGGAAATGTCCCTCATCTTGTAATTTTCATCCCAGTGGATAGGGCAGTCACCCATGGTAGGGAAGACAGTCTACAATATTCCTAAAAGAGATGCAGTGCATGGGCAGCTAGCTCCACTGGCTGGTACTGGTGGTAGATCACCCAAGATTATGTCTACTCCCCAGACTAGTTTGGGAAAGTTCCATCTTGCACATCAAGGAAGTTTCTTATTCCGTCTTCCCTGCTGTGTGATAATATAAATCTGGCCATCATCTAAATAAGAAATAAGAAACAAGAACGGTGATATTGGGTAAGACCAATGGTCCATCTAGTCCAATAGCCTGTCTTCCAACAGTGGCCAATGCCAAGTGCTTCAGAGAGAATGAACAGAACAGGTACTCAGCACAGGGTTGACCATCTTGACTAATTTTTTCCCATAGATGGTACAGAAGAGCTCAAAGCACTTTGTGCCTTATCAGATATGATAGATAAGAACTCAACCTTTGTCACCGGCATACAGATATAAAAATGTCTGTTTGGTGTCTATAGCATATAAAAGACTTTAGGGACCTGATACTGCTTCCACTGAAGTAACTGGAACAATTTCCATTGTATTGAATAAGAGGTCTTGAAAATAAGAGGTATTGAAAATATCCTCATTCAAGAAAGCTCCTAAGTACGTATCTAAGTCCGAATGAAGTCATTGGGACCTAAGCACGTACTTAATCATAAGCAGGTGCTTGTACTTTCCTGAATTAAGGTCTAAGTTAGTGTTTAGATCTGGGACTTTAGTTTAGGCTCATCTCTACTGCTTAACTAATCGTCTAACTAGAACTGGCCGGATGAGAGCAAAGTCCCACGAAATATTTTGAAATTTTTTTTTTCTCTGTGCCAAATCAGTGAATAAATCAAGAATTTTCACAGGACTGAAATTCCAAAATATTCTGAAGCTGAAATGTTCCTGGCTGCAGTGCTTCTGAAACAAAATATGCTCCCCAGAATCCCCTGCTCTCTGAGCTGGCTGCCTCTTACCTCTGCCTGCCTGGCAGGGTTTCCTGAGCCCCGGGTTGCTCATCTATTTGCTGAGTGAGCTGCCCATCTCCCCCTTTGCCGGGCTTCCCATCTGCCTGCCTGGCAGGTTGCTCCACTTCCCAAGCTAGTCAGCTTCCCATTTGTCTATGTGTTGGGCAGCCAACATGCTCCAACTCCCCTGCCTCCCCATCTGCCCATTAGGCAGGGATCCCTGGGAGAGGAGCAGCTCACCAGGCAGGCAAATGGGAGCTTGGAAGCCCAGCAGACAGATGGGGAGCCAGGAAGGCAGGAAACCAGACACAGAATCAACATTTCCCACAAAGAGTTTCCGTTCCATCAAATCAGAAAGTCTGATGGAAAAGTGTTTCATTGGAAAATTCTCAACTAGCTCAGTAAACTGATTACGCAAACATGGGAGGAAATATAAATAATACGTAATGTGTGCCAATTACAAAAGTGCTTTAAAAGAAGCACAAGGCAGCAAACTGTGTAAAGGAACACATTTTCCAACCCTGATAGACTTATCAAGATTACTTTAGCTCACACAAAATAAATACATTATATAGAAAAATATGCATAGTTTAAGAATACGGTAGATGACCTATTGCTAAATTAAGAACTCTTTTAGCAGCTAAATTATGTTAATTTGATTTAAAATGTGTTTCTCTAGCTTCTAAACAGCCAAGAATAATGTTTTGGTTGTGAAATTAGCAATGGATTAAAATGCCCAATTATATATAGTGAATAAATACAATCCATATAAAACATACAGGGTGTATTTATAATAAATAATGAATGTGTTATAATTACATTTAACATTATTTGCATAATTTAAAATGGAATAAATACATGAATGATTTTTGTCCTTTTAAAGGGCAGTAATAAAATATAAAGGAAGTTCTAAGTTTATATGGAGCAAGAAGTAATGAATAATATCTTGAACATTAAAATACCATGTTTCAATCTGTGTGCTTAAATTGGACCAACCCATTTTCACAAGTGCAGTAGGAAAAATATGATGTCAGCAGTTTTAAAGTAATAAATAATAACTGAAGAAAGGATTATGGATTCTGATCAAATATTCAATGCCTTATTTGAATAATTAATACCTCACTCTGGGCACATACAGAGTACTTATTCTGCTATTTTCATTAAACAAACATTTTTCCTCATTTAAATGTCATTAGCATGTAGAGTGTCACCTAAAATTTGGAGTATTAAGCAGTAAAGTGATTCTGTGGATTTTCCATCTGGAGATCTAGGTCAGGAGTGAAAAAGTTTGAAGTTCTCATCCTCAGGTGTTATTCACAAGGGTGACATGTGTCTAACTGTCACCTGAGGTCCCTAAGTCCAACATTTAGGTGCTACTGGCATTCACAAAACCACCATTCACCTGCCATCTAACCCTGTTGGTGCCTAGGGTTCCTAAGACCTAAGTTTCTGCCATTAAAATCCCCAGGGTGCCTAAATTTCAGCAGCAGGGCCCATGCACAGCCACCTCAGTTCTGATGGCGTCAAGCTACTGGACGCCTAACTCGTGCCTACATCTCAGTGGGATTAATAAATTAGGCCTATTTTACTCTTTGGGTCTGATCCAGAAGGTGAGCTATGCTTTTTTAGCCCAGTGGTTAGGCTACACTCAAAGGATGTGGGAACCCAGGACTCCGTTCCCCCCTCTACCTCATTTGGGGAAACTTGGGTCTCCTCCCTCCTAGAAGAGACCCTGACGACTGGGCTATACTCCCACTCCCTTCCCACCCATTCTCTCCCTCACAGCACAGAGCTACAAGAAGTAGTCTCCTTTCAGAATGTCTCCTCTTGCTTATCCTGTAGTGGTGCAGGTCATACAGGGCACAGTACAGTCCCCTTATGCCCCAGTTCATCAAGGTACTTGAAATAACTTTAAGCACATGAATAGTTCCTTTGAAGTCCATGAGAATATTTATGAGCTTAAATACCTTGTTGAATTGGAGGCTTTGAGTTTTGACATGAAAGAACATCAGGTTTTGGATTTGGTTTTACTTATGCTTCTTTATAGAGTCAGTGATCCTCTTGCTTTTCCATAGCAGGAATGGTGATACATCAACAAAATTTGAAGTTTAAATAAGACCTGCTGAAAATCGGGCCCAGTCATGCAAAATCTCTCTTTATGCAAAATTCCAATTGATTTTAATTAGCTCACGCAGAGCTGCAGGATCCAGCCCCGAATTAACAGGCAGGAGGGACACTAGGTGACTCAGATCTGATGGGAAAATTTTACGGTGCAAAGCTCCTTAAGGTTTTTATGCCCTTTCAGGATACCTCTGAATCCAAGTATAACTGTCAAGTTGAGATATTTGCTTTTTAATCTTGAGAAAGAGTGGATACAACTGTTCTGCTGTCTAATGTGATATTGGTATTGCCCTTCAAAGAGCTGTCAGCCATTATTCATTGCCAAGATGTTTTAGTGTATTGTGTGCATTAGAAATCTTTCAGAAAGTACCTAGTTGATTTAGATTTTGATGTCAGTTCAGTTGTTGTTCACTTACCTTTGCTTTTTGTTTGTGACTTGCTAAATTTTTTTGCTGTGCATTGGTAGGGATGGACAAAATACTACATGTAACCCCCACAGTGTTCCTTCACTGTGGCTTCCTCCCTGGTGCTTGCTACTTGGAGTGGCTTCTCCCCTCTCCTTGCATGAGTTGGATCCTAGGTTCTTTTTGAGATTCCTCACTGTGCCTGAGACACAAGGGGTGCTGTCCCTTGTGCTATCTACACAGACCTACTCAATCAATGCCACTACATCGATGCCTGCTGCTGCAGCAGCGTAGACATGCCCTGAGTCAGGCTGTCCCCTTCCATGCAGAAGCCTCCCTGTGGTCCTCAGCAAGAATTTCTAGTCCATTCTGCCCCCATCCCTGACTCTGAGCATGCTGGGAAAAGAAGCAGACTCTGCTAGTCATTACTATTGTAGTTCTTAGGGTAGAGGCTCAATCCAGAGATCCAGGAGCTGGCAAAGTCCAAGTGGGGGTTACATAAACTATTTAGTTTTATTGTAGTTATGTTTGTTTTTTCACTCGTTGTCAGGTTCTCCAATGAGTTTTGCTGCTCTGCATTGCTCCTACAGCACGTGGCAACAATAAATAAACATGGCTTAATACACTACTCAAGGAGGGACCATTATGATCATCTAGTCTGACCTCCTGCGCAACGCAGGCCACAGACTTCACCCACCCACTCCTGTAAAAGACCCTTAACCTAAGACTGAGTTATTGACGTTCTCTGTTAAGGATTTAAAGACTTCAAAGTACAAAGAATCCACCAGCAAGTGACCCAGGCCCCAGGCTACTGAGGAAGGCGAAAATCCTTCTGCCAATCTGCCCTCGGGGAAAATCCTTCCCAACCCCAAATATAATGATCAGTTAAACCTTGAGTATGTGGGCAAGACTCAACAGCCAGTCACCCAGAAAGAATTCTCTATAGTAACTCAGAACCCACCCCATCTAACATCCCTTCACAAGCCATGGGGCATATTTACTGCTAGAAATCTAATGTCAGTCAATTGTCAAATCAGGCTGTCCCGTCATACCGTCCCCTCCATAAATTTATCAAGCTCAGTCTTGAAGCCAGCTAGGTTTCTTGCTTCCACTGCTCCCCTTGGAAGGCTGTTCCAGATCTTCACTCCCTTAATACTTAGAAACCTTCGTCTAATTTCAAGTCTAAACCTCCTAATGGCCAGTTTATATCCATTTGTACTTGTATCCACATTGGTGCTGAACTTAAATAATTTCTTTCCTTCTCTGGTATTTATCCCTCTGATGTATTTATGGAAAGCAATCTTATCTCCCCTCAGCTTTTTTGGTTAGGCTAAACGAGCCAAGCTCTTTGAGTCTCCTCTCATAAGGCAGATTTTCTGTTCCTCGAATCTTCCTAGTAGCCTTCTCTGCACTGTACCAGTTTGAATTCATCTTTCTTAAACGTGGGAGACCAGAACTGCACACAGTATTCCAGATGAGGTCTGGCCAATGCCTTGTATAACAATACTAACACCTCTGTCTCTCTCTACTGGAAATACCTTGTCTGTTGCATCCTAGGACTGCATTAGCTTTTTTCACAGCCACATCACATTGGCAGCTCATAGTCATCCTGTGATCAACCAATACACCCAGGTCCTTTTCTTCCTCTGTCACTTCCAACTGATGCATCCCCAGCTTATAGCAAAAGTTCTTGTTATTAGTCTTAGTGACCTTGCACTTTCCACTATTAAATTTCATCCTATTTCTATTACTCCAGTTTACAAGGTCATCCAGATCTTGTTGTGTGATATCCCGATCCTTCTCTGTATTGGCAATACCTCTCAACTTTGTATCAGCCGCAAATTTTATTAGGACACTCCCACTTTTTGTGTCAAAGTCAGTAATAAAAAGATTAAATAAGATTGGTCCCCAGACCGATCCCTGAGGAACTCCACTAGTAACCTCCCTCCAGCCCGACAGTTCACTTTTCAGTATGACTCACTGTAGTACCCCCCCATTAGCTTTTAACACCCCCGCCCAATGAGGCATTAACTTAACTGGTTAAAGCCCCCCGCCTCTTTAACCAGTTCCTTATCCACCTTCCAATTTTCATATTAATCCCCATCTCTTCCAATTTAACTAATAATTCCCCATGTGGAACCATATCAAATGTCTTACTAAAATCTAGGTAAATTAGATCCACTGCATTGCCTTTGTGTAAAAAATCTATTATTGTCTCAGAAAAGGAGATTAGGATCTGCCTTTAGTAAAGTCATGTCGTATTTTGTCCCAATTACCATTAATCTTAATGTCCTTAACTACTTTCTCTTTCAAAAAATTTTCCAACACCTTGCATACTACTGAGGTCAAACAAACTGGCCTGTAATTACCTGGAACTCTTTTTTTCCGCTTTCTTAAAAATAGGAACTATGTTCGCAATTCTCCAGTCAGATGGTACAACCCCTGAGTTTACAGATTCATTAAAATCCTTGCTAATGGGCTTGCAATTTCCCAGGCCTGTTCCTTTAATATCCTTGGATGGAGGTTTTCCTGGCCCCCTGATTTAGTCCCATTAAGCAGTTTGGGTTTGGCTTCTACCTCGGATGTGGTAATTTCTACTTCCATACCCTCAAACCCATTAGCCCCCTGCCACAATCCCTAAACTCACTATTAGCCTCATTAAAAACTGAGGCAAAGTATATGTTTGGATATTGGGCCATGCCTAGATTATCCTTAACCTACACCCCATCCTCAGTGCTTAGTGATCCCACTTCTTTCTTTGTTTTCTTCCTGTTTATATTGCTATAGAACCTTTTACTGTTGGTTTTAATTCCCTTTGCAAGGTCCAACTTTACTTGGTTTTTGGTATTTCTCACTTAGTCTCTGCATGTTCTGACCTAGAAGAGAGAACTTTCCTTGCTGATCCCTCCCATCTTCCACTCCTTGTACTCTTTCTGCTTTCTCTTAATAACCTGTCTGAGATGCTTGCTCATCCAGCTTGGTCTACAACCCTTGCCTATGAAGTCTTTTCCCTCCTTGGGATGCATGCTTCAGATAGTTCCTGCAATTTTGACTTAAAGTAATTCCAAGCCTCCTCCGTCTTTAAATCCATGAGTTCTTCAGTCCAGTCCACTTCCCTAACTAATTCCCTTAATCTTTTTTTAAGTTAGCCCTTTGGAAATCAGAGACCTTAATCATAGCTCTATTTTTGTTTAGTTTGAACTGAATTAGCTCATGGTCGCTTGAACCAAGTTTGTCCCCTTCAACCAGTTCTATGAGATCCTCACTACTCACCAATACCAAATCTAAAATGGCATACCCTGTTGTTGGTTCAGCAACCACCTGGTGAAGGAATCTGTCAGCTGCTATATCCAGCAGAATCTGGGCCCTATTATTATTACTAGCACTAATCTTCCAGTCTATCTGGGAAATTAAAATATCCCATAATCACACAATTCCCAGTAGTATTTACTTCATTAAAAACATTAAGGAGGTCTCTATGCATATCCAAATCGGATCCCGGTGGTCTGTAGCACATCTCGAGCCCTATACCTATCCATAGGGGGGGGCTCTAGCAGTTTTCTTCCTCAATGTGATTTTTGCCCAGGCAGACTCTGTCTTGTCTATTGATATACAACGCTACTCTACCACCTTTGCCTTCATTTCTTTCTTTCCTAAACAGCACATACCCATCAATACCTGTACTCCAGTCGTGACTACTATTCCACCATGTTTCTGTTATCCCTATAATATCTGGTTTCACTTCCTGCACCAGTAGTTCTAGTTCCTCCATTTTGTTATCCAGGCTTCTTACATTGGTGTACAAACATCTTAATTTTTGCGGTTTGGCTTCGCTCATATTCCTTACATGATTCGCCACAGTCATTCTATCACCAGTATGACCTATTAGACTGGTATCTACACCACTCTTCCTCTTCATATCTATCTCTTACCCACTGCTGTATCCTCTCCTATTTCATTTTCCTCCCTCTCAATGTTAAAATCAGGCATGGAGATCACCCAGGAATCTCCCAACCATCTCACCCTAATTCCTAGTTTAAAACTCTCTTAGTCGGTTGTACCAGCTTCCATACTAGAAATCTATTTCCCTCCCTGTTCAGGTGAAGTCCATTCCAAGAGAACAGTCCTCTGTCTATGAATGCCTACCAGTGGCCATTCATCCAAAAGGCTTCCTTATAGCACCACTGCCTGAGCCATCTGTTGATCATCATAGTCTTGTCACACCTTTATTGTCCTCCTCTAGGGACAGACAGAATCCCACTGAAGATCACTTGAGCCTCCATTTCCTTAAGAGTTTTCTTTAGCCTCACATAGTCTCCCTTGGTTCATTCCAGTGAGAATCTAGCCGTATCATTTGTTCTCACATGAAGGACAATCAATGGATTCTTTTCCACTTCTGCTAGGATCCTCTTCAGCCTCAGGTCCACATCTCGTATCCTAACACCAGGCAGACAGCACACCCTTCTGTTCTCCAGATCAGATCTTGTTACAGGCCTGTCTGTTCTTCTCAGGAGGGAGTCCCCGATCATGTACACCTGCCTTTTCCTGGCGATGGTGCGATTATCTGGTCTATACCCTGTTCTTTCTGGCTGCAAATCCTCTCGTTGTCTGTTCTCCCTTGCAATCTTCTGCAACCCATCCTGGATCCCCCTGGGGATCTTATTTGGTGGTATCTTGATTGACTCATCCACTCTTTCTATAGGACTAACTGCTCTTCTCTTCTTCCTTGCCCTCTCACCTTTAGTTACTGCTTGCTGCACCCCTTCTTCATTTTCCAACTCTGCAAACCTGTTCTTCAGCTCTATTTCTTCTTCACTAGCCCGTCTTTTCCTCTGCCTGCTTCTTAGAGCTTCCACTGGCCACTTTCACCCAGCAGTCTCCCCTCAGAGTTCATTAGTCCTGCTTCCATCTGCAGGTTTGGGCTTTTCCCTTCAGCCTCCTCATGCCTTTGGTCCATCATCTGCTCAAATCCACTTCTAAACTCAACCAGAGTTTCCATTTGCATCTCCAAGCCCTGGATCTTCTCTTCCATTAGTTCAGGCAGCCCTTCATGCAAACAAAGCTCTTTTGAGGTACCCCCTCCAGAATCATGTACATCCCGCAGCTCCCACATCCAGTCGTGTGCCTTGTCTCTTCCACTGCTTGGATCGCAGCAACTGCTGCCTATGTCTCTGGCATAGCTTTCTCCCTATGTACTGTCAGTGAGAGAGAAAGAAACAAACACATACACACACACACACACCAAAAACAAACACAATAAAAGGAACAAACAAACACACAACTCCCACAAAACTCACTCACTGCCACTAAGTACCAGGGGCTTGACTCCTCCCTTCTCCAGCAGAACTCCCACTCTAACTCCTCTGTTTACAGTTCTGTTTGCTGGCTCTTGTGTGTTGGGGATTTTTTGTGCCATACTTTCAAAACAAGTTCATTCTTGTTTTAAATTTATTTTTTTTTTTTTTTTTTTTTTTTTGCATTATTGAGGTACAGGTTGAGCACAACTGGGAAGAAAACTGCTTTCCTGTTGATATAAATAACAGCATGTTATCTTTTAGTTCAGGTATGCTACAACACAGATCACATACTTGGCATACATATTTTACAAGAGAATGAGTAGCTGGATCTTATCAAACAATTGTTCTGCACTGTGTATTAACCCTTAGGACACTGCAGATTGGCATACTTGTCTGTAGCATCTGATTCTTTTGGCAACATCCCAACCCAATATTCTCTCCCAGCTACAGAACTCAGCCACGGCCTACTGGATGTGTGCACTCCCCCAACCCATATCTGAGATGCAGAAATGCTCCTGCCAACACTGCTTCCTACAAGATATGAATCCAATCCTCCCCCCTCCCCCGCCCCATGTTCTCTTAGAATGACTGAATGGAATGTCCATATATTGGACTGCTCGAGAAGGTTAGCAATGTAATAATATAAAACAAGATGACAGTGCAGCACTCCTCCACGCTTCCAGGCAAAAAACGACTGAAAACATTCTAGATAATATAACATAAAAGCTATCAGTAAAGAGATCCTAACTTACAGGTGGACACCTGTAAACTGTAAAGTAAACAGTTGCACAAACATTTCTGGCTACCCTTTGCAAAAAGGTGGTACATACCTTCTAACAGGTGATGGTAGTATATGCACAAACAGCTGCATTGATTTTATGCCAAAACTCAGCCTCGCATAACTCCAAATATTTGCCTGTGTATAAATCAGTAAAAGTAGGAAGTCCAGGTGCCAACAGTGATGAGCAATAGGTCAAAATTCCAGGTAACAGCCACCTAACACCAAAGGCCAAACACAGAGGCCTGGTCTACACTGGCTGTGGATTTCAGCCACAGTCAACAGAAGATATGCAAGCTACATACACTAACTTGCGTATATCCCATCGATTTCCTAACATCTACTTACCGCGGCATCTCCACTGTGCTGTGCAACAGGAAATGCCCTCCCATCAATGCAGTGCTATGCTACTTGCTGGGGTGGATTTACGGAGTTGACTTCCGGGTTCAATTGAGCGAGTCTTTACTGCCACTCATTCGAACCCGCAAAATCGATCCTGCACTGCTGGCTATGCCATTGTCCGTGTAGACATAGCCAGAGCAATCCAAAGCCTTTGTTGCTGTATATTCTATTATGTAGATTTGTGTCTCCTACAGAACCACATCCCGTTTTCTATGCTGACATCACCTGTGGGTGTATATTTCAGCCTGTGTTTTTATAGTCAGAATTGTTGGTGTAATTATTAGTTTGTGCATAGCAGAGTTAGCCACACTGTGTGAGCACAATTAATTTCTTTTTGGTCCATAATCCTTGTGTGGTTCTTTTGCCAGTATTTGGCCTGTAGTGTTTAGGTTTCTTAATATGCTAATAACTGCGCAGTTTTGTTAATAGAAATCTCATAAATATGCACTTTATTAGATTATTTTAAACAATCTGTAATTGGTTTAATGAGAAACAGATGCCTGAGATCTTTGTATTGCCTTATAAAAGAAATACTTATACAGAGACTCAATTTTTTTTTTAAAGTTTTGTTTTATGGAGGGATGGAGAGAATAAAGGCATCTGGTGTTGTTCAGCTGATCTTTTATAATGTTGATTCCCATCAGTTAATCTAACTTGAGTGCACAATTCTAATGAAAGGAAAATGTAGAATAAAAATATAAAGTGGCAATGATATAAATCTAGAAATGTCCATGGAGAGCTGACAAATTGCTCTATTTTGCAAAGATTATGCAAATAGAAACTGAAGAGGCAGTTTGCACAAAACAAAAGTTGCTCTAAGCCTCAGCCTTCATTATGGAAAGATTGTTTAGATATTCAGCAAGAATAGAGTCCGAACAAAAAGTCTAACAAGGTGACATGTTTGCAGAACTTTCTTATATCAAAAAAGATCCATATCATACTGTCATGGGTGTGATATACCTGCAGAACCCTTGTTATTCCTCTTTTTTGTTTTTGAAGCCATGCATAATTCACATAAGTGTTTTCCACAACTGTCTTTTAGCTCTTTATTTTATGCAGCTGGTTCTTACACGCTTGCAGAGGAAAATTTGTTTAAAAAAAAAAATCTGTCTGCATTAACTGATATGGAGCTTTTCATTGTCAGCGATTTAGCTTCCTGCCCTCCTTTAGCAAAACTTGCTCTTATGTCTAGTGTGCTTAGTACTTGTCCTGACAAGAGGAACACTTTACTTTAGACTTGAGGGGACATTCCATTCCATTAGCCATCTTCCTTAATGTTTTCTGTGAACCTTAGGCCTGATTCACCGGTTTCCTACACCACTGGACAATTGTTGACACCAACGCAAAGTAGATGTAAAATGCTGCCAGATCAGAAAGCAACATCCGTTGTCTTTTAAGTCAACTTTTCCAGAATACTGTACCCTTTTCAGGAGTCTGATTTGTCTTGCATACCCCAAGTTTCACCTCACTTAAAAGCTATTTGCCTACAAAATCAGACATAAAAACACAAACGTGTCACAGCATGCTATTACTGAAAAAGTGATGACTTTCTCATTGTTACCACAGAATTATAAAATAAATCGATTGGAATATAAACATTGTACTTACATTTCAGTGTACCTAAAACCCAAGCCCCCTGCCTGGGGCTGAAGGCGAAGCCTGAGCCCTGCCAGCTGGGGCTGAAGCATGTAACTTAGCTTCACTGGGCCCCCGGTGGTGTGGGGCTCTTGCCACCCCCTAGCGCTGGCCCTGCACTTGCAGCTACTCTCCCCCCCACCCCACCCCCCCCCCCCAAAAAAAAAAAAAAAAACTCTTCCCATGATGGTTGAGAAACACTGAACTAGGCAAATATCTGGATGGGTTGATGTACCCCCCGGAAGACCTTTGTGCACTCAAATTGCCAGATCACAGCTGATGGATGTTGGCTTTGCTGTCAGGAACACAGTGGGATAGATATATGGTTTGCTATCAGGAGAACATGCTGAATGTTCTCTGACAATGCCAACTACTATGAAAATTGCCCATGGTCTTCCATGTCTAGCCATCAAAGGATTCGTGGCTTTGAACTTGTGCATGCATGGTGCAAAAAAAGGACAAAGAATAGGAACTCATACTGTAATGATTAGTGCACTTTGTTATGGTGGATAATAAACAAATGTTTATAAACTTCTAAAATTCCTTTATCAGACCTTAGGAAATTCCAGCTGCTTTGAGTGGTGTGGAGTTGGACATGTAAAAAGTCCGTTATAATGGCATTGCTAGTGCTTTCTGTTGCAAAGCTGTCTTTCGCGCACTTTGTTCTGTAACTGATCTGATGACAAGGTAGTGATACCAACAATCTGATGTCAGATCAGTGGTATAAAATTGTTTTTGAGGAAGTGACAGCTTGTATGGATGGAATATGAAACCAGAACACTCCCTTCTTCACTCTTAAAACAACACAAATTACTTCTGACTCTCTAGAGCAGTGATTTTCAACCTATTTACCATTGTGGGCCGCATCCAATACTACCTGTGTGGCCCTCAGGATGTCATGTGGGCTGCAGCTGTTTGCTGATTGAGGGTATGTCTTCACTGACAGTGGCAAATAATCGATTCTTTGGAATTGATTGAGCAGAAGTGAAGACCCACTCAATCGATCCAGAAGTCGATTTAATAAATCCACCCCTCCCCCCGCCCCAGAAAAAGAGTAACGCTGCGCCAGTGGAGCGCATTTCCCATCAGCGCAGCGAAATGAACACGCCATGATGAGTAGAAGTTAGGAGTTTGATGGGAGATATGCAAGCTACACCGAGTTCCCATCGACTGTCACGCAGTTTCCTGTTCAGTGTAGACCAGGCCTGAGTCTGAGTTAGTGTCACCTGCCTGTAATTTCCCTCCCTCTCCCCCATTATATGTCTGAGTCAATTGTGCACGAGGGAAATGTTTTTCCTTAATCTTTATCTTGTATTTTAAAATATAGATCCTACTAAGATATTTGAAAGTTCCCAACCCAGATGAGGTTAGTTCCAATCAATGAAACGATAGCGCGGTATATAAAATACAGGATCACCGCTATTTTGAAACACCTTTGTCACTTTTTCTCAACCACCTAAAAGAAAATAAGGCATACAGCAAAGACATTCCAGAGCTCTAATGAGCTTCCTAAAGTATCCTTTTACCATATGGGAAACAGTAGCAGAAGTTCAGAGGCCCAGAGGTCCCATACGAAAGCCTACAAAGCCTCATTAACTAGTTCATCCCATCGTTTTTTATTTGAATTGCAGAGGGCAGGATGTTTAAATCATCCTGTTTGGATCTTAACCTGCATAAATGAGCTATTCCTTACTGTGGAGTTTGTCTAAAAGGATATCTTTAACATTAAAGTATACATGGCAGAATTCTAGGAAAATATGTCCACTTCCCACAAAAGTCTGGTATTTAGAGATTTCAGTGACTTTGTGAAGACTTCTGTGAAAGCTTATACTGTGCTTGTCTACATGTGCATGGATGTGTAGGGTTCATCTCTAACATCCCACTGCTTTTCCCCATGTAATTTCTTCCTTCAAAGGCTAGCCTTTCTTACTGGCCTATATGGGCTGGACACTAAATCTTCCAGAGTTGATTAATACTGCTCCTGGGTCACTCAGATGGGTTTGTTATGCAACAACACAAAGTTCATCCTTCCTTCCCTGCAGTTGCAAAGCTTTTTCAGTTTTTTTCAAATGTATTTTTAAGTGTGTTTGGTAAGTCGCTCCCGGGTTTACCTCTCTTTGAATTAGAGGGTTTCTTATTAACAGTTCAGACATCAGTATAAAGCCATTCAATTTTTCAGTCCGATAGATTGCTGTCTGCTCACTAGACACCTCCTAACTTATATCAGCTGCGAGTAGCCTTGAGGCTATATAGAACAATGTAGTCATGTATTGTGAATTGGGTATATTAAAAACAATGCTTTGTGTTTACAATTTTTAATCTGATTATTTTCTATACATTCTTAAATATTTTTCTAAATTATACTTCTAATGGGGTTCATATATAAGGCTGATGAGGAAACCTTTAGGACAAACACTACCTTTTCCATGGTTTACCTCTGAATTTATACCTCTTGGACAGGGACACAGTTGCTGAAGAGGTCTGAGGGTGGTAGTGGGAGGGAAACCCAGATACCAACTCTATTCAGAGCCTGAGACTGGAGTTCCAAATGCAGGATTGGCTGGACCACTCCTCTCATTGTTGAGGGATCCAGCTGGTTTGATGGGCTTAATTTTTCTCATCAGATTAGAAGAGCAGGACAGGCTGGAAATTATAGATGCCAAGGTAGATAGGATGGTAACCCAGATGCTGGCAAGGCCTGTTGGGAAGGAGGCTGGTATGTAAGGGCAAGAGGTCTCTCCTAGAGGAAGAGGCAAGTATCTCTGTATACTCACTCCAACAAAAAATGTGATTGCAAACACTGGTGGCTTTGAGGCAGACCTCTTTGGAGATGGCCATGTGGAGAGTAAAGCACCCTAACAGGGAAGTGGGTTTATTTGTTTCTTTGGAAGGACACTGCAAGTTTGGCTCTGGTGTATTTCGACCTGCCACAAAGTTCTTACTGTCCTCATAATATGCAGCGTTGTCTATTGGAGAAAACAACAGAAATGCATAAAGCTCTGTATGTTCCAGCTTTGCTCTTGTGGTTTACTGGGCTATCACATTTTCCCTTAGCAGACTTAAAACCATATTATACAAGCTTGTTTTTTCCTTATCTTTTATCCTTTCTATATTACCTAAAGTGGCCCATGTGCAGGAGCCCTTGGTTCATTGAACTAGCAATCTCTGGATAGTGCTTTATTGGTTCTGAAATTCAGATCAGTTGAATGTATGTTCAGTAATTTAACTGAAGGTATGAGTCTTTCATATTTGCTTTCCAGAAGCCGTGGTTTATGTTTGCTTTTGTCTCCTATCACGTTTTTGTCTCTTTTTTTTCCATAAATGTTTTCTGAACAGTAGTCACCGTCTTCCAAGGAGTTTTATTACTTTAAAAATGTTTCCAAACTTCGTGGTTTTAAATCAGAAACTGCATGCCTGCTCAGAGGATTTTAGGATATTATCAAGTGTCTTCTGCTGGGGTCAGCTATTAATTTTAAAAAGTCAGCAAATTTCAGTTCAATCTTTTAGCCTCTTTCCTTTTAAATTCTGATCTCAGTATATTTAGAGTGTTTTCTTTGTATTGATAAAATCAAAATAAACAATATTAGGACTTTCCTTTGGTTTACCTAGAAATGTGTCAGAATGCAGCTCTCTCACAAATGTATAATGTACTATTCTGCAGCATTAGGTCACAGCATTGTGTCAATATTACTCACCAAATCAGAAATGTTTTCCCTCACATGGGGAGGCTCTCCAAGAAGTAGATGGCAGAGGTGCACAACTATTATAAACAAGGAAGGATCCATTCAAGCAAATCTAGTCACACAAGTTAAAAATATGGTGCAAAGGTTGGTGCACAGCCAGCATCTATGACCCAATGCAACTGCCTTTGAAGTGCATGGGAACCTCTCACTGATTTCAATGGGAGATTCAATGACCCCATACAGTGTATATATATAAATAAATAAAGGAATATTGTATGTGTACTCTTATCAGTTATATCACAGAACATGAGCAGACCAAAAAGCAATAGTTATAAAAAAGTATTATGCAAAACTCATAATTTGAATTGAATATACACTTTTATAATGTTTCTTTCTTGCTAGTTAAAAAAAGAAGCAGCTTTATTCTGATTTTCAAACTTTTGGTTATATTTTAAACCCATTGCCAGCTCTTCTCTTTTATTGCGGGGAGGGGGGAATTAGTAACTCTTGTGTACTTTTTCATAGCACATTGTAGCTTCATGTTCAGCTTTAATGACATTTCATTAGCTCTTTGAAACTGCTCCCTCAGGCAAGCTTTTATTATTTGTAAAGTAATTCATACATAACAGTGCAAGTCTCCAGGGGGAAGTAGGCTAGAGTCAGTAAAATATTCAAAATTGTCTATCAGAATTTTTCTGGGAGTTGAAACTAAAATGCTTAGAAATATCCAAATTAGTCATCCCAAAAGAGGAATTTTAAGATTTTTAAACATGTTTTCTGAATCCACATATCAGTTAAGATTCCTGAATTTAATATAGAAATCTGAGAACTGACAGATGTCTGATTTCCAAGAGCTGCTTTGGAAGAAAAGCTTTGCTTATGACAAAGGCAGTTTGAAGAGTATTTCTTTTGGAAAGTATAGAAGTGTAAGAGACACAAAAGGTGTTCAAATTCTAACTGAACATGTGATGTATGCACACATGCAAATACACACTCCCACCCACTGAGCATAAATGGCAACTGGACCCATAAGGAAAAAGGGCACAGCCATGGGGAAAGAGGATGTACAAAACACTGCCGCTGAGATGGTTTTGTATTTTAAGGTAAAATATTAATCCATTCCTCCTCTTCTACAAAGTCTGAGCCAGCCTTAATTAATACTAGGGAAATCATGAGCCTCAGTGCAGTCTTAATTAATACTAGTGACCATTGTGGTGTTAGAATCAGCAGCACATGGCAGCATCAGCCAGTGGTGGTGTAGCTGTTATAGGCTGAAGTTCTAGAGATCTACTACTGTGACTACTTTGAAAAAATATCTGAAGCAAAACAGCATTAGAAATTCTAAAATCACTTTTGCAGAACTCAGAAGGGAAGTGATTTAAACCACGTGACACACTGGCAGCAGTTCATCGAACTGCCATTTGAGGGCTACTTTGGAATAGTCTTCCCCTCAGTGGGGTAACTGAGGTGGCATTTCAGAGGTGACGCTCTTGGAGGATGAAGGGAAACAGAGAAAAAAATGTCAGTTAATTTTAGATATACATCCTACTGTCTAATTGACAGTATGGCATCAGCATCAGTCTTGGAAGATGATATCCACCTTCCTGATTGGAGAATGAGCAACTGACACTTGGATAGCTGTGAGTGAAGTGCTACACACAAAGCAGAGCTTCACCGGACAGAGTGAGAGGTTGGCCTCTCCTTTTCCCTGACGATGACTAGAACTCAAAATGTGGGCTTCTTCAGAACTGCTTTGTTTTTTCATGTTAAGAATAGTACACATCTTCTGCTGTCAGATTATCTCATAAAATAAGCAGGGCCAGGTCCAGGCTGCTAGAGCAAGAGGTATTAGTGATTCAGCAGGTGCCCCTCTCCCAGCTGAAGCAGAACTGAATCAGTGCCCAGCACTGAGAACCAGACATGTCCCCAGAGCCAGAAACAAAGGGGAATCTCCACATGTAGATCTTCCCCTGCCCACATGAAGAGTGGGAGGTCAGCTCGTCTATGGCAACATCAGCCTTGTCTCTGACACGCAGAAGGCCCTCTGAGGAGGAAGTTAAAGATCCACAGGATGGCTGGGTGGGGTCACATCATATTCCCCGTACCATCCACTCAGATATTGCTTGGGGAAACGAATACAGACTGGCTCAACTAAGTTTCCTGTTGAACTCTCTTTAAGGCAGTGAGGGGAATTTCAGGGAAAGCCATGGACAGAGAGCTAGTCTGGACAGGGACTCCAAAGTTGACTGTGGATGGGCCTGGCCTCCAATAGATCCCCTAACATTAGGTAATATTTCTTTAGTGCTTTGAAGATGTAACATGCCAAGGATTATTAATGAAACTGAAGGCCAAAAGCAAGACAGGCAATAGTTGAAATAACCCCACCTGCAGTAGTGACTGTTTGATGTGGACATGGAAACAATGAGATACAGACATCAATAATGTGGTTAGATACAGACACCAATAATGTGGTTTGATACAGAGGCTTTTATTTAAAACTGTTACCTAATTGGGTAACCACCCGAAGGTACACAAAAGGATTGTTCCAGTTTGATTCTCAATGGTCACCAGTGGCTGGGTGGCCCATCAACCTGATGGCGGGCATGAAAGCCATGCCCATCACCACTACACCCTCAAATCTGCTAGGGGAACTTGACTGGAAGATAGTCCCAGCCAGCTCCCCTGCTCCATGCCAGAGATAGGAGACAGGAGATGTGGGGCGTACAACAGATAGAGGCAAATCCCATCATCATGTACCATAGCGCTCAGCACAAATGACCAACCACTCCACTAGGTTGCAGAGACCTTAATTGGACTCTTTCTAACTTGCCAACAATAGTAGAACCTGCTAAGGTGAGACAGTTGTAACATAAACCCCAAAGCCAGACTGCCTGGCTGCCAGAAGTAAGGTGAAACAATTCACAAAGCACTTTGCCAATTTTGCCGTATGGGAAAAATCTCTTGTAGAGCCCTAGGAGCAAACTTTATCATGCTTCATTACCAGATAGGAGAAAATCTCCCACCCCCAGCATCCAGTGGCAGCAGCAGTGGGTAGGACAGACACCAGAGCCCAGGCACAGCATGTGACACCCCACCACGTGCCCTTCAGCACAAGGAAAAGAAGCAGCTCACACACAGATTGAAGGCAAGGTGGGGAGGAAAGAAAGGGGTCATGTGGAACACTGCTTCAGCTTCTCCCAGATGAGATCTCTCCCCAGACCACTCTGAAGGTGTCTCCTCAATTCTCGACTCCATCAAAGCTTCAGCCTGGGTAGCAGGGTGGGCATTTTTCTGTCCTGCCAAATGTAATTATGTTAGTCAATTTATACATTGTTTATTTGAAAAAAGTAGAAAAAATTAGATTGAAACTCCCCTAAAACCTTTACCCATATAGCTTGAGGTACATACAGTATATTATTTGTCACCTTGACACTCATTTTTAAAAACACCTCTGCACCATTTTGTAACTCTTGGGTTATGTAATTGAAATGTGTAATTACATCCTATGGAAAATGATATGGAGAGGATGAGGTGGAGAAGGCAGAGGCTATAGAATCGCAGAACATGTTTCTTATTCAGAAAAAAAATTGATAGCATATGTGTGAAGTCCAATTTCATTCTGCATTGCACCCATAGAGAATGTTTCTTCTCAAAATGCAGAAGTAGTTGATATTCAGTGGAGCCTGTGTGGTTTCATTTTTATTGTTTTATAGACATATTACTGCCATGAGTGATTTCTAGGTTCACTGCCTTTCTCCTGAATATATTAGACAGGATAGTCAGAGACAACACTTTTAATTACATATTAAGATGAATAAAATCAGGAGATTATTTATGGAAATCCCACATACAGTACAGAAAAAACATCCACTCAAATCCCCCAAAAGCATGATTCTAATTTCATCAGAGGAAATAAGTACTGTTTGAGACTGACTAAATTTTATGTACACAAATTGAAAATATATCCTGTACATTAGTTACAGTATAAATGTGCATATTGCACCCAGAGGGTTCTTCCTATAAAAGGAAGATCATAAAATCCCTTCAACATAGTATAGTTATTGCATTAGCAATAAATCTGAAAGATGAATTATGTTAAGTTACTGCTAACTAGTGTGCCGTGGAGTAACTTGCTAAATTGGAATTTTAATTGTGCTTCCTATTGCAGTCTTCATATATTCACATTGAACCTCATTTCTAAAACATCCTAAAGAATTTAAAACGTGATGAAGCTAATACGGTCCTATAAGACTTACATAGAGATTCTATGGAAATTATTCCAAAAATCTATGGAATTTAAAAGAGAATGGTTTCCTTATCTACAGAAGTTTTAAACCAAACTATAAAATTTAATGAAAATTATATTGCTGCTGTTAAATCCTGTAAGAGGTGTCGGATACTAAAGCAACAGGCAACAGCATAAGAAACTAGATACATAAATAAGTTAGTTTAAAAATTATGTAGAAAGTATATCATTCTCTGTTAATTTTTATAGGACTACTCCATGAGGTTTGTCTCTACTTTTGCTGTGTCATTAAGAACTGCATGCAAAAGCATATAATCACTCAGTTTTGTTTTGTGCAGTAATATGAGAATTAAAGGAGTCAAGCCTGGATTCAGCATGAGTGTAGACAGATCCAAAATGGACACCTATTTCAGACTTACACCTCTATTAAGCACTTATGACGAAACCACCGAGCATGCTTAGAATCTCTTGACTCCATTCTGCAGTGATGCCCTAACCAGGCAGATTAGCAGTCAAGGGAGCTCCAGAATTTATGGCTTTAAAAATATAAAATAAAAAGATGGTTTGAAGGTATTTTGCCCTTGAAGAAAGACCACTTTGATGTAATCTTATGGGAAGTACCATATTTTGTCTTATTGTGTGTTGCAACAAAAATTGATTTAATTGGTAGCTAAGCTGCAATCAATCGGAGGAGATAACGTAGTTAAACTCCCATTTTTAAAAGTTCATGCAAGTGATAGCTATGAGGATTAATGTTCTAAAGAGGCAGAGGATTTTTGCTGTCTTTCTCTCTTCCTCATGTGAGTGTTTTTAGACTAACTGAAATACGGCTATCCTTGATAGGTTTCTCTCCTAGCTCAGGTGAGTCTACATCTAAAATGTGTGCAATGCGCAAGGAAATGGATCATTTCTTTTGAATCCAGCCATGTAGGGACAACCACGCACATGATTATGCAAAGTGTCTCTGTAATTAAGATCGCAGTAAGGGGTCTATTTTAAGACTGATTTTCAGCTACCCTTGTACTCAAAAAATAAAATGCTAACATTTTCAAAATTACAAAGTTTCAGGAGGTAGGAGAATTTTTCCAGAAAATGTCAAAGAAACTCAGGATGATTTTGAGAAAGCATCAGTGCATTTTATTTCTTATCCTAAATCAACATTCATGGTTTATAATCCATGTACACACCTCACTTACAATAACAAGGTGATAAGCACATTATAAATGATAGGTAGATTACGTTGATTACACATATTTTTAAATTGACTCTTGCAACAGACAGTTTAAGGACAGTCATAGAGAATGTTTAAAAGATTCCCATTACTTGAAAACTAGACATGGATTCTCAATTATTGTAGCTGACAGAGAAAAAAGCAAAAACGACGGGAGTCCTGTTGCACTTTAAAGACTAACAAATTGAATTTCTGCAGGCATAAACTTTTGTGAGCTGCAACCCACTTCGTCAGATGCAAGGAATAGAAATCAGATGCGGGGTGTATATATACATCCAAGGGTAAGGAACAACAATGGGGAGGGTAGGTGAAGGAAAGTCCATTCAGTTAGAGCAGATGAGGCCTATTCACAACCATTGATTAGAAGGTGAAAATGTGTGAACGGTGACAATTACTTCTTGTAATGAGATAACCATTCCAAGTCTCTATTCAGACCCAGTTTGATTGTCAAGTTTGCATATGAGTTCCAGCTCTACAGTTTCTCACTGAAGTCTGTTTTTTTACGTTTTTTTGTAGAAGTATGGCAACTTTCAAGTCAGCTACAGAGTGTCCTGGGAGATTGAAGTGCTCTCTGACTGGCTTATGGATGTTCCCATCTTTTATGTCTGATTTGTGTCCATTTATTCTTTTGCATAGTGACAGTCTGGTTTAACCAATGTACATGGTTAAAGACAGAGGGCCATTGCTGGCACATGATGGCATATATTACATTAGTAGATGTGCAGGTGAATGAGCTCCTTATGGTGTGGGTGATGTGGTTAGGACCTGTGATGGTGTCACTAGAGTCAATATGCAGGCAGAGCTGGCAACGGGGTTTGTTGCAGGGATAGATTCTTGAATTGGTGTTCTTGTTGTATGGTGTACGGTTGCTGGTGAGTATTTGCTTCAGGTTGGAGGGCTGTCTGTAAGCAAGGATAGGCCTGCCTCCCACAGCTTGAGCGAATGAGGGATCATCTGCTAGGATAGTTTGTAGATCCTTAATGATGTGTTGGAGAGATTTTAGCTGGGAGCTGTAGGTGATGGCTAGTGGTGTTCTGTTGTTTTCTTTGTTGGGTCTGTCCTGTAGTATGTGACTTCTGGGTACTTCTCTGGCTCTGTCAATTTGTTTCTTCATCTCTCCAGGAAGGTATTATAGTTTTAAGAATGTTTTATGGAGATCCTGTAGGTGTTTGTCTCAGTCTGAGGGATCGGAGCAAATCCAGTTGTATCTTAGGACTTGGCTGTAGACAGTGGATCGTGTAATGTGTCCAGGGTGGAAGCTGGAGGCATGGAGATATGTATCACGGTCAGTTGGTTTTTGGTATAGGGTGGTATTAATTTGACCATCTTTTATTTGTATTGTAGTGTCCAGGAAGTGAATTTCTTGTGTGGACTGGTCCAGGCTGAGGTTGATGGGGTGGAAATTATTGAAATCCCGGTGAAATTCTTCGATGGACTCTTTTCCATGGGTCCAAATGATGAAAATGTCATCAATGTAGCTTAAGTAAAGGAGAGGTGCTTGGGGACGAGTTTTGAGGAAGCGATGTTCTAGGTCACTCATAAAAATGTTGGCATTCTGTGGGGCCATGCGGGTGCCCATAGCTGTGCCACTGACTTGAAGGTATAGATTGCCTCCAAATCTGTAGCTGTGGGTCAGGACAAAGTGACAAAAGTTCAGCTACCAGGTGTGCCATATCATCACCAAGGAAGATGTTCCTGATGGCTTGTAGTCCATCTTCGTGTGGAATGTTGGTGTAGAGAGATTCTACATCCATAGGGCCTAAGATGGTGTTTTCTGAGAAGAAAAGGCTGACAGTAAATATATTTTTTGGCCCCGTCACCATCAAATGTTCTTTCAATGATCAGAGCAATGATAGTGAAAGGAAGTATTGCTTGTACACAGTGGCACTGCCAACACAGAGAGTTTTGACATTCCTCACCATAGGCAGCATGTGAGTCTTCCGTTCGCGGAGGCTTACACAGAAGCGCCAGAAGCTCCCTAGAAGTTGAGGGGGGGGAGGGAGCGGGCCTCTGGCATCCAAACTGTAGCCCCATCCCCAAGACTCCATCCCATCTTTTCCCCTGAGGCACTGCTCTCACTCCACCCCAGAGCTCCCCACCACTCACTTCTCTCTGCCTCCTCTCCCAAGGCCTGCTTGATGGCTGCTCACTCCTTTCTGCCTCTTCTCACAAGGCCCCCTGCCACTCTCTGCCCCCTCCCCTAAGCTCTCCTGCCCACTCTTCTCTGCCTCTTCCCCCGAGGCCCAGCTGGCCTCTCTCCTCTACATTGCAGAGAGGAGAGGGCGGGGGCACTTAAGGGAAAAAGGGGCAGCAAGGGCGGAGCCTTGGGGGAAGAGACCAACTGGGGGAAGGGCAGAGCATAGGTGGGGCTATGTTCTGAGTGCTGGTGGGTCCCCCCACCCACTTTTAAGCAGCTTCGCTTCTGGCGCTCCACAGGTGGCGCCCCATGCCACATCTGCAGCATTTGCCCTCTTGCATGGCCAGCCTTTTCCCCTCTCAAATATTTGGGGTGATGTACAGCTTGTAGACAGTGTGTTTCAGTAATAAATTCTTTTGTCAAAACTATCCCAGGTGTATGGATGTTGGTTTTTAAAATACTTTTCAAACAAACCTGGAAAATTGGGAAATTCCAAAAAACTATCTTTCAAAATCCAATTGTGAGCTTTCAGGTGACAAGCATACTTACCTATCACACCATTTGCAAACCCCTGAAAAGCAAAGAAATGAAAGGCCAAGAACATCACAAATCTTGTACTGGCCACATAATTACATAAATATCCTAATCCTGCAAACACCTATGTATGCACTTAAAATAAACCATGCTTATAAGTTCTGCAGGATCTGGGTCAAAAAACATTCTTATTTAGTATAAATAATATTCTGTCATGACACCATAACCTTGACTCTGACCCAAAAGAAATGCAGTTCTGTGATCTCAAAATATAAGCTCAACAGCTGTTTGCATAAGTAATATAAAAATTATATACGTATGTGATCTTAAGAGCACCTCAATGCCAGACAGCACACTGTTGTCATGCTACGTACCCAAAAGGTAGCATGTAATATATCATTGGAAAATTAATAATTCACTGATCATTAATATTCTTATGTGATGTCTGTACAGTTAATCCATATCTACATATGTGCTGGTAATATGTGACTAAAATGTATTTCAATCATGCATGTCCAGGGGAGTTGATAAACAGGTTTTCTTGAGACAAACAAATGAGACTATTACCTCAGACCAGGCATGGCCAAATTCAGTCAGCTATTCATTTGTATCAGAGGTTATAAGAAGAGCTCGTTTGCACGTACAAACCACCAGCAGGGGAGGAACCAGCATGGAGTCTAGACTAGACAGTAAAGCATCTACACCTAGTATGGAAAAGGAATTTTATCAGGGAGTACCTAGAATAATACATTTAAAAGATTTACTGGACTATAAAGAGCGTCAGAAAGAACCTGTAAGTTATCCTTCATCTGAGGAGACAAAGAAACCAAGCACTGAACTCTGACGTTTCTAGCTTAATAGTCTGATCAGTCATGCTAGAAAAGAGATTTGGTGAGAAACATGAGAGAGTCTAGTTTGTTAAATCAGTTTTTAATCTTAGAAGCATACTTGTACTTTTGGTTTTTATCTTTATTCCTTATCCTTGGTATCACTTAAACCTATGACTTTTTGTATAATAAACTTGTTTTACTGTATACCAGTTCCATTTTTGGTTAAAATAGACAATATGTTAGGGTAGTAAACTGCTGTGTACTGGCTCTTTAAGGAAGCAGTGAGTGTTCATTAAGAGGGCAGGAGACATTGCAAGAGACATCTCTGAGGAACTCAGCAGTTGTGTTTCTCTGATTGTTATCTGCTAAGCCAGTGGTTTTCAACCCTTTTTCATTTGTGGATCCCTAAAAAATTTTGAATGGAGGTGTGGACAGGTTGAAGACAACTGTTCTGTGGTAATGACAAGCTTTTGCAGACTCCTTAGACATAGTCTGAGGATCCCAAGGGGTCTTCAGACCACAGTTTGAAAACCACTGTGCTAGGCAAAATTTAGACTGGCAGAGTCCTAAGGAGTTTGCTAGATAGGGAGATAAGCTTGTGTGCCAGGGAGTTGGTGCATACTTGAGCAGCAGCAAAAATCTCAACTGCTGAGGCTGAGAAGGGTAGCACAGTAACTCATGATTCTGGAAAACCCAACAAATTGTCACAATGTACATAGTGAGTAACGCAAGGATCAGCCTCAATGCAAGTTCAGATATCTGCATAATTGTTAAGGATAAGACTATGTCATGAAAGTCACGGAAGTCGCAGATCTTGTGGTTTTCAGAGCCCTCCATGACGTTTTCCACTTCAGCTCTGGGGCAGCAGGGCTGGAGCAGTCAGCCAGTGGGGGCCCCAGAGCTCTGGGTGGCAGAGGGACCCGGAGCCGTCAACCACCGTGAGCTATGTCGTGGGCTGTGGTGGGGGAAATCTGGGGCTCTGAGTTGCCCCGGTGGTTGGTGCTGGACCCCACCCCCTGTTATGGAGCTTGGGCTCTTATCCCCTCCACACAGACTTCAGTCATCCCCTGTTGGCCTACCTCCTCCCACTATTTTTAGTAAAAGTCACAGACAGGTCATGGATTTCCATGAATTTTTGTTTGTCTGTGACTTTTAATAAAAATAACCATGACAAAAACTTTACCTTAATAATCGTATGATATGTAATAACATTGTGCACTTTTCTGTTCAACTACATCAGAAACCTTATTATTAAGAAACAGATATGTGAAATACTTAACCAAAAATTTGTTGTCGGTTGATAACAAAATGAACTGATACTTCTCATTTAACAATATCACTTAAAAAAGTCAGATACAAAAAAATTGATGTAATAAAAAAAGCTTACACTTAAAAGCAAATCAGTGGATCAGAGTTAAGATTGTACAGTGATGAAATAAGCATATTTTTGTACTTGTTGTGAATAATGTTTTTATTTTGCAGGCAGCATCAGATTTATGATGGCCTTAACTTTTCATTTCCTTGCTTTTCAGTACTTTCATTTGGTAAATGATGTGGTAGGTACTTACATGTTGTCACCTAGCAACCATAGCTATTTTAAAAAATAAATCTTTCAACTTTGGAATAATAGTAGTAACAATAGTAATAATAATAAATGTCACGTAAAATTCTTCATTGGAAGATCTCAAAGTACTTACAAGGTAGATTCATTTTGCTATCCTTATTTTACAGATAGGAAAGCTGAGGCAGAGAGCAAGTGAGTTGCCCACAGTGACAGTCAATGACAGAGTTGTGAATTGTTCCCAGATCTCTAGACTCCCAGTCTGGTGCCCTGTCCATAAGACCGCACTGTCACATTTCTGCATACCCATATTTTTAGAGTGATTCCAACATTTCTAGCCCTAGTAATTTCTGCTGATGCAGTTACAAAGTCATCAGTAAAAGTCAGCTTTTATAACAGTTATCACACGCTCTTCTTATCTGAGCTATTGCAAGTGTTTTCTAGTGTGAGCCTCATGGTGCATGAACTCTTGGCAAATATTCAGTTTTTAATGCTGACCACTGCAGCATTGATTTAAAGGAAGCAGAGCTGTCCTAGACGGACACTGCTTTATTGACCACTCAGTATCCATGTTACATTTCACAGTATAGCTGTACATTTTCAATTTAAAAAAAAATCATGTTTTTTCTTGTTGATGAAAAATTACAAATTTAACGTTTTCATACTGAAATTTTCACTCTAAGAAAAGATAGTTTTCAAAGTGTTATTTCTCTCTGGGAACCTCTTCTCCATGCAGGGCATGGGGATTGTGTAGCCCAAACTTCGTAGAATTTGAACTAAGGAAACATTTTTCCAAAATTTTCTTTGAGACATGTAACATCTTTATCTGCAGTTCCCTTTACCCTTTGCAACAACTGGTGAACTTGGGACACTTTTCTGGCTAAGGGCCTACAATTAAAGAAAACTATTCCTATTGATAGCTTCTTAAGATGGACAGCTGCCATGATACCCTGAGCAGTTCAGTGGACCTTTGTACAATTCTGTCCCATTGAGGCAATGTGCCTAAAAGATACTTAAAAAAAAAAAAAAAAGCGCGACACTGGAATGACGCTTATATTTCTCATTAGTAAGGAAAGATATTGATAGAACACTTGTGAGTGATTTGTTCTTCCCTTTACCTGTAGGACAAATATGATACCTTCTAATCCATTATGGATTATTGCTCTGTCTAGGTTTATCTACACAGTGGGTTAATGCATTGTATGGGATGTGATTTCTAAAGCACGCTAAAGTCTGTGTAGTCCCCACTGGTGTGCACTAACAGTTGCATAGTGCACTTTAATGTAGTACTGTTCAAACACACTACATTAAAGCGCACCAGTAGGGGCTACATTGACTAATTAATGCACAACGTGTTAGTCGTGTTAGAAATCACACTCCCCATAGAGCACAATCCCCCCCATGTAGACAAGCCCTCTGCTTATACAAGGGTAGCATATTGGGAATATTGGAAATTGTACTCCAGCTGTCTTTTGCAATTACTTTTTACTTTTTCTGCTCATGAAGTGCAGTAGTTACCTCTTTCTTCCATTTACCTCATCTATCTGTCATCATCGCAGTATTAGAGCACCTGCCAAGAAAGAACTAAGAAGACAGGGTCAACATAAGCGGACATTGTTTTTCCATTTTCCTTAGAAGTTGCTTGATTTTCATTTTAAACTTTTTTTTATAGTAATTTTATGGAAAGAAACAAGAAAATATGCTGGTTTATTTGTAGATTTTCTTTTTTTAAAATAATCAAATCAACCTAAAGCAGTTTGCAAAACCTAGATATTTATTATAAACATGCATTACCTACAATGGAAATAAATTATGAAAGCTTGTGGTAAGAATCAGGATTTCTCAGTATGATGCAAAAAAAAACTGTGTGTTGGTGTCACAGGGCTTAGTAGATAGCCCTTTGTAATTCTCAGGCAACTGTCCAAATTCAGCCCTGGTGCAAGTGGCTAGAACTCCACTAAAACCAATGGAGTTCTGCTTGCTTACATGAGGCATGAATTTGACCCGTTGTATGTCTATCATGTGACTTAAACGCTCTTTAGGTTATTTATTCAGAGTATTCAAAGGGGGCTGAGGGCTCTTGTCTCTCATTGAATTCAGCAATAAATGAAGAGCTTCTTTGGACTCATCCTCTCTTTACTAGTGTAGTTCATGAAGGATTTCATAGATGACATGCTTTGAAGTATGAGGGAAAAGGAGACAAATGGTAGTCCATTTTATAACAACTTTCTAGCTCTTTAAGTGACTAATAACTTGCTGTGTCTTTGCAAGATAGAAATTTCACTTGTTTCCCTCTGTCTGGCGTGGGAATTTTACTGGTTTATCATGTCCCTCTTCAGTAAAGCACTTGAAACATGTTTTGATCCTGTGCTGGATCATGGGTTTAGGAATCTGGATTAGTGATCATTCAGATAAAAAGATTAAAACTTGGGTTGTGACCATCCATCCTGAGAATAGGATTCCACTTTAGTCCTGTTAACATGGCCACTAAAAATCATAAACTCAAAAGCAAATATTTAAATATAAAGTTATATAATGCGTCTGTGTTACATTACATTACTTTTATGGACACACTACATACCAAAACACTCAGTAAAAGTCATCATTTTCTAGAACCCAAACTGCACATGGTAAAAAATGCATAATGGAGTTTGATTGCTGTTCTTATTCCAAATGATGCATTTTATTAATATAAAGACATATTGTAAGCATCTTCATTTTTATCTAATATTCACCCAGCCTCTATATGGTATTTAACAAAACTCATACAAATAACAAGATGTTATTTTTCATAAAATTACATTTTTTTTCTGACAGTCTAATAATCTTGGAGGTGTTGTAAATAATACTTTTAATAAAACACCAATTGAATGCAAATTAAGAAAATGCAGCTGTGTGTTAAGAGACTGAATAGCCACCTATCGCCAGGTAAATGAAACTTGTGAAACTGTTGATAGTATATTATTAACACAGAGTCAAATTCTGCTATCGTTGATATCACTGCATGTGTTCCAGGTTTACACTGTTGTAACTTGGAGCAGAATTTGGACAATTCACATTAAGTACTCAATTATGCTTAGCATTATAAGCATGGAATTTTTGCAAGGGTAACTAACTCTCCTCACACAAAAATCATTCTTTCTGATATACACGTCATTCTTGTGTCAAATCTCCATATAAAACATGGAGCTGAAAGAAAGTGCTGTTCAAGGAAGAGCTTGGTATCATCAGATAAGTAAATTAGTTAAATGTCATTTTAACAACTGTAATTTTGGCTATTGTAGTATTTCTTCCCTGCTCCCTTGTTTTATCCTTTACCCTTAAGGTTCCTGTTGCTACATGATGCATTTCTTAATGTCACATTCTTTCTATCTTTTTAATAGAGTTTCTTTGAAGGACAGTCTGCACCATGGGACTCAGCTAAGAAAGATGAGAACAGAATGAAGAATAGATATGGGAATATCATTGCATGTAAGTGTTGACAGCATAATTGTGCTACTGTGTTAACTTCATTTTAGCTTCTGAGAGACAAGGTGGGTGAGATAATATCTTTTATTGGACTGATTTCTGTTGGTGAGAGTGACCAGCTTTCGAGATAAACAAAGCTCTTTCTCAGGTCTTGGAAAGGTACTCAGCGTGTCACAACTAAATACAAGATTGAACCGGATAGTTTTGCATAAGTAGTTAGCACATATTCTGAGGGACCATACAAGGTAAAGTGGAGAAGGCAGAAATTGGATTAATGAGGTTCCAGTGGTGGAATCTGATGAGAGGAACTCTAAGATTTCTTTGTAGACAAGGAGTTCTATGAGCTTTAGAGATGAAGGGACAGGATGGTAGCTGGAGAGACACATGGGGTCAAGGGGAGGGGGATTTAAGATGGATGAGCCACAACACTAAAGCATTGTTTTTATTGCTAGGGGAATGAACCAAAAGAGAGGGAGATATGAAGGAGAGAGGCAAGAAAGAAGGAGATGAAACAGAGGAGAGGTGGCAATGGGGGAATTATGAGATGGGGTGTTGCAGGGGCAGGTGGAAGGGGTACAGGAAGAAGAAAAACACAAGATCTCACCCTTAGCCATAGGGAAAATGAGAAGATGTTGGCATAAGGGAAGAGGGGTGGGAGTCCCGTCAGAAGTTGTGAATTTTCTCTTTGAAGAAGTTAGCAAGATCTTAGAAGACATGAGGGGAGACCTTAAGTAAGGAACTGAAGATTCCATGAGAGCAGAGAAGTGCTTGGTAAGAGAGCTGGCAAAGTTGTAAGAGGAGGGAGTAAATCTGTAGTAGAAGAAATCAACAGGATCATGAGGCTTTCACCAGAAACAGTCAGCAGCAAGAGTGGAGGAAGCAGGTGGAGGAGGGGAACCATGGCTGGAGTTATGAGAGATGGGCTGTTTTGATGTGTGAGAAGTGCAAAGTAATCAAGGGAGGTGGAAAGAGTCAATGACTAAGCCAGAGGCTAAGAGGCGGATGAGTACGCCCGGAGGAGAAGGCTGATAGCAGAGGAGAAGTCCTTGACATTAATGGACTGGAAGTTGTGGAATGGTTGGTTGGCAGATAGAAGGCGATGATGCTGAATGAAATGAGGGAAGACAGAAAGTTCAGGGGTGGAGACATTAGAGGCAGAGAGAGCGGGCAGTCTTTGATGAAAACTAGATCAAGCAAATGGCCTTTTTTGGTGAGTGGGAGAATTGATCTAAGGCTATATGTCAGATGAGGAGGTGTGGAAGAAAAGGGATTATTCAGGTTGTCATAATGGAAATTGAAGTCTCCAAGAATGAAGGGGGGAATTGTAAAGCAAGGAAGAAGTGAGTCAGGCACAGAAGGGAGAGTAGAAGGTAGTTGGGAAAAAAGTCAGCTGCCAGTAAATGGCACCAATGTCATTAATGATATTAATGTGGATGGCTTTACTATCATAGCCAAGATATGACTAAAAGTTATTTGCTTAAGATTCCAGATATCACCCTGCAGCCATGGCTCTTAATGCTGTACTCCCATCAACTCTCACAAACTGAGCAAGGGTACTTAGTGTTTGAATTGAAGGTCTATAAGGAAAAGCTTGGTGCTGCAGGGAAGCGGTCATAGTGATTCAGCAGGGTGCAATCTTTCCTCTGACTCAGTACTGAAGTGAGTATGCTATATAATATAATTAAAGAGGCACTGATAGTGACTCCATAGTTAAGGTTTGGACAGTATCTTATCTTTGATAGAAACTGAAATAGGGACTTGCTCCTAGACCTGATCAATATCCATTCTTGAGAAAATTCTGACATTGTGAAATGTTTTCATTCAAATCAGAAAAAAGGTCAAATTTTTACACATGAAAAAATGGTTTCAAGTTAATCAAAATGTTTCATTTCAATTGTGCTTTTAATTTTTTGTTGTTGTTTTAAATTTTATATTATTTTAATTTATTTATTATATATAATATTTATTATAATAATGCATTTATGTATGTAATATATTAGATTATATATATTATTATACAAAATACATTTATATATATAATATATCAAATTATATATATATATAATATATTAATATAATATTTATTATAATATTAAATACATTTCAAACTGAAAAGTAATTTCAAAAAGAAAAATTGAATAAGGAACTTTTTTATCTTACCGAAATGCTTAGTTTTGATTTTTCTCTTTTTCAATACAATATTTTCAAAATTGACATGTTCCCAAAAAACAGGGTGACCAGATAGCAAGTGTGGAAAATTGGGACAGGGGCTGTGGGATAATAGGTGCCTATGTAAGACAAAGCCCCGAATATTGGGGCTGTCCCTATAAAATCGGGACATCTGGTCACCCTACCAAAGGAAAACATTGTCAGAAATTTTTTGATCAGCTCTACATGCTTCCTGAAAAAGAAATGAACAGTCAAAAAATGTACACTTTTCAGAAATTCTTCCCAGTATTTCCTCTTTTGTAAACAAAACAAACAAACAAAAACATAGTACCCTCAACATTCCCACAGATGTTAATTTATTCCCTTTTCAACTACAATTCCCTTTTTTCCTAAATCTTGTGATCTTTCTCCTCAAAATTAGCAATCTCCAGATAGCTGAAAATAAACACAGCAAAACAAATAACACTGTAATACACTCCTTTCAGTTACACTATTATGCATAACCTTAACTCTGACCTCATACTTGTCTATGGGAAAATAACACATATAGGTCACTGGTGTATAGATGCCTAACAGACATGGCTGTTGATGTTGCTAAAGTCAGTTTATGTTGCAGGTGTAAAAGGGCACTCATCTCTTCAGCCCCTCCTATAGGCAGGATTCAGTACCACAGTTCTTTGTCACCCCTGGCATTTCCTGCAGTCTGACCTTAATGGGTCTTCAGTGGTTTGGACCTCTGGCCAAGTCACAAAGTCCAAATGAACCTCTTCCAGAATATTAAAGAGTCTAATAACTAAATAGTCTTTTTGCCCTTGTGAGGGTCTTTGGCCCTGACTCTAGGCCCTTTAAATTTTTCCCTTTGTTCGGCTCCCAAACAAGATCTGTCCCCTTTTTGGGATTTATGCCACTCTACCTGTGGCTGTTGAGAACCTGGGTCTACATACTATTCCGGGTTCCAATCCAGTGACCTGTACACAGCAGCCATGTATTGCTCACTCCAATCTGTCACTGCTTTTTCCCTGGGCTTCTTCCTACCAGGTCCTTCTATCTACAACCCTATCTCACAGCCATCACCCTCAGGTTCTTCTCTATCTCCAGGCCAGAGAAGAGCACTCTTCTTCTCTCCCCTGGTCCGAACCAGGAGATGACCTGCTAATGCCCTGCATTCCCTTTTATCTGAGCCTGTTGGATTCTGATTCGCTGTCACTAGCCCTTCTAGCCATTGGAGGATCAGGTCTTTCCAGCTTCCCAGATGGCTGCTTCAGTGACGTCTCTCTGTAGACAGTCTTGGAGGACCCACCTTTGCTGCTTTTTCCTTCCCACCTCGCTCTTCCTGGGGCAGGCTTTGGTAGAATTGCAGGGCCTCTCAGAGGGAGTCACAAAGGCCAGCTACATCCACAGGATAATTGAGACAGTGATAGCTTGTGTATTGTCTTACTAGACATGTTGAAGGCATATGGTACTTCTTTATAGAGGGGTGGAATCTGTCAGTGAAAATAATTAATATGATGTCTAGGTATGTTAGAGAAGGATATTATTAGCTGGATATTTCCATGCTTTAAATGGATGCCCTAAAGAATCCTAAATCTTTTTCTTACAAAATTTTTTTTTGTGGGAGCATGTTACATAGAAATATATGTGATTAATATAATTATTATTTAGGTATAAAAATACCCATAGTGTAAATAAGAATAGGTCTTAATAACAGAGATATGGAGATGATCAGTATACCTCCTCCTCCTTTATAAAGTTTTATCTCTGGGCAGTAGAGCCACATTTTTAGTCAGGGTTTTGCTGCATCAGCCATCTCTTTTAATGTTGTGTTCTAAACAGCCTGTCATTTTGGGCCCCAGTTGAAGTAAGGAGAAAACTAGCAGCGCTACAGAGCTGAGGTAAGGAAGTGATGAGTAGCAGAGAGAAAACAAGTAAAAGATACCAGATGCCTCAAACAATTGTAATGACAAGTAATACTGAAAACTCTCTAAGATGGCAAATGTTACTTTATATTGTTTGGATCTCAACTGACTTTTAATAGGTCATCAATATTTAAGAAACAGAGCTAGTTGGATGAACATGAGTTGTTATCAGTAAAACATGCTATTTATATGGCAGTAAGAATTTAGAATAATACAAATTAAAATTACAACACGTTTATGTTAAGGGGCAACCTTTTAAAAAGAACCTCTAAAATGTGCCCACAAATTTGCCACATATCGGTTAGTCTTATGCAAATTGTGTATTTGGTTGCCAAATTACCTGAATTGTGTGTGAGCTTTATGCTAATAAATGGGACTGTGGACAAAATTGGGAGAATAATTTTAGAGGTCTGTTTTTAAAAATGTCTCCCTAGGTTATTATCAAAATATTGGCTTCTGCTTTGAAGGCACTTTAAACAACTCTCTTTCTACACTGTATTTAAGAAGTTAAAAGTACTGTAGATGGTTTAAATGCCTTATATGCCAGGTATATTTTTGCAGTGAAATACATTGTTTTAGAAAGTGAGTTGAATGTGGGTTTTTCAGTCCTTTTATCCTCTCTGTTTAAATCCTCCAAAATGCCATCACTGTGCTATTGCTTGTAGTCAGTATTGCTTTATAAGGAAATTAAAACAATAGCACCACCCCTGCCAGCACAGAGGGAGCTTGTCAAAGTAGCAGGGTATATTACATTACACAGGTGATGTGAATTTATTTGGATATAAGCCTGCCCTACTCACAATGGGAAGGTGGCTACAGCAACTTGTGAGCTGCTTCTTCATTATGCTAAATGCTTCCCATGATCTAATCACCTATGCAAAATGTGTTTCTTCTTTCTAAATACAAATGTCTTTTTTATGTTGTTTCCTCCTTAAGAACCAAAAAATGACCTTGAAACTGTTAAATGAATTTTCTGTGTCAGAATAGCATTGTGTCTGTATTTACTGTCCGGTAGTTACTTATGAGTATAGGTATTTTCCATTTGTTTGTCTGTTAAAAAAGATCTGTATTATCTACAAGAATTCTTTTTTAACCGACAGCAGCCCTGATCAAATGAGAAGAGAATATTGACCAAGATTTTCAAAAGTGACATGATTTTGGGGTGCCCAGCTTGAGACATCTTCATAGGAGCCTGATTTTCAGACATTCACCACTTTCTGAAAGTCAGGTGTCCATTCAGGTGTTTTAGGAAAAAATAGGACATGTAGAATCACTAGTCACTTCTGAAAATATTCACCACAGACTGGTGTTTATCTGCATGTGGACATGCACATACATAAGAAGGGGGAAGGATGAAATGCTCATGTTAATACCTATAAAGAAAAATGAATTTCAGCATGAGAATTTTGAAAATTGTAATGGTTGGTGGTGTTTAAGTGCAAAATTAGGTTTGATATCATAACAGAGGGTGACTTCCCCCATGGATAACACACTGACAATGAACTTGAAATGAGACTGTTTAAAAGCTTTGAGGAAAATTGTTAACAACAGACTGAAGGGTAAAGGAAAAATGTAAAAACCCTGTATTTCTGAGCCCAAAACCTGTGTGCTTCAGGTCAACAGCAATGGTGGCCATGTAGCTGAAGGCGAAATACTAATAGTTAGGAAAACAGCTTCAGTCACTGTGCTTCCGTCCACCCCGACCCAAGGGGGTAAAGTATTTAGGGACATACGATCCAATATGGCATGCACTGCAGGGGATTGTCGCAACGGACCTTTGCTGTGTAGGCAAACTGATGATGATGACGATGAAGTAGAATCTACCAAGGATTGTGATGTTGTTTAGATGAATTTAAATTCACGGGACAGTTGGATGGCAGAGGAAATTCAGCGTGGATAAATGCAAGATAATTCAAAATAGGAGAAAAATAATCTTAACTGTTTATGTAAACGAATGGGATCTGAATTTTTGGGGTCCTCTTCGGAAAAAACCCAAGAACAGTTCAACGGGGATTTCTTCCAAGCGTGCAGCAACTGTTTTAACAACAGAGAGAATGATCCAGTTCATATTTAAAAGTGCAGAAAATGTAACATTATATTGAACTATGGTCATGGCTTGTTCAATTTTGTCCCCTTGTTTTAAGAAAAATATCCCTGAGGGCTAAGTGAGAAGATCCATTGAAGAGCAGCAAAGATAGTTAGACAGGCATGGCAGCACTTGCATGTGATGAGACTGCAAAAATTAGTATTAATTTGCCTGGAAAAGGCAAGAACTTGTAGATACTCAATTGTGATTATTAAAAATTACGAAAGGGCATAATGGAAAAAATCATCAGCTTTTTTTAAAAAAAAAAGCTGTGCCACAGTATAAGAACAAGGGAACACTTGTTAAAATGTGGTTCTGATCTAGAAAGTAGCCATCTAAACATGGCATCTTTTTACTCAACATCTTTTTTTTTTTTTTTTACTCCACCCCTTTAGTGTATTACAAGTCATATTTTCTTTCTTTAGTGAATAGAAATATGTATCTATTGGAGGTGAGGGGCATGTTTTTTGTTTCGCATTTTTTGAGTTGGGTTTTTTGTTTTGTTTTGGTATTTTTAACTCCTGTTTGGCCTGCAGAGCCAAGACAGCTAAAAAAGAGAGAGCGAGAGCTGAATGCTATGCTATTTTATGCACCTTCAACAGAATTATGCTTATGCATACCTACTGAAGGCAATGGGAGTTTCACAGAAGTCACTGAAACAATAATCTGAAGGCAAGACAGTTGCAGAGGTGTCACTCTTAGTTCTGCAGATTTTTCTTACTGTTGATGGTGCATAAGACAGACAGATTCCAGCTTGCACTCTGAGAACAGACAGAGTTTATAAGGTTACTTGTTTAATCATAAACTGAACACATATGGAATATAAAAATCATTGAAAGAAAATAAGTGTGCAACCCCACAATATCCTGTTTGCTAGGGTCACTTTTCAGAGTTGAATTTTACTTCAATATTAATAGCTGTGGCCCTTAGAATTAAAAAAAAGAAATTTTCTTTTACACTGTAGCAAATCTGTGGAACTCCTTACACTAAAGGGCAGTAGCCATACTGATAAAGGTCTGGATAATTTATGATGATTAATAGCATATGTAGTTATGTATGATAAAGTAAAAGGAATCAAATCTCAGGCCTACCTTTTATTCCCCCTATCCTCTGTTGCATCAGCTGTTAGCCTTGGCCAAAGGTAAAGTACTGAATTTGATTGTTCTTCTCTGGTATAGCAAATCGTAAACTCCTATTCATAGGGAGTAAGTTCCCAGATTTTTTTCCCTTTGATATTCTAAATTAATTCATCATATGTAAGTCCCATTCATGTTTTAGGTGGGAAATGTTGGCTTCACCCCACTTGCTGTTAGAGTAAGTTTGAATAGTTTCCAGAGTGATCCCATCTAGCATTTCTCACCCAGGAAAGAACAACCTCCGTTGAAAAATGGGGGGAGAATGGGATATTATCCAGGGTCCGCAAATAAGTAGAGAAGTCCCTTCTCCAGGTAAAAAGAAATATTTGAAACAAAATACAAAAAGAGTGAAACTGTTTTTATTAAACAGTATATATATGATATACTAAGGTTTTTTTAGTCTTGGTTTTGTCTCTTCAAATAATTATCTCCCCCAAGAGACTGTTATATGCCTTACATAATCACTTTTGCACTGATGGTGGGAGAACTTTGCAAATGACTGAACCTTTCACAATTGAGTGCTGTTAAATGTTTTAATGAAAGGCAATTTGTTGCAAAAAAGCTGTTTCGCATTCTGTAGAAGGAAAGAATGGTGGCAGAGGTTTGAATATCAGGTGTATTAGACTCAGAGGCATTCAAATCCAAAATCATTATGAATTTTGGGGTTCGTAAATGATTGAAGTACAAAATAAAACAGTTTTGCTGTACATATAACATCTGATGGCACATTATGAGCCATAAGCAAATGACAGGAAACAAAAGTATAGAGTTTGTAACTTGACTTCAAAGTAATATGTATATTCAGGATTTCTATTGGAATCTGACCTAATGTTTTGTGACTATTAAAAGGACACCAAACTACTTTGTTTTATCTGTTGTTCCCATTTCAGATGATCATTCTCGAGTGAGACTGCATCCCATTGAAGGAGAAACAAACTCAGATTACATCAATGGAAATTATATTGACGTACGTATACTGATGTAATAAACAGTTAACGTTGCTATTCAAACAAACATGCGGTCCATGTTATTTTTACACTTTAGAGATAATTTATTATAGATAGCACAGCTGATTACAATTGTGGCTGCAAAACGTTACTGGAAAACACAGTCATGGGAACCCACATCTATAAAGAAAAAGAAAAAATAAAACACAAAATATTTGCCAGTAAGAAAATTAACAGTCTTTTCTTGAAACTGCCACATTCTGGAGTGAAACTTTGGCCCAGTCTACATTTACCTTGGAGATTCGGCGGCAGTCGACAGGAGAGACGCAAGTGACGTAAATCACTTGCGTATCTCCCGTCGACTTTGCAGCGTCTCCTCCGCGCGGTGTCCATTCTGTGCTGCGTCGAAGGGAACAGCGCTCCCTTCGACACAGCACTACTCCACTTACCAGGGTGGTTTTCCTGCGTCGCTGCCTGGATCGACTGAGCGCATCTATACAGACCGCTCAGTCGATCCAGAGCAGTCAATGTGGCGGCGGTGAATTTGCCACGGTCAGTGTAGACCCAGCCTTAGTCACCAGCATTATGTGGCTATTTTGCCTGCTGATGTTTATGTGGACCAAGGAAATGCTATTTTCATTTTCTGTCAACAACTTGGCATAATTCCACATTTAAAAGAAAGCTGTTTGCATATTAATGTAACAAAACTCTGTAATTCCTAATGCAGTGATTTGCAATCTCTTGTCATCTCTACACTTTTAAGTCGCCTTCAAAGTATAGTCTGCAGCTGTTAACCAGTACTTCTAATGCAAGCAAGACATCTCATTAAATATGTAGGGTGTTTAATTATTGAAGACTGCTTCTTTGTTCATTCTGCATCATGTTAACTTAATGTTTTACATTAGAATAAATTCTTTAAGAGACAGCATGTTTTTTGGTTGAAAGGAGGAAATCAAAAGTAGAATTGAAAATCAAGAGAAAGTCAACACTGTCTAAAGCCTGAAATCTAGAGATGAAAACTTCAGTAATTTTAGTGTTCATGAGGAACACTAGATGTAAAGATACAAAACAGTTGCTGCTTCTTAGGCAGCCACCTTCATTCAGTGGATTCTTCTTCCCCGGTGACACCTTTTAATGAAGGTGTCACAGTCTCTGGTTCACATATGTCCACTGGCTATCACAAGGGAATTGAATAGATTTTTTTTCTAATAGAGTATAGAGCAACCAAATTAATCCTTGTTCTGCTTGTATAACAATCTCTGGGTTCTCTCCTAATATTTATTCGTATGTTTCAAAGACGTTCAAGTTAGGGTTAGATTCCTAACCCCATTCCTAACTAGTTTCAGAAACTAACACATTAACCAATAGGTAAAAACATTTCCATTTAAAAGTGTAATAAAATTGTAGACAGAAATTTGTGTCATAAAAAATAGAGATGGACCCAAATTGAAGAGTTGGATTTGGGTTTGAATTCAAACTTTCCCAAGGTTCAAAATTCAAAATGATCTGAACAAACTGGAGAAATGGTCTGAAGTAAACAGGGTGAAATTCAATACGGACAAATGCAAAGTACTCCACTTAGGAAGGAACAGTTAGTTGCACACATACAAAATAAGAAATGACTGTCTAGGAAAGAGTACTGTGGAAAGGGACCTGGAGGTCATAGTGGATCACAAGCTAAATATGAGTCAACAGTGTAACACGGTTGCAAAAAAAGCAAACGTCATTCTGGGATGTATTAACAGGAGTGTAGTAAGCAAGATACAAGAAATAATTCTTCCGCTCTATTCCAGCTGATTAGGCCTTAGCTGAAATATTGTGTCTGGTTGTGGGAGCCACATTTCAGGAAAGATGTAGAAAAGTTGGAAAAAGTCCAGAGAAAAGTAACAAAAATGATAAAGGTCTGGAAAACATGACCTCTGAGGGAAGATTGAAAAAATTGGGCTTGTTTAATCTGGAGAAGAGAAGACTGAGGGGGGACAGGATAACAGTTTTCAAGTACATAAAAGTTTGTTCCAAGGAGAAGGAAGAAAAATTGTTCTCTATAACCTCTGAGGATAGGACAAGAAACAATGGCTTTTAATTACAGCGAGGGCGGGTTAGATTGGGCATTAGGAAAATTTCCTAACTGTCAAGGTAGATAAACACTGGAATAAATTTCCTATGGAGGTTGTAGAATCTCTGTTACTGAAGATTTTTAAGAGCAGGATAGACAAACACCTGTCAGGGATGGTCTAGATAATACTTTGTCCGCCTTGAGTGCAGGGGCCTGGGCTAGAAGACCTTTCGAGGTCCCTTCCAGTCCTACACTTCTATGATTCTATGATTTTAAGGTTCAGGAGTACTCAGACTTCAGGTTCAGGGTTTTAGTCTGTTACATATAAATTCAGATTATGATTTGGATCCAAATCTGAACATCCATGATATGTGGGGGAGGAGGGTTTGGATCACTTGCTCTTATTCAAAACCCTGATATCATGGCTTTATATCACCTCTTCCTGGAAAAAAAGCAGAATGAAGTTAGTGGAACAGCTGTCTGAGCATAGAGGACACTGCTGGTAATGACATAAGGCTTCCCATGCCTCAGAAGATAGCTGTAGTATAAAGTATGGAGAGAGCTAGATATAATCCAAATATAGCCTAAGTTTCTTTGTATCATCATAAATCAATGGACATGGCAGTCATAAACATGGAGACACTGTGGTTGTTTATTAGCAAGAAAGATATTCAAGATTCCATTGTAACTGGCAATTTGTCTGTCCTTAGTCCTAGATGCAGATGTGCTGCTGATCTCATGCAGGCAGATTGAAACAGATGTCATGTCAGAACAATGGAGTTACAATGGGCAAGGGCATGGAAAAGGCTTTCTTTGTATAGTGAGATTTTCCCTTGAACTAAATATCCCAATGCCTATTTGGCTGGTATTGTGAATGAATCCAGCCCTGCAGCATGGTGCATGAATAGAGAAATGCCAACTCTGTCCACGACCATACAAATACATCTCAATCCTTAGATATTCAAAGGTTGCCTTAGAATGGCATATAAAGGAACCACTTCAGTAGTTCTTGTAGCATTGTCTTTTTTCCAGACTTCTTCAGATTACCTCAATCTTTGTGCCTCACTTCATTCCTTACTCCTAACACTCTCTACACTAGCAAGCTGCTATGGAGTATGAGCTGTAACTTTAATTTTCTCCCTTCTGTTGGTGTCATAACCTAAACATTGTTTAAAGCTTTTGATAATATTGATAAAACTGTCTATAATGATGTACTGGTATATGAGTTAAATCTTGGCAATAATCCTGTAGGATCAGAAACAAAAATATTATACAACTGCTGTTGTTCCTAGCTTGCATCCTATGAAGAGCCAGTATTCATTGTTATAAAGAATGCATGTGTTGTTAGTGTTGATTGCTAAGCCAGCATATGATTAAGTTACTCTTGCCTTCCCAGAAAGAAACAGAGAATTACTTGTTTGTGTAATTCCTATTTAGAGCTGGACAAGCTATTTACACCAAGACATTTATTCATAGATTTTACCCTTTTTCCATTCAAAAATCACTTGTGAACAAATCAGAGGGCACAGAGAACCTCTTCCCTCCCTAATGCACACATGCAGCATCTGTGCTGGATGCAAACCTAGCGCTCTCTTAGCTGCTAAGCAGGGAACCAGCACTGCGCTCAGCAGCATGTCACCGCTCAAGGGCTTGAGAGTGTGTCCAGGCTACCAAATGCACCTGCTACAATTAGCTACAAGTGCTAAGCTTATGTTGCTCTTTTTCTGAGAAGCCAATAAGGAACTTAATCCAGCACATATTAGGTCTACCCAGGCTCTGCACAAACCAAAAAATTCGGGACCCTTCAGACAACACGGTTGCTCCTTATGCCCCCACAATAGGCCTCACATTGGGAAGGCTAATATGCAACTTTTATTGTTGTGATATTCAGTAGGGTTATAAGCACTAGTCTTCATGACATTCTAATCATGCCAACACATGAAGGTGCATTGCATTGCAAATTGACTCAAAACTTTTTTTCCATTTTTTTAGGGTTATCATAGGCCAAATCACTACATTGCTACCCAAGGTAAGTTAATCTCTCTTTATATATTTCTTGCTGGTTGTGTGAACCCAAGAGACTCTATATGCAAAGCTATAAAAATTCTTGTATTATGGTTTATATTCTATAATATGTGTTTTTGCCACAATAATTAACCAATACAAAATTACTCTCAGAACCCAGATATAGCAAGCAGCTTTAATTCAAACTCTCCGCCTACCAAGAGCTTAATGTCGAGTTGTCATTACCTTTGTGTTCGATAGTTTTGTGTATAAAAACCAACAATAGCTACCCTTATTTTTGGCTTATGTTACTCAGTAGGACATGCTAAAGAATAAATAAGTAGTGAAAAAGATGACAGGCAACATTTTCAAAAGTGCCTAAGTGACATAGGACCCTCCTATGGGAGTTAGGTGCCTAAATATCTTTCAGGATCTGGCCTTGAACTCCTATTGAAAGTCAATGGAATTTAGGCTTCTAAATTAATTAGGCACCATGGAAGATTTTACCCAACAATTTTTAATATAGGATCTAAAGACACACTAGACTTGCAATACTTTGAAAAGAAAATAGAATTTCTGAAAGTCAGATTTTTTTTAGACTATCCTTTAAATGTTTGCTTATGAAAATCTATCCATTCCTTTTGTTAATGCTCAAAAGATTTTCAATTTTTAACTTTCTTTATAGACATAATTTGCCTATTTTAACATAGTTATTTCATTTTTGGCAAAGATCAAACATACAAGAAAGTTAAGTCTTCTATGGCTGATTAATTGTTGTGGTTTAACAGTCTCTGCTACCATTGCTCAGAAAAGAGTATTGAATAGAATATATGTGAAAATTTGATTACCCTTCCACAACTGAAAGGCATGTCTCTCTATATTAAGTTTTGTATAATAAAGCTTCCTGAACTTGCCTATGGATTTGAAAGAGCTAACCTTAACTACATCTGAGTACCACATTTATTTCGACACGTGCATGTCTTTTTCAGAGCACTAGCTAGGATAAAAGGTTTCACTTTCCATGTTTTGGATTCAGAAGGAATGTGTGCCTTCTTAATGATGTGCTGCTGAGACAGAGGAAGATCATAGCTAGCCACCTCAAATAAGAGTACTTCCTGTGATTTGTACTGCCACTTGAGCAGCCCAATCTCTGCAGCACCTAGCTTCTCTCTTACAAAAGGGAGGCTATTTCGACTCCTTCTTTACTCCCAACCAGGTGTCACTAGTTCCAAAGGAGTTATACCTTCATTGCAGCCTCCAGAGCGTTTAATCCTTGGGACAAGGTACATCAGCTAGGCCCCACCCAGAACTGTCTGATCGCCACAGGCCTTAATATCTTAGGGAACCAGGAGAGGCCATTTAAAGTTGCCTCTAGTACCACTTAGTCAGTGACCCACAGCCCGTAGTCTCCCTACTGATGGACTGGGGAAGGGAAAGAAGGCTATTTTCTGGTGTTGGTAGTTGGTTGTTTTTACTTTTTTGCCTGGCTAGTTTTTTATACCACACTGCAGGACAGTATAATTGTTCTACTTGGTCCTTTGATTTATGCTGCTGTTGGTTATTGTGTCCTAAATATAAAAACAGCAGCAAATATGGTTGGCATATTATTTGCAGTCCAGAGGATAGTTGGTTTTGGCAAGAGAACAACTGTAGGGCTTTTCTGGAAACCATCCTGATATGGAATGATTCTCTGGAGCCATTTTAAATGCTGTTTTACCAGTCATTGCACTACTCGAACAACAGATACTAAACTTGTGACCTTTACTCTATGGGTTTTGAAAGCAGAGAATGAGATACAGGAATGTGTGAAAACTATACAATATATTAAACAAAATTATGGTAACTTGAATATGGACTTAGCTATAAGTGCCCTTTCACCCCAGACCCTACCCAATATAGTGGCAATGAGAACAAAGACAGCAAAAATAAGTCTTTCAAAAGTTAAAGAAGAAATTACTATTTCGGTTGCAAGCTCTTTGAGGCGGGGACTGTCTTTGTTCTTTGTGATTGTGCAGCACTTAATACAGTGGGGTCCTGGTCCATGGAGGAGCTCAGAGGTGCTGCTGCAATACAAAGAAATAAAAATAATGTAAAAAAATCTTACCAAGGGAAAAAAAAAAGAGAATAGCGACCAACTTGATACAAGTTCAAATTGGTTTTGCATTTGGATCTGTTTGGTTTGGTTTTTTATTTTTTATGGATGAGAGCCTCTAAAATCTGTTTCTCACATGAATTTTGGGCCAATTCTCCAGCATCCTAAATTCCAGCCAAAACCTCAAATCCTTGTGTGATATTTTCTCTTCCTAAATGATTCAACGGAAGGTATGGTCTTGGTTTTTAACGCTGTTGGCAAAACATCCTGAAACCCAGCTCTTGCACTGGATTAATTATAAACCTTTAAAAAATGTTCCTAAAGAAGGAAAAAGGCATTTACTCCATATGTTAAATCTTCTGTGTTTCTCTCCGTTGTTTTCATATGTAATACTGTCACTGAGCTTGGCTCTCAGACATAGCCAGAGGTGTTCATATCCTGTGTTTGAACAGTTTTTATTATAGAAAAGTATAAACACGTGGAAGTGACACAACATTCTGAACTGCATGTTTAATTCCACTAAGATATTTCACAGCAATATTAGGAATCCAACCTCCCTCTACACATGCATTATTCTTAACAGGAAAATATCATTAAAGAAGTCAGTTCCAAGTTTCTGTGGAATTCATATGATTGCTATTTAATTGTCCTAGTGTTCTTCTTTGGCTGCAGTGAACATATCAAGTGTTAATGAGCAAATATAATTGTATTCAGCTAAAAAGTGGAAAATTTAATCAATTCATAATAGGCTACCAATCTGGTTTTAACAGAGCTGGGAGTTGCATAATGACCTGTTTATTAGAGTGTTGTTATCTTCCATGAGACAAGGTGCATGAGATAATATCTTTTATTGGACCAATTTCTGTTGGCGAGTGAGACAAGCTTTCAAGCTACACAGAGCTCTTCCTCAGTTCTGGGAAAGACACTCAGAGCATCACAGCTGAATACAAGGCTGAACAGATGTATTAGCATAAGTAGTTATCACATATTCCAAGGGACCATTCAAGGCGAAGTGGTCCGTTAACACCCCTGTAGATCATCTTCCATATTAACCAGAGTTTGGTTTACAGACCCTTTTCTTCCACCCTGGAAATATATGTACCAATGCTGCAATTCAGTTGATTAAGAGACAGATGCATTTTTACAAGAGCTAGCAAATGGAGTATGTTTTAGTTCATATCCAATCAAAAGAACTTCTTACTGCACTTCAAGTGTAATAAATTCAAAACCTGCAATTTGGATTAGAAAATGAACATCTCTCTCTCTGTCTCTCTCTCCTTTTTCTTTTTCTTAATGCCATAAGCATAATGGGACTGATGGGCTGAACTTGCCATTAATGAAGACATTTTGTGATCTGCATAATTGGCACCAACAGATAAAATATGCACTTGGGTCACCCTGATAATTAAGATTCCTTTGTCACAACTCAACACAGTGGGTCACATAGGGCTAACAAGCGGATGCAATTTAAAAATCACCACTTGCTTTCTCCTCCCTTTTTTTCCGTAGATTTAATTCTTTAAAATTCATTCTCAGCAAGCTCTATGAAATGTACAATTTACTGGAATCTAACTCTGTTTCCAGGAGATAAATATTCAGTGAATATCACTATTTTTTTTAATATGAGCATAAAGCATCAGTTTTTATGAGAGTTGATCACTCCCATCCTACTCAATTTTCATACTGCCAATGGACCATATCTGACCCTGATTAGCAGAAAAAAAATTATTCTTGATTTCTTCTATTTTGTACTTAATTGTTTTCTATCCTGTGAAGTTCATATAATAAACTTAGTATTAACACAGCTGTTTCTAACAAGTCTCTAGCAAAGGCTTTGTAATGTTTCTTTAGCTAGAGCACTAGTATTAAATCTGAATGGCAAATTCATCTTTGTATAGTTCTAATCATGACTCAGTGATGTTCCCATTGGGGAAGAAGGGGTTTTAGCTGGCGTTAAACACCAGATGAACACATGCAGTTTGGAGCTGCATGCATGCAAAGGTCCATGCACATGTACAGCTCTGATTTCTGCACACTCGTCTTTGGTGAGATACAGGCCCAAGAAACTTAAAGAGCCCATATAAAATGTGGATAATAATACTTCTATGCCCTTCTTTTAGAGATATTGTGAAGACTCGGAGGGGGGCGGGGGTCGCCTTCTTATTCTTGCTGGTGGATTTTCTATACTTTAAGGTCTTGAAACCATGATTTGAGGCCTTTAATAACTTGGTCATAGATCAGGGATCTATTACAGGACTGGGTGGGTGATGTTCTGTGGCCTTCTTTGTTCAGGAGGTCAGACTAGATGATCATATTGGTCCCTTCTGACCTTAGAGTCTATGAGTCTAAGACTTTATCTTTTTTTAAAAGTGCTTTGAAGATGTGAACAATCTACAAAAGTGCCAAATACTAACAAATAATTATATATTTGTGAGGGATGAAGTTCCTGGTCTCAGACTTGATATTTCTTTTATTTGATTGCTGTCGTTTGTCTCATGCGATATTCATGCAATACAGTTAGTGATAAAATGGACGCCATGGAAAAAACAAAAGCAGACCTTTCTTTGAAGAACAATAAGAAATCGGAGAAGTACATATATCCTTGCAGTATTTTTGGATCCCTGATTCAACAATATCATGTTGGCTTTATTTCACTCTTGTGAAGCCAGCCTAGAATACTGAAGAAAGAAGATTCTTACATATGAATTTACTCCGTGTCAGAAATATACAAGATCCAGATATCTTGACAAGGAGGCAGTGGCTTTTCAGCCAAAAGCAATGAGATTGTTTTGTCATATTGTTTACACAAAGGGAGGTGATTCAAGGCTCTGGGGGGAAAAGATCACTGTTGCAGAAACTAGAAAAAGATTTTGTGAAAAGTAAATATTTTTAAATGAAACTATAAGCCAGTTATTGCAGGCAAATAATTTACTTTTATGACTTCCTGAAAATCTAGATACTGAGCATGTTGGTCTTGTCAGTCAAGGCCCAAATAAACCTTAACAAAAACCAAAACACATCCTTTGCAGACTCTACTTTTTGATTCAGAAGTCTCTCAAATTCCTAGTGGACTAGCACATGTACTGTAGTATCTCATTGTGGCTGAAAGATTTGTCCAGGAAAAACCTGTACAGTATTGAAATTACAAATTTGTACTACTCTAGATGTATCCATGAATTTTCTGAGTGTGTTTCCTGAAAAACAACTGTCTGATTATTTGGTTCCCATCCTGGCTGAAGAATGCTGCCGTAATTTGGGATTGATGAAGGAAGGGACAGGAAAGCTCTTGGTGCAATACTGCTAATGTGCGTGTCACTCATTCTATATTAGGGCAAAGGAAGGCGTGGAAAAAGATAGCTTGTGTAGAAACCACAAGCTCAAAAACTTCTGCTTCCCCATTGCATTCTCTAGGATCTTTCTGAATCCTAGTTTCCAACGAGGCTCCAGCAGCTGAAAGGAAGCCTGAGACTTGATGTTGAGAGGCCTTTGGTCACCTCATTTCCTGAAAAACAAAAGTTCATTGAGTTCAAAAACAAAATATATTTCCTTTTCCAACAACAAATACAATATATTTTCTGAACCTGAATCCAAGTCTTTGAAACCTCTTTTTTTTTTTTTTTTTTAATTCCGCATCTTTCCCTGGCAGTTACATTCTTTCCAAGTTGTGATAACCACAGGCAGATATAGTACTCTGGGTGACATCAAAACACTGCTTTTGTAACAGAGATGCAGGCAGATAGAATTAATGTATTTCTTGATGCAGCTGCATTATTTTTTCTATGCAGCTGAATGTTGAGATTCCCTCTGCAGCTAGTCTCATTCCAGGGCAGACATGCTCGTTTAGTATATTTTGTATAAGAAAATACTATACAGGCTACACAAATAGAATGGTTCCCCTTATTTAAACTCCTAGCACAAGTTTGAGAAATGTGCCACCTGAACAGCTAACACACAGATTTAGACTACATTCATTCACAATGTGTTCTTTCAGAAAAAATATAAAAAACCAAATAGCCAGAATGAAATCGTATTGTTGAGTTAAGAAAACTAATATAATTATCTCCCAATTCTTATACTTAACCTGCTGAATAGGTTAAAACAAAAACAAACAAACAAAAAAAGAAAGAACAAAAGAAAACTCATAGAATAATAGTAATTAGAACTGGAAAAGATCTATTAAGTTGTATTGTCCATTCCCCAAGGAACCCCTCTCTGTCCAGGGGACAAAATTATCACATCCATTGTTAATATCTATAATTTCTCCATTAAATGATGGTATTAATCCTCCAATCCAACAAATGATTTACTTCATACTCTCAACCTAAATACAAGTTGTGGGCAACATCTTCTTTACAAAGAATCTTTATCTTTCAGACTCTTCTACTTCTCAGAGTTTACCATTTGGAATATGTGGATGATTAGTAATTACCCAGAAGACAATACTTTTTCTGCTGTGAATTATTACAATCCAAATAGATTAGTAAAATTCCAAAAAGGACAGAACATTTCTTATCTGAATAAGTAGAAATTCTGCAGTATTACAAGCCAGGATAAATTTACAAAGCCTTAAAATTATTGCCACCTAAGGTCAGAACTTCCTTTCATGGTCTAATTCAGCACAACTGGCCAGGTGTGTTATGTACAAAGCTTTTATGCCTTCACTTGCATCCAGCATTGCCCACTGTCAGAGACAGCAACTCTGGATTAGCTAGACCACTGATATTATTGGCATTCCCTATATTCCCACAGTTCAGTGTTTCTCTGAATAGTGAAAAGATATTACAGAGAACAGCAATTTATTCTTTGGAAAATCATATGACATTTCCATTTTATTTTGTTGATACAGAACAAATTGAGCTGGTACAGTACTGGAAATTTAACAGTTGGGAAATGTCAGTCAGTAATTGTGTGATTCTTCATTAGATGGAAATGTAGCCAGTAACATCGGTGAGGTGGACATGTCTTAAATATCACCTGCCAAAAGGTTCACAAGGAAAGGCCGGCCTCAGATTTAAAAATATATCTAAATGCAACCGTGACTGTTGTCTGAACATGATGGAAATATTAATGTGGGCCAAGGATAGCTGATATTGTTCATAAATGGCTAAGGAGTTAGCATGTGGTGACTGCTACACATTCTGACAAACTTAGTCTATTCATTTTAACCCTGCTGTCCATTCTGTTGCTTCTTATCATATGCTTAGATTGTAAACTCTGTGAGGCAGGAACACTCTTTTTATTTAAGTATGTATGCAGTTCCTAGCACAACAGAGTCCCAATCCCTAAATGGAGCTTCTAGACACTACTAAAATAAAAAACATAAAAATAATTAGTGAAGAGAAATTTGTGATATTCCTAAATCTGTTTGTAAACTAGAACTGGGCAAAAATGTATCTATGCTTTATTAAAAATATATGGAAAAATTGTATATATTTAAAATATATATGTCCAATTTTGTGAATTGGATGAATATTTTTGTTAAAGATTGCGAAATTTGTTACTTACATTTTTCAGGAGGTATTATTCAATCACCTCTATTTTAAATCTCCAGGGAATTCAGAGTAGTTATTTATTTAAACTAAAGACCATTCCAGGGGGAAGTGAAAACAGATGCACATATTTCACGAACCACTGGTGCCATAGCTCATAGCTTCAGTATGTTGTGGAAGAAGGCATATTATGGGCTTAAGTCCTTCCATGTCTTACAGAGTTGGAGGAGAGGCAGAGGATTTAGAGAACCACTTCCCTAATTCTATGTAAGCTATAGCACAGAATCCCTGCATAGACACAGAAGGAGCTAGTGCACTTGCCCAGGCCCCATGTCCCAAATGAATTGTGGGTAAGATTTCTGAAAGTGTGTAGTTGCTTGGGAGCCTTAATTTCACTGAAAGTCAATGGGATGTAGGCTCCTAAATTACTTAAGTACTTTTGGAAATTTACCCCAGTGTCTAGTTGCCCAAGTCAATTAACCAACAAAGGGTGCTGGCTAACAGCCCGTGAGATTTGGCTCCTGCTTGATAGTCAGCAAAGTACTCTCCACAGTGCTTGTCTGGCCAGATATGTGGAATCTTGGGCTGGTCAGAAGGGTGGAGACCACAGTCAGAGTGGAGACCACAGACAGTTTCTAGCTGCACAGAGCAGGGCATCGATGTAAGATGTAAAAATTGCATTTCTACCTGTTTTATAAGCAAAGTTTTTCTTGAAACATAGTGCTAACAAGATTCATTTAGATATGCTTCTTATTAACAGTCCATGTGGGGTTTGTAAATCATGAAAAATTCAGCTTTCAATTAATAGTTTAAGTATAAATCCCAGTTAACTAATCTGAATCAGATCAACTGTGTGGAATTGTGGTATACTGGTTGGTTGGTTTGCTAACATCATACAATAGCAGCACCATATCATTCAGAAATGTCAAAAAAAGAAGTTGGGGACTAAATATAGTTAAAGTTATGAGAGACTTTGATTCATGATGGAACATATTTTGATGACTCGTTTAAAACTAGAAGTAAATGAATCTGGAGAAAATCTGTTTGATTATGATTTATGTCTGATGTTCTGGTAAAACCCTAACTTGCAGAGCACAATCTAGTACATATTAGAAAAGAAATAAAATCCATGAAAAAGAGAACATGTTTCCTAAACACTTTTTTGTGGGTCGAGGGGAGCTAAGGGAGATGTTTCTTTAGTACATAAGCTCTCTGAGGCAGCAACTATGACTTTTTTTTTCCTATTTATTCAGCACAGTCACATTGTGGATGGAATTGAAAACATAATAATTGTACCTTCCATAAATTCAGTAATTAAATAGGTAGCACTGTAGCTCATAGTCATAACTTAGGGCCAGATTCTGCTGCATCTTGTGTCATATAGGTGGCCAAGACCTTATGAATTACCATACCAGATTGCCTCAGCCCTATTTGAAGGGATACATGGGACTTAAGAAGTGCAGAGGCCTTGTGCTGGCCTTCAGCACAGAGGGGAATTTCACCCTTGCGGACTTCTTAGTATCCTTAGAAAACTCTTGTGAGCACTTCGATAAAAGTTTTTGAAAGTCCAAATTATATGAACTGATTCTTTTTTTTTTCCGCTGTTGTGTTGACATCCTTAAAGAATTGTAGCAGATTGGAAAGATTGCTCTGTATGCAAGCTGATAACTATGTGTGTAGCATGTTCTGTCTGGATGGACCATCATAGTTTAATGATATCTCAGACTGATATCCCCACTATGTGAGGAAGAGAAGGTGCAACAGTTTCTATGTAAATATATCCTTATATAAAAGATGGATGCTTCTTCGAGTGCCCTGTGGGTATTCACTGTGGGTGCACATGTGCTCTGTGTGCCTGGGACATGAAATCTTCAGCCGCATTATCTGTTGGTCTGTGCCTGTGCCCTATATCTCCTCATGCTGTGAATCAAGGGTATTAGTGGTGAAATGGACCAACTGCCTCTTCAGGTTCTCTTCTATTGCTCACAGTCTAAGACAGAATCCTCCTATGTTCATATTTTCTACTTCTACTTGATGTTTACCTGTAAATAATTGCAAATAGTCATTTCATTATTAGATAGTTTGCTTACATCTAGTCCAGTTACTTAGTAGATTTATGGAAGGGTTCCTTTCTCTCCCTGATGCCAGAATGTTATTCCCAGGTTCTGAGCTTCAAACCTTGCCTTACCTGTCCCCAAGTCTTCCTGGTGAGCGACCCTCATGACACTTGCCTTTCCCGTTTGAGGGAGGCACACATCCCATTTCTGTGTGGGATTTGTTGTTTGTTTCTCCCTTGCACCAGGCAGATGCAGGAGTTCCAGTTCCGTTGATAAATCATGGAGCTAGCCTGAGACCAGGAGTGAATCCAAGGGCCCTCCTATTCTCCAACTCATCAACAAGAACCTCTAACTAGTACTCCATCTGCATTGGCAGAAAGCCTGGCCAAGGTGAATGATTTCAGTAGCCGGAAGCATAGCCAGGGTAAGGAGAAGAACTTGAGCGCAAAGAAGTCTGCTCATAATTCCTTAAAGAGGAGAGAGACTTTGCCCCTTCCTTCAGGTTTGAGCAAGGCTCCATGACCTAGACGAGGTTCACCTGGAGCGCATGGTGAAATCTGGCAGGCACTGATGGTACTGGGAGCTTCTCTTTTCCCAAAACTGTCCTCTGAGGAGTGCAAAGATAGTAAAGAGCACACATCCTCTACACCGGCAGTATCACACCATGCATCGAAGGCTTCACCATCAGTCCTGATACCAAAGACTCCAGCCAGCTGTCCTCCAGGAAAGCCAAGGAATGCTTTTCTAGAGGATCTGGCAATCTACTCAGGTCTAGAGTCCCCTATCTTGATTTAGCATTAGTATGAGAAATCAAAACATCATCCATCCTCCACTCCCCGGTCCACAGCTGCATCAGAGCTATGATATCAGGGTGCTCTCCCTAACCTAGCTTCAGCTGCACCACCCTCATACAGGTGACACTAACGGTCCTACCACTTGAGTGAGATCAATCCCTGGAGGAGAGACTCCCTCCTAAGGGGGACAGAATCATCCATCTGCGGTCCGCACCGGGAAACTAAAGAAGTGTGCTGCATGCCTGGAGCTGGGATTCAGGATGGAATGGAAAGGCTGCCGAGACTCATCACACCCTCAGACCGCTACCCCTTCCTACTTCTCCATGTGGGCACCAATGACACTGAAAAGAATTACATTGAGCAGATCACTGCGGACTATGTGGCTCTGGGAAAAAGGATAAAGGAGTTTGAGGTGCAAATGGTGTTCTCTTCCATCCTCCCAGTTGAAGGAAAAGGCCCAGGTAGGGACCCGTTGCATTATGGAATTAAATGTGTGGTTACGCAGGTGGTGTCAGAGAGAGGGCTTTGGATTCTTCAATCATGGGCTGTTGTTCCAGGAAGAAGGATTACTAGGAAGAGATGGGATTCACCTAACAAAGAGAGGGAAGAGTATCTTCGCAGACAGGCTGGCTAACCTAGTGAGGAGGGCTTTAAACTAGGTTCGTTGTGGGACAGAGACCTAAGCCCAAAGGTAAGTGTGGAAGTGGGACACCATGAAGAAGCAGAAAGAGGAGGGTGCAACAGAGGAGACCTCCTGATTCGTACTAAGAAAGTAGGGCAATCAGCTAGTTATCTCAAGTGCCTGTACACAAACACAAGAAGCCTGGGAAACAAGCAGGAGGAATTGGAAGTCCTGGCACAGTCAAGAAACGATGACATGATTGGAATAACTGAGACTTGATGGAATAACTCACACGACTGGAACACTGTCATGGACGGGTATAAGCTATTCAGGAAGGACAGGCAGGGGCGAAATGTAAGAGAGCACTATGATTGTTCTGAGTTCCAGTGTGAAACTGGAGATACGCCAGTTGAGAGTCTCTGGGTTAAGCTTAGAAGCAAGAACAATAAGGGTGATGTTGTGGTGGATGTCTATTATAGACCACAAGACCAGGATGATGAGGTAGATGAGGCTTTCTTCAGTCAACTAGGGAAAGTTTCCAGTTCACAGGACCTGATTCTCATGGGGGACATCAATCACCCTGACATCTGCTGGAAGAGCAATACAGCAGAGCACAAACAATCCAGGAAGTTTTTGGATTGTGTTGTGGATAACTTCCTGATGCAAGTGCTGGAGCAACCAACTAGGGGGCCATGCTGCTCTTGACCTGCTGCTCACAAACAGGGAAGATTTGGTAGGGGAAGTAGAATTGGGTGACAACCTAGGCAGCAGTGACCATGAGATGGTCGAATTCAGGATCCTGGCAAAAGGAAGAAAGAAGAACAGCCGGATATGGACCACGGATTTAGAAAAGCGGACTTTGACTCCGTCAGGGAGCTGATGGGCAGGATCCCCTGGGAGGCTAATATGATGGGGAAAGGAATCCATGAGGGCTGGCTGTATTTTAAAGAAACCTTATTGAGGGCACAGGAACAAACCATCCCGATGTGCAGAAAGAATAGCAAGTGTGCTGGGGGCCAGTTTGGCTTAACAAAGAAATCTTTGGTGAGCTTAAACACAAAAAAGAAGCTTACAAGAAGTGGAAGTTTGGTCAGATGACTAGGGAGGATTATAAAAATACTGCTCAAACATGCAGGAATGAAATCAGGAGGCCAAAGTGCAACTGGAGTTGCAGCTAGCAAGGGATGTGAAGGGGAACAAGAAGGGTTTCTACAGGTATGTTAGCAACAAGAGGAAGATTAGGGAAAGTGTGGGCCCCTTACAGAATGGGGGAGGCAACTTAGTGACAGAGGATGTGGAGAAAGCTGAGGTACTCAGTGCCTTTTTTGCCTCTGTGTTCACAGACAAGGTCAGCTCCCAGACTACTGCACTGGGCAACACAGAATGGGGAGGAGGTGAACATCCCGCAGTGCTGAAGGAACAAGTCCAAGACTATTTAGAAAGATTGGGCATACACTAGTCCCTAGGGCCAGATGCAATGCACCCGAAGGTGCTGAGGAAGTTAGTTGATGTGATTTCAGAGCCATTGGCTATTATCTTTTAAAGGTCGTGGCAACTGGGGGAGGTCCCTGAAAAAAGCAAATATAGTGCCAAGATTCAAGAAAAGGAAGAAAGAAGATCCAGGGAACTATAGGCTGGTCAGCCTCACCTCAATCCCTAGAGAAATCATGGAGCAGGTCCTCAAGGAATTCATTTCGAGGCACTTAAAAGAGAGGAATGTGATCAGGAGCAGTCAACATGAATTCTGACCAACCTGATTGCTTTCTATGAAGAGGTGACTAGTTTGGTGGATGTGGGGAAAGCGGTGGATGTTATATACGTTGACTTTAGCAAAACTTTTGATATGCTTTCCCACAGTATTCTTATCAGCAAGTTAAAAAAGTATAGGTTGGATGAATGGACTATAAAATGAATAGAGAACTGGCTAGAGCAAGGGGCTCAACAAGTAGTGATCAATGGCTCCATGTCTAGCTGGCAGCCATTCACAACTGGAGTGCCCAAGGGGTCAGTCCTGGGGCCGGTTTTGTTCAACATCTTCGTTAATGATCTGGAGAATGAGGTAGATTGCACCCTCAGCAAATTTGCAGATGACACTAAGGTAGGGGGAGTGGTAGATACCCTGGAAGGGAGGGATAGGATACAGAAGGACCTAAACAAATTGGAGGATTGGGCCAAAAGAAATCTGATCAGGTTCAACAAGGACAAGTGCAGAGTCCTGCACTTAGGACGGAAGAATCCCACGCACAGCTACAGACTGGGGACTGGTGAGCTAGGCAGCAGTTCTGCAGAAAAGGATCTGGGGGTTACAGTGGATAAGAAGCTGGATATGAGTCAGCAGTGTGCCCTGGTTGCCAAGAAGGCTAATGGCATATTGGGCTGCATTAGTAAGAGCAGTGCCAGCAGATCACGGGAAGTGATTATTCTCCTCTATTCAGCATTGGTGAGGCCGCATTTGGAGTATTGTGTCCAGTTTTGGGCCCCCCACTACAAAAAGGATGTGGACAAGTTGGAAAGAGTACAGCAGAGGGCAACAAAAATGATTAGGGGGCTGGAGCACAAGACTTATGAGGAGAGGCTGAGGGAAACTAGGCTTGTTTAGTCTGCAGAAGAGAAGAATGAGGGAGGATTTGATAGCAGCCTTTAACTACCTGAAAGGGGGTTCCAGGGAGGATGGAGCTAGGCTGTTTTCAGTGGTGGCAGATGACAGAACAAGGAGCAATGGTCTCAAGTTGCATTGGGGAGGTCTAGGTTGGACATTAGGAAAAAGTTTTCACTAGGAGGGTGGTGAAGCACTGGAATGGGTTATCTAGGGAGGTGGTGGCATCTCCATTTTTAGAGGTTTTTAAACTGCGGATTGACAAAATCCTCACCAGGATAATTTAGCTGAGGATAGTCCTGCTTTGAGCAAGGGGTTGGACTAGACACCTCCTGAGGTCCCTTCCAACTCTAATATTCTATGATTCTATGAAACAAGAGATGGAACACCATTTGGCATACCCCAGCCACCTGTGCTACTACTCCAGAGAGAGCTGAAAAGAGAGATTTTGTTCCCCCTAAAGCGACAGAATATTTATTTTCCCACCCCCACACATTGGCAGACCAGATGGTCACTGAATACAATAGACTCCACCACTCAAAAGTCACCCCCTCAGATGAAGAGGCCAAAAGTCTGGACCTACTGACATGAAAGAACTTCTGTTCAGCCAGCCTTCTCTTCAGGACTGCGAACTACCAAGCCCTCATGTCTAGCTCTGACTTCCTCAATTACAACAGGCTGGTAGAGTTTGCTGACAAACTTTTCCCAAAGAATAAGTCTCAATTTCAGGCCTAACTCATTGAGGGGAAGCTAGTGTCCAGGTCACTAGTTTTTAGGCATCACTTGATGCAAGAGACACAGTGTCCCACTCACTAGCAATCTTGGTGGTCAGAAGACAAGCCTCCTGGTTACGGACATCTGAGGTCCCTAAGGAGGTACAAGCAACAGTGCTTGTCTTCAAAGAGAACACCCTCTTCAGTGAGAAGACCGATGAGGCACTCTACTCATTGAAAGATTCTTGTGCCAGCCTCTGCTCATTGGGTTTATGTACCCGATCTTCATGGAGAGAGTTCTCAATACCACAACAACAGAGACACTGATTACCGCCACAGCCATTTTTCCACGACTGGTCCTATGAGCCATCAAGAAAGTGCCGAAGACTGCAACAAGGCAGGCTCATGGCTCCTTGGCCGTCTTCCCACCAGACTCATCAGCCTTCTAAAAAGGCATTTTGACAGATGGCCCATGACCTGCCAACCAGTTGTTTTGTTAACAATTTTACCATCATTCACCTGTCAGCTACTCATTTCCTTTCGTGGCAAGACCTTAACCTCAGGCAAATGGGTTTAGACATTATTTCCACTGTCTATGCCATCGAGTTCCAGTTCACCCCACCTCCCAGACCCCCTTCTTCTGTCCCTCTTCTGGGACCCCTCTTATTATTTTAAATAAAAGCTTTTGACGTATTTTGATATAAAACACTGAAAAGGTATTTTACTACAATTCCCATTTCTATATAAAATTGCAGCATAGTTCAGAGAAAATGTAGAAAATACTTATGGATAATTATCCAGTCAGATCACGGATTGGCAGAACATTAGTAATCCTGTAGTTTTGCATACAGATGGTGACCTTACATCTTTACATTATTCTATTAACAGTTAGATTGTTCCATTTTAAGGTTGCATTAGGGAAAGAAACTTTCCTGACCTTTTAATTATATAACTTTGAAATGTTACTTTGTTGCTCCATTAATAATTTTTGTTGGTTTATATTAAATTGGTAAGCCACCTTGAACTGTACTTTTCTATTTCTGATAGGTACTATGTTTCCTTCCCAGTGCATTTGCAAAGGGAACTATTAAGCTTTGCTCTGGAGTCTTGAAACCAGAACTGTTAATTAGAAACACTGTAGAGTACATTAAATTTACCATCAGGGAATCATATACATTTAAAGAATGAGGATCAAAGTTTGATTGCCCCAGTGCTCATGCACTAGACAGTAATGATGGTGTAAGGGACAGTTACTCTCTAGTGTGTCCACGCAGCAGGCAACCACAGTGCTTCGGCCAGTTTTCCTTAAATGAAAGAGTAAATGCAGCTACTGCTGCTGTGGCAACCTACCAGTTTCCCCCTGGTGAGTCTTGCGCTTTTACCTCTCTTCCTGGACCGGGGCACCCCCAGCTACCCCATCTCCCCTGTCTGCTTTGTCTCCTGGTCTGGGAGGGAACCTTCTCCTCCAGCTGCCACAAGCCTTCTGGCAGCTTCCTCCTGGTTTGCTTCCCTTCTTGGGAAGGCAGGGTTTAAGTACACCCTTTATTGGGGCCAGGTGCCTCTAATTGCCCTGCTGTGCTCTCTCTTCTGCCTGCAGGGCAAAGGGCCTTTAACCCTTTAAGGCCCACATACCAGCCCTGGTATACCCTTTGGTAGCTCTCTGGCCTGAGTTTACCACACTGCATATCCAAAGCAAGAATAACCAAAAGATCCAATGACATGGTCTGAGTCATCTCTTACCCCATATACCTGATATCACATGGAGGCCAGCATGGGGCTGGGGGCGAGTAGGTTCATTCCATTTCTTTTCAATGTGTGGTTTGTGATGCTGCTGAGCTGTGAAACTCCCTGCTGGTGTCTGTCCAGTCAGTCCCAATGCCTCTGGCAACATGTGATAATAGGTAACATGTCTCATGTTTGGGCCCTTAGGAGTCATCACAGCTAAATGGTATCTTCTTAATCTCAGCTAACTTCCAGCAGTAATATCCATAATTTAATTCTATTAACATGGGCACCAAATGGCATGGTTTGAACCTGCTGTTGTATTAGAGGCAGATGTTATAGAAATTAACAGCAACATTTTTTTAAAGTGCATCAGAAACAGGAAGCCTGCCAAACAATCAGTGGGACCGCTGCACAATCGAGTTGCAAGGAAGACAAGGCTATTGTGGAGCCGCTAAATGAATTCTTTGCATTGGTCTTCGCTGCAGAGGTTGTGAGGGAGATTCCCGCACCTGAGCCATTCTTTTTAGGTGACATAGCTGAGAAGCTGTCCCAGATTGAGATGTCAGTAGAGGAGGGTTTGGAGCAAATTGATAAATTAAACTGTAGTAAGTCACCAGGATCAGAGGGTATTCACCCAAGAGTTCTGAAGGAGCTCAAATAAGAAGTTGCAGAACTAACTGTGGTGTGTAACCATTTACTTTAACCAGTTTCTGTACCAGATGACTGGCGGATAGTTAATGTGAAGCCGATTTTTTTAAAACGCTCTAGAGGCAATCCTGGCAATTACAGACTGGTAAGCCTACCTTCAATACCAGGCAAATTGATTGAAACTATAGTAAAGAACCGAATTATCAGATACATAGATAAATATGGTATTTTGGGGAAGAGTCAACACAGCTTTTTTAAAGAGAAATCATGTCTTCCCAATCTATTAGAATTCCTTGAGGTCGTGAACAAATGTGTTGACAAGGAAGATCCAGTGGCAGTAGTGTAACTTGGACTTTCAGAAAGGCTTTGACACGATCCTTCACCAAAGTCTCTTAAGCAAAGTAAGGAGTCATGCGATAAGAGGCTAGGTTTTAGATCAGTAATTGGTTAAAAAACAGGAAACAAATGGTTAGTTTTCAGAATGGAATGAAAGAAATAGTGTGATACCCCAAGAATCTGTACTGGCACCAGTACTCTTTAACATATTCATAAATGATATGGAAAAGGGGGATAAACAGTGAAGTGACAAAGTTTGCAGATGATATAAAATTACTCAAGGTAGTTAAGTCCAAAGCAGACTGTGAAGAGGTACAATTTACAAAGGGATCTTACAAACCTGGGTAACTAGGCAACAAAATGGCAGATGAAATTCAATGTTGATAAATGCAAAATAATTCACGTTGTAAAACATAACCCCAGCTATACATACAAAAATGATGGGGTTTAAATTATCTGTTACCACTCAAAAAAAAAGATCTTGGGGTCATTGTGGATAGTCTTCTGAAAACATCTACTCAATGTGAGGAGGCAATCAAAAAAAAAAAAAAAAACCTAATAAAATGTTAGGAGCCATTAGGAAAGGGATAGATGAGAAGACAAAAGAATCATAATGCTACTATATAAATCTATGGCACGCCCACAGCTTGAATACTATATGCAGTTCTGGATGGAACAGCTTCCATCCAGATGGAAGGAGAGATTAAAAAGGCTAGGACTGTTCAGTTTGGAAAAGAGACAACTGAGGTGGGATGTGATAGATGTCTATAAAATCATGAATGGTGTGGAGAAAGTGAATAAGGAACTGTTATTTACTTCTTCACATAACATATGAAACAGGCTTACCCAATTAAATTAGTAGGCAGCTACTTTAAAACAAGCATAAGGAAGTACTTCTTCACACAATGCAAATCAACCTGTGGACCTCATTGCTAAGGGATGTTTTCAAGTCCAAAAGTATGACTAAGTTAAAAAAAGAATTAGATAACTTCATGAAGGATAGATCGATCAATGGTTATTAGCCAATATGGCTGGGGATGCAACCACATGCTGTAGGAGTCCTTAAACATCTGACTACTATAAACTGGGACTGGACAATGAGATGGATCACTTGATAAATTGCCGCATTTTGTTCACTCGGTATGAAGCATCTGGTACCAGCCATCAGCCACTGTCAGAAGATGGACCATTGATCTACCCCAGTATGGCCATTCTCATGTACTTACTATTTATACTATATTTTTAAAATTTCTTATCCAGCAAATGAAAAACCACTAATATGAAATTACAAGCCCCAGTATCAATAGAAGCTGGAGAAATTTCTGGCTCAGCACAAACGTTTCTTGTTTTATTTTGTTTTTTTTAAAGTGGAGAATTCAGAATACAGCTGCCCCTTTTCTTTGTACCAAAATCCCAGACCCAAATCCTGTGAACTGTGTGGGGAATTAAAATCCCAGATGCAAATACTCCATCTTAGAGCGCTCTTTACAAGAAATAGAATACTTGACAAGAAATACAATCATTGCAGTTGTATTCATGTGTCAGTAATGGGCTTTATGTAAGGCTTGTGATGCATGCTGGCGCCATTTGCCTTTTAGAACCGTACAGTTTGATATCAGTTTACTTTTTGCTTCTCATTCCTTTCTGAACTTCAATATTCCAAAGTCCAGGTCAATTTATCTCTTAAAATGTTCACCTGCCTCAATGAAAAATATCTGGTGTAGGAATTGGATCATATAATACCAAGCAGGACAGAAGAAAGATATAGAAAGTCTCTATGTACAGTAAATCAACTCTTATGGTTTAAACTTTTTTTAAAGCTGCATGATTTTTCACCTCCTACTCTGCTTTTATCCTTTGAGATGTGTTGCTGCTACTTGTAATACAGCAAATGGTCATTTTTCATGAAATTGCTCATATCTTTGGGTTTTCTTCACTACTGCATTTAATTGTTTATTTATATTCTTACTTTCCTTTGCTTTGCACCTTCTGGTTGCATCAAGCAAGAGCTCAGTTGCTGATTTTGTTCACTTTAGAAATCTTTGATATCAACTACAATATTATGTAGCTAATATATTGTGCCAGAGGCACAATAGAAATACAGTGATAGAAATACAGTATCTTCCCTTCAGACTTTTTATGACCACAAGGGGGCAACTGCTGCTGAATAACCCTCTTGCCTATTGTGGCAACATCTGTAAACTTTATGCTGATAACAATTACAGGCTCTCTCTCTCCCTCCCCCATCAGGAGTCTCTGGAATCAAATTTTGCAGCTTTTGATGATAATAAATTCTACACCCCTACCTGGCCTCTAATGCTTTTCAATTCTGTCTGGTGACAAAGTGACAGAATAATAATTTATTCAGGTATCAGAAAATAATTTGAAAAATGTCAAGAAGAAAAGAAAAATAGGGTAGAAAAGAATTACTTTCAAAGACTTTAAGCTAGGTATTTCCCCCCCTGCCATGTTCTGAATCTGAAAGAAGTTTGGAGGCTGGTTAGGAGGATGGATGTAACAGGAAAACAGTTTTAAAAATAAGCTGACTTCACTCCCCCACCTCCAGGCACTTTTAATTATCATTGTGTTACTGCAGCGGACAAGATTGAGAAGAGCACACCTGACAGTGCAGAAGAGGACATTTCTTGCATCACTCATTCCAAGAAGAATGTGAGACAAAATTAAGCTTAGTGCAGCTGAAGAAGAGTGAATGAGAAAACAAAGACGGTGAATTATGCCTGGATGAAAGTTTGATCCTGTTCATTTCCTACTGAAGCCATAGTGGTTGTCATTAGGATTCTTATTCTCAAAAAAAAAAAAAAACCCTTTTTTTCAGCCTCATTTCCTTTATCATCTTTATTTCCCTCTTTCTTAAGAACAGAAAATCAAAAAATTCAAAAAGTAACTGGTGCTTAGGATCTATTTCTTGGTTTAATTTGTGAGTTCAACACCTGAAATACAGATGTCTTTAAAGCCACCAGGAAAACTCTGTTTACTGAGAAAAAGATTCAAGTAAAGAACAGATAGTTGCAAAATATCCCGGAATGGTCAATGAGCCACTCTTCTAGACTTTGATCCAACTACCCTCTGTCACAGATGATGCTGTAGAAGCGGGGAAATTATTCTAAAAATACTCTGTCTTGCTCGGTCACCACTGCACTTACTCCGGGATGGTGTCTTCACAAAGGAGGAAGCGAACAGAGGATCTGTGACCCCAACCCCGAGATATCCCACCAGACGTACTGAGAAGGTAAACCACTGTACAATTTAGAGGCGTCTCATCATCCTACAACAACAGTGTGGGCAGCTGCTGTGCTGTGCTTCCATTTACTCCGCTATACCACTGCTAGAGCTGGTTGAAAATTGGAATTTCTGTCCCATAGGATATTTGGGGATTTTGACATTTGTTTTTTGTCCTGACTTGGGACAAAAAAGAAAAAAAGAAATATCAAAAAATTTCCATGGAATGGAAATTTCTGGGGGAAAAAAATTGTTTTGGAAATGTTGAAACATTTCATTTTAACATTTGCACTCAAAACAAAAGGTTCCAGCATTCCTGAAGTGAAATGTTTCATTTTGGTTTAATTCAGCATTGATCTGCCAGGGACTTTCATGGAATTCGTAGGTCAGGGAGGGACCTTACGTAACCATTCTCCTCTGCAGGCCAGCCCAAGTGGCCCACGCTGCACCAGGGTCACAAGATGCTCGTGGTGGAATGTGGTGGTTTGCTGCAAGTTTCAGCAAGTTGAATTGTTCAGTGTGGGTCAACCTGACCCAGAACAAGCTATTTTGATTCCATTTTTCCCAACAGAAAATCAAAAAATTTTAGCTAAATCAAAACTTGCCTTTGAAAAGTTTTGATTTTCTAGGAACTATATTTTCCCATCAATAATACATTTTGGTGAAAAATTCCCAACTAGCTCTACCCAGCATAGCTTTGCATTGCTACCCCTTCTTGGGGAGCCAATGCCAAGAGCAGGGAGTCAGGCGACATAAATACTAATACCCATTATACCATGCCCAATACTACCTGCACACCCTCTCCCAGCTAGCGCCCACTGTTATTGTGCCTTAGGGCATGCCTACCCTGCAATGTGAGCCAAAGGTTAATAGAATCTGAGTTAGCAGACCTTGGGACTCTTAACTGAGGGCTTGAGCATCTACATTCTTTTGTAATTCCAGTTTAGGAATTGTTGAACCCTGGATACCAACCTCGGGCTCCAGCTCCTACACTGCATTATGCGGGCCCTAGTCCAACCACCCTATTTCAGACTTACTAGCAGCCTCCCAAAACATGGCCACTCTAGCCCATTGTTCGTGGTGTAGTGTGGGAAAACCTGATTGTCCACCAAACTTGACTGTCTAAAGGGAAAGAAAATCAGCCTGTGACCGGGTGGACTAGGTCTGGAGGCCCCCTGCTGAAGGCCTCATGGCCCTGCCTCACTCTGCGCTAGAAAAGATCAGAGGAGAAATCCTCCAGGCAGCTTAGAGTGGCTGTAGGGGGCAGCCAATCAGAGTGGCTCCTGGGGGGACCAATCGGGGCCAGAAGGACCATATAAAAGGAAGCAGCAGAGGCCGAGCAATCAGTCACTGCCTAGAGCTCGAAGAGTGGCTGGCTGGTTGGAAGAGTAACAGGACCATGGCTAGGTCAGTGTAGGCAGGCTGAGCCCAGGGAATTGAGGCCAGACCAGGTCAGGGTACCATGATGAGCCCTGCTGGCCTGGCAGAAAAATGAGCCCATGGAGGGCTGCCAAAAGGACACCAGCTGAGGGTACTCAGATAGGCTCCTGTTGGGCAGTTAAAGAAGGCAGTGCCTCCAGGAAGGACCCTTGCTGCTATGGCCCCACACCATATGTGTGAGGTAGTTGAATGGATGAGTCACTGAAGACCTGCCAAACAACCATTGGCTGGGGGGGGGGTCCACACGAGAGGCTGTTATAAGACCTGAAAGATAAGCAGGTTCACAGCCAACCAGAAAGGGGGTGTCAAGGCGGATCTGCCCTGTTGCAAAATTGAGTAATTTCAGGCATGCATCGGCCAAAAGCGGGGGGGTGTTCACAACAGGCGGGTGCTGACTCCATTACACAGCCCATGAGATTGTGGAATACTTTTGGTACACTCCCAGACCATGAATCCAGAGGGGTTGCATCTATGCTGCAAAGCAATACTGATGAATCCTGGGTCTTGGCTTGACTTCGGCTCGGAACCTCCACCTCCATGGGACCTTGGGTCAGCACAATTTGTACGTAGACAAAAGTGGGGGTTAGGCTTGAGCCTGAGTTCAAACCTTGGACTTACACTGCAGTGTAGACATACCATGTCCACACTGAAATGTAGCTGGCCCAGGTCAGCTAACTCAGGCTCACAGTGCTCGGGCTCCAGGGCTATAAAATTGCAGTCTAGGTGTTTGCACTTGGGCTAGAGCCCACGCTTTATGACCCCACAAGGGAAGAGAGTGTCAGAGCCCAGACTGCAGCCCAAGCCCAAAGTCTACATTGTGGGTTTTTTTGGTTATTTTTACCTCACAGCCCAAGCCAGCTGACCCACACTCTGCTATGGTGCCACAGGTTTTTTATCACAGGGTAGACATACCCTGAGAGTCTGCAGCAATTTGTCATGGACATACAGCCCTCTTCTCAGGGAATCATTCTACACAGAGTGTCCTCTGCCTGCTTCTGCCTCCAGCTACATTCCCCCCAATATCTGTGGAGATTCCCACAAATGGTATTATTGCAGAAGGGTTGTTGGGGGCTCGAGATGAGGGAAAGCATCATACAGAGTTGTTGGTTCCCACCATGTGGTACCAATGTGTCCACATCCTTTATTTCCCTGGTGTAAGAAGGGAACAGCATATCCAGGCGATGTGGCCCAGGTTTATGAGAATCTCCTTGTGGTTTTTCATTTCAGTACTGACACCCAAATTCACATTGCACTTTTTGTCTTTAAAGTTCTTCACAAACATTAACTTGGCCTCCCATCACTGCTGTCATGTAGGTGAGCATTAATATATCCATTTTACAAATGAGGAGCTGGCAGCCAGCAAGGTTAAGTGGCACACTGAAGGACATAGAGACAGCTGGGGGAGGGGCAGAAGGCTAGACAGGGAGTCGGGGGAGGTACTGAGGCTTAGGTGGGAGGGAGCTGGGGCCAGACGGGGAAGGAGGGTTCCAGGAGTTCCTATGTGCTCTTCGGATCATTCCAGCCTCTCTGGGTCCCACTCTCTGTTCCCTTCCCAATCCTGGGTCCTGCAGGAACCACTCCCGCCACTCTGGGTTCCCCCGGGCATGTGCAAATTTATGCAGGGGTGAATCTCCACAACATTGTCATTACAGGGGTATTAACCCCCATGTCCTTTCCTGCCCTTGGGTCTGCCTGGTGGTGTCAGGCCAGGAGTAAAGCTCATGAATTCTTGGACTTTTGTCCTGTACTCAGACAATGAGACCTTGCCTCTAATGATAAATTACAAGTTATTCACCTTAGATGTTAGATATATCCCTTAGAAGATGGGGGGAAAGATCATACAGATAGTTGATGAATTAAAGGTATTTGGAACTAGGGCCAGATTTGTTTTGTATCATGTTACCAAGCATTTCACATCATGGAGGTGCCCTAGCAGGATTCCATCATTAAAACTGCATTGCATTTTCCCTTGAAGTGGAGATTAAATCTTCTAAATAAACAGGAATTCTAATGAGTAGGGAAAAGAAACCAAAAGCTGACCAGGTACACTAAAGTTGTAGGCACTAATGACATTGGACTCTACTCAAGTGTATTGAATTCATGCCTGGCACAGCTGACAGAAATGGAGGAGGCAAAAGTTACTCTGACTTAACTATATGCCTCCTCCGATCCTGAACTTGGGGAGGAGAGACTGAATTGGGCCATGATGCAAGTTACAGCAACAATAGGGCTGCTCTAATTTACATTCTTTGAAACAATTCCCTAGGGGGGCCATTCCACTGAGTGGGAATTGGCAGAGCACATCACTCTCCAGTCCAGAACCCTCCCTGTAATCAGCCAGCTGTGACATGCCCCTTGTACTTTGGATGTTCTTAGTTGCCCCATTATAGAATCTGCAAGGTCACTTCCACTTCTCCAGCAACACAAAGCAACTTAGTGGAGCCTAGGATCGGTCCCAGTATGCTCTGACTATTTTTTGTCTAAAACGCTATATTGAATCTTATGTTATATAAAAATACAAAAATAAAACAAACCAAAAATGTACTCATAATGTTCAGTATCCCAATGGAACATAAGAAAATGGAATATGGATCAATCCTGAATAATATATACAGGATAGTTATGAGGTCGAGTATTCGGCTTCAGGATTCCAAATGCTAAGGAGTAATTTCAACTTGTCATGCCAGAGAACACAGTATATCTCAAAAGTATCAGATGTTCTTCATTTTAAATTTTAAAAATGGACTTGCGTTTTTAAGCGACACCATCAGCTTGGAATCTAGAAAATTTCAAAAACTGAAGTAGAAGTAAATAGATTCAGGTATAGATTCAGTTACTACACATGCCTCAAGACTTTTGTGCTCTTACAATCACATTTTCCTATTATTTTAAATGCCTTTTTCTCCTGTAATGTTATGTGAAACACCTACACAAGTAAAGGGAAAACTGACTGCCTCTAGGGAAAACAGTGAAAATGACTATACACAAAGTGCTGTCAAAAGCACAAAGCAGACAAGGTGGAGAGAAGTAGGAAACTTTTTTTTAAACTAATCTCTGTGTATTAAAGAAAATAATTATAGTGCTTTTTAAATGTCACATGTAAAATTAAGTTTTAAAAACATTATACAGAGAAGTGTGTTTTTTAAGTTGATACTGTCTTTTTAAAACATTGCTCTCCAGCTAGTCACATCACCATTGAGATGTGATTAGCAGAGCAGAGTGGTATTTCAAATGCTGTAAAATTATTCTTTTATTAATAAAATGTTCCAAATCTGAGTGTAGGAATGACAACACTTTCAAAAGGAGCCTCACATTGTCAAAACTTCTTATCAACTGGACGCAACCCTACTTGAAAGTTAAATAAATCTTCACGCCTGTAGGTCTCTCTCTTTTCTGAAGAGGGAAGGTGGATAAATTTGTCCGTTTGTCTCTTAATGAATAGACTAATGGTACTTTCCTGAATAAGCAACTAATTGCGTACTGCAGTGCAGAGGTTCTGTAGATGATTCACTGTGGATGCTAGGTTTTTAGTAATTAACAGTATTTTAGAACTGTTTTGTTCTCTTGGCCTTGAAATGGTTTCAGATCCAAAAGTTGGGATGAACGCCATCTGTAACAAAAGATGTAGAAGTAAATGGAATTACTGATGTGGGTGTTCTAGCATATCTTTCATTACTATTTACGATACCACAATGGATTGACCCTCCACTTCTGGCACAGTGGTAGAAGGCCTGCGTGTGCAGGGTTTTAAGTACTAAAGCACGATGATTTTTCAAGGTCATTCTTCAGGATAAGTGCTGCAGAGTAGACTATTGTCATGTCATGCCAGGGAGCCTTACCATTTCCCCCACTATTTTAAAAACTATATACTGCAGCCAAAACACTGTAACTTCTGCTTCACTTCAGAAAGTACAGTTTAGGAACTAGACTAATTTGATGGTGAACACTAAGAAAAATATTTGACACCAGACAAAACCATATAGGCCACTGAGGCTCATTTTATTCCATAGATACTTTCCCCAGAATGTCATCCAGTTGTTACCATAAAAAGAGTAATGTTATCCATTTTTATAATGCCACTTCTGGGCATTATAGTGATAAATATCTAAATGTCGGAGAACTGACTTTCTTACACAGCACTATTTTGGGGAGGGGGAAACAAATGCTGATGGTTTGAATGTCAAGAGAAATTCAACCCTAAATGAAAAATATGACAATACTGGTATGTACAGAGAGAAACAGTCTCTCAAAATTCCCTGGAGATAAGCGTCCACGCCCAAGACTTTCAGAAAGTAACCTTTCCTTTGATACATTATTTCAGGACCAATGCAGGAGACGATATATGACTTCTGGAGAATGGTGTGGCATGAAAACACAGCCAGCATAGTCATGGTGACAAATCTAGTGGAAGTAGGACGGGTAAGTAACTTGTGTACCTAAAATGATGAACGACTTTTGAGATGTTTACTTTTGGATATTAAATAACAGATTCACAAAATGCTTGTACACAGACTGTAGCACATAAAATATTTACTAGGGCTTCTGCTAAAAAGGTGTATCATTAATTATTTTTAAAATTGTTTGACTGTTTAGCTTTGCCAACATTCACATGATGCAAAAAGGATCGTAGCACAGGCAGCAAAGACTGTCACAGAGGCAAAGTATCATAGCTTTATCTGCATCTAGTTAATAAAAATAATAATAATTACAATAAGCATCAAGGAAAAACCCTTCTGAGGCAATTGACGTGTTCTTCTTTCAGATTAATTCTGCAACTGATTGTTCAAACAAGAAGTTAAACTTTGAGACTGCACATGTTGCACAGAACTGTGCTGTGATACAGTAATTAAAATCCATCTGTGTTTTTATTTTTTCACCCCCTTTAAAACATGACTTACCTTTTACCCCAGAACTTATCAAACTGCATGTCCAGGTCATTGCCCTGTGCTTACCTGAGCATCTAGGGGCAGCACAGTTATGACTGCAGTTTGCTTGGATGGGGGAATAATAAGATGATGCTCTTATTAGCCTGTGTGCTAAAACGATTAGCGTAAGTCACAAGTATACTGAAATCAGAAAATAGAATCAGTGTGCCGACCAAGAGGTCTTATTCAGGAATTGATTTTTAAAGAAAAAAAAGTGGAGTTAGCCACTCGATACTTTACCTTTTTCCGTACAGATTGCCTCCGAAGTTGGTCTCCTGGTCATGTCATTGGTGCTAATGTGACTCACAGCAGGTATTCAAAAGAGCCACTCATTTTAAAAAAAACAAAAAAAAACCCGCCAATAATGGAATCATTTTATTTACTATTTTGTCTCTCACATCAAACGTTTAGCCGGGATTTTCTAAGGGAAATTCAATAGGAGTTACGCACCTATCTCCCCTATGTCCCATTGAAAATCCTAGCTGAAATTAGCAGAAACATTGGTTACTCTAAGTCCAGCACTTTCATTAACTGCTGAAGTATGGGGAAACAGCACATATATTCCAGTGTGAGCCAAATATATTATGAGCATGTATGAGCAAATATGAGCATGCTTTTAATTTCTTCGTAATAGAAGGGTTGAGGTTTTCTGCTGAAAAATCTTTGTATTATAGGGAGATCAATTTTTAGGTATTATGAATCAGATTGTGAGATCTAGCCTCTTGTTTGCAAGTTCAGTTTTACTTTCTCAGTTTATTGTACCTGCATTTTAAGTCCATCATTAATTTAAATTCTATCATTTAGACATCTCGGTGCCTCATTCAGCCCACAAATCAGGTACCAGTACTGTACTTAGACATCAAAATGATAGGATTTGTGACTGCTACAAAAAATACCACTAATTGTAGAGGCAAAACAAAAGATCTGGTTGAGGCCACATTAAAAATCCAACGCCATGAATCAAATATAGGGCCTGAATAATGTAAGAACCACACTTAAATTCAAAACAACATGAAAGAAATATATTTGTGATAATAGGAAACTCTTCAGTATACCCAATTTGTTGGAGCTTTATGTAGAAATCAAGAGGAGATATTTTAAGAAGATAGTCCTTCCTGCACTTTAGGACTTGTCTAAATAAGGACGTCTTAAAAATTAATCCGAATTAACCAAAAGTGTGAATTGGAAATAGATTAATTAAACTGCATTAAGTCCCTGTATGTACACTTGTTGTTCAGAAGTAAAGTGGCCTTAATTTGGTTTAGTTTAATTCACTTTGAAAGTGAATTAAACTAAACTGAATTAAGGCCCCTTCATTTCTTAACATGGGTGTCCACAGAGGGGTTTAATGCATTTTAACTAATCCACTTCAAATTCACACCTTTAGTTAATTTGTATTAACTTTCCTGGATGTCCCCATCTGGACATGTCCTTAGAGGCAAAAACAAACAGTTTATTATTATCATCTTAGAATCAACGTTCTAAAGCATAAATTCAAGTGGACTACTGTGAAAATCTTGGCCCCAAACCTTTTAGCTCTCACAACAGTCCTTACTAACTCAACATATCCCCTCCGCAACTTCTACTGGAAGGGATCCTGTTGTGTTTCTGCACAGGCAAAAGCAGAAACCCCAAAAGCAAGCAGGCAGCAATGCCACCATGCAACCTTCGTCAGGTGAATCCCACAGGGGTACCATGGTCTAGTTGGGACACCAAGCTGCGGCTTGCAAAGAGTTGTGTGCACCGGATCAGGGAGTAGTAGTGTTGTTTTTTTTAAAGGAATTAAATTTGCATTTTAAGAACAGTGAGATTGCGTCACACAAAGAAATGCAGTTAATCACCCTGAATTTTGACCTATCAGTGAGCTCATACCCCATTCCCAAAGTGGGACTGTCATTGTCCAGGTGTTGAAAGACAGGTGGCATGTTTGTAATTTAACACCTAGCACAAAGGGCTGTGACACCTCGATTACTAATTATTTTAATGGGCCTCTGTCCTTGAGTTGTTGTCATCCTTTTCTGTTTTGACAATAGGTCAGATTCCTTTAGGGCAAACCCAGTAACCTTTCCTGAGTTTAAAGTTTTAAATTTTGGTTGCGATTGCTAGTGTTAAACTGACAGCTTTGTTCACAGGCCACTTGTCCTGTTTAAGTCAAAAGCAAAGAAATGTACCCTATTTTTTAAGGAAAGAAGAACACCTATTGAATGTGTTTGCCGCATACTGTGTGTCCTTCATGAATTACTCATTAAGGGGGGGGGGTGTATTTGTTTACCAAGACTCACTGGATAGTCATTAAATCAGTACTAGGCACTTGCTTTTTGCCCTGGAGCATTATGCATCAGGTCCGTTTTAATTGCTGGTGGAGGAGCCACCATGAGGCTTTCCCTAATGTAAGCACCTGCTGCAGATGACTCATTCCCTGCATTCCCCTCCAGCAGGGTCTGGGTACATCTGCCAATACCTGTCATTATCTGAGGCACACTTGTCAAAACCATGCATCCCTTTAAACTCTTGTGTGTTCCAGCAAGGGACCCTTGTCAGTTTTTCTGGCACCTGCAGACCGCTGTGCACCTGGTATTTAAATGGCACAGAAATGTGTTTTGATTGTTTTCCCTTTTTAATGAACCGACTTGAGGGACATTTAGCTCTTTATCTAGTAGTCTGTTACCTAGTCACATTTACATTGTTTGTGTGAAGATTCAACACTCACTTGTCTTGTTACACCAATCCATCTGTCAGAAGTCTTATCACAAAATCTGCAGGACTCCCAAAGGAGACTTTTGCACTGGTAATTTAAGCTAATGATTTCTAAACATATTTAGTCAGTTTTATGAAGACCTCATTATAATATGACTGTTTATTAAAAATCTAAATGAGGTCTCACAGTCATTAGAAAAATCATTGTTGAGTTGCCATGAACAGTTCTCTGATAACAGGTGATGAAGTGTTTTGAAGCTAAATGAGGCTGAAGCAGATGTGAGAGCCTTGACCAAAACACCCCAAGTCCTTTAACAGCACGAATCAAAAGTCTTTTTTCTCATTAGGTTGGTTTGGCCAGTTTTTCCTTTTAAAATGAAGTTTTGCATAAAAGAAATGACTCGCAGCTTAAGGAATAAGATACAGACAGTTTTAGTGCCAGAATCAAAATTTTCTAAACCACCGACTAGGGAGTAAAAAAATAAAGTCAAGACACACAAAAATGCTCCAGAGAAACAAAGCTATTCCAAAATAGTAGGCTGATATAAGAGATCTCTATTTTCTGTGTTTAAACTGTATAACTACTAAATTGTTTAATTTGAATCAAGTTATTTTCTTAAATTGGAGTTAACGTAACATGGAGATTTTTCTTCTAGCCACTGGCCTGTTTATCCAAAAAGAATATGGATAGTTGACAAACATAGACAACAAATCATCATTGCCAATGCTCAGAAACTCTACATAGAGGGGGGTCCTCCTATTGAAGTCAGTGGGAGCTTTTTCACTAACTCAGTGGGAGTTGGATCAGACCCTTGCATCAGAATCATATTGGCCAAAGTCCCCTTCTGATTCTTGTGGAGGCCTGCATAGAATCTCACAGCGTGAAATATTACTTCCTTCCCAAAAGTTTTATGGCGAAGATTTGGAAAGCTGGTGAGCTCTGCCCATGTAGCTTTTATCAGTTTCATGTAATCTCCTCATTTTCACTCACTGAACTATTGCTGATGTTTTTTGGGGCACTCGGAATCCAATTTGACATGTCACATCATTTTGTTAGATTCTTTCAGTAGTCACTCTCCGCCCCTTTTGCTTGATGGAGTAGTTTAGAAATAAACAAACAATGGAAGCCATTGATGAAACCCAACAGAAGCAGCTGATATATAAATTCACTGCTAGGCATCATGTTTTTCTCTCATTGTTTTAATATCATAAAATATTTACCAACAGGTAGCAATAGAAATAATTATACAAAATAAAACCAAAGCAGAAGCACCATATTAGAAGAATAATTATTAATTATAGTTTCACAGTTGTTATTAAGAACTAGAAACAGCAAGTTCTGATAATATTAATATACACAACAATTAGTTTGGAAGCAGGCAGGGTTTCAGCAATGTAACATACCTGAGACAAACAAATACAGCAAGGAAATGAATAGGTAAGCCACTAACAATATGTACCCTCTACTTCTTTATGCACACCTTTGCAGCCTTCTCTCTTCCATACATATGCACGCACTCCTTTTATCAGATTATTTTTTCCCCAAGAGAAGTAGTTGTGCCGTTTGGTGTCGTAGTTGGTTGTATTGGGACACAGCAGTTTGATGTTTGCAGAATGGCAATTAAAAATAGTGGTGAAAGGCTGGCATCCTTGAGAGCGCAGAGTTAAGGTTACAGTGCATGGTCTGTGGTAATAGTAAGGTGTGGAGGGAGGGGCAGAGAGTATGTAAAGTTAGCTGTCTTAACTTTTCATTTCCATGGACTTGTCTCGGGTATGTTATATGTGTACCAATCTTAACTGATTCCCAGAAATGTTTTTGGGGTATTAATGTGACAGGTTTATTCAAAGCTTAAGTAATGGTGAGTACTTGCATGAGGGCAGGCCGACCTGTACAAAGGTAGAAGAAGACTTTACCTGCCAGGAGCTGCACATAAGCCCTTCTTCACCAGTGACTGCCCAATAAACTTGTAGGTTAAAATCTGACAGAAAAGGGTGGTTCCTTTTAGAGAAGATTTTATGTATATACACCTAGCCTTGGGTGCATAGCACATACATTTTTTATTGTAACGTGAATACAGTTAAAAAACAGTAAAAAAATATGACCCTAAATCCAAAATCTGCATGTGTGTTGTTTTTTTAAAACTTGTCATTATACCAGATCTGCTCAGGATCCTCTTACTTATAAATTTTTGTTTAGACAGACATTGGTTTATAAAAGATATCAGTCAACAGTGAAAAGTAGGACTGCCAAGGAAAAATGTCATCCAGATCCCTATTCCGAAGGTATCGTATTCTAAACGTATTATGAAGAAACAGACACAAACCACATGCAAAATTCAAAGGGCATAAAACTAACCACATGTGAAATTTCACACCAATTAGCCACTTACTTTTAGAGTCAAACATGAATTTATAGTCCACATTTGAATACAATTTTAACCATAGACCTGCTTGGAGATACCTCCTTAATATTGCACCTCACATGCAAAAGGATCCCAAAGCACTGTTAATACTTACCACAGAGTCTATAAAAACTATACGTGGGATTCACTTCATCTGCTATTGAAGTGCAGCCATTGCTGGGGTGAAACACAGTAACTCTTGAACAGCACACAAACTCTACATTAATATTTAGGATAAAGTGTAGAATGCTTTATCTGATTGAAACTGTAGGGATATTTAAAAAATATTATTATAATTACACAGGTTGGAATTAGTTCAAGACATTGGGGTTAATACATCTGTTTTTATGAGAAGTGCCATGGATTTTTTAATAACCTTCAGTGACTAAGATTCCTTTTAACTCTGAAAGACAGAAAACAAAATATAGAGAGGGGGGAAAACAACCAATGCATTAAATCCAGTCCCTGTTTCTAGGCCCCTTTAATCTGTGCTCCTAAGACTAAAAATATTGTAATTCCCTAGTTAGAGTTTATTTTATTCTTAAATATATATTTTTCCTGGTAACTTTTATGTACGCTCAGTCATTGTGGTGGTTGTTTTTAACAGAACATGTTGGTGGATATGTTTTTTAACAGAATGCCAAACAAAAAAAATTAGAAAATCTAGTAGTTTAAAACCATTTTTAATCTGGCAAATCAGTGTATAACATCATATGTCTAATAGTCAAAACACATTTCTACTTTTTAAACTTATGACCAGAAATAACAAGTTGACCTTATTCCATCATGCATAGCAGGGGAGGAGTCCTCAGGGGAAAGAATTGGCTGTTATTCTCCAGGAAACTAGAAGGACTCTTTTGTAATCATTTAATAAAGATGTCCACAAATCAAGAATGTTTGCCTCATTGACCAGAGAAGCAGCATAAATGTGCACACCATTGCCCTGTGTAACGTCAAGCAAAGATGAACTCAGCTGTCAATGTTTTGTTGCATTCCCTTCTTTGCAATAGAACGGATGCTCTAGAAAATATTCCTCAGTTGAGAATTAATATCTTAATTCTCACTAATTCAACTGAGACAGATCAATATGAGAAGTAAACCTATTACTGTGGTTTAAGAAAACACAAATATATGGATGTGTTGGGACAGATGTTTGGATACAGCCCACATGCAGAGAGCAAAAATGAAAGGATGTAAGATGGCTTGAAGCTCACCTTGTTACTGTCCTGAGTACGTCTGTTTAAGTGCTTATATGATCCCCATAACCATAATGTCTGCACGCCTTACAATCTTGGAAGAATTTATCCTTACAGCACCCATGTGAGTTAGGGAAGTACTATTATCCCTATTTTTCAGGTTGAAAACAGAGGCCCAGATCATCAAAGGAGTTAGCCACCTAAATACCTTTGAGGATCTAGGCCAGAGAGATTAAGTGACTTGGCGCAGGTTGCTAAGGAAGTTTGTGATGGGGAGCTGGGAATTGAACCTGGTTCTCCTGAATCCTCGGATAACGATCTAACCACTAGACGATCCTTCCTCTTTCTGCTGAACCACAGTCCATAAATGTAATGGTCCATTGGACCATTCTTTCTCCTGATGCTACTTTGTGCTTGACCAGTGTCTCTAAGACCACTCTTCTTTGCAGAACCCTTTAATGGCCACAGGGAGCCCAAATCAATGACATACAGGCATCCAGCTACACCAGTTTCTTCCTGCTGTGAGGGGAGAGGGCATGTGGCATATAAACCCATTTGTCAGCTCTAAATTGGATCATCTTAGAGGTAGAATGATCTTCCCTGGGCCTCCTCACCATGTTCTGGCCAGATTATGTGAGTAGTGCAGCCACCTAGCCCATCATACAGCTTTTCGTTGGTCCTAAAGTAGGGATGTAAAAGGCTAAATGTTTAAATTTACCATTTAAACTGGGGGCAGCGGGGACCAGCAGTTGAGCAGCTCTTGCTGGCAGGGAAAGGGAGAGGGGTAGTCACAGCTGGGCGTGGTTCCCTGCAAGCAGGGGAAGGCACAGAGCTGGGCGCCAGGGGCGAGCTGCAGTGGTGCTCTGCTCCCTGGAATGTTTAAACGGATTTTTAATTAAACTAATTTTTACACCCCTATTCTGAAGACAATGGCAAGATTCATCCCCTCAAGGGGAGAACAGGTGGTGTGTTGCTACTAGCACCCAGGTCCAAGAACTGATTTAAGGCAGCTTTAAATTCCAGCCAGGACAGTCAGTTGGTGGAAACTGTTCTGGACAGGTGTTGGATTGTAGTGCATCTCACAGGTGAGCTGCCACTGCCCTCTTATACTGGAACTGCTGCTTTGGATGCGGCATTGGCCAGCTCCAAACCCCAGTGCAGCTGAAGTTGGAGACGGCTTTCAGCCCTCAGTCTTCACTCTAGGCAGACTGGAGGAACTTGTCTGCCACCGTGTGTATGGAACCTTCACCAGCACAATTCATAGAGAGACTATCACCCAATATCAGAGAACAGTAGAAAGAATAATTCCTTGTGTTTATACAGTGCCTTCATTACCAGATTTGCCCGTCACTTTGGGGTATGCTTATTTATTAGGGTTACCTTCCTGGAAAAGGGGGTGTGATTCTATTAGTGTGCTGCTTGTGTTACTGGTGTGTTCATATGGCTACAAGTCCCCTCCCAATGGAGCTATCCTGCAGGACCTAAGGTTTTCAGATTCAGATAAACCCCCCACAGATACACACAACCATCCCAGATTAACTGAGTGCGTCTGAGCAGACCGGGCTATCAGCACTCTCAGCTGACCCCTTATACGTCCCTGAACTCAGCAGGCTGGGTGACACAGCACTGTCAGCTGTCACCCTCATGTGCCCGTTGCACCGCACCAGAATGGAGCACACTTATGAGCAGGCTGGGTCCAAACAGCACTTTCAGCTGTCACCCTTATGCGCCTCTGGACTCCATAGGCTAGGCAGAGCAGCACTTTTCAGCTACCCCCTTTATATGCCTCTTTGCAACACAATTGTTCTAGCAGTAACCCCCTTGATAAGCAAACCCCATAGGATTTTGCGCATTCCAGGGATCTTTGGCTTAGGTAAAAGAAGCATTGCTGCAGAGCAAGGTAGGGAAGCCAAGAACACAAAGGAGTAAATGAAGTTTGGAGAGAGAGAGAAAGAGAGACTGGCAACCAGCTTGATTAGAACAGTTAGTTTATTGCCAGGTATATAAAACTTATGATACTAATAGTGATGCCATACAAGGAGAGAAAAACAATCTAACACTTACAATACAACAAAATTACAGTAGGGGTATTGGAAAAGGTTAGCCCAGGTTTGATTACAAAAGTAGAAAGTTATACCTGGATTAAAGAGAGAGAGGGAGAGAATTGGGAAAGATGGGGGGGGGAAATCTCACCACTCCTTGCAGCTCAGAAGTTCCCAGGAGACAGGCTATTCAGCTTAGGGTCAGGAACACTTGAGGGAGAGGCAAAACCCACAACAGGATGAGTCAGGAAAGCATTTGGGTCCAGGCATCAGAAGAGGAGAGCAAGAGAGAGATTTGAACTTGGGTAGGGGTATTTTGTAGAACCAGGTTTGTTTGTGGGTAAACAATGTCTCAATGAAGTACCCCAGGGTGGTTTTCTCTATGCTGGACAATAGGAGCTGATCACTCCAAGCTATGGTCAGTGTTCCTTGGGGGAGCTCACAATGCAACCAGGCAGATTCAGTGTTTTGCATATCAATACTAGAATCGTCTGATAACTGTGGAGCTGGGTGGGTGTAGATGTGAGTTCATTTACATCAAGAGCAGAGATCTCCCATAATGCAGTGTGTCCGTGCCTTGCCAATCCCAGAGTTCAGTGCGGTTCCTGCTTTGGAGCTTGGTTCTCCATTCTTCATGCTAATTCTTGTTCCATCTTCAATGTAAATGAGGCTCCAGTTCTCCATTCAGTGTGCTAATTGAGATGCCTCTTTTTACATCTTCTATGTAGATGAGGCATGGGGAGTTGTCTTAATCCTATCACCCTTGTTGGGAGGGTTTTAGGTGTGTCTCCCATGGCCTTTTCATTGCTTTTGTTTCTGGGTCAAGCAGAGGCTGGAGGGGATTCAGGTGAGCCAGAGAGAGAATAGGGGTTTTTCACCCTGGTTCCCCAAGAACACAGAGCTGCCAGGTAACACCTTTCATATGATGGTCTCAAAGCACATTGTAAGCATTAATTAAGCCTCCTGACACTAGTGTTCTTAACAATTTTACAGGTGTGTAAAATGAGGCACAGATAGATAATTGACTTGCCCAAGATCAACCAGCAAGTTTGTGTCAGAAGTCTTGGCTGGGATTTTCAAAAGAATCTAGAGAATTTTTACACATCTGCCTTCACAATTAATGGAAGATATTTGTCTAAAGCCCCTAGATTCGGTCCTTCGTTACTTACTCCTTACTTCAACCTCTAGTACCTACATTAAGTCATTCAGAACAAAATGCTCATAAATTAAGACAAGGTAAATATTTTGGAAAAAAGAAAGAAGATTGAATTTTATTTTCTTTAAAACCTATCAGTTTGAAACATTCTTAATAACGATCCTTTTTTTTTTGTTTCAAATTGATTTAAAACAAGATGCTTACACTTATTTGAGCTCCTTTTACATAAAATCAGTAAAATAAATTTAGGTTATTCTGAATTATAGCAGAAAAAGTATCAAAAGTTTTCACAGGTGACTTTAGCTGGCTATTTCATTTTACTTCCATGAGATTCCATTTCAGATTTTGCCTGTTTTATCATCTTTACTTAATTCGGGATTAATTTTAAATTAGAAAGTATAAATCTCTTCTACATTAACAATAAGCCATGCAGTGCACAGGCAACAGCTAGCTATATTGCATCTTGTTAAGGAGATTTTAGAATCAAAGCAAATTAGGAACTCTGAATGATCATCAATGTTATTTAAACTGCTGAATACTAAAGATGAGGTTTATTTCCCTGCCAGTTCACACATCGGTTCTGTAATGTTCCTATTCCAAACCTGCAAAGATGAGTGAATTGCAGTATTTGCTTTTCATGGCTTCAAAGCATGTCACTTGCCTAGGGCCAAATACGCTCTTTCAAAGCAATCAAGCTTAATCACTGTTCCTACTCATTGTTTATATGCCTCCCATATTCTTTGCCATATTTACAAGTAGGGAGCACATTGTGCCAACCTTATCTTTTAGACTCTAACTTTACCCCAAATAGATGGACAAGTGCACTTTTGGATGAATGTTTTATGTTTATGTGGTTATGACCTCTCTCCAATCACTCTTTTACCTTCTACCTTGTGGCTGATATTTACCAGTATTTTACTGGTGTGAAAACCAATTACATTACATTAAGTATTTATTTTTAACTATATATACACCTCAATCTTCTGTTCAACTTTTGCTTTAAAATGTGTTCCAAATATTAATGCAAAACCAAAGAAATGCATCCATTTGCAGTAACTAAAGATGCTCTGGTAAAATTTTTCATCTACACCTTTTGGTATTTTTCATAGCAATGTTTTTTATGGCTCTGTAAAACTATTTATGACCTCGTTGTAAAGGTATTTACTTCATACAAATAAAGATCCTGATGTAGCAAACAATTTACATTATATTAATGTAAAGTGCCCTAGTGTAGATGAGAATCAGGCCCTTATGTGCTTGCTTAACTTTAGGCACACTGAACAATCCATTGAGTAACATATATGAAGGTTAGTACATGCCTAAGCGGTTGCAGGATTGGAGCCAAAATGATTTAATAAAAAATAAAATTAAAATGTTATCTTCTCCCAGCCTGAGAAACACTTAGCAGAGCCACTTGATGGCTACAGCTGCAGCCTTGGCACTGTTCCCACACACCCCCTTTCACCAATGAGAATTGTCAGGGAATTGTTTTGTCGTGGATCTATCAACACTGCTCCCAGTCTGCCCCACATCCAAAATCCCCTGTGTGGCAGGAAGCAAAAAGCCTCTATGGGGCAGAGCTGCATGGGGCACAGAGGTTCTGTGTGGGGTCCCACAATCCTACCGGAACTGTTCCATTGGGTCATCTTAAATAAGAATTTAAAAGAAAACAAAATCCAGCCAGTAAGAGAAAAGAAAGGGGAGGCATGCATCACTAAATCTGCCACAGAAGTGGTCTTTTTAAATGTCCTTATTATTTAACCCTCATCCAGGTTGCCTAGACTGCACCTGTGACCTGGAGAAGAATTTGTGTAGCACAAAAGCTTGTCTCTTTTACCAACAGAAGTTGGTCCAATAACCTTGTCTCTCTAGACTGTACCAATTTAGGAATGTGTCTGTTTGCCTTCAAAAACAATCAGTTTAGGTGAATCTGTTTTTAAATAGTTTGTTTTACTAACCTCAGCTGTTTTGAGATGGCAGACACCCAATGAAAAGGAACTGAACTAAAGTTAGAAACATGCTGTTCAGTAGTTGTGTTGTGACTAGGACCACTGCTGCAGCTGCTTCCTCTTTCATACGTGCCTTGGACATGCTTGTGTGTATCAGCTTCCACCGATGCCAAGGATAAAGCTACAGGCAGGAAGAGGAAATTAAGGTCAGAAATAGGTCTGTCAGTAGGCTGTACCAGTCTGGTGACAGTATGAAGTACTGCTTATGTAACACTGACTGATCCTGATCATCTGCCTGTGGAATCAGATCTGCAATCCCTGAAGCTAGTGTATGAGCATCTACTGTGTGAACTAAATGTAACATGTCTCTTAGCTCAGGCTGCAGCAGAGTCATGAATCTCTAGCTAGGTGCTAGGTGCCACTGGAGGAGGACTGATTGACACACCAAGCAGACATGGATACACTTACTCTACACAGGAAAACATGATCATGTGAGGAAAAAGCTATTTCAAATAGTTCCCTAACAGTAAATGTAAAGGTTCACTCATCTTGAGTTAGGGATTTAAACAAAACCAGTGGCCTGGATTATCAAACGGAACAGGCAGATAGTTAAAAAAGAGCTTCCAATATGTTTCTTATGGTTTTCATTTTCCTAACTTCAGGGCTTTTGGAAATTCTTTTAAAAGGAATTTAAAATAAAATGTTATAGACAGTACTAGCAACATGAACTGCATGCAACTATTTTTAACATTCTGAATGCTGTGTGTCTATTGCTGGCAACAGATATTTAGATACATTTTTCTAGTGAAGGAGACTAAACGTAGTCTATAGTTTAGTACTGTTCTATTCCTCTCCTGTAAAATGTGCAGTTATTTTTGTATACAACAATCAAGAATTGTATATTTATGCAAAACTATATACTTGCATATTAAAAGATGAATGTTTAATTGCCCCTTGGTGAGAAGGGAAAAGTGTTACACGTCACAGATGTATAACAGATGCTAGACCTATCATTTAATGCTCTACTGGAACATGCCCAGATACCACAGTGATGGTTGTGATATAAGAACCTGAATCGAAAGAATAGAATTTAAATATGTAATTAATTGATATGTAAGTTTCCTTACCAACCATCTCATCCACAAAAATTAGAGAAAGATCATTTTTAGTATTTATAGCTATATGTTTCTTCTTCTATGGTGCTCCACTTGAACCCTCTGCACCTTTGAGCAGGGATTTCTCATAGCAGCATCCATTCAGCCCAGGCATGCAAGCTAGCCAGCCTCGTGCCCCGTGCCATTGTTATATGGCACTGCCCAAGCAAACTGCCCTCAGTTCCTTCTCAACCACCTCAGCCAGAGACAAAGCTCTGGCAGTTTTCCCTGTTGAGGTTACCTTAACTGTGTCCAAGTTTTGATTCTAGTACTTAGTTTATAGAAGTTCTTAGTATGAGTGTAATTAGTTAGTAAGTAATAGCAGCTTTAGCTTCTTAGTTTAATTTTTTTTTTTAATTTCATATATGTTATATATAGCTATTAGTTAGTAGATAAGATAGTTCTTGTTCTCTGGGAGGTTATGCCAAGTTCTCCCAGTTTCAAACATTGTCTGTCATGCTAGGAGGCAATCCCGGTAAGCAACAGGTACGCCCGGTGCACCTGTTGCCTTGGGGAATTGCGGAGATGTGTAACTTCTGTCTGGCAATGACATCTAGAGTTAGAAAAAGCAAGGTGCTCAAACTGGTTCTTCGGATACGGAGAGCATTATTAGACCAAAGAAAGACAGCAAAGCCTCAAGCCTGGAGAAATCATCAGTACCATCAGCAAACCAAGGTGGCAAGAAGAGCTCTTCCTTGGTACCAAAGAAGCCCTCTTGGGCTCCAACTGCTTTTCCTTCGGAGTGTCTGAGGCTCAAAGTACCATCAGCTCCCTCAGCCACTATTACCTCGATGCAGACCACCGACTCGATAGAGACAGCATGCTTGGTACCACAGGAGTTCCATTTGCCCAAGACCTGGCTGTATCGGAGGGTATGTCTACACTGAAGGCGGCAAAGTCGCTGCCGTCAGATCAACCTATCTGGATCGACTGAGCAGTCAGTGAGGACCCGCTCAGTCAATCCAGAAGTCGACGCAGTAAAACCACCCCCTCAAGTGGCATCGTGCTGCGTCGATGGGAATGCAGTTCCCGTCGGTGCAGTGCAGCGAAGACACTGTGTGGAAGAGAAGCACAGCAGTTGACAGGAGTTACACAAGCTACTCTGCATAGCTTGCATAACTCCCATCGACTGCCGCCGAATCACCTGGTAAGCATAGACCGGGAAACTCTTGAGTCTGTGCTGCTCGAATCTGACATATTTTCAGTTCCAAGGACATAGAGAGCGCCAGAAATTTGTTCAGTATTGACGGTTTCACCTCCACCATTCCACAGTGAGTTTGAGGAAAAGGATTCTGATGAAGACTACTAAAAACAGAAAAACCAGTCTACTTTCTACACATGCTCTGAAAAATGGGTAAGATTTAGCTGTTGGTGTGACCTCAAATATATTTCACCAACGACCTCATTGCTGCCAGATATACTGGACTATAGCCTAACAATAAAAAGTTTGGGTTATCACTGAGCTCCATTAGAGTCCACCTGGCAACATTCAAGGCTTTCCATTCTCCAAGGGAGGGTGTCATGCTGACTAGATATGGGTGGCCCTTGGGCTGTATTCAGGAGCTCCGATTACTCCCTTCTACACCAGTCTCGCGTTGGGGGCATTTGAGTTATTTGACATCAGTAGGTCAAAATCATAGTGATTCATGTGAGACATGCCACGTCAGGTACTGTTAGAAAATTTACAGTGTGCTGAGTAAGAAGATAATGTTTATGTTCATGTGTTATATCTGTAATGGAAGTTATGGCTATCTTTGATATGCCTGTGTTTCAAACTATGTTGTATAAGATACACCACAGACAGAGAGGCGGCAGGACAATAGCCCACTTAATGGCCCATCAAGACCTTTACAGAAGCAAAAAGCCCAGGAAGGAACTAAAGGCATATCTGAAGAGTTACCAGGATTGGCCCATGTGACTCTGCTCTCCATTTTGGTTCCTGTAAAATTCCACAAGCAGCATGACCAGAGGCAGGAGGAATATAAGATCAAAGCACAGAAACCATTTTGTCTCTGTTCCTGTCCAGCTGCAGACACAAACACCTGCCCACCTCTGGATCAACTGAACTGAAGGACTTAGACCCATCCAGGTACTGGATGTATACCAGAGGGACAATACAAGCCTACAAATCCACAATTTTTCTAGAAACCTGATGTATATGGCCTTTCCAATCATCTGTATGTTTTGCTGTATGGATTGCTTTAATCCTTTAACATTTCTCTTGTTTGTTTTTCTTTTTATAATAAACCTTTAGTTTTAGTTACTAAAGGATTGGCTGGCAGCGTGGTATTTTGGGTAAGATCCAAACTTATAGTGAGCTGGTACTGTGGCTGGTCCTTTTGGATCAGAGGGAATCTTTTGAGTAAAGAGCATAGAGTGTAAATAACTGGTCTCTTTACTGGACCTGATGGCAGTTTGGGAGCCAGAGACTGAAATGCAGTCAAGGGGGTTGTGTGTATTTGTATAGGAGCGTCTTGATAACCATTGTGGGGAATCAGCAGCACTGTTTGTGGCTGGTTGGGAAGTCTGACTTCAGTGTCGCCCACCAGTGCTGGGAGAATCTGCTCTGCTTTTACAGCCTGCCCTGACCCTGGCATTATCAGTGGGCTGCCCTGGGCACGGACGGGTCACAGAGGGTTATTCTATTTTTGTCCCGCAGCGAGAATGAGGTTCCTGAGGGGTCTCGAAAATCTCCAGTCAAGCACCTTACTCTGGTAACTGTGTCTGGTTCTTACAGGACCACCATTTGAACTGAAAGCTATCTGCTCGCTCTTCCATTGTTAATGAAAACGGCATTTCTGACAGCCATCACATGGGCGTGACGGGTTGGAGAAATAGGGTCCTTTAGGGCATGGCCTCCCCACAGTACTTTTTAAGGACAAGGTCACATTGCGACCACACCCCAAATGTTTACGTAAAATCTCCTCCAACTTCCATATTAACTAGCCCATTCACCTGCCAGTCTTCCTCTCTAAACCTCACCTAGATAACCAAGAGGCATTGTTGTATACCCTTGATGTGAGGAAAGCCCTGGCCTTCTATCTGGTTAGGATGGAACCCTTCAGAAAGACTCCCAAATTGTTTCTTGCTCAAAGATAGAGCAAAAGAGTCTGCAGTCTCTAATCAAAGACTTTCCAAGTGGATATCTGACTGCATTAATTCTTGCTATGAATCTCATAATATTCAAGCATCTTTGGACATACAAACACACTTTACAAGGTCCATTTCCACCTCTATGGCATTTCTCAAAAATGTGCCTGTTATGGAAATATGTAAAGCAGGTACTTGTGCTGCTATATGTACTGTGGCAAACTGCCGGCGTGGGTCTCACGCTTTACCTCTGTTCCTTGGCCGGGGCACCCCCAGCTATCTCATCTCCCCTGGCTGCAGAGGAGCTTTGTCTCCTGGCCTGGGAGGGAACCTTCTCCTCCAGCTGCTCCAAACCGTCTGGCAGCTTTGCCTGCATTTGTTCCCTCTCCCTCCTTTAGGGAAGGCAGGGTTTAAATACCCCTGGCCAGACCTTTCATTGGGGCCAGGTGCTTCTAATTGCCCTGCTGTGCTGTCCCTTCTGCCTGCAGTGCAGAGGGGTTTTAACCCTTTCGGGCCCTCTGGCCTGCCTTTATCACAATACGTTTGCTGAACATTATGCAATAATTCATGACACCGCTTCCGATGCTGTGTTTGGCCCAGCTGTACTGTCTTCCATATTGGACTCAACTCTGAAGCCCACACCTCCTTAAAGGGGACCCGCTCAGTAGTCACCTAGAGTGGAGCACCCATAGGGACACTACTTGAAGAAATAAAAATGGTTACTCATCCTGTTCAGGAACTGTAGTTCTTTGAGATGTGTCCACCTATGGGTGCTCCACTACCCACCCTCCTTACCCACTGCTTTGCAGTTTTCTGCTATAGGGCTTCGCGGTAGAGAAGGAAGTGAGGGTGGTTTGCCCACACAGTGCTACAGTATATGACAATGGCACAGAATCTGAGGCTGATGAGCATGCATGCACGGGCTGAACAAACACTCCTATGAGAAACTGCCGATCAAAGGCACAGGAGGCCCACGTGCTCCTAGAGTGGAACTGCAGTTACTAGATAGGGTGAGTAACCATTTCATCACAATACACAACTCACCACCTCCCCTCCAGAGAGGTGACTAGCACAAAGATGCTTCACATTTGAATTTTACATACTTAAAACATTGTGAAGGTTGCGCTAGGCTGCACAAGGGCACACCAACCCCCAGGAACTTTTGAATAGAGTTTATGCAAGCCGCCTCTCCTTTTTTCTCTTTCCTCAAGCCCATTGAAGTCAATAATTGTCCAAAGTCACCCAGAGAGTCAGTGTTAAAGCCAGGAATAGAACCTCTCTCCTGATTCCCAGTCTTGTGCTTTAGCTATATGATCGCCCTTACTCTGACCAGTTCTTTTGAGAAGTTAATTCTAAGATGAGGAAATAGGTGCTTTTCCTTTCCAACATAAGACAAACCCTTATGTCTGCAGCATGTACTGTCATTTTAAAAGAACGCAAGATGTTTTTGAAACAAGTAACAACTGCAGGTGGAAGAAAAGATCCAGAGGAGCTTGAGTTTACCCAAGCTTATATTTGTAGCTTTTCCCTCTGGATACTCCCTGACTTGGAAAGAACAAGAAATGAATGGTTATTGTAACTGAGCTATGCACAGTGTAAACACCCTTCACGTTACATAGAAATTTGCCTTATTTTACTGAATGTTATTCCCACATAGAACTCCAGAACTGTCATTTGAAAAAGAAGGTGTGCATCTTTTAAATCATTGGTGTAGTGGTAAAAAAAAGAAGTGAGTTAACTAAGGAAACTGAACTCCATATTCCTCAAATGAGAAGTTGGCATTTACTCACATTTGCCCTCGACTGCTGCTTTAAACACACGGACCATTTCCTTGTGTAAGCCGCCTGACTGTTTTATGTGTAGTTGAATTTTATATCATAAATCACTGCAAAAGATACTGAACAGATTCAGATGCTGAAAAATATGAACCTTAATTTCTTTTGTATTTTTAAAAGGTCAAATGCTGCAAATACTGGCCAGATGACACAGAGATATATAAAGACATTAAAGTTACCCTAATAGAAACAGAGCTCCTGGCTGAATACGTGATTCGAACATTTGCAGTAGAAAAGGTAAGTTTTCCAAACTGTACTTTCTAGATATAATATGATATTTTCCCAGACAAGTTAAATAAATATAATTTTGTCACTTTGGAAAGACCCCAGATTTCACTGGCTAACAGAGAGCCCATTTTTCATAGCAAATCACTTTTTAGGTAGTCTTCCAGTGCTCCCTTTTTTATTTATTTAGAGGTCTGCCATGATTATAACGGCTGTAGTTCACTGATCCAATATATTTCCTGATCTACAGCACAACTCTTTTATAATTAAGTAATTTTTTTTAACAATCAGGGAGGTCCTTTACAAGCCTAGCTGCAAATGGCATATTGTATTCTCATTACTTTATTTGAATAATGCCATTCATTTGATTGTCACTTAATAGATATTAAATAACCAGTATTAAAACCAGGTAGTTGTTTCAGATCGTTTAACCTAGAGAGACAATGTACAAAACTACGAATGGGATGTGCTGGAAGAAGAGACAAAAGCAGCATGGTTCAGTGCTGAGATTTAGAGTGCATCTTGGTTGTTCCATGATTTTTGTTCACTCAATAGTATGTCGTGAATATCAAATGACTTAAGTCATTTTCAGTTATGTATTCTTCCTGTGTCATGCCATCAATTCTCTTTAAACCAAGGTTTTAAGGGTGTTCCCATCAGGTTCTGAATCATCTAATCTCAGTTTATGTTAGAGCATCTTGTCCAAGATCTCGCAATGCATGACAAAGGCAGATTTAGGAAGATGAACAATTAATTTTTCCTATAGCCTCAGCCTATTTGTTAAATATACATCAGTCCAGCAAACAGAATCTAATATTAGTAATACTTTTTCCTCATTTCATTCAAACCTGTTGTTTCCTACTATTTAGATATTTTTAAATAAACAGATGAGAAGGGCATGGTTAAACTTTGAAGATGATGTGATTTTGGTTGATTCCTATTCATCAAGTTCTAAGCTCATGCTTTGAAGTTCGCTTTTCACTTCTTAGCCAGGACTGGGAAAAAAGACATGGAGGATTTTACAATTACTCATGAAAAATGAATTGAAACAGATATGGATAAAAGTTCCTATTTTATTTCTAAAAATTTTCTCCATTCAAATATACCTCATTTAGATACTAGCAATAGGCAGATTAACAATAGGCAGCTTTTCAATAAGCTGATAAATACAGCTTCTGTGTGGTTCAGGAAGGAATGTGTTTGTTTTCTCCCCCTCTTTTATTTGTTTATTTATTTATTTATTCAATTTTCCTTATTGTATTGAAAGGTCAGGGCTGTCCATATCCTCCACCCTTAGTGCTCTTGAATTTAGGTTGTATAAAATGTTTCTGACCCATCTAGTTATTTAGGTCATTTTTCCTGTATGCTCCTGAAAGAAAACTAAGGAGTTAATCTGTTGGGGAGGGAGCTGATTGATGCATTTTTTAAAAAGAAATAACAATTTAGTGAATTTCAAGGTGTGGTGGTTGTAATCCTGCTCCTATATAATTGAAAACTTATAGAAATTTAGGTCCGGATCCTGCAAACACTTTCACATGTGCTTAATTTTGTGCACATGAGTAGTTTTACAGGAACTACTAGTCAATAGGACTACTCGTGTGCAACATTAAGCAGCTGAGCAAATGTTTCTAGGAGCAAGGCCTATATCATTAACAGTCCAAGGATTGTTAAAAGTATGACAGATTTTTCATCTTTTTTATTTCAAAGAAAAGGTGAAAAATATTGTCTTTCCAAACGGAGCATATGCTTTCCTGATTCACGCAGTTGTGATTCCGTTTTGGGTATAAAACCCAGCAGGGAGGCTACAGAGAAATGAAAATGGGTCTTGGTAGATGCAATAAGAAAACTAATTATAGCAGTATGCTATATGCAAAGTCCTTTTGAAAATAGCGAAGCACTAGCACAAATGGTAGACAAAAATTGGACTTGAAATATTTAAGTGTGAATCCATTGGATTTGCACAGCTTATGTTTATGAAGGTACATTGTCACTTGCCCTTGCCAGACAAGTAAGTATGCTTGCAGACAGGCAATTACATGCACGACTACCCATTCTACATGTGCAAATGGAGGTTTTGCGTGCACAATCGATGTACACTTAAATTTTGGAGGTGCAAATTAGGCGGCCTGTTTGGAAAAGTGCTTTGACTAGCGGAAGTATTTATCCTACTCATAACTTTAGTGTTGGGTGCTTCCATCCCTCCCTCAAAACGTCTGTAATGTTCATGTTGCATTTTTGTATGCTTTTTGTTTCGTAATCTACACTGGCAATAAAAAGAATTCTAACACAGAACGCCCATTCGTGCCCACACACGAAATGGTCCATTCTCTATAAGCCCCACATCTCTGTCTTCTGCACCCTGCTCCTGCTCTGACTACCATGGAAGCCAACTGAAGTGTTGCTATTGGCATCAGTGGGAACAGGAATGGGCCCTCTGGCTCATTGCCTGTCTCCAAAACCCCGCTGAAATATGCATTTTCCTGAGTGTTGGAAATCCCTGCTCTCATTCTTGTGTACTATTCATAAAGTTCAACAACAACATTATACTGCTTCATTACCATGCAAATAGAGTTAGGCCTTTTGTATGCAAAGTAGTTCAAGACAGAGAAGTATATCATATCCATAAGAAGAATAAATACAGAATACTAGTTATTAAAATCATCAATATTTATTCCACGGATAACCTTTATATCTGTCCAAGCTGGACACCATCTGTCATAGTACTGTTTGCTTTTGAAATGTATATGATGGCCTCTGGCATGTAGGTTTGTAAAAGACTCTATTATGCTGGCAGATACACAGGGCTGCAAATTTACAGAGAAGAAAATAAATTTAAAAAAAAAATCTAGTTACCCAGATGCCCTAGATGTTAATGTTTTAAACGACATTCACATTTGGTTTCTCAGCAAATACAATTCCAGTCGGCCATCTGTAGGTGTGTCATGATATCCATGCACTACAGGTGTTAAATTACTAAGGGCTAAGTGGTGGCTGAGTAATGGAGGGGAAGTAAAGAGCCTTCTCCCCATCCCCAATGCTGCCCACATAAGGGCCACCCAAGATTGCAACCTTTGTGGTTGGAGGACAGGCAGAGGTACTGCTAGAACTGGGTTGCTTCCCTGGGAAGGAGGAATGAAGGGAATGAACATCCAAAGATCTAGGGTGAAATTCTGACTTTACTGAAGTCAATCGGAGTTTGCCATGTGATTTCTGTTCCTGACTTTGTTGTTGACTTACAGCCTTAGAGCTGAGTGATTGAAACTTGTTAGGTGCCTAAAGATGCAGGTAGGCATTTAGTGGGATTTTCAAAGCCCCTGAGCAGGTTAATAGTAAACCAACCTGTTTTATGCTAGGGTTTAGAATCCAGTCAAAAATCCACACCGCATCTTGGCTTTTAAAGATCTCCAGTGGTTATTTTTAAGCAAGGCCCAAGTTTTTTAAACTCATGTTCAGATGAAGTCTCTCTCCTAACTTCTTTCCCATTTTCATTTCTGCGTTGTTTTTAATTCTTCTTCTCATTTATTTGATTCTGGACAGAGAGGTGCTCATGAAATCCGGGAAATCAGACAGTTTCACTTCACAGGCTGGCCAGACCATGGCGTACCATACCATGCAACGGGACTTCTAGGATTTGTACGGCAGGTGAAGTCCAAGAGCCCACCTAATGCTGGCCCACTGGTTGTACACTGCAGGTAAGCAGAGTGAACATGTTTCCTTTCAGTTTTACCACTAAGACACTGGGCCTAATTTCCACTCCACCCCTATGAAATCACTCTGTAGGTAATTGAAGCCATGGGAGCTACTCGCATTATAATGTACTACCTAACATACGTAAAAGTAGCAAAATCAAGCCTGAGTCTTGCAAACCCCCATACCCGGAACTCTTGTTGACTTTGGTAGGTCTCCCATACCTGAAGCACTTGCAGAATCAGGCTCAATACTTTACATTTTCTAAGAATTTATACAGCGTGGCCTGTGCTCTTTTTTTATTTTAGCGCTGGTGCTGGTAGAACTGGCTGCTTCATTGTCATTGACATCATGCTGGATATGGCAGAAAGAGAAGGTGTCGTCGATATATACAACTGTGTCAGGGAGCTTCGATCTCGACGAGTTAACATGGTGCAAACTGAGGTATCGACATCTTTCTTTGAATGTTATTGCATCATTTGCAGTAAAAGTACTGCTCTTTATAGCATACACTGCCTGCCATGACGAGTGGAAAATACCTCATATAGGTCCGTGAAGAATAACAAAGCCACTCTGTATTTAAACAAGCAAGCATATGGGTGTCCCTTCTTTGATTCTGATTTTGGGGTGATAAATGTTTTTAAAAAGATAGTCTGGTGGATAATATTTAGTCAGAGCCAAGATGCATTCTGGTATTTGGCACTTTGGGTCCCATTTATGAGCATAAAGTGCCTATGCAGTTGTGTAAAAAGAAAAATGAAAGTTGATGCCACTATAAAAACTGTATTTTTTAATTGTGTACAAGTTGATTGGCTTCTTTATCATTATAACTAATTTGGCCCAACCCCTCCACATCTTTTTCTATATGTAACAATATATTTCTTGAACTACTTTTGCTCCCTAAGGGTTCTACTCCATGTACAGTAATGCTAATGGGAGAGTGAACTTGTTATATACTATTTACTTGAGCACTAACAGTGTGCTCCCTCTAAGTCAGTAATTGTGTTGATTGCTTTACCAGGAGCAGTATGTATTTATCCATGATGCCATACTGGAAGCCTGTCTTTGTGGAGATACTTCTATTCCAGCTTCTCAAGTTAGGTCTGTGTACTATGAAATGAATAAACTGGATCCTCAGACTAACTCAAGTCAGATCAAAGAAGAATTTAGGGTAAGATATGGATAGCACTACGTGGGTAAGATATGGATAGCAATATGGTGGCTTGTCCCAAGCTTTTAACGTCAATAGAGAGCCTCCATTGATTTCAGTGGGTTTTGGATCAGGCCCCTAAGCGGAGAACTACAAAACGGCAATATTAGTCACAAATTTTTGTTGAAATACGTAAAATAATAAAGACATGCAATAGGGCAGTTGTAAAATTCTCTCTTTCCTCATAATCAGAGGTTGGAATCTTATGTGGTTTCCCTCCCATTATCCTTTCTCCAGAAGACAGGTAACTCTGCAAGCATCCTTCAGGTTCTTCCTCCTGATGTGTTCATGTTCAGCAGTTCAAAGTTTTTACTACTGAACCCAGATGTTTGTTTATTTTTCTTTTGGTTTTTTACATTTGTAAATTCTCTCTGAAACTACACCCCACATTGGTTTGAAATTCTATTATTTAAATGTTTTAGGATGAGTTTACTGCTGAGCTAACCTTCTTGGATTGTTTATTCTCCCTCATAGACTCTAAACATGGTGACTCCAACACTGCGTGTGGAAGATTGCAGTATAGCACTTTTGCCTCGTAATCATGAAAAGAACCGCTGTATGGATGTTCTGCCTCCAGACAGATGCCTGCCTTTCCTCATAACAATAGATGGGGAGAGCAGTAACTACATTAATGCTGCACTGATGGATGTAAGCCCCCATTATATCATTAATGATAGAGGGAATAAACTGTTCTCCAAACTGGGAAATGCTGGGAAGTGTAGTCAGCACCAGAGAACTCATCTTTTCCCTTCCCTTTCAAAAAATGACACAAAATCTTTAAAGCTCTGAGTACATTTAGGATCCCACATATGTTATGTCAAAGCCAAGGTTCCAAATACACAGAAAGAGCCAGTCAGGGAGTAGTGACAAATTAAAAATGTCTACATTTCTTGCTAGCTCTTGAATTTTTAACCATCTGGCTTAGGAGAAAAAGAGTTACCTATTAAGTCACCAAGGCAGCTACATTGGAGAATAGGGTTTGCAGCAATATTTTAGTTCCCTTTACTTCTAATTTACGCAGTAATTAACAGAAAAAAATAATTGCCTGTCAGCACAGATAGTAAACAAGCCATTACTTCCATCGTTCTATTTATATCTGTCTGAATGAGCATTTCCTGTTCAGTTGATGAAAAAATGAATATTTTTAAATGCAGTATGGTAATTTTAATAGTGCTAATAGGATATCAGTAAAAAGACACTTAAATGTAGAGATAAATTGAAAGATTTATAGTATATCTCTGACATTTTAGAACTGGAGTAATAAAACGTATGACACACACACACACACACACTACAAGAAAATAGTGGTTAGGAATGAATGAACACATGTTAAATATTCTTTCTGAAAAGCAAAGCTACAGTAATAATAATCATAGTTTGCGCTCATATAAAACTTTTCATCCAAGATCTCAAAGTATTTTACTAACGTGAATTAAGGCTCAACATACCCCTTTTAATAGTAGGTGATGTTATCTGATCAAAAAGGGTGATTTTCTTAGTATTACCTTTTGCAGCTGCTTATCTTATTATGAGCTGTTTACCTTTGAAATCAAATCATTGGGCTGGAACCTCAGGTGTATCTGGGCCATGCTTAGTGCTCCAGGGAAGGAGGTAGAGGTGACTTCTGCCACTTCTCCATTCTCCTAATCTTGGAGACAGTCGACGCTTGGTTCAGCAGCTCCCTCTCCCTGTAAACATTAGAGTCCAGGAGCAGGTAGTTTGCTCTCTCTCATACCCCAGTCTCCATCACCCAGTGGGTGAGGTGCTCAGTGCCCACTTTTCCCGTTGTATCAGTTGAGATGGAAATGCAGAGCTGGGTGACATCAGTGTGCTTAAAGCACCAGAACCCATGCCTCCTCGTTAACTCCTCCAATGGCTTTGTATATGCTTTGAACAAGAGTGATGAAATTTGGAATCCTGCCTCACTCTACACAAGACAGTCCTCAGTACAGCCCCCTGGGGCCTTTCAGCCAGGAAGGAATGGAGCCATTCAAGAGTAGCCCCCTCCAGTTCAGCATATGATTTCAGGCAAGTCAAAACACCCTCTCATGATCCATGTTGTTGAAGGCAGCTGATTGATCTAATAGTTACAGCATGGATATCTGGTGATTATCCTTTTCTAAGAAGAGATCACTGACCAAAGGAAAAAAGGAAGGCACTCTCCCAGTCTGTAATCTGAATGAAAAGCTAGATTCTGTGAGAGTCCTGTTGTGCCATTACCCTTCTCAGTTACCCTACCAAAAAGGGAAGATTCAAGCAGCTAGCCAGCTTGCCAGTGTCAAGCCATAGTTTCTTGAGCACCAAGCTTCTTTCAGTCCAGATGGCACCATGATCTTCTTAATGGAGGCATTGACAATCTTTGACCAGTAACAGACTCAGGACTCCCGCCATGGCCTTCAGCAGCCAGGAAAGGTCTGGGTCTAAATCATAGGTTGTAGACAAAAGCTACCCAATGCCACCAGTCAGTAATATGGCCCAGTATTTAAAGAGAGAATGAACCTTGCATTTACCCCGTGAAGAGATTGCTTTGCTGCTAGTTAGAATAGAACTTGAGCAATATTTCTTGAAAAAATAACTAGGTATCTATCACCTTACACAGGAATCACTCACGTTAACAACCAAGTACAGTCAACCTAGATTAATTAGTCTGTCAACAACTCAAAACAAACATACCAGTCAAGATTTTATGGGTGTTATATTGGAAGCAAGAATCTCTTTTTTCCCTCCATTCTGTATGCCCATGGCATAACATTTTAAAAAAAATATGGCCTGTTAAAGTCATATTGTCTCCAGCTGTAAAATTACAGTTTGTTAGATTGCAGCCAAACATCTCAGGGAAGATCTGAAAATGTTGTGCGAGTAATCTTCAAAATAACAATACTTATTATCCTAGGGTTTGAGGCCATTACTGACATTTTGCTGGATGGATTTCTTCTCTTATCATTTTCATTTTCTCATCTGTTGCTATTGTTTTGCAGAGCTATAAACAACCCTCAGCTTTTATAGTTACCCAGCATCCTTTACCAAATACTGTCAAAGATTTCTGGAGGCTGGTCCTAGATTACCACTGCACATCAATCGTTATGCTGAATGATGTGGATCCAGCACAAGTAAGTCACAGAAATTGCTCCAATCAAACTGTACTTTACAAAGTAATACTTTGTGTTTATGTGCTGTAATACATGTGTGCTTCAAAAGAGCTTTAGGACGTAATTAGGTTTATAAAACATCATTCACAATTAAACACTAGAAAACTGGTTCATAGCTCATGATTAGGCAAAGGGAAGGAGGAATGAATTAAATCATCATAAACGTTTCCACCAAAATGTAAATTCACACACACTCACCTACCTTAATCATAGAGGGGAGAAGACTCCATGCGAATTGGTAATAGGATGTGGAACCTTTCAGTTCTATGACGTGGCTCAAAATTTAAAACAAGTTCATAGAGGCCAAAAGTGAACAGAAATTCACAGCTTTACCATGGCTTGTCTGAAATGAGTCTGTGGTTTTGGTCTACTTACTACTGGATAGTTATTCCCATAAAAAAATCATTATCACATTTGGCACAAATTGGATCTGTTATGGCAACCTCATGGAGAGGTCAAGAACTGAACAGGAATAGAGACTGGATTACTTTCTCTCCATAGAGGGGATCTCTCCAGAACAGGGATGAGGCAAATGTATGGGGCACTTTTAGTTAACTTACAGTGTAGCTGCTCATTGTTCTTTAGAAAGATATAGCTGTTCTTAATATTAAGTTAACGTTAAGTTTTTGTTTTAAAAAACAACAATCTTCAATCTGGTTTTTCAAAGGAGTGTCTACAAATTCCAAACACTATCTTAAATACTAAACTTCCGAATCCCTAACAACTCTTACCTGTCTGCAGGGGAAAAGATCGAAATTGAAGACAAAACTTTAATTCATGAGTCTGAGGTTATTTTCAGAGTGAATGAGGAAAGACTCCAGAGAGTCAAATTTTTAGTAACTGCTACATAGAATTTTTTATTTTGTAGGCTGTGTTTTTAATGTATAATAGATTTATCTATTTTAGGCATTTATTGGCCTTACTCACTGTCAGAAGCTACTGGGATATGTTATGGGTCGGGTAGCACACTTGCATTTGCAATTCATTAAACTTTTTTCCCCAGTGTAAGTGTCAAGCTTTTCATTGGAAATAAATCTCAAAACTCAAAGAGCAAAAAGAAGGGAAAAGAGGGCTTGGTTTATTGAAAACCAGGCATTGTCATTCAGCTTTATTACGAATTGTTATCATAATCATTAATTTATTTATTTATCTTTCATGTGTTCATATATTTCTGTAACATACTACATCAGGTACTCTACTGGAACATTAAATAACAGGTGAAAGAAAGCAACCCTGGTGCACTCCTGATTCTCCTGAAAACTAGTCTGTAAGACAGCCATTGATTTTCATATAGCTGAACGTACCATGATAATTTGTCCACTAGGCACACCAAGTCCTTAGGCACCCTATACTACTGTATCAGTACTCACGGGGTGATTGGTACATTGAGTCAAAACTAACTGCAAAGTCTATAAACACAATGTTAACTCTCTTTTGTTGCCCTAGTAATTTTTCAGTAACATTCCATAGAGTATACATAGCATAGATTGTAGATTGACCAATATGGAAACCACACTAGTTATATCTCATTTTTGGTTTAAGACACAATTTCAGTCTGTTCAGTTGTATTGTCATAAGCACCTTTCCTGACAGGAGCATTATTCCCCCTATAATTTGAGCAGGCTAATTAGTCACCTCTTGAAAAAGGGAGGATACAGCCTTTCTTCCAGTCCAAAACTGATTGAGGCCCAAGGAGGAGTTTAAATTTTAAAGATTCATCTTTAAAGGATCTTGAGTATGCAGATGATATTGCCTTACTTGAAAAAACTACTGACCAACTTCAGCTAATGCTGGAAGAGCTGCAAAAAACTGCAGAATCGATGGTGATAAAACCGAAGATAGGCATGCCTCCTGTAAATTGGAAGTGAATGACCTAAAGATGCTGCATGCAGATGGCAACAACATTGAATGGGTGAATAGTTTGATCTATCTGGGTAGTCGGTTGGCAGCAGGAGGTTCTATAACCAAAGACGTCACATGTCAGATTGATCTTGCATCAATGGCATTTCAGAATCTTCAAAGGCCTCAGTGTGGCAGGATGTCTCTGCGACAACTAAGTTACGATAGTGATGACAATCCTGTTACATAGAGCAGAATCCTGGCCGTTAAAAAAAAGCTAAGTGGAGGAAACTAAACAGTTTTTAGTGACAAATTCTTAATGTACGTTGAGACGGTTTGGTCACAAATGAAGAGATACTTAGACAATCCCGGCAAGTTGCAGTCTTGCCCCAGTTGAGAACAAGACCATCATAGTTTTGGGGTCACATCCAACATTCAGAAGAAGATATGTCTTTATAGAAAGTTTGTAGAGCTGAGAACGAAACAAGTAGACGTGAGGCCAACCACGAATGAAGTTGGATGCAATTTTGAAAGATTTAAGAAGCCTAAATCTTCTCATACTGAATCTTGCCAAAGGAAGATTTGCAAGGAACTGTACAAGATGGAAGTCCATTTTATGAACCCCTTGGCTCCATACGTGTAGATCTGCTGCTGTTGTATAAATACTACAATTTAGGGGGAATGCTATGCCTTCCTGACAAATCAAACCTTACTCATCTGCACTAAATCAGTTAATACCGTCACATACATCCAACCACTCACAGTTACAAAAAAACCCTCAAAGCCCCAAATGTCCTAGATATTTTTTAAAACTTGAAAATCATGGATTCCTACAACTGCTGTGCCAAACATCTTAGCCTTGCTATGATTTTTAAGTATTTTTCAAAAAAGCCATTGGAATTATATTACTCCATAATGGAAGGACCTAAGTGAGTTGTACAGCATGTTGGAAATTTACATTCGCTATCCATATTCATTTTATTTTGCTATTCAATATAAATAAGTGCATTTCTTAATGAAACACATTTAAGATTCAGAGCAGAGTCTAAAAGTAATTTGCTTATCAGTGTCAGCTGTGAATGTAGAGTGTTTTTTTAAAATGAAAATACATTTTCCTAATTGGAATTTTTTGTTTTTAATTTGTTAAATTGAACTCATATGCAAATAAGACTTTGTCCTATTTTTACTCTGTTTTAAATGACCATATTTTCCTAAAATGCAGTAATTTGTGAGTGGCTCTGTTGAAGGATGAGTGTTACAAGAAGTGCAAAACAACAGCTGAAACATGTCTGATTTGTTAGCTCAGCTGTGGATCACCAGTAGCAATGCAGCAGAATGAAGACCACTGTGACTTTATTGAATAAAATGAAATTCCAAAATATGAGATCAGTGCTCCTGCAAACAAGCACAAGTTTCTTCATTCTCATACTTAATCTTGCTGCATGCTGCATGCCTGACTATGAACTGCTGTAGATATCCCTGATAAGTGAGGTAATATCTTTTATTGGACCGACTTCTGTTGGTGAAAGAGAAGCGTTTCTGAACGTGTTCAGAGGTCGTCTTCAATAAGCTTGAAAGCATGTCTCTTTCCACAATGGAAGTTGGGCCAATAAAAAATATTACCGAACTCACTTTCTCTCTAATATTCTGGAATAACAGCACTGCAAACAGATAACCCAGAAAGTCAACAGATTTTCTCTTGGAAAATACACTATATGGAGGGTAACTGTTACAAAGACCTCCAGCAAAGTATTGAGTTAATTTAGGGGTAAAAGACCAAGAGTCAGGTGATTCATTTGAGGATTAAGCCAGAAAAATCTTACAGGATACTTAAATTGTCCAAAATACATGTTAATATTATTCCATGATTGCTAGGCATCGACCACTAACATATTTCTCTGCGTGAGATCACATTTTCTACTGTAAAGTGGCATTCACAAACGTAAGACTGATTGGTCACTAAAAATTTCAAGCAACACTGATTTTAGCCAGTTCACTGATATGAAGCTAAACTGAGAACAAAATTTAGCCACTGGAGTTTTGAGAATAGCTACACCATTTATAACAGCAATAACACGTTCCACTGGGGTTATGAACTGGCATCAACATGTTTTTAATACTTTAAGATATCAGGCCTTTGGTCATGTGCCTCACAGCACACCCTAGATGTGGTGACATTTGACAGCATTCCCACATCCCATCATAGCTGAATGTTTAATTGATGTTGAGTGTCAGAAATGTATGACTCCAAACACCAAAGAGTTAAGAATACAGCAGTGAGCAATATGAGGTTCAGTTACTTAAGAATTTATTTGGTTAAATTTGTTCTGCAAAAGTCAGAATACTAAAAAAACTGACCCAGAGATAGGGAAACGACATTTTTATAATATGTGTGAGAATTTTATTAACACTTTAAAAAACAGAAACATTTAAATAGAACAATACATATTCAAAATCAAGAAAAATGTGTTCTCAAGGGATGTTACAAGATGTTAAAGTTCTTACAAATAACTGTGCTTGTCTGTGATTTTGATCTTCTGCAGTTGTGTCCCCAGTACTGGCCAGAAAATGGGGTGCATCGACATGGTCCCATTCAGGTGGAATTTGTATCAGCTGATTTAGAAGAAGACATAATCAGCCGGATATTCCGAATTTATAATGCAGCAAGAGTAAGGACCTTATTCAGTTTCCATCTTTTATTAAACTTAATAATTTGGATTGACAGGGAGAAAATGTTGACTAAGAAATCTTTCCTTCAAACATCCCGTTAACTTTAATCAAGACTCTGTTAATACAATGAAATGTGTATATCTCAATAAAATTGAAGCTAATGAATAAACCTTACTGAGGTTAAAAGTAAAGGTTAAACAAAAAGTAAAGGCTAAAGATTAATAAAGCACCTCATGCTGCTAAGTCTGTTTGTTTGAGAACAAGGTTATAGATATAAGGTTCATACATATAATCAGAATAAAGCACATATATATCATCAGAAAAAAATTCTATGTATGCCTTTATGTTTATTACATGCTTTCTACATATGCCTTTCTTGTGTTTATTACATGCAAATGAGAAGAATACAGCATTAAGATTGTACTGTTAGCCAGGAAATGCAGAAGTTAATGTTGTTCCAGCAGTGTTAGCCCACATTGCATATTTTGTTGTGCATATAATTCTGTTTGTTTTAAAATACATTGTGTTAATTTATTGAATAAATGTAACAAAAGATAAAAACCAGGAATAGAAAATGGTGCTTTATGAGCAACATTACTTTCATGCATAAATTTTTGCCTACATTTTCAAATATGAGTAGTGATTTGGGGTACCTTAACTTTTAGGTTCCCAACTTGAAACACCTTCAAGGGATGTGATTGCTAGAAAGTATTGAGCACCTACCCTGAAAAACAGGTTCTTTTAAGGTATCTCAAATTGGGTCCCCAAAATTCACTAGTCATTTTTGAAAATTGGAGGCCTTTAACGTCTGCATTTTTTGCACTTGAAGAGTGCAGCTTTCATAGAATCATAGAAGATTAGGGTTGGAAGGGACCTTAGGAGGTCACCTAGTCCCACTCAAAGCAGGACCAACCCCAACTAAATCATCCCAGCCAGGGATTTGTCAAGCCAAGCCTTAAAAACCTTTAAGGATGGAGATTCCGTCACCTTCCTAGATAATCCATTCCAGTGCTTCATCACCCTCCTGGTGAAAAAGTTTTTCCTGATATCCAACCTAGACCTCCCCACTGCAACTTGAGACCATTGCTCCTTGTTCTGTCATCTTCCACCACTGAGAACAGCCTAGTTCAATCTTCCCTGGAACCCCCTTCCAGGTAGTTAAATCCCTATTAAATCCCTCCCACTCTTCTCTTCTACAGACTAAATAAGCCCAGTTCCCTCAGCATCTCCTCATAAGTCATGGACCCCAGCCCCCTAATAATTTTTGTTGCCCTCCACTGGACTCTCTCCAATTTGTCCACATCCTTTCTGCAGTGGGGGGCCCAAAACTGGAGACAATACTCCGATGTGGCTTCACCAGTGCCCAATAGTGTGAATAGAGTTTTATTATAGTCTTTGTGCTGAATGTTCTGGCTTTTTAAATTAAAAAAAAACCCAAAATGCAACAATGCCACTTCTTTGAGAGAGGGACTTCTTTCTTGTAAGTACCTTACCAGAATCCCTATGACGTGCACATTCCTTTTAGTGCACCTTTTAATATATGTGAATCTCAAAGAAGTGAGCACTTTATAAAGATGTGGTGTGATCGTGTACTGGACCCATGTCTCCATGAAGTCAGCAGACAACCCCTGAGAGAAACAGTGAAGCAGATCAGACATCCCATCCAGGCAGAGAGGGCCCAATGAAATGGACTGGCACCTCCTCCCAAAACTGAGGAGACCTAGGAAAGAATGGGGAGCACTCCCTAGCGAGTCAGAGAGGCCATGGACTGCACTGACGACTTGCTCTCATCTGAACAAGCAAAGACAAGTCCTGTGACCTTCTTCCCAACAAGAGAGGAAAGAGACAAAGAGAGACCTCGGGCCCTACTTCCCAGTTCAGCGAGCCAGGGAATAAGCCTACACTCCCCATCTTTTCAGATTTCTAGGCCCTTCCAGTCCCCAATGATTTCTGAAGTGTAAAATCCAAGAACCCATGAAAAGTTAATAGGATGTGTGATTTAATACTCACTGGTCATTATTAATCCTATTTTGAGGGGAGAGGACAGTCAGATGAAAGGGACTGGCCAGGGGTGCAATAGGTTCCACATTTTAGACAGAAAGCAAGCAAAGTCCATGTACACCTTGAGTGCAGGGGATTGGACTAGATGACCTACTGAGGACCCTTGCAGTTCTACGTTTCTGTGATTCTGTAAGAATCATAATTTACTCTGCCTCAGCTTTGTTGTAGTCCATCCTCTTGCTAATCTGAATCTTCTCGATGATTATTATGTTACAGCAACAACAACAAAATTGTAATGTAAACACTTACGGTTTTTTGTTCCATGCATTAATTGATGTAGCAAAGCCACTCTTCAAACTATTTCCCCTGAGAATTTAAGCATAGCCCTGTTAAATAAAGTGCACTTTGATTTTTCTTTTAAACAGAAGTTTTATTTTTTTTTTTTCATTCCTTCCTTCCTCAAAATGCCTGGAAAGATTTTGCTCAAACTTTCTTTTTAAAATGAGAGAAATATGAAAAGTTTCTTCCAAAAAGCTGGAAGTTATGAACATGTAAAAAGCCATAGGTTATAGTTGAAATTGTATTGGGACTTTCACTTTGCTACTGCATGACTACTATGATATTAAATGATCATTTACTTGACTCTTGCAGCTGTACCATTGTTCTACTCTAGTCTTTTTGTATATCCTGCTATTTAAAACATCTTGTGCTTAATAGCTCTGTTGGAGATTAAAAGGCAAAACTCTCAAGGGTAGTTGAAGTTACTTTAGTAATTTGTAAGCAGTGATGTCCTTTAACAATTTTCAACTTTGATAAGAATGTCTGAATTGTATGGCATTTGAGTATAGTGTAAATAATGTCTTCATTTTTTCTTGCTTTTTCGTCGGTTCTTCGCAGCCTCAAGATGGGTATCGGATGGTGCAGCAGTTTCAGTTCCTGGGATGGCCCATGTACAGAGATACTCCAGTGTCCAAACGCTCTTTCTTGAAACAAATACGTCAGGTGGACAAATGGCAGGAAGAATACAATGGAGGAGAAGGACGTACCGTTGTGCATTGTTTGTGAGTATTTGAAATGAAGATAGGAAAGCCAGGGAGTAGTATGAATATTTAGCATACGTTGGGATTTAAAGGTCCTGAAAGTAAGAGTCAGCCTTGTAATTTATCTCATAATTTGGAACTGAATTAGACAGCAGTTTATTGGAAAGCAGTGGATGCTCATGAAGTTTACCATTTGTGGGAAGTTGAAGGTTTCCATTCATGTTTTTAGAGAGGAAACCTGAAAGCTTCTTGCCTGAGAGCCCTGTATACATGCATGAAGGCCACAAATTTACACTGCTCCAAGTAGAGGTACAAGTTCTTCTTGATCTCAGATTTATGGTGATTTGTATGTGCTCAGAACCATACACAGAGTGTATAAAAAACTTATGACCCTGGGCCAAGCATTATACTTTTTATTTCCATGAATAAAACTTGCATGCCAGTCTAAATTGTAACTGGCATAACAAAATCAAGTCAAAAGTCATGAATGGTCACCTCCAAATTTGAAACAACTGAATTTTTTGAGAAGTGCTGGACCATGTGTGATGATTGAGTTAAAAATAAATCATTGACTTATCTTTATTAATAACAGCATGTAGATTTATGACATTGTCACCCAAAGTGTATACAGCATATAATCTACTATATTTCTTTATTTGGTATGTCTGCCCACCATTCCTCTCTTAGGACTTGAAGCTTCCACATGTTTGTGCCCTCGGCTCCCCCTGAGGAGTGAATCCTTATTGACTGAGGGTGCAATTCAGGAAAGCATTCCTGTTCAATTGAACATTGGCTTAAGTGTTGCCCTGATTAGTGTGGCTGTAAGCACATCCTTAAGTGCTTTCCTGAATTGTGGCCTTTATTAGAAAATAACTTCCTGACAGTTCTGTTTATATTTAATTCAAATTAGGAACTACAAATGAAAACGGCAATTTTACTACTATTGGTCACTTATACTGACCTTGAACAAGTCACTCAACCTCTTTGTGCTTTAGTTTCCCTATCTGTAAAATGGGGATAATTATACCAACATCAAAGTAGTATTGTGTGGTTTAACTAATTAATGTTTTGAGATCCTCATCTGAAAGGCCCTTTTGAAATGCAAATTATTGTTATCGCTATAGTTGCTAGTGATATTAAATAGTTCTGCCACATCACACACGCGTCACTTCCAGGCAGCAGAGAAAAGAAAAAGCTCTAACATAATCCTTTTAAATGACTTTCGTTTAATTAAAATTCTCAGAGTCCCAAAATATCAGCCAGTGTTTTGGCAGCAGACAGCATTCTTTTCATGCTGCCTGGATGTGACATGTGTGCGACTTTGTAGCTTCCTTTGAAAATCAACCATTTGTGAGAGCTGGTTTGAAAGACCCACAAGCTAACTAGTCTGCACTCTGGTAATTATTAAGGTTTATTATTTCCAACAACGTGCAGCCTAAAGACTCTGATTAGAATAGCTGAAGAAATAATAGGGTTTCCAGAAAGAGATTTTCTTGAAGATTAAAAATAACTGAAGATAAAGCACTGTTAAATACTATATTTGATAATGGCTATGAACATTTATGCCAACAGTTTGGGTTCTCATCATCTGAAATTATGGATGATGGGGGAATGTACAGCTGTAAAAGCATTCATTCCCATGCAGCTAGTGTAATGCCTGTACCTAATGCCACAAGGTACAGGTAAAATATAGAGGGATATTGCAGCACTACCTAATGGCTATGTTAAGCGTACAGCCATCAGAGCAAATGATAAAGACAAGCTGGGCAGGGTTTTTACTGTTACCTGGGAACCTTTGAGTCCAGAAATAAGGCACAATACCCTAGAATAAAAAACTTTGTAACCAGCTCAAAACCAAATTCCAAAATCTGTTTAATGTTTTAGCATTTCTGAGTTTGTCTCATTGCAGTAAGAAGTGTAAAGGGGCTTAAATTGAACATAAATGTAATTTACCTCATTTTAAGACTCCTTTGCACTGCCATCACAAAGTAAAGGAGCCTTAGTGTGAATGTGAATCAGACTCCCTCTGTCTCTATTCTATTTTCTAAACATTTACGTTGTTTTTCAGATTTATGAATTAATAGAAAAGACTAGTGCAAAATTGAAACTCTGTTACCCTCGGGTTTCCAAGCTGGTGAATTCTGTAGCATACATTTTGGATAATTCAGCATCCTTGTTAGAATTCAGAGACTTTAATAGCCATTGGTTCACCAATATTTGCATCGCACATTCCGTAGAACATTCAGACACAGTATGAGAACTAGTAACCTACAGTCATGAGTAACGGAGCCATTTTATCGCTTTTATTGTAGAAATGGAGGTGGCCGCAGTGGGACATTTTGTGCAATCAGCATTGTTTGTGAAATGCTTCGACACCAGAGGGCAGTTGATGTATTCCACGCTGTGAAGACACTGAGGAATAATAAGCCTAATATGGTGGACCTTCTGGTATGAGCTTTTTAACTGCACTACTAAGTAGAAAATGTTCCCTATTATCATAAGACTCGGTGAGATTTCCAGGATTTGCAGTGGGAGTTGTTCAACAAGCATACAAGTCATTTTCAAAGGGGCTAATGAAATCACTTCACCACTTGTAAGAGTATTTTTACACTGCTTCCTTCCCAAGGAGACTTTGTCTCTGCTAATTTGAATTTTTGAAATAGTTGAAAACTTTCAACAGAACAATCTTTATTAATTTGCCTTTCTGGCAATGCGATCCATGTGGAGAGCAGTCATTGCCCAGAAGAAATAATAGTCATGTAAAATGAAATGCCAGATTTTCAAATTATATATTTTATAAATAGCTTAATCGCCTAATATTTATCAAAGCCGTGAATTTCAGTTTGACATCCAGAATATTGCATTTAATTATGGTTGCTCTACCTCTTAGGAAGATTAAAGGAGTTCAGAAACAAAGGGCCATGTGCAATTATTTTCTTGTAGAGTGTTTTATGGAATCTTTTTAATGTAAAATTGCAGAAACACTAGCTGCTGTGACACAAGAGATGTAGGACAGCTTAAAGCAGCAGACTGTTATGTTCTGCTTTGTAGTTATGTATTGGGAGAAGGATGTACAGTTCCACCCAATTCATCTGATGGTCTCAGAACCCTCAACAGCTATCTAGAAACAGGATTTTTAATTAAGGGCGACAATGTCAGTGGTCTTTAAAAGCAGTGCTTTTAAGATACCCAGTCATAAAATCTGGCTTTCTGAAAGCTGATTGGCTTTGAATTCTCACGGATAGACATAATATTTATGTCATTTCGGGAATCATAACCCAGTATGAGTTAACTGTGTAAGTCCTGGACAATAGGGTTTTGACTAATTGGGACTGAACTGTGTTTGAGCATCTTTCCTACTTCATAGTCCCAGGGCGGAGGCAAGGGGGCATCCCACAGAACTGTGACACCTCCACCTCTGTACTGAGAAGAGATCTCCACTCCCAGTCTGGCCTCAGCTGTTGAACACCTTGAGAAATAATGGATGCTAGAGGGTTGGCTGAGCTACTAAGGGGTGATGTGCTAGGAAGGAGGGTTTTTGACTTCAGGGTGAGAGTCCATATTTTTGGTTGCAGCGAGTCCCAGTGTGCTCCACTTCTCTTTTGAAGGAACCCTTTCTCCTTGGACCTACCTTCCCAAGGTGCCCCACTTCCACTGCTGTGAATTCCCATCCCTCCCTCAGGCCAGGTTCCAGTAAGAGACAGACTGTGCACAGCTGGCATGTAGGTGGGACCTGAGGTAAACCAGCACTTTGCCAGCAGCATGACATGAGCAGGGAGTTTGAGGCTGCCTTTATAAGGAGGCAATATAAGACTGTCAGCCATCTGGAGGTGTGGGACTTTCCAGCTTTTATGATGGTGGGAGCGGGCAATTCATCTGGCTCCTGTGCCTCTGTTTAGAGCTCTCAGGACAGTCCTATTTTTTTACTTGCTGGATATAAAAAGAAATGTCCTACTTTTCCACTCAGTCCATGCCGTTGTGGATATATATCTGGCATGCCTGCTGTTCTCAGATCTCTGAGAGTTTAAGCTCACAGCTCTCAGAGATCTCTGATTCATTTATTTTACAGGAATAAAAATAAAGTGGGGTGGAAATGTACATTTGTAGAAAATGCTAAATATAAAGCACAGTTTGTGATGGGCCTTCAGGAGCAGATTTCTCAGCCAGCCATCTGAGAATGTACTGCCACATTGGTCTCCGTGCTTTATTTATTTTATTTTATTTTTACCAAATAGCAAATTTTTCTTTATCAAATAACAGCTTTTTAAACAAATATGTATAATAATAATAACACCTACATCTTCTACAGTGCTTGTCGATCTCAAAGTCGATCTCAATGTGCTTTAGAAAGATCAGCATCACTATCTCCATTTCACACATCAGGAAACAGAGGCACAGAGGGGTGAAGTGACTTGCTCCAGGTGGCCCAGCTGGACAGTGGTAGAGCCAGGAATAGATCCCCAATCTCCTGGATCCCAGTCCAGTGCTCGATAGGAGGATATAATTTAATAAATGGCAACAATTCAAAGGAGTTGGTTTGAAATGTGCGTAAGGACCAGCATTATTGTGTAGTGGTGTCAGGAGATCTGGGTTCTCTTCCTGATGCTGCCATTGACCATTTGCTTTGTGACCTTGAAGAAGTGAACAGCTCTTTGCCTCAGTTTCCCCATCTGTAAAATAACGATATTAACGCTTATCCACCTTTGTAAAGTGCCTTGATATCCTGTGAGGAATGGCAGTCTGTAAATGCATGGGATTGTTAGTGCTACAGTATTTCATGAGAGGCGTTCCAGGTTTGCTGTATAAATATTAGTGCACATTTTCTGACTGGATAAAGGATGGTCTTTGTGGTGCGTATTTACAGGTTCATCTCTTAACTTCATTGAACCCTTCGAATTTGCTGGAAGTACAAAAATCTGAGTGATACATTTCATCTAACAAACAGAAAACACATGAAATTCTATAGTCATAATATGCATGTAATTAGCACTAGAGTATCTCTACTTGAGGCATGTCCAAAGAGTTTCATAATAAACGTGACTGGGCCTACCAATATGTGCTCCATATAAATATTCCTCTCTGAAGCTAGATAACATAAAAAGGTTTTTAATATTTATCATCAAACAAATAGTAAAATGTGCAAAGGACACAGCAGTGAGCACGGGGGAATAATAATGTCTATTCTATAAGGCAGTTATCTAGGGCTTGCATTTACTGGAAAGGCCAGTTATTCTGCTGAATCAGTAAATCACTGTAAAATGAGCTTGGAAAAATGGAAATGGTTGTAAATGTGTGTTACATAATGATAACATGAATGCGATTTAGTCACTTATGCATATGTAATAAAAATAGTAAAGAGATAATTTACTCTACATTTCTAGACTTTTTGTCCCTAGTTCACAAGAGATCCAGATACATTACAGTTTATGTGACCCTGAAGGATCTTAAAACCTTCAGTACATTCACTCACAACTGTGGTTATTTAAGTCCAAACAACTTTGTTTCTTAACTTTTAAAGTGGCAGCTGCAAAATGGAGGCAGTGAGAAAATGCATCTCTTTGTTTTAAACAGTTGTTGGTTTTTTTTCTTTTTCTTCTTCTGATTCAAAAATATCTATTGAAATCACTCAGGTTCTTCTCAATAAACAGGTGGCTTCTTTAGGCAAAAGAAGTTGCTGAAGTATAATCATTTCCTCTGTAGGTCTGATGTTCAGCATGAAGGGAAAGGCTGAGTGCTGTCAGCCAGTTAACTATATCATTATTTCTACACAACAGCACATGATCTTTCATAGAATCATGGAATATTAGAGTTGGAAGGGACCCCAGGAGGTGTCTAGTCCAACCCCCTGCTCAAAGCAGGACTAACCTCAGCTAAATCATCCCAGCGAGGATTTTGTCAATCCGCAGTTTAAAGAACTTTAAAGATGGAGATTCCACCTCCACTCTAGGTAACCCATTCCAATGCTTCACCACCCTCCTAGTGAAAAACTTTTTCCTAATATCAAACATCGACCTCCCCCACTGCAACTTGAGACCGTTGCTCCTTGTTCTGTCATCTGCCACCACTGAGAACAGACTAGCTACATCCTCCCTGGAACCCGCTTTCAGATAGTTAAAGGCTGCTATCAAATCCCCACTCATTCTTCTCTTCTGTAGACTAAACAAGCCTAGTTCCCTCAGCCTCTCCTCATAAGTCATGGGCCCCAGCCTCCTAATCATTTTTGTTGCCCTCTACTGGACTCTCTCCAACTTGTCCACATCCTTTTTGTAGTGGGGGGCCCAAAACTGGACATGATACTCCAAATGCGGCCTCACCAATGCCGAATAGAGGGGAATAATCACTTCCCGCGATCTGCTAGCAATGTTCCTACTAATGCAGCCCAATATGCCATTAGCCTTCTTGGCAACCAGGGCACACTGCTGACTCATATCTAGCTTCTTATCCACTGTAACCCCCAAGTCTCATAGACTCATAGGTCAGAAGGGACCAATATGATCATCTAGTCTGACCTCCTGCACAAGGCAGGCCACAAAACCCTACCCATACACATTTATAACAACCCCGAACCCATGACTGAGTTATTGAAATCCTCAAAAGTGAGATTTGAAGACCTCAAACTGCAGGGAATCCATCAGCAAGCGACCCATGCCCCACGCTGCAGAGGAAGGCGAAAAACCTCCGGGGCCTCTGCCAATCCGCCCCAGAGGAAAATTCCTTCCCGACCCCAAATATGGCGATCAGCTAAACCCCGAGCATGTGGGCAAGACTCACCAGCCAGCACCCAAAAAAGAATTCTCTGCAGTAACTCAGTTCCCATCCCATCCACATTCCCACAGACCACTGAGCAGACTTATCTGCCGATAATCCAAATCAATTGCTCAAATTAAACTATCCCATCATAACATCCCCTCCATATACTTATCAAGCTTAGTCTTAAAGCCAGATAAGTCATTTGCCCCCACTACTTCCCTCGGAAGGCTGTTCCAGAACTTCACTCACCTAATGGTTAGAAACCTTCATCTAATTTCAAGTCTAAATTTCCTAATATCCAGTTTGTACCCATTCGTCCTCGTGCCTATATTAGTACTAAACTTAAATAATTCCTCTCCCTCCCTAACGTTAATCCCCCTGATATATTTATATAGAGCAAGCATATCCCCCCGGAGCCTTCTTTTGGCCAGGCTAAACAAGCCAAGCTCTTTGAGTCTCCTTTCATAAGGCAGATTTTCCATTCCTCGAATCATCCTAGTAGCCCGTCTCTGAACCTGTTCCAGTTTGAATTCATCCTTCTTAAACATGGGACACCAGAACTGCACACAATATTCCAGGTGGGGTCTCACCAGCGCCGTATATAACGGCACTAACACCTCCTTCTCCTTACTGGAAATACCTCGCCTGATGCATCCTAAAACCGCATTTGCTTTTTTAACAGCCATATCACATTGACAGCTCATAGTCATCCTGCTATCAACCAATACCCCAAGGTCCTTCTCCTCCTCCGACGTTTCCAACTGATGCGTCCCCAACGTATATCTAAAATTCTTATTATTAATCCCTAAGTGCATGACCTTGCACTTTTCTCTATTATATTTCATCCTATTACTATTACTCCAGTGTACAAGGTGGTCCAGATCTTCCTGAATAGTATCCCGGTCCTTCTCCGTGTTAGCAATACCCCCCAGCTTCGTGTCATCCGCAAATTTTATTAACACATTCCCGCTCTTTGTGCCAAGGTCAGTTATAAAAAGGTTAAATAAGGTCGGTCCAAAAACCGATCCTTGAGGGACTCCGCTAGTAACCTCCTCCCAGCCTGACAGTTCACCTTTCAGCACGACCCGCTGTAATCTCCCCTTTAACCAGTTCCTTATCCACCTTACAACTTTCACATTCATCCCCATCTTTTCCAATTTAACTAACAATTCCCCATGCGGAACCGTGTCAAACGCCTTACTGAAATCGAGATAAATTAGATCTACCACATTGCCTTTGTCTAAGTAATCCGTCACCTTCTCAAAGAAGGAGATCAGGTTGGTTTGGCACGATCTACCTTTAGTAAATCCATGTTGCAATTTGTCCCAATTACCATTGACCTCAATGTCCTTAACTACTTTCTCCCTTAAAATTTTTTCCAAGACCTTACACACGACAGACGTCAAGCTAACAGGCCTATAATTACCCGGATCACTTTTATTCCCTTTCTTAAAAATAGGAACTATGTTAGCAATTCTCCAGTCGTACGGCACAACCCCCGAGTTTACCGATTGCTTAAAAATTCTCGCTAATGGGCTCGCAATTTCACGCGCCAGTTCCTTTAATATCCTCGGGTGGAGATTGTCCGGTCCCTCCGATTTTGTCCCATTAAGCTGTTCAAGTTTGGCCTCTACCTCAGATACGGTAATATCCACCACCACATCCAGATTCCCGTTTGTCATCCCTCCATCATCCCTAAACTCCTCACTAGTCTTATTAAAGACCGAGGCAAAGTACTTATTTAGATATTGGGTCATGCCTAGGTTATCCTTAACCTCCGTTCCATCCTCAGCGTATAGCGGCCCCACTTCTTCTTTCTTTGTTTTCTTCTTATTTATGTGGCTGTAGAACCTTTTACTATTGATTTTGATTCCCTTTGCAAGGTCCAGTTCTACGCGGCTTTTAGCCTTCCTCACTTTATCCCTACACGTTCTGACCTCACTAAGGTAGCTTCCCTTACTAATCCCGCCTTTTTTCCACTCCCTGTAAGCTTTCTGCTTTTTCCTAATCCCCTCTCTGAGTTGCTTGCTCATCCAGCTTGGCCTACTACTCCCACCCATAGGTTTTTTCCCCTTTCTTGGGATGCAGGCTTCCGACAGTTTCCGCAGCTGCGACTTAAAGTAATTCCAGGCCTCCTCCACATTTAAACCCACAAGTTCCTCCGTCCAATCCACTTCCCTAACTAATTTCCTTAACTCTTCGAAATTAGCCCTTGAGAAGTCAAAAACCCTAATCCCAGATCTACGTTTGTTTCTCCTTCCATCTAATTTGAATTGAATCAGCTCATGATCACTCGAACCAAAGTTGTCCCCTACCACCATTTCTTCTACAAGGTCCTCACTACTCACCAAAACCAAATCTAAGATGGCATCCCCTCTCGTAGGTACTTCAACTACTTGATGAAGAAATCCATCCGCTATCACATCCAGAAAAATCTGACCCCTATTATTCTTGCAAGCACTCGTCCTCCAGTCTATATCCGGGAAGTTGAAATCTCCCATAATCACACATTTCCCCTTAGTGTTTACTTCGTTAAAAACATTAAAGAGGTCTCTCTCCATATCCAAATCAGACCCCGGCGGTCTGTAGCACACCACAAGCACTATCTCAGGGGAAGCTCTAGTAGCTTTTTTACCCAGTGTGATTTTTACCCAGACAGACTCCGTCCTATCCATTCCATCACTTCTTATTTCATTACAGTTCACCTCATCATTGAGGTACAAAGCTACTCCACCACCTTTGCCTTTCTTCCTGTCTTTTCTAAACAGCACATAGCCTTCAATACCCGTACTCCAGTCATGAGTACTATTCCACCAGGTTTCTGTTATCCCTATAATATCCGGTTTCACTTCCTGCACCAGTAGCTCCAGTTCCTCCATCTTGTTCCCTAGGCTCCTCGCATTAGTGTACAGACATTTTAATTTTTGACGTTTGGCGTCAGTGACATTCTTTCCCCCATCATGCACAGACCTTCTACCACCAGCATCACCCGTTAGGCTAGTTTCAACTCCGCTTTTCCTCCTTTGGTCAATTCTTCGGTCCACAAGGATATCCCTTCTCACTTTGTTTGCTTCCCTCTCCAGGTTAAATTCCGGCGTGGAGATCTCCTGAACATCTCCCAACCGTCTCCCCCAACTTCCTAGTTTAAAGCTCTCCTAATGAGGTCGGCAAGCCTCCATCCTAGAAGTCTAGTTCCCTCCTTGCTTAGATGAAGTCCATCCCGAGCGAACAGTTGTCTGTCCGTAAATGCTTCCCAATGACCGTACTTCCCAAAGCCCTCCTTATAGCACCACTGCCTGAGCCATCTGTTAATCATCATAATCTTGTCGCTCCTTTGCTGCCCCACTCTAGGAACTGGCAAAATTCCACTGAAGATCACCTGAGCCTCGATTTCCTTGAGCGTCTTCCCCAGTCTGACATAGTCCTCCTTGATACAGTCCAGGGAGTGACTAGCCGTATCATTCGCTCCCACATGAAGGACAATCAACGGATTCTTTCCCGCTCCCGCTAGGATCCTTTTCTGCAGTCCTTTTCTGCAGAACTGCTGCCTAGCTCATCGGTCCCCAGTCTGTAGCTGTGCATGGGATTCTTCCATCCTAAGTGCAGGACTCTGTACTTGTCCTTGTTGAACCTGATCAGATTTCTTTTGGCCCAATCCTCCAATTTTTTTAGGTCCTTCTGTATCCTATCCCTCCCTTCCAGGGTATCTACCACTCCCCCCATCTTAGTGTCATCTGCAAACTTGCTGTTTTATTATTATTGTCATGTTTTATTGGTTTAATTAGATTTTGAATTAGGAGTCGAGGAAGGATAATAAAGAAATGGAGTGAATTCATGGACAAAACTAAAATAAACCTTATGAACTAGAATAGCAGAAACCAGGCCTATTTTACCACAAGGGGATTCCAGTGTGTACTGTGTTTGAGCTTTTTGACAGGTTACTGAAGTTTTACAAGTCAGGTTGCTTACTTAGTTCCAAATTTCCCAATATAGTCATGTTTGGGTAGTAAACACAGTATTGTTATAGTATGATCAACGTCAGTTACTGTGTGTGCTATTGAGTTGTTAGTGTGAAGCTTTTCTTATTGAATATAAATTAGTTTTGCAACCTCATTCACCCTAATGATGTCTGATAGTAAATAATTTTACTAGAACAGAAATACTGAAGTCCTTAATTAAATTTCTTCTGTGAATGACTTTGTGGGGGGATGTCTCTGTTGATTTTTTTCAGGATCAATACAAATTCTGCTATGAAGTGGCTTTGGAATACTTGAATTCTGGCTGATCGCACAAACAGCAGTGATAAAGCTCCTCTCACCACCACAAACAAAGCAAGTTGTTTCATGATATTTGTGTATAGGAGATGAAGACTTCTCAGTGTTATGCTTATATTGCTTTGTATAATTGGCTCTTTTGAAGAGCTTGAGAAAGTGTTTATAAAAACTGCTTGCACTGCCCCATTTCCACTGTAATGCCGCTGCTTCACACACATACAGAGACACACACAAACACATGGTGGTTTCTGGATACTGCATTTATGCAAAACCATCAACTTGGTAGAGCAGCTTAGTCATCTGGTAAATTAAAGAGCACAATTATATTCTTATGAAGGAATTTGTACTTTTCTGTTACATTTTGTTGCCTGTGATCCTCTGTTATTGTCACAGCCTAGTGTACATTTCTGTTCTGTGGAGAATGCTGTCTAACATTTTGATAATATATGATTTTAGTTATATTTGTATTCTAACATGCATAATAAAAGAAGCATATGTAGCTTATTTGAACTAATGGGTGCACATGTAACAAACCACATTAACTTTGTTGCGTTGCAGTTTGTATCATTTCAGAGGCAGTCGATAGAAATACAGTTAGAAAATGCAGGATGCTCAGATTAATATATCCAAAGCTTTTTTCATTTGTCTATATTGTAAATATTTTTTGATTTCATCAAATTATTTATTCATTAAAAGAAAATTTTTGTGAAGCACGGTGAGTGACAATCATTTTTATTAAAGCCTTGGAAATGCTTACTGTATGATATTGTAAACATTTGTTTACCTTCTATGGATTCTCAGCTCAATAAATGATTACATACATGATAAAATCTTGTTTAATTTATAGTATCTCATGGCGTGTAATTGCCTTCAGTTGAACCCCATAAAAGGCTCCGCTCTCAAAAGTGCTGAGCCACCTCTAAAGGTAATTTGGCACATCGAGAAGCAGCAGCAGCAGCAATCAAGCCAGCAACTGTCACGCCCCGTACAAAATAAAGAAATAAAAATAAAAATGTTTTTAAAAGGCAGGTGCACACATTAGAGATCTGGATCTGGATTAGAGAACCGGGTCATTTCATAAAGGAAGGATGGTGTTGAGGTTCAATTCCCAGGCCTGCCACAAGCTTATGTGACCATGGATGAGTCATATAATTGCACTGTGCCTCAGTTTCCCCACCTATAAAATGGAGATGATAATACATCCCTACCTGGGAACAATGAGGGTTGTTATGAT